>JASEVX010000009.1:51325203-51612843 GCA_031761405.1 Serripes groenlandicus | reverse complement strand
TTTCCACTTTTAGTCATAGGTTATCCATTCAATTATAGAGATTTTCTATTTCTTGACAAAATGTGTTCAAAGTCGTCTGCTGCAGAATTGTCGTATGAGGGAAAGGGTTAACAGTGACTGTGTCCACTCCTTGCAGTTTCATTTGCACTCCAGTTAAATATTTGCTGCTAATTTACTCTGATGATCGATTTAGGGCCATCTTGGCCCTCTTGTTTAAAAGTTATATTCTGCAGCTTTTTTGTAAGTGGGAAAATGTTAAAAGCATCAATTAAAGAAGTTAACATAGTAAGATTTTGTAGACAAGATTTGCTGCAAACTATGTCTGCCTATATGGTAGAACAGAAACATTTTTAAAATGGTTGTGCTTTTTCTGATTCATCACAGGAATGTCATGGGATAATACAACATGCTGAATCAGCTCCAGCTAGTATACTCAAACCATCAAACAAGCTGCAGCTGCCAACCTTTTCAGAATATGTACGAGTGAAGCTCGCGGCAAACGAAAGCCACCAGGTTTGGTCACAGCTAATCCAGGAAAGCGCGTATCATTTAATTTCAGTCTTGCCTAGAATCGGCATAGACAACAGCTCAGGGGATTACCGAGATATCGGTAGAAAGATGTATGCAGCATCATGAGGTCATCATGTTGTAAAATTGAACCTTTTTGGGAAAAAGCATAAAGTTGCACTTTTTAAAATAATTTGCCGGTGTCATATATCAAATAAAACTTTGTTCTGTCTGATATCACAGTGTTACCTTTGTATATATAGGATCTGACATGAGTTGTCATTTCATATAAAGTTTTATTAAACGAGTTCAAGATTTTTTTGTTTTAAGAGAGCCTGTGGCGAGCTTAATAAAAAATATCTTGGACGAGTTTAATAAAACTGTTTATGAAATGACAACGAATGTCAGATTCTTTTTATCACATGACGAAACACACAAAGAAAATCGGGTTTTCCAAATCGAATTTTAATTTTGTCAGTAAACCGTATTACAATGCCAAAAATAATTATGCCGAGGTCATATTCAGCTTAGTTTATTAAAAGTAATAATAAATAACACTCATGAGATATTATATCTATCACATAAAGTGACATATGAGGCGTATTTCGATAAAAATGTACTTAACATTTACAATATTTCTAGATGAAATTTACGGGTTTTGGCGCCAAAGTGACTAACGTATGATGTCAAAACACTGACGTGACATCATTTTCCTAGCATTAGGTCATGTTATATTACATACGTTGTATATAAAGAAATACGTAATGGGTATATTACATTGGCTACAGGCATTGTCATGTGATAAAACTGTGAATTACATTTCAAAAGAAATATATAGCAGAGAAATGGTAAAATATATTATGACACACCAAGTATATAATATTGGATTCTTAGTTTGACTATTTGGAGAAAAGCTGAAATATTCTAATTACCTAGTCATCGTCGTCGGCGTTACAATTTTGGTTAAAGTTTTTCGTGCAAGGGCATATCTGTATAAAAAATGGATATATGTGGCTTTGATTTCCTATTAACCATGCCAAGAGGATCAAGTCACATAACTCTTGACTTGTATTTTGAAAAAGTTATCCACCTTTCTGATCTTATAAAGTCCTTGAATGGTTCACCAGCATGCAAAGTTGTTCACCAGTTATTTTGTTTGTTGTTTAGCCCAATATGTGCAAAGTAATGACCCATATGTAATAAAGAGCACTCTATCTAATTTAAAAAATGATGAGAACCAGAATGACATTACTGAGCAGGAATGCTATTCAACATGTAAAGCTTGTAATTTTGATGCACTATCAATTATGCCGGGCAGCATAACAGTCCTTTGCTTTTGTAACCAAGGCTGGACAAAATGGGGACATTTTAGGGGCACTGTTTATTCCCCATGTTACAATTGTATGTATTAGGTAAATATAAGGTGTGAGTTGTCACATTTTTAGTTTAATATTGTTGAAACATCTAACGATGAATGTGAAGAAATGTGTATACATAGCGGTATAGAGTGCATTATTCTGTATTATTATTGTATCTTGTGATGCGTTAATCGTAAGCCACTAATCCAAAGATAGACAGTTCTATTGACTACAAGAAATCTGTTTATAACTTTTCAGAGTTTTTTTACGGGTCGCCTATCCCAAAAGATACGTCGTATCCGATGGGATAATAAGAGAAGAAGTGCACCAACAGCCATCAACAGTGATACAACATCATCGCCCAAAGCGTTTAAGGGTTGGAACAAAATCATCAGAGACAAACATTGAGATTTGTGATGGCAAATCCTATGACAGCCATGTCAAGGAGATGGAGAAAGAAGTACAGAAAAAGGAAGCTAATATAACACACATGAGGGCGTTAATGAAGGCAACATTCCCAAACAGGAGACATTGGATACAACAGCTGCCCCCTGGGAGTGTCCAGCCAATCATGGAAAAGTTTCCATGCTTTAAAAAGCCAATATATATGTAAGTACTAAGGGTAACAATGATTTTTATTAGCGTGACTGTTCAAAGAATAATGAGAACTTTACTACTCGGCCCGGGATCTGCGACGGTGTCCTGTTAAATTATAGGGCAAGTTGGCATTTTCATTCATAATTCTTGTGCTAGGGCTTTCATATTTGGAATATAGTTTCATATAATACCTTTCTTCACATTAAATGCTGAAGATGCTGAGTGTGACCTTCTTTTTGGGGTAAAAACATGATTTTGGGGGGTTAATACACTCATCTAATACATTTCTAATTTGCGGGATAAACAACATGATTTTTGGTTGATTTTGAGAATTTGAGATAAATTCACAATGTTTTCGTTACATTGATTTCTAATTGTGATCATTCATTAATCAAATATAGATCTTCAACATATCATATGGGTTTTGGGGTCAAACGTTTGGATTTTTTTTTTTAAGGTTTTGCTATTTTTGGACTTTGATTTAACATTTGCGTTTAGCTCAACGTTACAATTTTGTTTTAAGATTGACTATTCGAAGAATAATAAGGGCTTTCTACTTGCCCCGGTGTCGGCGTTCCGTTAATGTTTTTAATAGGGCAAGCTGGCATTTTCATTTATAACTCTAATACCCTTCATTCAAATCACTTCATACTTCACACATTTGTTCAAGACCATCACACAATAATACTGTTTGGTTGAAAGAAATAGCATACAGGTGGCATCAGAAAAGGGGTTTAATTAACTTTTAGTTGCAAGTTACATTTCCTTCTTAGCCACTGGACCAATTTCAGCCAAACTTAATCAGAATGTAACTTTAGGGGTCCTCTTTCAAAATTGTTCAAGGATATAAATTTATACAGAACTAAAGGTTGTGGCATCAGAAAGGGAGAAAAATGCCATAACTTTAAAAGTATTATTGTATGAATCTGCTTCTCTGATGCCAAGATAATTTGGTAGAAATGGTCCTTGAGAAACCATCTACAAAACATATCAAGCCATATTTGTTGGTTTGAAAACATGGCTGCAAGACGGCATTAGAAAAGGGGCAAAATTACAAAACTTTAAAATTCCATTTTTAAGAAAGTTCTTGTCTGATTACAAGCTAGTTTAGCAGAAATACTCCCTAAGGGACATTGTATATAATTTTTTCGAGTCATGTTGATTGTTTGTGAATGATAGCTGCAAAGTGGCAGCAGAAAATGGGTAAACGGAAGTTTTAGCTTCAAATGACCTCTCCTCCTAAATCAATGGACCGACATCAATCATACTTCAAAGACATGTTCCTGTTGTGGTCCACTTTCAAATTGTTCAAATATGTTATGTATTATTACAAATTTCCTTTACTGATAAGCTGTTTTATTTGCAGTTCATTCCCACTCTTGATCAAACATTTTACAAACAGCCTTCGCTAAGATGCCAGTAATACAATGTACATGTCAAGGTCTCACCGCGAAACTGTTCCATGTGCATTTTACAAAAACAATCAGGAAAAAGTAAAAAGACCTTATTTTCATCACAAATTACACAGAGTTTTATTAATGGCATTTAGAAAGATGACTTTTTGATATATGCAACATAGAACAGTTTTTAGGCCCTGAAGTGATTTTTAGAGAAGTTGAACTGTGAAGACCTAGATCTGCCCTTGTGTTTATAGAATGAGCCTCTTTTAATTTTACAGATCATGGCTGAATTCGGGATCCTCCTAAAGGTCCCAAACCTTGTTGATGTCATGAAAAGGGCGGAGGCTGTGTTTAAAGCTGTATCCAGCTTGAAGAAGGTGGCACATGTAAGTAAACTTGTGCAGTTTTTAACGTTTCTAAGGACTGTTTCTCCATTTAATAGGAATATTAAGTAATAACTGATGAGAGCTGAGATTGGAGAAATTGTTAAAAACCAGCAATGCTGTTAGAATGGCCGTCAGATTTCTCTTTGAGAGATTAATAACTGTACATATATATATACAAGTGTCTTTATCTGTTCTTTACAGTGTTCTGTAATTTCCGATTTTAGACATAGGTTATAGATATATCCATTTAATTATAAAGATTTTCTATTTTTTGACAAAATATGTCCGTCTGTCATCTGCTGCAGAATTGTCATATGAGGGAAAGGGTAAAGATCACTCTCTGTCTGCCGTCCGTCTGTCATCTGTCGTGCAAGAACAATTTCCACAAAACATCACATGAATGTTCCTTTGATGGTCCTCTTTCAAAATTGTTCAAAGATTTAAATTCCATTGAGAACTTTGGTTACTGCGGCATCAGAAAGGGGGCAAAATGTCCAAACTTTAAAAATCTTCTTCTCCAAATTAATTTCTCAGATTTAAATATAATTTTGTAGAAATATTCCTTGAATGTCCCTCTACAAAAATTGTTTAAACCATACTGATTGGTTGAAAAACATGGCAGTCAGGCGGCATCAGACAAGGGGTAAAATGACAAATTTGAAAATTCCATTTTTATGAAAGTGCTTGTCTGATTTTAAGAACGTTGAAAAGGAATCTTACTTCAGTGATCCTCTACTTAAAGTGTCCAAGCCGTATTGTTAGGTTACAAAATCATAGCAACCAGGCGTCATCAGAAAAGGGGTAAATTGAAGTTTTAGCTACAAATGACAACTCCTACCATTCCAGTGTACCAATTTAAACTTGACTATTAAAGTTGTTGTCAGATTTCAAGATACAAATGACCTTTAAAATGGCTATTTCTTTAAAAGTGTCCACTCCTTGCAGTTTCATTTGCACTCCTGATCAAATTTTCCAAGATATATGCAGTTTAATATTTGCTACTTATTTAATGAAAGATTTGCACTCATTATAAACAGGACGAAAGTGACTTGGCTGTTCTTAGAGCCTTGGAAGCAGAAACAGGATATCGACAAGGAAAAGGTCAAAGGACAAAATCGATTGTTCAGATAGTTAAGGTATGTTAAACTTGGACAAATAGCATATTAGCTAATTAGAGGGTACCCAAAGCACCCATTTTTTTCTTATTGAGTATTCGGTATGCCCAACTAGCATCCTTACCTTGAACAGCCACAAGCTAAATTATAAATGTTGACCAGTGTCAAAAGATCACACTTCATTCATCAGGGTAACTCTTAATTTTTTTTTTAATTATCTTCCCTGTAATTATTTAAAAAAAAACACCTGGGGGATATTTTGGTAGTTATTGAATGTTGTAAATTCAACATTGGCACAGTTATGGCATGTTTAATTACGGACATATTTTTTTCTCTGCAACCATTCTTATATATTCAAGCATGATGTCTTAAGCAAATCTTTAGGAATTTATTGACATAATTATGTTTCAGCTTGAAGGTGAGAATATGGAGCGGCTTCTATCATCAGCCAAACAGTCAGCCCCCAAGTTGATTGCCATCAGCAAGGAGGATCTTATAGTAAACATGGCTATTGTGTGCGATGGTGTTTATATCACCTGGAGACTAAAGAAACAGTGGAGGCTATGTTGGTTTTGCTATGCATTTACTACATCACCGACTTAGAATACCCTAGGGTCTATGCTCAGGTGCTTGGTTTCTTGCAGCAGACAGTCTTACTTCAGCAATATGAAGGCCACAAGACATCTGGTTTCATTCAGTTTATGAAAAGGATTACTGCAGGGAATTGAAAATATTGTACAGCAAAGCTGCAGCAGATATCTTGATAACATCTAGGCAGAATCTCTCTATAAATTAACAATTATTGAATACATTAGTGGCAAAAGTAGAAATTGCTCATTATGAGCAATCTCTCCTTTTGCCATTATGTTGTCAGAGAAAGCATCTGTATGTGGGAAAGGGTAATACTCATTTTGAGTGATATACCGGCTCGTATATCACGATTGGGAGTTCAGGTGTATAGTAATTAATCACGAAGGCCGAATGGCCTGAGTGATTAATATATTACACACCTGAACGACACATCGTGCTTTACGAGCCGGTATATCACTCAAAATGAGATCTATTTCAATTCTAGCACTTGTTTATAACTTAAAGGGATACAAATTAAGGGGGAACTAGGTTGTTACATGACGTTGTTTTCCTTGATAAAATCACGCGTAGGCTATTCTATCTTTACTCCCCATTGTATTTATTTTGGAAATATTTGATTTTTCAACTAACAAAACATTTTGAAATCAGTTTTATTAACAGTCTATGAACATTTTACTTTTATTATACCTTTTTCAATTGTTCTTAAACTCAAATGGGCAATTTGTTACTGTCTCATTCTAACACAATGTTTTCGACCGCATCAAAAATGTTGGTAAAGCATGTGAATGACGTCATTTAAAACAGTTACGTCACCGTTGCAATTCAAATTTCCAATAAAAGCTTGTGACTTCATTCATAAAATGTCAAGCCCAACGTAGTTACGCATGCGCTCTGAGAAACGTTGTATAAAAAATACTCGGGAGGGAATTTCAACAGCCAAAAATAGTTCCGGAAATTTAGAGTGATATACTGCATTTAGATCATGCTCAAATTCTTCTTTGTGTATAGAAGATAAATTGTTAATAGTGTTAGAATAAGTGATTAACGTGTTATGTAACTGGTTAATCAGATAATTAACGCAATAATTATCTGACTAGCTAGTTACATAGCTAGTTAACCACATACTTATCACGAAACTTATCTGACTAACTAGTTACATTACACTTAACCACTTAATAGATATCTAAAATTTCATTATGTAGGTATCTGTTGGCAGCAGTGGGCAGTAACATAAGACTAAGTATCTGTTAACATAAAAACTAATGCGTTAATCAGATATGTATCATGATAAGTAAGTGACTAACTAGTTATATAATGTGATAATTAAGTGGGTATGTGGTTGCAGAAGTATGCCATCATAATTTATCAATGTTGTTTTTTAATTGATATTTGAAAAGTATCACTAGATTACCCTTCTCATATAATCCGCTAGATAGCCAAAAGATAACATATGTATATGCATAAACATGTAACTATGTGAGCGTATGTACGTATGTAATCAAAAAGATCCATCTGATTTGTAAGTGCCTGTATATTCCCTTAGGTTTGTTGACATCGCATTCTTTGAAAAATTAAATGAGTCCTTATCCCTTGTTTTCACATGCTTCATGTTTAAAGTTTTAAAAAAGAAAAGAATCCAGTTGATGAATTCTCGTCTGGGGTATATACTTCTGACAGGCATTCGTATTACTCTCTTTCCTTCTAAACATTTAAAAATAAAATATAGGCTTAATAAGTAAATTGAAAAAAACCTTTTTTACCCATAGCTTGGTTATAAACACTTGTTCACTTGACTAAATTTAGATATTGACAATGACTGTATTTAATGTTATGTCTCATGCTGTACAATATCTGTACCTGTATCTGTACCTGAGAGAAATAAAGATACTGTTCTGCAGCAGATGACTTTTGAAAACATAGCAAAAGAAAAAAAACAAAAAGGATTATAATGATCAACTGCTCCTTTTGTCATTATGATTTTAACTCTATTGAATACGAATCATTTTATTAATAGACATAAACACATTAAAATGGGTATCCAGAATCACTTTTCAACAAAGTCAACTTTTTTAGGGTTTAAATGGTGTCTAGCAGTTGCACACTTATTATTGATAAGTTCAGAGAGATAGGGCTCTCCATCAATATTTGTTTACATTTGTATCCTCTCAATGAGCATATAACAACAATATTCAATGTCACTTATGGCAGCTCCTGATATGTTTCCACTAGATTCAGCAAGAGGATGTGTCCTGTACCAAAAGTGGGCCAATGTTACCTTGACCCCTTTTTTTCTTCTTGATGTCATTATTATTGAAAAATATAGATATGATAATATATTTTATAAAACTTGCATTCAGAATATCCTTTTGTTGTAATGAATTAATATAAGTGCTTAACTGTTTGTCCTGAAAATCTTCATTCATAAAGTAATGCAATTTGCACCCTCAGGAAAAACATTTAATTGTTAGTAAAAATGTATATCAGACATAACTGTATATTTTATCATAAAATGAGTCCTTGTAAATCAATTAATTGTTATCTAAATGTATATCAGACATAACTGTATATTTTATCATAAAATGAGTCCTTGTAAATCAATTTTTTTTTTGGATTTTGTTGAATCGGTATCTATCAGTCTGATTGTTATTCTGTAAAGGGAATTATTGATCATGTCTTTTTCGGTGTCACTAAACATCTGGTAGATTCCGGTAGTGTCTGGTGTTTTTTTTTATAACTTAAAAATCAAATAAAACATTGTATTTATTTCTAAGACTCTATCAGTCTCCACTGTCAGGCATATCATATTTCCATAGTAATACGAAAATGAATCAAAATAGGCAAATGCATGATATTTTTTTTTTATTTACTGTATATGATACAAATACTCCTTATTGTATTCATTTCAATACAAAAACACAACAAAACAAAGATATAATGGGATACATGACATCCAGACTCTGTTTAGTTATACCCTGTCTTTTAGGGCAATGACTATTGCATTAAGTGGTTCATTATTGGTCATAGTATACAGCTATTTACTCCTCTTGAGGTCAATAGTGAAAAACTATTCTTCCAAGTGAATGACTATTGACCCGAAATAAAGAACTATTGACCGAGACGAAGTCGAGGTCAATAGTTCTCTAGTTCGGGTCAATAGTCATTTGCGAGGAAGAATAGTTTTTCACCATTGAACTCAAAGGGAGTAAATAGCTGTTTTATTATATATCTTCATGAAAAACGCATAATTTAACTAGTTTATTTATAACATTGCTGTCATCATTTTAATTGGGTAAATGTATGTAACATAAATGTAGATTCTAACATAAACACAGGATTATTATTGTAAATGCAGCAAGAATGCAGTTTATTGTATACTTTGATATTGTTCCCTCTTGTTTCCATATTAATCACAAAGGTCAGGATATAAAATCTAAACCACGAAAATGCAATAAATGCCTACAAGAAGGTCATTTTATAGGCGAATGCAAAAACGATTGGGTTTGCACAAGCTGCAATACAGTAGGGCATAAAAGAGGAGAATGTATCATCAATGAAGATGTCAAAATCACCCTAACTGAATCCCATACTGAACCCCAACAAACATCAACATCAAACGTGTCACATACACAACAGTATAGCTTGACACAGGAAAAAGAGTACGAAACTGCATGTTCTACTCAAGACGAAGATGAACAGACATCAAAACCAACCAAAAAACATAAGAAAAGGTTACAAAAGGACACTGGAAAAACAAAAACGCAAACGCAAATAGATACGTTTGTCAAAAAAGTCGGCCAAAATACCAAAACACCAATCAATGCGAAACGTGGAGCATGTATCAGCCGATCTCCACCTACACCTTCAGAAATTCTCAATGACGAGGCAAAGAAATCCCGCATTCATCATGACTCGGCGGATAGTTCACGATTGTAACATGCTAGTGGCTAACTGTTCTTTTTGTAATAGGGATATGCGTGTTTATACGGACTACGATTTCTGGACTATGATTCAAACAAAACGCTCGAAGAGCAGTTGTGTCGTGATCTATTATGATAGATATGACAATATACATTAAACAATGAATAATGATAACTAATGAAACACCGGTTAATATATTCTGTACAACTATTGAAAATATATGTGATATTGTTTTGCGAAGATTGTCGATGATTAATTATGCTCAAAGAACAGAATCGATCATCGCCAAAGTACGCACGATGTTAAAATTTATCTCATTATTACTCTATGAAATAATAGAATACTTTGATTTGTCATATTATCTTATAGTGAGAGTTAAAAAGATCGGAGTACCGTTAAAGGCAGTCTTACCTTTACTAATTTTCACAATCGAGAGAAGATCGTGTTGTCAAAACACGTTTTCGATGATGTTGTTACAAAACAGAAATGCATTTACCCTTACCTCATACGGACTTAACGAGTTTTCATGTAGTAAACGGAGCACGTGCTCTCTATGCTCACTTGCTCCGTTCTCAAAACTTTAGATGTCAAATTATAATTACTGCATTTGTGCACTTAGAGATTATACTTAACTTATTAGTAGTTGTGAATATTATGGTCGGGTATTATTTTCCATTTATGTCACAAAAGTGCGATCTAGCCATAAGGATTTGTAGCTTTAGGGAAAGGATCGCATCTTTGTGTGTGTTTATGGAATACATATCATACGATTACTCTGGTTCACCTATTGAAAAAGACTTTCATTAAATACTTCGTTTTACGATGTATAAGTTATAATTGTACTCTAAGCTTCACATCTCCTAATCGTTGTGAAGGAAGTCAAATTGTTATAGAAGGTTGGTCGGTATTCATTTTTTTCCATCCACCGATGCTTGCTATGCAATACAGCAAATGTGTTAAGTTCTAAATTCGAAACTCATATTCGAGTCTTATGATCTCTTTAGTTTACATGTATTATATCGAGTACTAAACACTATAAACAACATAACATAATCCAACTTATAATATACCATGCCAGACCACATCCATGTATTGTCCTTAAACTGTCAAGGTTTGCGCGATAAAAAAAAGAGATCCAGATTAAAGCACTACATAAAACAACAAAAGGCTGATATCTTATTCCTACAAGAGACTCATTTTACTCCCGATTTGATGCAATCAATATCTCTTGAACTAAACGACTGGGAAATAATACATTCATATGGTAGTAATTTAAGTAAAGGATGCACAGTTCTTCTCAGCAAAATCTTAGCCTTTGAAATAATCGATTCAGTTATAGACGCAAATGGCCGCTATATTATATTAAATCTAACACTGGAATGTATCACGTATACATTAATTAACATATATGCATGTAATGATTTCAATGACAGAAATAAATTCTTCGCAATGCTAAACTTATTGATTGATAAAAACGCAAAAGGATTATTAATACTAGGTGGAGATATGAATGACACTCTATCAAGCAATGACAGAGTGTCAAGACATAAAAGTACACAAACATGTAGGACAGTAAAATCCCTAACTGCCCTAATAAAAAACAAACACCTGTGCGACATATGGAGAGAAATATACACAGACAAACAACAGTTTACTTGGAAAAGAACATGGAATTCCGAAAAAAGTAGAATTGATTTTTGGCTAATTGATAAGTCCATAATTTCAACTATACTCCATACTGATATTCTACCTGCATGCATTAAATACACAGATCACTTAGCAATATCATTGAAAATAGCTAAACAATCTCAACGAGGACCAGGTTACTGGAAATTCAACAATTCGTTATTACATGATCTAGAATACATCGCACTTATATCTAATTTAATAAATAGATTCTTACTTAATCAAAGCAACCTGGAAATTCAAGTTCTTTGGGAGCTTTTAAAAATAGAAATTAAAGAAAACTCTATAGCATACGGTAAAATCAAAAGTAAAGTTAAACAAAATTTAATAAACATTCTTGAAACGGAATACAGACAGTTAAATGACATTAAACACAACGAAATAAGATTGCAAGAAATCGAAACGGAACTAAATGACCTTTACTTAGCAAAAGCAGAAGGTGCAAAAATCCGATCGAGAGTTCAATACATAGAACAAGGTGAAAAGAATACAAAATACTTTCTTAACCTAGAAACATCAAGGCAAAAAAAGAAAACATTAAACAAAATTGATGTAAATGGTAAAGAAATCACAAACACTGTCGACATTCTCCAAGAAGAAGTAAAATTCTACAAAAAACTATATAGTTCTGATAACACAGATCCTGCTCTTATAAAAGATTATATATCGCAAACACAAAGCGAAGCTAAACTTTCAAGTTACGACGCAGATTTCTGCGAAGGTATTTTTTAAGTCTGTCAGAATGCAAAATCGCTTTAAAAGGAATGAAATCTAATAAAAGTCCTGGTTCAGATGGCTTAACAGTTGAATTTTATTCTCATTTTTGGAATATAATAGGTCCTCTTCTGACTAGTGTATTAAATGAGGGTTATACAAAATCAGAATTAACATATACCCAAAGAACTAGTATTTTATCACTTATTCATAAAAACGGATGTCCAACAAATCTTGAAAATTGGCGACCTATATCATTATTAAACGTGGATTACAAGATAGCGGCTAGAGTTTTAGCCAATAGGTTACAGAAAATTATTCATAGAATAATTAATAAGGACCAACAAGGTTACATAAAGAACAGATTTATAGGCTACACTATTAGACAGATACAGGATATAATAGAATACGCCGAATTGTTACAAATAAACAGGGCAATTGTCTTTTTAGATTTTAGAAAGGCCTTTGATACTCTAGAATGGTCGTTTTTATTTGAATCGTTACATTACTTTGGTTTTAAAAATGAATTCATCCGATGGGTCAAAACACTTTACTCAAATTGCCAAACCTGTATAATAAATAACGGCTGGAAATCAAAAACGTTCAAACCACAGAGGGGCGTCCGTCAGGGATGTCCGGCGTCATCTCTATTATACATAATAGCAGCAGAAATAAGGGACTCCGAATACGTAATTCCAAAAACATAACAGGCATAACAATCCAACACAATCAAAATGATATACGTATATCACAGCTAACGGATGATACCACTTTATTTTTAAAACGCACAATTGACGTCGAAAACGCACTTGAAATAGTAAATATATTCGGAAAGCATTCTGGACTCAAACTAAATACAAATAAAACAGAGGCTATGTGGATTGGAAAACAAAAGGCAAATACAGAAAAGCCAGGAAATGTTTCGTGGAGTTCAAGTCCAATTAAAGCCCTTGGTATTTATTTTGGAACAAATCCTAAAGATTGTAATCTTCTGAATTGGAACAATAAAATAGAACAATGTAAAAGCATTATTGAAAATTGGACTAAACGCAAATTAACAATTTACGGTAAAATCCAGGTTATAAACAGCATCATTATTCCAAAGTTCACATTTTTATTTCACTCATTAATCGTAACTGAACCGATTATAAAAGAAATCAATACAATGATATTTAAGTTTTTATGGAATAACAAAAAAGATAAAATCAAAAGATCTGTTATCACAGGTCCAAAGCCGAAAGGCGGGCTTAAGTTAATTCAACTTGATTCTTACATCACTTCAATAAAGTTAAAATGGGTTAAGTCGCTTACAGAAGAACAAAATGCTAACGCCCACTGGCAAATTATTCCCAGATACTTTTTAAATAGATACGGAAAATATTATTTGGTATTTAGTATGAACATAGACTCAATAAAAAGCCTAGATACAGTCAAATTGAGTGAATTTTACAGAAATATCCTCGAACTATGGATTAAAACAACAAATTACGTTCAAGGAAATACAAAAACGTTCTATGATATAAGAAAACAAGTAATCTGGGGCAATAGATACATAAAACTTGGCAATTTTTTTTTATTTTTAAAAAATTGGATCGATAGTAACATACTATTCATAAATTATCTCATAGACGAAAATGGCATATTCTGTGTCAAAACAATATACGCTAAAATAAAGATAAAAACTAACTGGATAGCTGAAATAAATTCGTTAAAACTTTGCATACCAAAAACCTGGTTAAATATTATTAAAACTAAAACGTCCGTTAAAACAAAGGTCAAAACCAAACTCGACGATAACAAGGAGAAGAAGTTTTCGATAAACCCTCGACTTGTTATAGTAATAAACATGTTTATACATCTCTAATAAATAAACAGCTCAGTGTACTTTATGTACACACGATAACTGGGATAAATTATTCAAACAAAAGACTGACTGGTCATTAATATATAATTTCAATGACACTTTGTATGACAATAGAATTAAACAATTCAAGTACAAGTTAATACACAAAATTATCCCGTCGAAAGAAGTGCGTTTCAAATGGAAAATGTCTTCTTCTCCTTGTTGCAACATCTGTAATCTAACAGAATCTTACGAACACTTATTTATAAGATGTCCGATAGTAACAGCAAATTGGTTAAAATTACACAATTTGCTCCTTTCGTGTGGAATAGACAAAAACTTATGCTCTATGCAAACAGTGGTAATGGGATATAAGCTATCCCAATCCAACTATTATTATCTTAATGTCATACTCTCTTTATATTGTTTCTGCATATATATAAAGCATATTTCCTTAGCGATAGCAGAACAAAATCGTATGACATATATAGACTTTTTAAACAAGAATTTAACTATCTTTGGAAAGTAACCGAAAAAAAATCTACGAACGACTATTTCCTCACCAGGTTTCACGACAACCTTTAATCGTGCAGCAAAACCCTAACATCCCCAACTCCAAAATATAACATCGGTTTAGTGTAGTAATAAAACACTCACTCACTCACTCACTCAATCAATCAACACTCAGACATTCACTCACTCATTCACAACTTACTCACTTATATACCCACTCGAATTGATTCACCCACGAGCTTTTATTTATATTAGTTTAAGCTCGCTCAATACATCATATGCAAAGTTTACATTGTATATTGCTCATTATATCCTTCTATAGGTCTTTCGATTTCCTCCCCACTAGATTGATAGAATAGTGAGACATAATACTAATTAAACTCTCTCTTTTTTTTTTCTCTCTCTCTCTCTCTCTCTCTCTCTCTCTTTTGAATCTTATGTATCTCTTTAACCCTTTATTTGCTGGGCTTATTGCACTGGAATCTTGTTCACGTGACGCTAAGGACGGAACTATTTCCATACACTAACGTTACAAAGCGCTCTCATCCAACCTTTCGTGATTTAGAGATCCAGCTAACTTCTACTTCTACGTTGTTACTGTCAGGGCTTAGTGCATCGCAGGCAAGTGAAGCCATTAAAATGGTTAAAACAACTAATTAGGCATATTAACAAATATAAATGAAATAAAAAAAACAGCTGTGTTGTTTAGGCTGTGTATCAATGTAGACGGGACTTGAATCAGTTAACAGATGTAATCTGCTCAAGGTTCGATTCTCTAATAGTCCTAGGGAAAAGCTGTGCTTATACGGTTCGTAGTACATTGTTTGGTACATCTTTTATAGATGACACGTAGTGAAAAATCGATAGACATACACAAAACCCAATCTGGTCTATTTATAGCGTTAGCTATGCTAGTAAATACGTACGTAGTTTCTGACGTAATAATGTGACGTATACATCAATAATATTACTCGAGTGTTGTTTTGATTGTCGTTGACGATCTATTATAAGTGTATCAACAAATAAAGAGGGATTCATAACTGCTAGGATGAATAAGCAAATGATTGTTTTAAAGGTAGGTCTTCAGATTTGTTTTGTTATCCTCCGATGTGAAGTTTATCAACGCAGTAGCCTTTATATGTATATCAAAGATGTGTGTTCGCTTTACTGAACATACTGCGAGGTCAAAAGGCCCTTTTAAAGGGGCATCTAAATCGTAATAAAAAAACAAATGTCCAGGCGTAAATAAGAATAAGATAATACACGAGTTCTTAATGAAAAACACTGTTAGAAAAGGCGTTACACATCATTTTGTCGACGATTCCAATTTCGAGTCGACAACAATGGCGGTTCGTAAATTATATTTTCCGCGACCTTAGCAACCAGCGTAAAGGAGAGTATAAATGCGCGATATATCTTTAATGTTTATTTATCTGAGCAATCCAAAACGACTGTTAATTTTCTAATAAGTGTGACGTGTTTAAAACAAACCAAATGACACATTTTAAATAGCCAATATCAAATTATACAATAAAAAGGTTATTGCATGATTATGGGAATCTATTGTGTTGGGACTCGTTCCTTCGGCGGAGTGCCCTCGCAAGCTCGGGCAACTCCGCCGTAGGAACTCGTCCAACACAATATTTTCCCATATTGATGCAATAACCTATAATACTGTTACATGACACGCGCGATAAAATGTTGGTTATGCACGTGCATGACGTCATAACAGATGAACTATTGACTCGAAAATGGACTATTGAACCTGAATTTGAGAATAAAAGAGAAAAGGAGTCAAATAGTCATTTTTTAATTGAATCACACGTGACTGCTTTTCGTCCAATCAAATACTTTGATTCATAGTAGGTATATAATAATTGTATATATCTATTTTAATAAGGAAATACATGGGAAAAGTTAACTACTTTTCGCGGTATACATGTTGTAATGAAATAATTTATTTATTTATTTATTGGGGTTTTACGCCGCAGGACCATGTAGGCCCTTTTGGTATAATTAAACTCAGTTAACCATTAAACCCAGTTAACCCTTTTCTACATGAAGACGCATTTTTACGCATCTGCAGCGACGAATTTTGAAACCATTATGGCAAAATGATAAATTGGTCAGAACAAGCAATTCCTCCTTTTGCCAGAATGATTTCAACTCTATTTGATGATTACACTTTAATTTATAGAGAGTTACCATATATTGCCCAGACGTTTTAAAAGTCGTGTATGAGGAAAGCGGTTAAATTTGATTGTTAGATTGTTCTTTGTGTTGTTGATTTTACTCCAAAAACACGCTAGACTGTCTGATATCTAAATGTTTTCTTCAACATGTAGTTGTCATTTCTTTATAATCAGTCCAAAATTTACTGTAAACTGTCATTGAAACACGTGACATGTTTATCTGGAATAAAATTGAAACACGTAACATGTTCATCTTAATAGTATTTTAGGTGTTCTAAAACTGCACACTTAAGTTTTGAAACATGTCACGCATTACAGTTTGAAACGCCTTCTGTGTTTACATTACGTGTTCACGTGTTTAAAAAGTGTAACAGAAGAAGTGTTCTGCTTTGAAACGCGTCACATGTTTCATCTGAAACACGTGAACACGTTTCAAGTTGGAACACTAGTGTTCCCACGAAAATAGTGTGTGTTTCAAAAGTGAACATGCGACGCGTTTCGTTTTGAACGTGTTTATTAAGTGTAATGAATGTATATTGTTTTATGGCGCATCGACAGGTCATTTAGCGCGCAATTAAATTTAATTATTCATGATCCCTGGGTAAATAAACCAGTACTAGGCTAGAAAATGTGCCTTGCCCAAGGGCACTCCACCATGACCGTAGTGCCGCGACTGGGGATCGAACCCAAGACACCCGGTTTCGAAATCCCCGACGCTAACCACTCGACCACAGCGGTTTCCCTTTATTAAGTGTAACAGGAAAGTGTTTCATTAAGTGTTTAAAAACGAAACGTCCGTTTTTACAGTGTAACGCGCGCCTCCCGACGTCGCCAAAAATTCACGTTGAAAGCTGCTATACCGGACATTGATAAAAACGGATTAGACAACAAAATCACATCATTATAGAAACGGGTTTTTTCACACATTGATTAGAATACTTTTTACTTTTTCAAGAAGAAATCCAACAGGCTATCGTTGAAGTAAATTCTTCAAGATATTCAATTATTTAAGGAGAAAAGGTGTTTGTTTCAAGTAAATTTCCCGTTCTTTTCAAGGGCACCGGACATCTTAAAATACGAATAAAACACATAAAGCAGACTATTTCATATGCTATCTCATAAGTAACTATTTTGTAATAATATTTACATCTAAAACATATCACATTTAAATATTTGTTTTCATCATGTATTTTTGATATTTGCATTTAATTGTAAAACAGAACATCAAACAAGACAAAACAAGCAAATTCAGAGAATTATGGTCCCCCGCTTTGGGGGTTTTATTGGTTGGGTTGCAACGCTTCCTGGCATATTGTAACTGTCTTTTCTGTCTAGAGAAGGCTTTATTGTTTATAGTAATATGTCAGTTGTATTTGTGAAGTCTAAACAGATTGACCTCATTAAATTATATGGAAAATTAAATCATCCAAAAAGCGGTTGCAGAGAGATAGCCCGGAAATGAATTAAGTCATACATAGCCGGATGGTGGGGTAAAACTCCGTGAAAAATCATCCAACCGGAACGCAAACACGATATGCGCATCTACACTTGGTGGTGATCCTTCCTATAAAGTTTCATCAAATTCCAAAAAGCGGTTGCAGAGAAATAGCCCGGAAAAATGAATTTAGTCATACATAGCCGGATGGTGGGGTAAAGGGCCATAACTCCGTGAAAAATCATCCAACCGGAACGCAAACACGATATGCGCATCTACACTTGGTGGTGATCCTTCCTATGAAGTTTCATAAAATTCCAAAAAGCGGTTGCAGAGAAATAGCCCGGAAATGAATTTAGTCATACATAGCCTGATGGTGGAGTAAAGGGCCATAACTCCGTGAAAAATAATCCAACCGGAACGCAAACACGATATGCGCATCTACACTTGGTGGTGATCCTTCCTATGAAGTTTCATAAAATTCCAAAAAGCGGTTGCAGAGAAATAGCCCGGAAATGAATTTAGTCATACATAGCCTGATGGTGGGGTAAAGGGCCATAACTCCGTGCAAAATAATCCAACCGGAACGCAAACACGATATGCGCATCTACACTTGGTGGTGATCCTTCCTATGAAGTTTCATCAAATTCCAAAAAGCGGTTGCAGAGAAATAGCCCGGAAATGAATTTAGTCATACATAGGGGTAAAGGGCCATAACTCCGTGAAAAATAATCCAACCGGAACGCAAACACGATATGCGCATCTACACTTGGTGGTGATCCTTCCTATGAAGTTTCATCAAATTCGAAAAAGCGGTTGCAGAGAAATAGCCCGGAAACGAAAGTGTGACAGCGTGACGGACTGACGGACTGACGAATGAGAAATAATAGTCCCCGCGCTTTCGCGAAAGCGGGGGACAATAAAATCGGACGGACATTGCTTATATTGAATACAAACTATGATTTACCTTTTTTCATGTAACGGCATTCTACATATTTTTAAATTTTCAACATGTATTTGACTTGTTCAGCATTACATAGAGGATGTTTTTTTCTCTTTTTTCTCAAATAGTATTTTTTATATATATTCCATCAAAGCCACGCACTTAACGTATATACTAAAATGACGTCCCGGACATCACTTAAAATATTATTTCCCCGGAGAGAAAATTTAGTACGTTTTATCAAAATTATTTGTAAATCTAACATCGTTTAAAAAAGAACATATAATATATTTCAACAAAACACCCTTACCTTTTCTTGTCGGCATGACTATCGGTTTCATTTGATTGTGTGACCACCTTATAGTAGAAAATTCGGTCGGGACATTTACTTGAAGGTTCATTTTAATATGTTTTGAGACAATTAAATCCGACATGTCGCCATTTTGTTTCAACCGTCTAAAGAGGAAATGACGTCACTCCTGCACGTGCAAATATTATAGGTTATTGCATCAATAAGGGAAAATATTGAATTGGACGAGTTCCTTCGGCTGAGTTGCCCGAGCTTGCGAGGGCAGAACTCCGCCGAAGGAACGACTCCCAACACAATAGATTCCCATAATCATGCAATAACCTTTTTATTGTATAATTTGATATTGGCTATTTAAAATGTGTCGTTTTGTTTGTTTTAAACACGTCACACTATTAGAAAATTAACAGTCGTTTTTGGATTGTTTAGATAAATAAACATTAACGATATATCGCGCAATTATACTCTCCTTTACGCTGGTTGCTAAGGTCGCGGAAAATATAATTTACGAACCGCCATTGTTGTCGACTCGAAATTGGAATCGTCGACAAAATGATGTGTAACGCCTTTTCTAACAGTGTTTTACATTAAGAACTCGTGTATTATCTTATTCTTGTATTTACGCCTGGATATTT
This sequence comes from Serripes groenlandicus, assembly GCA_031761405.1. Classification (NCBI taxonomy): domain Eukaryota; kingdom Metazoa; phylum Mollusca; class Bivalvia; order Cardiida; family Cardiidae; genus Serripes; species Serripes groenlandicus. The sequence continues at coordinate 51,592,703 of JASEVX010000009.1, read as the reverse complement.
GTTTTTTTATTACGATTTAGATGCCCCTTTAAAAGGGCCTTTTGACCTCGCAGTATGTTCAGTAAAGCGAACACACATCTTTGATATACATATAACAGTGTGTATACCACGTGAGTTTTGACGTCATATTTGCATGGTCAGACAGCAATAATAGGCTCGTGATAAGAGGGTAAAAACAATGATAAACCTTTTTATTTCTTCACCCTTTTTAATGAAACATGGCGCAGTCTACGCCGCTTACAATGTCCTATCTCCTGCTTTTTACAGCAGTTTGATTGGTGGTCTAGTTTTTTCAAACACTTCGACGAACCTGTTCTTAAAATCCAGTTTTGATAATGCTCCGGCTGTCGGCGATATTAATACATTTTGAGAAAAGCTTCATCGAAGTGTTTGAAGAAACTAAACCATTAATCAAACTCAGTTGAAACCCCGGAGATATGGCTCTGTAAGCGGCGTAGACTGCGCCATGTTTCATTAAAAATGATGAAGAAATAAAAAAGTTACCTTTGTTTTAACTTTCTAAGCCGAGGTAAATATTTCTGTCAACCGTAGCATGTGTGACGTCAAAGTCATGTGGTATACACACACTGTATAAAGGCTACTGCGTTGATCAACTTCACATCGGAGGATAACAAAACAAATCTGAAGACCTACCTTTAAAACAATCATTTGATTATTCATCCTAGCAGTTATGAATCCCTCTTTATCACATAACTTGCACTCCAGGAGTGACATAAATATCATATGTAACTAGTTACATGAATAGCCGACTCACAGCACGTATGCTGTTTTTGTATTCATACGCCTGATTTGTAAACAACAACAATGGCCGATTCCCGTTTCGAACCCGGCGATTCCGTTCAAATAGATGGTAAAGGCAAAGCCATGTTTATAGAAAAGGTGTATCGGGGTTTCGGAACATTTTACAAGATAAGACTTTGTGACAGTGATTATGAATTTGAAATTGAAAGTAGAAGGCTCTCGCCTTACACGGAGCCCTTCATTACGGAAACGCAGCAGACGACCCGGTTTGCCACCGTCTCAGAGAGCGATATTGATCACTTTATTGAGGGACAAGCCAATAGAAATACCCTGTCAAAAACCATTTATGATCTTAAAATACTACGGGAATTCTTCAATACCCCGGAAGTTGCCGAAACCCGAGAAATTCAAGACATTCCAGTCAATGAACTGAAAAACCTACTGTCAATATTTTCCATTGCTGTGCGCAAATCGAATGGGGATGAGTACGAACCAAATTCTCTTCGAGGAATGATGGCAAGTTTTGACCGGCAGCTCCGGAGATTCAACTATGGTGAATACCTGGCTTCCAGTCCTAACTTTGCCAAAGTTAGAGAAGTTATGACAAACAAACAAAAACACTTGAAACGCGAGGGGAGGGGTAACTTATCAAACCGTGCAGACCCCATCACTGATGAAGAGATTGAGCAGCTGTGGCAGACAGGCCAACTGGGCAGCCACACACCAGATGTTCTTTTGCAAACCCTATGGTTTTAAAACACGGTGCATTTTGGGCTTCGCGGTTGTTCCGAACATAGAGATATGTGTTGGGGTGATGTGGTGCTCAAGACGAATTCTATTGGACGAGAATATTTAGAATTTAATGAACGCCAGACCAAGACGCGAACGGGTATAAATCCGAGGGATGTTCGCAGTCACCCCCAAGTTATGGGCTAATTTGGAGAATTCAGAAAGAGATCTTGTCACAGTATATAAACGTCCGCATGGTTATTCCCTTCCAGAGCACCCATTTTACATAGCATCAACAACAAAGCACCTACCTTCTGAGAACGATGTCTGGTTCAAACGTAATCCAGTTGGAGTGAACAAAATATCCACTTTGATGTCAAGAATGGTAAAAAACGCTGGTATCTCCGCCGAGAAACGCCTGTCCAACCACAGTGCCAGAAAATATCTTATTCAAAAGCTTTCAGATAACAACGTTCCTGCTAATCCGAGCCTTCTCTGACCCTAACACAGCCTTTTTTACGATTTTGACATTTCATTTTGCTGTGCCTAAGCCGCAAAAAAAAAAAAAAAAAGAAAAAGGCTATTAGGGTCAGAGAAGTCTCGGATTACGTTCCTGCTAATCAAATCATGCAGATTTCGGGACACAAAAACGTATCCTCAATTAACAAAATAATTTTTACAGTCACTTGAATGAAAGACAGCACATAAACATTTCCTCTATCCTGCAGTCATCTTCGTCGCCGAATGAAATTCAAATTTCTCCAAACAACGTTCACACAGTGTCATCCGTTAAATCTGAATCTGCTCTCAACATACAAGTGCATGGTGTCATAAACAGCATTTTTGCGTCGCAAATTCCCATCCATCAAAACAAAACTTCTCCTCACATCCAACCAGCGAGAAAGAGAATCCGAATTATTGAATCTGACACCGATTCCCAATAAAAGTTTGGAAAAAACACAGCGTGTACAAAAAACATGCAAAAAACATGTATACATGTTTGACCTACTGCCAAAATGTATGTGAAACTCATTGATTACGCCAATGTGACGTTACTTTAAATGACAACATATTGTTTACGACAATCAAAACAACAATCGAGCAATATTATTGATGTACACGTCACATTATTACGTCAGAAACTACGTACGTATTTACTAGCATAGCTAACGCTATAAATAGACCAGATTGGGTTTTGTGTATGTCTATCGATTTTTTCCACTACGTGTCATTTATAAAAGATGTACCAAACAATGTACTACGAACCGTATAAGCACAGCTTTTTCCTAGGACTATCCAGAGAGTCGAACCTTGAGCAGATCACATCTGTAAACTGATTCAAGTCCCGTCTACATTGATACACAGCCTAAACAACAAAGATGTTTTTTTATTTCATTTATATTTGTAAATATGCCTAATTAGTTGCTTTAACCATTTAAATGGATTCACTTGCCTGCGATGCACTAAGCCCTGACAGTAACAAAGTAGAAGTAGAAGTAAGCTGGACTCTAAATCATGAAAGGTTGGATGAGAGCGCTTTGTAACGTTAGTGTATGGAAATAGTTCCGTCCTTAGCGTCACGTGAAAAAGATTCCAGTGCAATATCAACCCGTGCAATACTGCATCCTTTGTTTATATGGAAACAAGAAGGAACAATATCAGAGTATACAATAATATAAGAATATCTTTTGGAGCCATTAAAATACAGACAACTTTTCAAAACACCGGTAAAATTGTTACTCCGGGACATGTTATAAAATGACGCTTGGTTATGATTTTCATTATTTTTCATATTCACTTATAAAAAAGTTGTGGGATTTGAGTAATCAGCATAACAGGAATTTTATGTGGATTAATTTGCTTTTTAGCATAATCTTATCAAGTTTTTAAGACACACTAGTGAGCGTGTTTTCAAAGCAGCGTCATTAACGTGCGATTGGTCTGAAGGGTTATTCATAATTTGGCCAAGGCGTTTCGAAAGTCGTCTACTGCAGATGTATTGTATGCGGGAAATGATTAAAATTTAAATAACTGGAAAATTGATAGAAACATGTTTTATATTCAGAGGTGATGTGGAGCCCAATTAATACCCAGCAGGCACACAACGTTGTTTCAACGTTGAAATATAGTCACGACGTCGAACAACGATATTACAACGTTGAAACAACATCAAAGTTACAACGTTGAAATTCTATGTTGTTTCAACGTTGAAACAACGTTGAAAAATGGTTGTCATGCTGACGATGTATCAATTATTAATGTTCTCACCTTTGTTTTTTTTTACATGTTTTTACCAGAGACATATAAACACCATCTCTGTGTTTCCCTTAAAAGTTTTAATATTCATTCCTGCAATAGGATAGTTATTTCATGGTTATTTGGGTAACAGTCAAAACTGTTGTTTCGAGGTGGAGTGTATGATATCTGAACTGTTGTCCCATGCCGATAGGCCGAGAGCAACAGTTCAGAATGTCATCCCTGACACCAAGGGACTACAGTTTTGACTGTTACCCAAATAACCATGAAATAACTGTTTTATTACTTGATCAAAACTGTATCTTAACAACAAACAAAAAACCTGATCAAAATTTTATTTGAACACTGTTCAAAATATTGTGTTGAAGGAATACGGGGAAACTATATAATCATTGTGTATATATACCACGTGATTTTTACGTCACAAATGCTACGGCGGACAGCAATACTTTTCTTCGGTTTAGAAGTAATTTTTTTTTATTTCCCCATCATTGTTAATGAAACCTGGTGCAGTCTACGCCTCTTACAGAGCCCTATCTCCGGTTTTTAACGGAGTTTGATTAGTGGTTTAGTTTCTTTGAACACTTCGACGAACCTTTTCTCAAAATTGATTAAGATCGCCGACAGCCGGAGTATTATCAAAACTGGATTTTTAGAACAGGTTCTTCGAAGTGTTTGAAAAAACCAGACTACCAATCGAACTCCTGTTAAAACCCCGGAGATAGGACATTGTGTAAGCGACGTAGTCGGTGCAATGTTTCATTAAAATGGGTGAAGAATTAAAAAAGTTACAATTGTTTTTACTTCTTATCTAGAGCAATTATTGTTGTCTGACGATGCAAATATGACGTAAAATGTCGCGTGGTATGTATACACACACTGATAAACATGTGTTGTAAATGCCGTTTAGAAATTTGAATTATAACGGTGACGTAATTGTTTTAAATGACGTCATTCACGTGCCACGTACGTCATAGTGCAAGAGGGAAACAGTTCATAGTATTGACATGGGAAGAGTTCAATCCTAGACGCTAGCTTACATGTAAAACAGCACAGGCTGCATCTTACATGGAAAGTTATGGATATATAGTAAATAAAGAAAAGGCTAGACACTTCAAAAAGGCCCAAATCACTGAATCCATGATCCATGACCGATTTCAATGAAATAAAGTTAAAGCGAAAGTAATAAATAATATTCTTAACATATACATCATGTTATAACAACAAATAAGTCGTTTATTACCTATAAAAGTAATGCTTTACGTTCTGAATGGACAGCAACATTTGCCTGCTATGGTTACTTCCGGTTGAACGGTGTGAATATCTTGTATGGTTTTGATTGGTTATCAGGTATCGTTTGACAGATTGCGGGAATATTCGGATTACCTCAGCTATATCCCCTCTATGTTTTCACTCTCTAATATGCGAAGGAGAGAATGTTATCGTCACAGAACAGAACATGGCGGGAGTAGAAAATGAAATAATGTGCGCTGCTAAAAACGGTCACAATTTAATGATAACAGGCCAAGCAGGTACAGGGAAATCTTGTTTAATGTTGAAAATAAAGAAAGAACTTGAAGAATCAAAAGCCGTGTTTCTCACTGCCACAACGGGCATATCAAGTTCTGTATTGGGTGAGGGGCCGCGGACTGTACATAGTTTTTTTGGGTTGAAGGATGGCCGCTATTCCAATGCGCAATTGATCGACACAATAATACGTGATGACAACAACTATACAATTAAAGAAAAACTCCTGTGTGCAGATGTTATTTTGATTTAAAGCTTATAAAACAAATTGAGGTACTTTTGAAAAATGTAAGAGGCACCAACTTGCCCTTTTGCGGCGTTCAAATGATACTTAGTGGAGATTTTTACCAGCTTAAGCCAGTGCCAAAAAAAGTACAACGACAACGGAGAGTACATTCTTCAAGTTCAAGAGAATTATGATGTTGATGTGATGCGCAATGTCTGTTTGCGGCGGAAGGTGATTATAATTTCATAAAAAACTGATACAATTTATGATTTAAATGTATGCATAATATGGTCTTAGTACTTTGACTTTATATGAAATTTACTCAATTAAATGTTATATTGTAAGATGTGTTCATTGTTCATTAGATAAATAAATAATTTCTACTTTATCATGGACGCAGTCTTAACATAAAAGTAAACGGTAAATGCTAATAGAAGACACTTTTCAATTCATGCATATTCAATGATATCCTCACACTTAACAATAAATATTACCTTTTTAGAAATTATATTTCCTTAAATATTTATAGAAATCCATGCAAGTACAAATCAGAAATGTCAATACATATACCAGCAGTAGGCAATAGTTATACAGACTGAGTTGTGTTGATTATACTCGGATACATTTACTTGGACTTGGTTTAATAGTATTCATAACCCGTCTACTGTTATATTCTGAAAATTACTTCAGAGATTTAAGTCCAGCATTGGACTTTCTACCTCAATGATTTCAATGACTGGCCTAACAAAATTGAGTTCACACTTTTGCTGTACCTGTAATAAGTGGGATTTGAATTGTTCCCATTATACTCTCCTTTCTGCTGGCAGAAAAGATTTTCTGCTAGATCATTGTTGAACCGCGATGGTTTAATAGTTGCACCTGGAAAATTTGCTAAATACTTCTCACATACTCTTGGAAAGGTTAGCAGTAAATTCTCCATATCATCCAAACATTGGGCTGATGGAAGCATCCTTTGCTTGTCACCTTTTGTTGCATCATTAATGCCATCAACTTCTGCTCTCCACCCTCTAAAGAAATTGAGTGTTTCACTTAGGCCATTGAATCTGTCATCAGGCATGGAGGTTACCAATGTCTTACTATGAAATACTTTAATGAGGGCAGATGTTGTCCAAATGAGAACCGTCGAATAAACTGTCTCTGTAACATTTCATCAGATTCAACATGTCAGAGTTAAGCATGGTTTCTGCAAGTTCATTTCTCATTTTTTCAGAGATATTTGGATGCAAGTGGGATTCTGTGACCCTAAAATGGATCCTTCTACTGTTAGCCTCCCAGTCCCACTGTACTGCTGTTATCCAGTGTTCCCAGATTATACTTTTTCCATGCAAGAATAAATGCCTTGTATGGGAATCATCATTTACAGGGCCACTCTTTAAGATACTGTTTCTCAATTTCTTGATATTATGTGAATAATCCTGTGTGTGGTATATCTTTTCATTCGGATTGATCAAACTAGGGCTACCGTAATGCATTTCATTAGCATTCCCCTGAAAGTGGAGATTTGTACAACTGCGATTTTCCGAGCCACCATCCTGCATGATATAATCAACACTAAATCCCCAATCTTTCAATTTTGCAATTGTATTCCATAAAATAATATAGAGCTCTGAAGCTTTAATGCCGGCTGTAGGGAAATGGCATATTGGGAATCGGAAACCCGTATATCCTAAAAATGTGAAATGAATCACCTCGTGTGCCAAACCCAGTTGAACCTCTTTATGCTTCAGCATATTCAATGGCGTGGCTTCTGGTCCCAAATCCACCCATCCTATCAACGAAGGGACACCATTTGTCATGTCGATGACGAGATCAGACTGAATTTTGGTTTCGTCATGGTGAAGTCCACCTGCCCAACCATGGAGTGAAATGTTTGCTTCCTTCGCAGCCTCAAACATCCAAAGAAGAACTTTTTCATTTATGCCAGCTCCTTGTGGCACAACATTTTTATATCGTTGAAGTTGTCTTCCAGATGGCAAAATTAGCATTCCGCTATCAGTTAAAGTTTCATAGTTCTTTTTACTTCTTGCCCAAAGTGATAAGCATATGCTGATAATTTTTAAATCGCACCGCCTTGCATGTTTGGATTTCACCTTCAGCGCGTCATGCTGAGCTTTCAACAATAACCTCATGTTATCTGGGGCATCAGGAAAAACAGTTTCAAGTACATTCATCAAATCAGTATTATCATCCGCATTCAAAACAATTGTATCAGGATTTTCAGACTCTGGTGCCGAAACAGGTTCACTTGTGTCAGGAAAATCAGGCACATATTTTTCTTCAACTGCATTTTTACCTTTGAATTTTAGTTTATTTACTTGACACACTCTACAAACTAACACTGTCGCATCCGTTCTAGAACCAGTACTGCCCACATTGGTAACTTGCTTACAACTCTTCGAACGAACTCAGATCAGAATTTTCGTTTCCAAGAAATGACACTCGTTCAATAGTAACATTTCTTTGTTTCTCGTCATTTTGTGAAACAGGTTTCCCAGTATATACATCTAACATTTGAACTGTACGCAGTATATCAAATATACTTTTGGCTGTCATGCTGAATGAAGGATTAATCCATAAATCTTCAAGAACAACTTTTTGACCCCTGACTTTAAGTGTCCATGTCATTGAAGCTTTGATCAAGCTCACTTCTTTGAGTACAATATTTCCGTAAGAAGTTACATTACTTTTAACTGCAACACTTATGGTTGTAGACAATTTGTCACTTAACAACATAGCTGTTTTTGGTAGAATATCAAATATGTCTGTCCAATCAATTTCAGGTTGTCTCTTCTTAAGTGGTAGAAGATATATTCCCCTGTAAGTTATTACCCTTTTGCCAAGGTGTTTTTCCCGACATACTTTTACATCAGGATAAAGTTTTCCAACAATCGTTCCTAGATGTTGAACCTTCGGGTTTTCACCATATGTTTGAACATATCTCTCCTCCAAATCATTGAAATGTACCTTTGCAATGCAGTCTTCTGCTGTGTTTGCAAGTAACCTGTAAACAAAAAGTGCTTATAAGTGATGTATTAAAACACTACAAGTTTATTAATTGCACTAACTGAAATGGATATTAAATTTCAGGTCCAATGAAAACTTATACAGCTACAGACACTGGAGACCTAGCAAAGCTTTGGATGTGTGCTGCTTCTAAACGGTTATGTTTGAAGCAGGGATGTCCCGTTATTCTTACAGTCAATATTACACAAGAACTGGTTAATGGTTTGAGAGGTACCGTACACAACTTGGACGAGTCAAGTGTAACAGTAGATTTTAAGTCTATTGGACTACGTAAAATAGGTATTTATACATTTACAGTATTTGACAAAGAGCAGGGCAGGGATGTCGTATTTAGGAAGCAAATTCCGTTTAAAGGCGGCATTCTCTCTTACAGTACACAAGTGCCAGGGTATTACTTTAGATAGAGTGGAGATTGACTGTAGACACATGAACAATCCAGGACAGATTGGTGTTGCAATTTGACGTATCAAGTGCGCAAAAGGCCTTAGGGTTATCAACTTCAATGGCGCAGCCATCCGACCTCACACTCCCGAAGTAAATGATTACTATTTTTGGCTTTGAAAGAGGATTTGTCCTGCTGCAAACATGAAATTGTAGATATTCTACGAGACGAAGAGGATAAAAGTAATGGACCAGACCTTAACTATAAAAGTAATGAACAAGACTATAGTAAGGGATATGACGGATCGGACAGCGATTTTGATAGTGATTATGTTGATGAAGATATTACAGACATTAAAATGATGGAAGAGCTATTTAAGGATTATGATGAAGACACATTCCAAGAGGAAGATAGCAATATTAGTTTTGACTATGATTTTGATTTGGACAAGATAATATACAAAGATCCTAAAACAGAGCAACAGAAATCAATAAACAGCTGTTTTGACTCTGTTCAAAAGAACAATGAATCATTGAACAAAAATTGCGCACATATATATTCTGAAATGAACAGTTACTATGAGAAACTTCCTGAAAAAAAAGAAAAAAAACATTTCACCAGTTTATACAACAAGTTGTCATTATTTATGAGCGGGCCAAGATATAAATCACTTGTACAATCTTTGTTTTCTACATTGACTGCAAACGAAACCCAGTACAGAGCAGCATTTTACATTGTTGAACTGGTACGAAAACTATTTTTAGAGAACAAATGTGAACCAATAATAGAACAAGCTAGAAAAGAGGCATCTACCTTGAATACATATAAGGACTCGAAAGGTGGTCGAGCTAAGGTAAGATATATTGGTGGTTGGTGCGTTGCAAAGTTAAGATATAACAGAAAGAGAAAGGTACTGCGCAACCTATATGTTGCAAATAAGATGAAAGGAAGTATAGTATGAGTAGGTGCAAAACCCAAGTTAGACTACATGACCAACTGACAGATACGCAGGAAGATGTAATAAACAAAACTTCAGACCTAGCATCTCTATCAGAAATTCAAAGAAAACAGAATGCAAGAAATGGATTGCTAAATTTATCGGATTCTGCCTATGGTTTTTTTCTCAGCCTTGACAAAGCACTCTGTCAAACTGAAACCATGAGTAATTTACATTTATACGGAAAGTCATTTTATGACCACGTCAAGGAACAGTTATGTGGAAATGACGACTTAATTGCTTGTTGGAAGCAGTTATTCAGAAATGAAGATGATTTTGTTCTTGCTGACTGTGAATATATCATTATGGATTTATTAAATGATGTTCTGTCTAAATACATTAGAATGTCATCTTACCAGTTCAGAAGAGAATATAAGAAGACACTGCATGTTCAGAAGGAGGAAGCACATAGAAAACAAATAATGATGAGACAAAAAAGAAAAGCTGAAGGTAAAGACAAGGGAAAAGACGTTAATAAATCGAAGAAAGGGGAAAGTGTAGGTGAACCTAAGAAAGTAGACACGGTTAAGAATGTGTGCCAACTTAGGAAAGATACAGTTAAGAAATCCACGAATGAGGAATGTGTAGGTGAACCTAAGAAAGTAGAGACAGTTAAAACATTGCGAAAAGTTCGGAAAGCTAAAGTAGTTGCTAGTACAAGTAAACAGTCAGTTGTTTATCCATGTGGTATTTGTGAACAAGAATGCATTGTTGATAGCGTCTGTTGTGATCTTTGTGATAAGTGGTGAGGAGGAGCAGTTTATTGCAGATTGGTTTTGTGCACAATGTAAACAATAACGAATAACATGCTTGTATTGATCAGGTTTAAAAAGAATTCTGACAAACATTGTTGTTGTCCGATATTTCACACCATTGTTGTTGTTTTTTTGGTGCATTGATCATGAGTCAATCAATTTAGAGACTGTTTTGATCATAAGTTTGTACAATGTCGTATTACACATGCAAATTTAAGTTCAGTTAAAATGCATATGAATTAGATTTTTCGTACATAGGTGAGCTAAAAACAAGGCTATGGGCTATAAGATATAACAATTTCAAATGATATCAGAACATGTATAATACACACCAGCTAATGCCATAAATGGCTGTTTTGGTCCGGGACATGATCTGTATTTTTAACATAATGCTGTCTTTTAAAAATTGTTATACACAGTAAACTGTCGTTTAAAAAACCCGCTACAAAACGTAAATAAACCGCGCAGCCAATTAGGATAGCCGAATTCGCTACGACCAATGACGTTCGGATCAACGTCCAATGGTATTTTAAAAATTACAAATAAATCGCTATTTAATTGTTTTCACCAATTATATATATTTTAACATTTTTATTGTTTATTTTGTAATATAATTGATATATTTTAATAAATTCCAAACCTTCTAAATGTAAGGTTTAAATTTTAGCCAATTGTACAATGACGATATATTCACTCCGTGTCAGTCTCGGCCATGTAAATGTAGCAGTTTGTTTTTCGCGTAAATATGCAAATTGCTTGCTAACTACTGTTTTTTAAAGATATCAACACAAGTAAGTAGGTTTATAATTATTATGAACACCGATATAACTAAGGTTTTATCTCTTCACACCTATATATTCTTAAAACCAGAAATGGTCTTTTTGAAGTGTCTAGCCTTTTCTTTATGTAATATCCATAGCTTTCCAAAACAGCTATAGGTAAGATGCAGCCTGTGTAAAACGGCTACAAATAACAGATTTGTATTGATAGTGAATCGGGTAATAATATATTCATTATTTGTTTATTTTGTTTCAATACACACTATATTAATGATTTTCTTCAAATTCTGTTTGGTATTAGATCTAGTTTATGTTTACAGCATATCCAGATACGAAATTGTTTGTTTTTTGGTTCGTACCCAAACATTTTCGTTCCACCAGCTTGATCTAATTTCCAAATTATTTAATTATACTAGTTTTTCCTCCTTAGTTTAAATGTGATTTCAAAATATCTCCTCCTCTTAGGTTTGAATATGAGTGTAGCCTGTTTTTGGGGGGTAAAAAACATAAATGTTGATGAATTTCAATTGATTTTGAGAATAGGAAATAGTTTGTTAAATTTTACATTTAGGTCAGACACGGTTGGAAACATCCATTGTCCTTATTGCATAGCTTGTCCCAGAGCCTGTAAGGACAAGTGCAATTTAAGGGTTCGACATTAACGTGATCCCGAGGATCGTAGATTTTAGTGAGGAATCTTTCATCCCACTGGCTGGTGATTCCGTTTTTCTTACTTTTTGTTCTTCCCTTTAATTATATAAGTATTAAAATACCAGGTTTTGTTGCGAAAAAGCAACATTTCCGGCTTTGATAATAAACATAAGCAGATCAAGTATGAAGAACAAGGTCACACTCTAATAGCAGTTCAAAAATATTACATTTGCCATTATTCTTTCCTACCATATTCTTGGTCATATTATTCTTCCAGGAAGCCTTTCCAAATTGCACGGAGGCAAAAACGAGGGATGTGATGTCCAAATACCTAAAATATGCACCAGAAGGAGCCGGAGGAAGAGGCAGAACTTGAACAATGCAATGAAAGAAGTGCAGGAACTGTTACCAGTGTTTTCCCCCACATTTTTGTGAATGGGGCCAGGGCCCTTAGAATTGTGAAAATAGTAACAAATGCCTGAAATTGTGAATTTACGATAGTATATATGTCAATCAAGGATTTTTTGTTAGGATTGCTGGATAGTGAATAAACTAATTGGTTATAATTTCTACTGGTTTGGTTACATTGCCAAATTAAATTTGTCCTCTGACAGAATAGACTTAATACTTCTTGTGAGAATAAAGCACATGAACCATAACTCTTTTTGTCGTTTTTACACTCTCCATTGATATATAATTACCGATTTTAGTTCGACTTTTCGAATAATATGAGAGCTATTACAGTTATGTGTGCGTTGGCGTTGCAATTTTGGTTAAAGTTTTGCATGCAAAGCTATTTCTAAACAAACGCATATGCTATTGCTTTGAAACTTCACACACTCATTGGACATCATCAAATATATTGAAAATAAAGTGATTGTCTATATTTATATATATGTTTATATGGTTTTGGTTGAACTGTTTTTTCAGATATGATCGTGGTGAGGGTCTTAGTACACTAAATTCGAACTATCATTTATACAACTCTACTTATATGATTGCTCTAGTTAACCTCGTTAATTGTGTTGTTCAAATGAAATTTACTGTTAAATTCACAATAAACTTTCTATGTGTTAATATGTGTGAAAAATAAAACCATTGGTGTATCACACTGCATTTGTTTGTTCGCCGAGCCTCGGTAGTGACGCTAGTTGTCAATCCAAAGGTTGTGAGTTTGAACCCCAGCTCGGCAAACATTCTTTCCGACGTTTGACAAAAGTCATTGTGACAAGCGTTATTGGTCTTCCACCAATGGGTTATCAGTCTATGTGGAAAAGCAGCCAGTTACCTGGAAATAATGTTGTATGAAGTACTGGTGTGAGAAAGTCAAGAAACATATGAGTAGGTGAACTGGTCACCGTGATATGACTAACAAATTGTTGAAAACGGCGATAAGCCCCAATCAACTGAGCAAAAACTGACTTTGGACAAAAACCTCTTCGATGGGGTACAAACAGGATTTGCTTAAACAAAGTAATGTTGAAATCGCAACCCCTACCTATTCAACTCTCAAATCCAGACATTATTCAACGTTGAAGTCGCAACGTTGTTTCAACGTTGATATCGCAACGTCTATACAACTTTCAAATACAACCATTATTCAACTTTGAAACAACGTTGTTTCAACGTTGTTGTGCCTGCTGGGTAGGGCATGTTTAAAAATTATTAAAATATGCAAAATAATAAATGACTAAAGTTCTTACCACACGAATTACATCAATTGTTCTATTGATATAGTTAACCCATGGTTGGTAGATCTTGTGACAGTCTGGTCGGAGAAGGCTCTCTCATCTGATATTCTCATCCTATAAATACCGTATTGGAAAGGTAGCATTATGTACAAAACAATAAATGACTAAATGTATTACCACACGAATGACATCAATTGTTTCGTTCATATAGTTAATCCATCGTTGGTCAATCGTTTGTCAGTCTGTTCTGCGCCGGTTCTCTCATCTTAAATTCTCCTCCTGTAAATACGATATTGGAAAAGTAGCATTACAATCATATACATTTCCAGTAGTTTGTATACAATTTGTTAATGGCTTTAAAATCATACGCGCATGAGTTGCTCTAACTATTTTCCACCTGACACTTTCGTAGCTTCGTAGGATTGGTCATATTTTGGCCAAGGCGTTTACAAAGTTTTCTGCTGCAGATTGAGTGTATGCGGGAAATGGTTAAAAGTAAAATGTCTGGGAAATTGATAGATACAAGTTTAATATTCAGAAGTGAAATGGAACCCAATTAATAGCGCACTTCACGAGACCGATTGAGATTTCAAAGTTTCCGGAGCACCGATCCTTAGGAATTAGATACTGATCCATAAACATTTGTAGCAAGTAAAACTCGAAAATGTATTGAATATATGGCAATGTTAAATATATACTTTGTAAAAGTTGAACAATTTTACTTATGTGTTTTCTCCGTCAGTTTACCAGCTTTCACACGTTATATTAGTATTTGATATTAATTTGCTATTTATTTTTGATATTAGTATTTAATATTAATTAGCTATTTATGTTTGATATATTTGATATTTTTTGTTTAATATTTATGTTTGATATAATTGTTGCATATAAGTTTAGTTATAATTGTTATCATTTGTTTATGTATAGTATTGTTATCATTTGTTTATGTATAGTATTGTTATCCTTTGTTTTTGCTTAGTAGTGTCATGCATGACAGTTTTGTAATAAGGCCACGAACCACTTTATCATATTGAATAGAAATTTTAGTTTTTGAATTTATCTGTGGCTTTTGTTAAAGTTCAAGCCTCCAGAAGTTTTATTTGCTACAAAGCGGATAATCTCTCTTGTATGTAATGATGGCATAATCATAGAGATTTAGGAGTTACATATATGAAATGCTACTTTGAAATTAAAGCTAAGAACGTCACCCAACTGCAACTGCATATGGTCGACTCGCCCAGGAATTCAGTAATGAAAGTGAGAACCAGTGCATGCCCTTATTGCCAAATGTCGCACAATCGAATGAAGAGCTGCATAGCGGTATTGCACAAAATACAGCTTTTGATCATGTATGTGCATACTCATATATATGTATTAAAGTTTAAAGTTACTTCTAGGTTTAACTGCTTAAACGTGAATAAAATAAGGATACTGTTTAACATTTCTAAAAAGGAAGACATTACATACTGCGTCTATCACAAATCAAAAAAGCTGAAGAAATGTATGAGTGTCAGTAAGATTTTCTCCGAGAGTCTATTTATATTCTGAGGTCTGATCTTGGTAGTAGACTGTCGCGAGTGTATCTCTGAATAGAGTCACTAACGTGTACAACCCCAGGTTTGGGTTGGCAAGTCTGGCGTTTGAGCGTCTATGTTAACCTGGAAAATTATATAATAGTAATATATCGTATAATGCATATGTCTTATTGCATTTTCAATAGTACACATATACAGTATATATTCACGATGTCATTAAACAAGAGCACCGCGTACGGCACAGACACTCGACTGATAGAAAACAGAAAAAAAGCTGAGCTGAACAAAAAACCTTAACCGGACGACCTCGCCGCCGCCACAGAAAAAAAGCTGAGCTGAACAAAAAACCTTAACCGGACGACCACGCCGCCGCCGACGACCACGCCAGGGTCATGACAATAGCTCTCGATTTTTCAAAAGTTGAGCTAAAAATAAGGAACAAGAGCGCCGCAAGTGAATGGAAACACTCGTCTGCTTTTTTGTAAGTAAAAAAAGTGGCATTACTGAATAATTATTAATGCAGAGTCATGTGACTTGGTATAGACATACATAATTTATTTGGTGTAGTGTGGCCTATACACTTAGAGGTCAAATAGTCCAATAAAGGTTTCGTATTTAGGTCAAAGGGAAGAAATTCGGATCAGGGCACCGGGCAGACAATTTTGTCCAGGGAATTTCAGATGAATATTTAGGACTGAAGTGGTCTCCCATTTGACAATAATGATTTAGTTGAAAGTTTCGCAGCAGAAGCATGTTGTATGCCATGACATTTGTGCTAGATTGCAGCACCTTGTTTACGAATCAGTTTAAAACCTACTGTTGAACGAAATGTTGTTTCAAATTATCTTTAAGGCGAGCGTACGATACATATCTTTCTTCTTTAAAACAATCTGCATGCGGAAAAGGGTTTAAAACCACACGCACATGAGTTGCTTTAACTATTTCCCCTTTCACATCATCGTGTTCATTATGAGCATTTTCTTCATTTGCCTCATTTGTTATATCTATTAAGTAAATAAAATCATTCGCTTAAGGCTTATTCATAGTTTGGCCTAGGCGTTTCCGAACGTCTGCTGCGGATTTAATGTATGTGGGAATGGTTAAAATTTAAATGACTGGAAAATTGATAGAAATTTGTTTGCAATTCTGAAGTGAAATGGAACCGATTTTATAGTGCACATTTAAGAATTATTAAAATGTGCAAAACAATATAAGACTAAAATTCTTACCACACAAATAACATCAATTGTTCTGTTCATATAGTTAATCCATCGTTGGTCGATTGTCTCTCATCTGAAATTCTCATCCTGTAAATACAGTATTAAAATTGTAGCATTACAATCATATAAATTTGCAGTAGTTTGTATACAATAAGTGAATCCATGATATACAGGGTCATTGTGAATTCAATACATCTTATATGTATAATGGATTTGAACATGTGGTATGTTTTGACAGTTGTGCTAGATGGCAGTACATACTTTGCGATTCAGGTTAGAACCTATTGTTGAACGAAATGTTGTTTCAAACCGTCTTCAAGGCGAGCGTACGGTAAATATCGTTCTTCTCAAAACAATCTGCATGTGGAAAGGGTTTAATTTAATTTTGAAAATAACTTTTTATAAACTTTCATAAGGTCAATTTTTAATCCGCAAAATTGTGCTGACAATAATAGGAACTAAACTTTATCCTTTAAGCAAGGTAATGAAAAATCTTCATATATAGATATACAGCTATTGAAAAGACCTAATAGTAAATAGAGGATCTTACATGAGTGCTCATTACGATTCCCCAACTTGTTGGGAATCGTATTGTTTTTCTATTGTTTTTTTATTATTGCGATTCCCCAACAGAGTTTGGAATCGTATTGTTTTTCTATTGTTTTTTATTATTATTATTATTCTTTATTTTCTTTCTCCTATCCAAATTTTTGTCCAGAGCAATACTCATAAACTACTTGATGGAATTGATTGAAACTTGCAACATAGATAGATGGCAGTATGAAGTTGTGCAGTTTTCAAGAATTATAACTCCCCTTTTTCAATATTTTAATCAATTTTTGTCCGAGCGATATCTTGTGAACGAATGGTCAGATAATATTGAAACTTGGAACATAGATAGATGGCACTGTGCAGTTGTACAACATGCAAGAATTATATCTCTGGGCCAATTTTATGCAAAGTTATTTCCCCTTTTTCAATATTTTAATAATTGGGTGATTTGAACTTGTATAACTCGATAACGAAAAGTGATAGAGACTTGAAATTTAGTACAACTGTTTCCAATCAAGTGATACTACTTTCTCATGTGTATTTGCGCATGACCGAATACTCGCTTCTGATTGGTCGATTTTTCGGACTTGTATAACTCAAAAACGACTAGTGATAGAGACTTGAAACTTAGTACATGTATGTGTTTCTAATCAAGTAGTACTACGTTCTCAAGTGAATTAGCGCATGACTAAATACTCGTTTCTGATTGGTCGAATTTTCGGACATGTATAACTCAAAAACGACAAGTGATAGAGACTTGAAACTTAGTACAAGTGTTCCCAATCAAGTGATACTACTTTCTCATGTGTATTTGCGCATGACCGAATACTCGCTTCTGATTGGTCGATTGTTCGGACTTGTATAACTCAAAAACGACAAGTGATAGTGACTTGAAACTTAGTACATGTGTTCCTAATCAAGTAGTTCTACTTTCTCAAGTGTATTAGCGCATGACCGAATACTCGTTTCTGATTGGTCGATTTTTCGGAATTGTATAACTCAAAAACGACAAGTGATAGAGACTGGAAACTTAGTACATGTGTTCCTAATCAAGTAGTACTACTTTCGCAAGTGTATTAGCGCATGACCAAATACTCGTTTCTGTTATCTCCCATTGTTAAATCAAAGCACTGAAAGTGCTGTGGGACGGTACCCATTGTATGAGGGGAAAAAAGATGGTCAATTGTTCCATTTTTTGGAAAGTTACAAAACAAGTCACATAACTTCAAACAAGAATGCTCTACTGGTATGGTTCTTTGGTCATTTTCAATCCAGAGCATGTATGTATGGTGAAGATCGGATAGTAAATAGAGGCTCTTTTGTGTTCACAAGCTGTATTATAGCAATTTTTACAATTTCATGGGCCATAATCCAGTCTTGGCGGATCTGGCTGGTTTTCAAAAGGAACCAAGCTCTCATCAATATTTAACTACTATCTAAGTTTGGTGAAGATCAGATAGTAAATAGAGCCTCTATTGTGTTCACATGCTCAATTATAGCAATTTGAACAATTTCAAGGGCCATAATCCAGTCTTGCATGGGCGGATCTGGCTGGTTTTCGAAAGGAACCGAGCTTTCATAGATATCTAACTACTGTATAAGTTTGGTTGAGATACAATCAAAAGTGAAGACTGTATCATGTTAACAAGCTCTTTTATAGCAATTTTGACCATTTCAAGGGCCATAATCCAGTCATGCATGAGCGGATCTGGCTGGTTTTCGAAAGGAACCGAGCTCTCATGTATATCTAACTACTGTATAAGTTTGGTTGAGATACAATCAACAGTGAAGACTGTATCGTGTAAACAAGCTCTTTTATAGCAATTTTGACCATTTCAAGGGCCATAATCCAGTCGTGTATGAGCGGATCTGGCTGGTTTTAGAAAGGAACAGAGCTCTCATAGATATCTAACTACTGTATAAGTTTGGTTGAGATACAATCAAAAGTGAAGACTGTATCGTGTAAACAAGCTCTTTTATAGCAATTTTGACCATTTCAAGGGCCATAATCCAGTCATGCATGGGCGGATCTGGCTGGTTTTCGAAAGGAACCAAGCTCTCATGGATATCTAACTACTGTATAAGTTTGGTTGAGATACATCCAAAAGTGAAGACTGCATCATGTTAACAAGAAATTGTTTACTGACGGAAGCACGCACGCACAACGGACAAATCGCCACGACATAAGCCCTTCTGGCCTTTGGCCAGTAGAGCTAAAAATGTAAACAAAAAAGAAGAAATGCATACAGTTCAAATATTGATTTAAGACAGGGTTAACCTTATTTCCAGAGATCTATAATTAAACTCTTGAATTGTAGACAGTAGATACAGTTAGATAAACAAACACATTTGTGATAGGTAATTTATCACATGGATAAACTCTACAGCAGATGATTTGAAAATGTTTAACTAAAGATATTGGTAAATCTGTATTGATGAAACTAAAAGTATCGACGTGTGAGGAAAACATTGAGAAAACTGTCGAAATTTCTCATACCATCCATCTGTTGAAGATTAGACAACATGTGTCTGTAGTGTAGAAAGGGTAAAATAGTACCAGTAGCAAAGCTATTTATTATCTATAGTATCTAAAGAATCAACTTAATTTTAACACTCTTAGAAAAGAGTCCCCCAAGGAACATTTGAGAGAAATGTGGTGACCAGAGTGTTAACAAGATATTTCTCAATATTGGCCTAGTGACCTAGTTTTTAACCAGACCATATTCGAACTTAGCCTAGATATCATCAAGATAAACATTCTGGTAAAGTTTCATCATGCTAGAGTTAAAAACATGGCTTCCAGAGCATTAACAAATATTTTCTTAAATTTGATCAAGGGACCTAATTTTTGACTCAACATGACCAATGTCTAAATTGGCCTGTATATCGACAAGAAAAACTGTCTGACAAAATTTCAAGCTGCTAAAGTCAAAATTGTGGTCTCTTTAGTGTTAAATCAAGATTGTCCTACAACTTGGCATAGTGACCTAATTTTTTAACAAACATTAATCATATTCAAACTAAATTTAATAAAAACAATCATTCTGACAAAGTTTCAGCATGCTCAAGCTAAAAGTGCAGCTTCCAGAGTCTTAACAAGATTTTCCTCCTACTTGGCTTAGTGCCCTAATGTTTTATCCAAAATAACCAATATTCGAAATTGGCCTATCATCAAGACAAACTTTCTGACAAGGTTTCAAACTGCTCAATACAAAAATGCAGTGTCTATAGTGTTAACAAGATTTTTCTACAGTGTTTGGCTAAGTGACCTAGTTCTTTACTGGATCGGACACATATTCGAACTTAGGCTAGATATCATACAAACAAATATTCTGAGGAAGTTTCAACATGCTCAAGTAAAACATGCGGCTTCCAGAGTGTTAACCCTTTCCCTCATATAGACGCCTTCTGACGCCTCTACAGCAGACGGCTTTTTGAAAACATAGTGACAAAAGAATAAATTGCTCAAAACGAGCAATTTCTCCTTTTGCCACAATGTTTTCCACTTTTAGTCATAGGTTATCCATTCAATTATAGAGATTTTCTATATGTTGACAAAACATGTTCAAAGTCATCTGCTGCAGAATTGTCGTATGAGGGAAAGGGTTAACTAGATTTTCTTTAAATTATGTCCAATTCTCTTATACAACCAAAATACATCAAAATTTATACTTTTTACCCCCAAAAATAGGCTACACTCAGCATATTTAGTATACAATGAAAAGAAAAGTATTAGATGAGGAAGTTTTCCAAGTCTCAAAGTATTAGGTAATAAAATAGTTTGATTGATTAACTGGGGTTTAACACCATTTTCATCAATCTTTCAGTCATATCACGGCAGCCAGTTCAACTACTCATATGTTTCTTGGCTTTCTCATACCAGTACTTCACACAACATTCTATCCAAGCAACTGGCTGCTTTTCAACATAGTCTGAAATCCCATTGGTGGTAGTCACGTCAGAAGGAATGTAGGCCAAGCTGAGGTTCGAACTCACAACCCCTGGATTAACAGCCTGTGTCTCTACTGACTGAGCTACGGTAAACTGAGTAATAAAATAGGAAACATGCTGTACCAAAGTCAGCTTGCAAAGATATTTTCAAAGTTGTCTGCTGTAGATTGGTTTAAATTTGGGTAAAGTTTTTTATCCTTGAAGTATGCAAAAAAAATTAACAGGTCAAAATGTACAGTTTTGTTAAAATATTCAAACTTTTCTTCCCATTACTATGTTCAACAATTGAAAAATTGGGGACATATTTTGTCAATGAAAATTCTGTTGCATGATGAGTACATATCAACTTGAATATACATAGAAAAATATAGTAAACTGACCTTTGAATGTATATAGGCTGTAGACAATAATGATGCAACAGAAACTCTTTAAACTTTATGTCAGAAGTTAAATCTCATAATGTGCTTTTTCCTTTTGTGATCAATAAAAAATTCGACTAATCAATATCGCTTGAAGGAATCTGATATAGGGTCTCCCAAGGAACATTTCTACAAAATTATTTGAAAATTTGCCAAACACTTTTTGAGGTAAAGATATTTTAAGTTTTCATTATAGCCACATACGGCAAAATAGCCCCGCCCCCCTGGCGACTATGTATTTCATCCAATCAACTTGGCTTGAAGGAATCCGATAGAGGGTCACCCATGGAACATTTCTACAAAATTATTAGAAAATCTAATTAGACACTTTCCTTGGAGAAGATTTTTTTAAGTTTTCACTATTTTTTTCTTTCGGTTGCCATGGAAACCAAAATTTTGTATGGATCCAAAAAATATGAAGGAATTTAGGAGAGGACATTGAGAGGAAGTTTCATTTCAATTGGCCAAGTGGTTAGGGAGAAGAAGTTGTTTGAAGCAAAAAGTTAACGCATGCACGACGGACAATTCGCCATGACATAAGTTCGACTGGCTTTCAGCCAGTGGAGCTAATTATAATATTTCAATCACCCTTTCCCTCAAATAGACACTTTCTGACGCCTCTGCAGCAGATGGCTTTTTGAAAACATGGAAGCAGAGGAAGAAATTGCTCCATACAAGCAATTTCTCCTTTTGTCACAATGCTTTTTATTCATGCCTCTTACTGTTGACAAAATTTAATGCTAGTTAACTTACAGTTTAACTTTTAAATTTTACATCTCTGGTCATTTAACAAAACAAATGATCCCCCTGTGTGACACAATATGTAGTTCAAAATGATCTACTTAATGTTAGTTATCATGTAGAAGTGTCATCTCTGTATTATAGCTCAAAATAATTTACTTGAATGTCTTGTTCATAGTAATTAGTTAATTACACAGTTATCTTCCTGTATTATAGTAAACAAAAACAGATCACATTGTGCAACCTTGATTCGTATTTGTGTCGTTTACATATAGCCTAGATATTTGTTCTTCCATTCCGTTATTGTTTTCCGAGTTACCTTTACAGAATAAACACTTTCATCCAGAATACTTGTCACAACGACTCGCTGCTTTTACCAGCTTTGAAGAAATGTCATTAACGTCGTTTTGTTTTTGTTTTCTACCCGTCTTGTTGCGTCCACGACTTGCCATTTGTCTTTTATTTCTCTGATTCAACTAAAAACCAAACCGGAAATAACAGTTAATATACCCCAACTTTTCCAATACATAAAGGTTGGTTGTAAAAATATCCCATACTGTCATTATGAATCTTCTTCACAAGTAATGTTGCGTATTGCCTGTCAATATTTCAATGATCTGAAACGAAACAAAAATACATACAGTTACTGATTGCACAATAAAAATAAAATCAAGATGTGTATAGTTGTATACATGTCTGCGCAAAACCATTTTTATCAATATATACGTATGCTATGATTTGAATAATAAAATAGTCCGTTTATAATAGATACTTTACAATTATTGATCTGCATTAAGTTATTTGGGGTTATAATGCATCTGTATCCAGTGAAGACTCAGAGGAGCCTATGTATCATATTATGCAGTCTCACCAGTCTAAACTGACCATATACATGTAATTTAGACCTAGAAACAGTGTAGCCTCACTACTTTTATGTCAATATAACATTATAAATGACGCCAAGGCAGAGTGTCAGTTAGACATGGATTCACTAGACAAATTATAACATAGCGTACACAAACTTGATACAAATATACATGTGTTTTTGCTCGTTAATTGAATAACATTTTTGGCAAAGCATCATGCATATGCTCCATCTAAGTATAGACAAAATCTGGAAAATTCATTTATAAATATATATTGTATTTCTTCATTCTTTTCAATAATAAAACCTGTATACATAATATCATCATTCAATACAAATAATTGTACACACTTAAGTTTGAAAGCAGTTTTCACATCACTTAACCACTTTTGTCTCCTAAGTCCTTAAATGAGCCTAAATAGTGTATACATACAAGAACGAGTATACACTTGTACAATATATCAGAGACCTAAATAGAAATATATATATGTCTCTGAATATATGTACAAAGTCTCCAAAGTCCTTCATTTTTTATTTTCCTTCATATGTCACCCTTTTTAAATAATTAACATATGTCAGATGATAAAACGGATAAGCGAATGTCTACAGGAATTGGGCTATTTTCAGACATACGTGTACATTAAATACATGTGAGCTTATTTTCATATCCGGTTACGATACAGCACAGGGCGAAAATAAAAATAAAAAAGTTTTCCACTCCAAATTACAGTTTAATTGACAGACCTACCTCGAACGTTATACGTATTGATGACTAAATGAACATTTTAGGCGTGCATACATTTCTTTCCTGTCAGTCATCCTCAATATAAAACTTCATGTGTCTTTCCTCCACAAAAATAATAACAATCGTCAGCGCAGCTTATCAGATTTCTACTTTCATTTTGAACGGAAGTTGCAAGTTCTCCTTCGCAGAGTTGTCGTTCCTTACCATCTTCTTTCAGTAAAATGAATCGATTGGCTAGATAAATTAGTTGGGAGATAGTTTTTCATCGAAGCGTTTAGAGTTAGGGGAGTTAGGCATTATTGTTAATACTACAAACATCCACGAAACCACTTCCTGATCAACAAGAAATATCAAAATGTCACGTGAAATTGGTATATATTCATACATTAATTATGAATATATTTATTCAAACTTCAACTCAATATTGTAAACGTTCTACTTCAACTTTCAACCACTAATGCTTCCTTTTTACAGTTTTTTTTTCAATATTCAGATATCTTGATTCACCAAGGTTTTCGAAAATGCAGTTTTATTGCCTGATAATTGACACTACTTTTTTGTTGACGGTTATTAAAAAAATCCCTCTTTTTCGGCTCCCAGCTTTACACTATCGTTCTGTTTATAGTCGGGGAGCCAACTGTTGTACGATTTCTCAAAATGCACATGACTATAGACGGTACCTTAGGGGTACCGTCCAATAAAATGGCAAGGGAATCGTTCGTAACTGTTGCTACAGTTACAATCTCTAGTTATTATTATTATTCTTTCTTTATTTTCTTTCTCCTATCCAAATTAGTTATCTCCCCTTTTTCAATATTTAAATCAATTTTTGTCCAAGCGATATATTGTGAACGAATGGTCAGATACTATTGAAACTTGGAACATAGATAGATCGCAAGGTGAAGGTGTGCAAGACGCAACAATTATAACGCTGGGACACTTTGTTCCAAAGTTATCTGCCCTTGTTCAATAAAATGGGAAGGGAATCGTTCGTAACTGTTGCTACAGTTACAAATCTCTAGTTACGATTCCCCAACAGAGTTGGGAATCGTATTGTTTTTCTATTGTTTTTTCTTATTATTATTATTGTTTATTCTCTTTCTTCTATCCAAATTTTTGTCCGAGCGATATCTCATGAACTAATGGTCAGATATTATTGAAACTTGGAACATAGATAGATGGCAATGTGAAGTTGTGCAAGAGGCAAAAATGATAACTCTGAGCCCCTTTTTTGCAAAGTTATCTCCCCTTTTTCAATATTTAAATCAAGTTTTGTCCGAGCGATATCTTGTGAACGAATGGTCAGATAATATTTAAACTTGGAACATAGATAGATGGCATTGTTAAGGTGTGCAAGATTGAAGAATGATAACTCTGAGCCACTTTTTTGCAAAGTTATCTCCCCTTTTTCATTATTTTAATAATTTGGTGATTAAAGCTTGTATAACTCGATAACGAAAAGTGATAGAGACTTGAAACTTAGTACAAGTGTTCCCAATTAAGTGACCTACTTTCTCATGTGTATTTGAGCATGACCGAATACTCGCTTCTGATTGGTCGATTTTTCGGACTTGTATAACTCAAAAACGACAAGTGATAGAGACTTGAAACTAAGTATATGTCTTTCTAATGAAATAGTACTACTTTCTCATGTGTATTAGCGCATGACCGAATACTCGTTTCTGATTGGTCGATTTTTCGGAATTGTATAACTAAAGAATGACTAGTGATAGAGACTTGAAACTTAGTACATGTGATTCTAATCAAGTGGTACTACTTTCTCAAGTGTATTAGCGCATGACCGAATACTCGTTTCTGTTATCTCCCATTGTTAAATAAAATGGCAAGGGAATCGTTCGTAACTGTTGCTACAGTTACAATCTCTAGTTTGTTATTGTTTTTATGAAACGAGTCGACTGAATTAATATGACGCGAGGCTCTATCGACATAGAACAATGCAATCAAAAAGAAGACATTTCTCGTTTTGAGCAATATATGTCTCCCTTTCCTAAAATGTTTGAGAAGACCGTCTAAAGTGCTGTAGGCGACGACAATCGTTCACGTGAGATGATGAGTATCCCTTTAGCTGGGCCATAGAATAAAGAGACAGCGTGAACTAAAATACGGATAGTTATATTTCTGCATTTACAATGGAAACTTCGTGGGGAGATCAATCTTGGAACGTGGAAGGGTCTACTATAACGTTAGCCAGACCTGTCCACTTGCATATATTGATGAGATGACCTGCAGAAAAACCCTTTCCGAAAATCATAGAACAAAAAATATAGGTGTATAAAAAACCGGTTCAGTGTTAATTGTATAAATTGTGATTACCACTTATGATTGATTGAGTGATTGATTGATTGGGATTTAACGCCGTTTTTAACAATTTCTCAGTCATATCACGGCGGCTAGTTCACATACACACGTATTTCCTGGTTTTCTCACACCAGTACTCCACACAACAATCTTCACAAGCAACTGGCTGCTTTTCCACATAGACTTAGCCCATTGGCGGAGGACGAATGACGCATGTCGCATTGACTTTTACCACTTATGAAGTTCATAAAAGTGAAACACACCACTATGATTATATGAGCCGGTCCATGCAAGTTAAAATTTGTGAATTGTCATGTTCAGATCAGCCTGTGTATCTGTTCAGCTTGATCAAAATCTTCACAACTCATCAGTAGGTTCAAAAGCTTTTGTAAGTACTTTGCCGAAGTGTAAATCTAAATCAGACTGTGCGGATGCTCGAACTGGTTCAGATTATATACTGTTCTAAAAGACCGGGATATACCGTAATGCATGGACAGTCGCATAACTAGTATAAAATGATTGTATCTCTAAATGCCTAGGTTGTTTAGTGTTAAACGCCGCTTTCAACAGTTTCCTGTGTAAGCTACAGTTACTACTGGTCAATTTATTTCTGACACCCGTCAGCTAGTCGTGAAGCTAACCCTTCAATCACGCATAGAAATACTGGTATGCATAGATGCCAGAGTTGCATACGAAGAGTCCTATGGAAGCATTAGCAGATCATACAATTACAACGGCACTTTTAGCCCTTTCCCTCATTCTGAAGCAGATGACTTTGAACGTATTTTGTCAAAAAATAGAAAATCTCTATAATTGAATGGATAACCTATGACTAAAAGTGGAAAACATTGTGGCAAAAGGAGAAATTGCTCGTTTTGAGCAATTTCTTCTTTTGTCACTATGTTTTCAAAACAGCCGTCTGCTACAGAGGCGTCAGAAAGCGTCTATATGAGAGAAAGGGTTAAGCGCCAACCATATGATTCAAAAACTTTGTCTACAAATTGACAACATAACATGTTTCATATATTTGAGCTGAGGCAATCTATTTTGAATGATTAAAACTAAACTTCGATAATCATTTTCTACGTGATAAACCTCCCAAAAGTTGGAAATCATGCGTCTGCTTCAAAATGTTTTCAAGACAAAGAAGGAAAAGGAAAGTAGGAAACAATATCTACGTCTGCTTTAAATGGATTATTTTCATGTACAGTTGAAGACTACTAAAGAAATTAAAAAGTAGGAAAGTAAATATTCAACTGCTGCAAAGGTGTCAAATGTTCCTTACTTAAATAGTGTTAGATCATGATGTGTATGTACTTATTTATATTATTGTCATTCTCTGTTCACTTGTTATATGTCACTGTATATTGTAGTATGGGCCGGTGGTCTAGATACTAGAAATAAAGATGTCTATATCTGTCTATGTCTATATATGTGCATCTCTCCCTGATTTTTAAAACAAATATTTTGCACGACGAATGAGAAAGGAGAACAATAGTACATAACAAGAAGTCTATTGCAAATACTTCGACAAGAATGACCATTTACATTTTGCGAAAAGGGGAGAATCGTATTGATGAATGTTGATATTCAAGCGTCTACATGTGGGAAAGGGTTTTGTAATATAACATATCTAGGCAGAAATATGGAAGATCACAATAATTGAAAGCAAGAATGATTGATTGATTGATTGGGGTTTAACGCCGTTTTTAATAATTTCTCAGTTATATCACGGCGGCCAGTTCACCTACTCATACATTTCCTGGTTTTCTCACACAAGTATCCACACAACAATCTTCCCAAGCAACGAAAGCAAGAATGAACTGCTTAATAAAATATCAGAGTCCCAGATCGAGGGAGATAACTTAAGGGTTTCCTTTTGTTTTAAACTATTGGCTTGGTACTTATGACCCTTTAGTTGATAGCCCGTGCCAATACTGACTGAGCCAGGGTTGGAACTTATGACCCTTTGGTTGATATCTCGTGTACATACTGACTGAGCCCGGGTTGGAACTTGCAACCCCTTGGTTGATAGCCCGTGCCCATACGGACTGACCCGGGGTTTGAATTTATGACCCTTTGGTTGATAGCTCACGTCCATACTGACTGAGCCCGGGTTGGAACTTGCGACACCTTGGTTGCTAGCATGGTCCATACTTACTCAGCCTGGGTTGGAACTTGCGACCTCTTCGTTGATAGCATGGTCCATACTAATTGAGCCCGGGTTGGAACTTGCGACCCCTTTGATGATAGCCCGTATCCATACTGACTGAGCCAGGGTTGGAACTTGCAACCCCTTTGTTGATAGCCCGTGTCCATACTGACTGAGCCGAGGTTGGAACTTATGACCTCTTGGTTTATAGCCCGTGTCCATACTTATGACCCCTTGGTTGATAGCCCGTGACCATACTGACTGAGTCTGGCTTGGAACTTGCGACCCCTTGGTTGATAGCATGGTCCATACTAACTGAGCCCAGGTTGGAACTTGCAACCCATTTGTTGATAGCCCGTGTCCATACTGACTGAGCCCAGGTTGGAATTTGCAACCCCTTTGTTGATAGCTCGTGTCCGTACTAACAGAAACCGGGTTGGAACTTTCGACCCCTTTTATGATAGCCTGTGTCCGGGGTTGGAACTTGCAACACCTTTGTTGATAGTCCGTGTCCATACTGACTGAGCCAAGGTTGGAACTTATGACAATGCAATGATTATGCGATACGCTTAAATCACAAATCTCCTATAATTCCTGTTTGAATTGCCACGTATAATTATTGTCTTGAATATTTATAAGTATGAAATTGTTTGTACATAGATGAGACTTAAATAAATAAATACAAACAAATATATATTTCTGACGATTCATCCAATGAAAGTGGCTACATTCCCACATGGACTTTGTTTAACCTATCGATGAGTAACGCCAGATATAATGCGTCGTGTCAATTCTCATAAAGAATCAATGGCTGAGACGGGGTTGGAACTTGCGGCTTGGTTGATAGCTCGTCCATACTGACTGGTTTGGAACTTGTGACCCCTTTGTTGATAGCCCGTGTCCATACTGACGCAGTTGGAACTTGGCACCCGTTGGTTGATAGTACCTGATCATAGGTAGGAACTTGTGACCCCTTGGTTAATAGACCGTGTCCATACTTACTGAGCCAGGGTTGGAACTTGCGACCACTTTGTTGATAGCCCTTGTCCATACTGACTAAGCCCAGGTTGGACCTGTGACCCCTTGGTTAATAGCCTGTGTCCGTACTGACTGATCCGAGGTTGGAACTTGTGACCCCTTGGTTAATAGACCGTGTCCATACTTACTGAGCCGAGGTTTGAACCTGCGACACCTTGGTTAATAGACCGTGTCCATACTGACGCATTTGGAACTTGGCACCCGTTGGTTGATAGCCCGTGTCCATACTGACTAGATTAGAATTTGTGACCCGTTGGTTGATAGCCCGTGTCCATACTGACTGAGCCGAGGTTGGAACTTATGACCCCTTGGTTGATAGCCCGTGTCCATACTGACTGAGCCGGGGTTGGAACTTGCAACCCCTTGGTTGATAGCCCGTGTCCATACTGACTGAGTCGGGGTTGGAACTTGCAACCCCTTGGTTGATAGCCCGTGTCCATACTGACTGAGTCGGGGTTGGAACTTGCAACCCCTTGGTTAATAGCCCGTGTCCATACTGAGTGAGCCAGGGTTGAAACTTATGACCCCTTGGTTGATAGCCAGTGTCAATACTGACTGAGCCGGGGTTGGAACTTATTACCCATTGGTTGATAGCCCGT
This sequence comes from Serripes groenlandicus, assembly GCA_031761405.1. Taxonomy (NCBI): domain Eukaryota; kingdom Metazoa; phylum Mollusca; class Bivalvia; order Cardiida; family Cardiidae; genus Serripes; species Serripes groenlandicus. The sequence continues at coordinate 51,562,767 of JASEVX010000009.1, read as the reverse complement.
GTCCATACTGACTGAGCCCGGGTTGGAACTTGCGACCCATTGGTTGATAGCCCGTGTCCATACTGACTGAGCTGGGGTTGGAACTTCTGACCCATTGGTTAATAGCCCGTGTCCATACTGACTGAGCCGGGGTTGGAACTTAGGACCCCTTGGTTAATAGCCCGTATCCATACTGACTGAGCCAGGGTTGGAACTTATGACCCCTTGGTTGATAGCCCGTGTCCAAACTGACTGAGCCAGGGTGGAAACTTGCAACAACTTGTCCGTACTGACAGAGCCGGGGTTAGAACTTGTGACCCCTTGGTTAATAGCGCGTGTCCATACTGACTGAGCCGAGGTTGGAACCTGCGACCTCTTGCTTGATAGCCCGTATCCATACTGACTGAGCCGAGGTTGGAACCTGCGACCCCTTACTTGATAGCCCGTGTACATAGTGACTGAGCCATGGTTGGAACTTGCGAACCCTTGGTTGATAGCCCGTGTCCATACTGACTGAGCCAGGGTTGGAACTTGCGAACCCTTGGTTGATAGCCCGTGTCTATACTGACTGAGCCAGGGTTGGAACTTGCGAACCCTTGGTTGATAGCCCGTGTCCATACTGACTGAGCCAGGTTTGGAACTTGCGAACCCTTGGTTGATAGCCCGTGTCCATACTGACTGAGCCAGGGTTGGAACTTGCAACCCCTTGGCTGAGCCAGGGTTGTAAACTGCGACCCCTTGGTTGAAAGCCTGTGTCCAAACTGACTGAGCCAGGGTTGGAAATCGCGACCCCTTGTTCGATAGCCCATGTCCGTATGAAACTTGCGGCTCCTTTGGTGAAAGCCTGTGTCCATACTGACTGAATTGGCTTTGGAAATCGCGATTCCTTGTTCAATAGCCCATGTCCGTATGAAACTTGCGGCCCCTTTGGTGAAAGCCTGTATCCATACTGACTGAGCCGGGGTTTGAATAAATAAATTACTAGAACAAAGCCCGTGTCAATACAGACTGAGCCAGGGTTGGAACTTATGACCCCTTGGTTGATAGCCCGTGTCCATACTGACTGAGTCGGGGTTGAAACTTATGACCCTTTGGTTGAAAGCGACCCCTTGGTTAATAGCCGGTGTCTATACTGACTGAGGCCGGGTTGGAACTTGCGACCTCTTGGTTGATAGCATGGTCCATACTAACTGAGAACGGGTTGGAACTTGCGACCCCTTGGTTGATAGCATGCTCCATACTAACTGAGCCCGATTTGGAACTTGCAAACCCTCGGTTGATAGCATGCTCCATACTAACTGAGCCCGAGTTGGAACTTGCAACCCCTCGGTTGATAGCATAGTCCATACTAACTGAGCCCGGGTTGGAACTTGCAACCCCTCGGTTGATAGCATGCTCCATACTAACTGAGCCCGGGTTGGAACTTGCAACCCCTCGGTTGATAGCATGCTCCATACTAACTGAGCCCGGGTTGGAACTTGCGATACCTTGGTTGATAGCCCGTGTCCATACTGATTGAGCCCAGGTTGGAACTTGCAACCCCTTTGATGATAGCCCGTGTCCATACTGATTGAGCCCAGGTTGGAACTTGCAACCCCTTTGTTGATAGCCCATGTCAATACTGACAGAGCCCAGGTTGGAACTTGCAACACCTTGTCCATACTGATTGAGCCCAGGTTGGAACTTGCAACCCCTTTGTTGATAGCCCATGTCAATACTGACTGAGCACAGGTTGGAACTTGCAACCCCTTTGTTGATAGCTCATGTCCATACTGACAGAGCCAGGGTGGGATCTTGCAACCCCTTTGTTGATAGCCCATGTCAATACTGACAGAGCCAGGTTGGAACTTGCAACCCCTTTGTTGATATCCCATGTCAATACTGACTGAGCCCAGGTTGGAACTTGCAACACCTTTGATGATAGCCCGTGTCCATACTGACGGAGCCCAGGTTGGAACTTGCAACCCCTTTGATGATAGCCCATGTCAATACTGACTGAGCCCAGGTTGGAACTTGCAACCCCTTTGATGATAGCCCATGTCAATACTGATTGAGCCCAGGTTGGAACTTGCAACCCTTTTGTTGATAGCCCATGTCCATACTGACTGAGCCCAGGTTGGAACTTGCGACCCCTTGGTTGATAGCCCGTGTCCATACTGACTGAGCCAGGGTTGGAACTTGTGATCCCTTTGTTGATAGCCCTTGTCCATACTGACTCAGCCCAGGTGGGACTTGCGACCCCTTGGTTAATAGCCTGTGTCCATACTGACTGAGCCGAGGTTGGAACTTGTGACCCCTTGGTTAATAGCTCGTGTCCATACTGACTGAGCCGAGGTTGGAACCTGCGACCCCTTGCTTGATAGCCCGTGTCCATACTGACTGAGCCATGGTTGGAACTTGCGAACCCTTGGTTGATAGCCCGTGTCCATACTGACTGAGCCAGGGTTGGAACTTGTGAACCCTTGGTTGATAGCCCGTGTCCATACTGACTGGGCCAGGGTTGGAACTTGCGAACCCTTGGTTGATAGTCCGTGTCCATACTGACTGAGCCAGGGTTGTAAACTGCGACCCCTTGGTTGAAAGCCTGTGTCCAAACTGACTGAGCCAGGGTTGGAAATCGCGACCCCTTGTTCGATAGCCCATGTCCGTATGAAACTTGCGGCCCCTTTGGTGAAAGCCTGTGTCCATACTGACTGAATTGGCTTTGGAAATCGCGATCCCTTGTTCAATAGCCCATGTCCGTATGAAACTTGCGGCCCCTTTGGTGAAAGCCTGTATTCATACTGACTGAGCCGGGGTTTGAATAAATAAATTACTAGAACAAAGGTTTACACAAAGATTTGTGAAATTCACAGATATTTTTTTGCTGCATAATTATTGTCCTCACATGGTTCATTTGAGCACGGATACATCTAGACAAAGAAATACTGGTATGCATAGATACCAGGGTCGCATAAGAAGAATCCTAGGGAAGCATAAGCATATCATACCATTACAACGACACTTTTAAGCGCCAACCATATAATTCAAACACTGTGTCTACAAATTGTCAACATAACATGTTTCATATATTTGCATCTCTCCCTGATTTTTAGATAAAATAGTTTGCACGACAAAGGAGAAAGGAGAAAAATAGTACGTTACAAGAAGTCCATTGAAAATACTTCGACAAGAATGAACATTTAAATTTTGCGAAAGGGGAGAATCGTGTTGATGAATGTTGATATTCAAGCGTCTACATGTGGGAAAGGGTATTGTTATATGACATATCTAGGCAAAAAATAAGGAAGATCACAATAATTGAAAGCATATTTACTGAAAAGTTGAAAACTTGGTTGTTTTGTACACAATTGAGAACACAGATTATATTGAAACACATTCATGATGTGAAAATGACTGCATATTTTAGTTGCAAATTATTTGTTATCGTTAAAATCCTAACTCTTCCACTATTTTCATTTTAATACAAAAACACAACAAAATAGTGATATCATGGGATATTTGACCACCAGACTCTGTTTAGTGACACCGTATTATTTACACTAATATGAGATCGGAGCTTTTTGTTGAGACTGAAGAAACGAAGCCAGATTCTTTATTAACAATTCCTACATTGGTTCAATATTATTCCAAAACCTGTTATAACATTCTTAAACGACGTAGATCTTATCTTTTATAAATAATGTTCTTACATGTATTCCTCTTTTTCAGCAAATTTAGTCCAAGCAAGAATGAACTGCTAATCCGTGTCCCTGATCGAGGGAGATAACTCAGGGGGGCTTCCTTTTGTTTTGAACTATTCTTTAATTTTACTTTAGTGGCTTCATTTTGCAAAAGGTCTTATAGATATTCAATTTTAAACATAAATGAGCAGCTGATTCTTGGCTTCATGGTGTAAAAGTAAATGCAATGATTATGCGATATGCTTAAATCACAAGTCTCCTATAATTCTTGTTTGAGTGCCATGTATAATTATTGTCTTGAATATTTATGTATATGAAATTGTTTGTACATAGACGAGACATAAATAAATAAATACAAAAAATATATGTCAACGATTCTCTGATTGATTCCCATACAATGCCATTCTATAGATAAAAGGGCGTGTACATTGGTGCGTGTATTGTCAATTTGTTCAGTATCGCCAGATATAATGTGTCGTGTAAATCAAGATAAAGAATCAATGGCCAAGTCAGGGTTGTAAATTGCGACCCCTTGGTTGATTGCCCAGTCCATACTGACTGAGCCCAGGTTGGAAATTGTGACCCTTTGGTCGATAGCCTGTGTCCATACTGATGAGTCGGGGTTGGAACTTGTGCCCCTTGGCTGGTAGCCCGTGTCCATACTGACTGTGCCGGGGTTAGAACTTGCAACCCTTGTCCATACTGACTGAGCCGAGGTTGTAACTTGCGGCCCCTTGAAACTGGCTTCATTCCCACATGGAGTTCCTTTAGCCTATTGATGATATAACGAGTCGTGTCAATCCTCATAAAGAATTAATGGCCGAGACGGGGTTGGAACTTGCAGCCCCTTGGTTGATAGCCTGTGTCCATACTGACTGAGCCGGGGTTAGAAATTGCGACCCCTTGGCTGTTAGCCCGTGTCCATATTGACTGAGTCAAGGTTGTAACTTGCGCCCCTTGGCTGGTAGCCCATGTCCATACTGACTGTGCAGGGGTTAGAACTTGCAACTCCTTGTCCATACTATCTGAGTGGAGGTTGGAACTAGCAACCCCTTGTGCATACTGACTGAGCCGAGTTGGAACTTGCGACCCCTTGGTTGATAGCCCTTATCCATACTAAATAAACCCAGGTTGGAACTTGCGACCCCTTGGTTGATAGCCCGTGTCCATACTAAATAAACCCAGGTTGGAACTTGCGACCCCTTGGTTGATAGCCCGTGTCCATACTAAATAAACCCAGGTTGGAACTTGCGACCCCTTGGTTGATAGCCTGTGTCCATACTAAATAAACCCAGGTTGGAACTTGCGACCCCTTGTCCAAACTGACTGAGCCGGGATTGTAACTTGCGACCCCTTGGTTGATAGCCCGTGTCCATACTGACTGAGCAGAGTTGGAACTTGCGACCCCTTGAATGATGGCCTGTGTTCATACTGACTGAACCCAGGTTGGAACTTGTGACCCTTTGTCCATATTGACTGAGCAGGGATTGTAACTTGCGACCCTTTGGTTGATAGCCTGTGTCCATACTGACTGAGCCCAGGTTGGAACTTGTGACCCCTTGGTTGATAGCCCGTGTCCAAAACAGACTGAGCCGAGTTGGAACTTGCGACCCCTTGGTTGATAGCCTGTGTCCATACTTACAGAAGTAGTGTAGATTTAGATGATGGGCAGTTCGACGGTAAATGAACTTGTCAATGGAAAAGGTACAAGTCAGCATTCTCAAACAGTATGGGTTCACATCAGCATTTCCATCTATTTGGTCTTATCGGAATCTACACAAGCTCATAGAAGTTACTTACAAGTGTGTGTAGGTAATCTGTGACAATCCTGGATCAGATGCACACACTGTTCTAGATTTACACTGATCACAAAGGTCAGTTAGTACCTTTTCCCTAGAATAGGTTTAACCCTTTCTGACATACAACAGATCTGCAGCAGACGACCTTGAAAACATCTCAACAGTTATGGAAAATCTCCCAAAATGAAGACTTATTTAATTAAGGTGAAAACATCGTGTTAAAAGGAGAAATTGCTCAAAACAAGCAATTTCCTCTTTTGTTACAAAGTTTTCAAAAGTTGTCTGCTACAGAGGCATCAGAAAGCATCTATATGTGGGGAAATGGTTAAATTAAACTAGTGGCAAATAAACCAAATCTTGGTGTAAAAAGGATGAACAAATCGGTTCCAATCTTTGTTGATATTTTATTGGACACAGCATGTACACAGGCCGACTATAAGCATGAAACACATATGGTTTGTTGTTGTAACAAAATAAAAAATGGTGGGCGGGGATATAAGCCAAGTCCCGAGAAACCGTACAGCGAATTTTAATATTTCTTTACAAAAAAAGAGTAATTATTATCAGAGGTTACAATAAAGCCATGTCTCTTATACTTAACCCTTTCCCGCATATAATAAATATGGAGCAGACGACTTGGAAAACATGAAAACATCTCGGCAAAACTATGCAAAATCTCTAGATATGAAAGTGAAATTACTAAAAGAGTTAAAAACAGTGTGACAAAAGGTGAAATCGATTTATTATATCAAGTCATCTGCTGCAGATGCATCAAAAGGCGTCTGAAGGGTTGAAAGGGTTAAATAGAGGTCTCTTCAAGCTCTGAACTAGCCATTCTTATATGGGTAAACGACTACCTTTCCTCTAACATTTTACAAAGGTTCTTTTCCCATTTGGTGAACATAAATTATTTCCGGATTATCACTAATTAAACATCTTATAGATGTGTTTTCACCCAAATCATCACAATTCATACATGTAATTACATTTGTATTAATATCATCGATAATTCTTCAAGTACAGGGGGGAAGTAGCATTTTAACTCTTTTCAGACAGGATACATACCACTATTTAAAACATTGTCGGAAAAGTTGAAATTGCTCAAAGTAAGCCATTTCTCCTTTTCCCAGAATGTCAATACCACAAATACCCAGTAACGTACATGTATGAATGGCGATTTAAACTTCTTATTTACGTAATAAAAAAACCCCAGACAAGATCAGAGCATCATCTCACCCATTCAACAAAACTTTGGACGAAAAGAAAACAAAAACACGAAAGCTCCGTTCACATGAATTAATAATAAATTGATCTTTCAGCAGACAAGTTATGAGTGACAAACATTTAACTCATTCCCACATACAACAAATCTGCAACAGATGACTTTCAAAACAACTGTCAAAACAAATATATGAAATTATTATCATTGAACAGAAGTGAAAACATCATAAGCAATTGCTCTGTTTGCCACAATGTTAAATTGAACACAATACTCGAGGATTCGTAACCTTTTCTCAATTGCAATGACAACCTTGAAAACATTGTGGCACAAGGAGAAGTTGCTCATAATGAGCAACTTCTCCATTTGCCACAATGTTTTCAACTCTATTCAATAATATTACATTAATTCATAGCAATTTTCCATATTATTGTCTAGGTATTTTCAACATTACCTGCTGCGAATTTGCTGTGTGTTTGAAAGGGTTTTTATTGCTTATTGGGTAATAGGCCAAGTCGAGAAGACTTATCACACAGGACAAATAAAGGCCGATTCCCAAATCAGGTTCTAAAATGGCCTGTATTGAAGGTCAAGTTTTACACGTATAAGTACACACAGTACAGTGTGAGGTTTTAAAGACAATGAGACAAAACACAAGCTTTTCTGTACATGAAGTCCTCCAAAAAAAACACATACATCTAGAACATATAAGTACATGTAACAATACACGTAAACGCATGTTAATTGCACAAAAATAATCTTGCCACTGTCCCAAGACTCCGGATGAGATGATGCAGAACCTGTCCCTTTCTTTCCCCAACCCGGACCCATTCCAATTTTTATGAAGTAAAAACAAAAGAGAAAGTTACATAGTTAAGCCATTACCTTAAGAATCAATTTAATAAGCATTTTCTGCAGGACAGAAATCTAAAAATGTCATGAAAAAGAAAGTGATTTTCCTCATCCTATTTTTCAAATTCTGGTTTGCAGCATAGATGGCATAAAAAAACAACGTTTGACTGAACTTGAACTGTAATATACAATCAAATAAACATACGTTTATAATTTTATACTATTTCAACTTATATAGATAGCACTGGTTCTATATTATATAATGATACATATATGATTCAACCCTTTCCCAGATGGGTAGTACATAGCATGGTCACCGAAGATAAAAGGTCATTGACTATATCAAGCTTCCCCTGCTATATCTCCATTACCGGTATACCCCCCCGAAAATTACTAGAATGTAACATGTTTTCTGATGCTGCATTCTTTCACCAATTCGTTTTGTAACATTTCAAAAGTTTTCAATTAAAATATCTCAGTTGTATATACAGCTCATTGCAAAATAGATGTAAATAAATCTATTTCAACAATCATCCAATTAACCATTTCCCTCATATAAATGCTTTTGGACGCCTCTGCAGCAGACAGCTTTTTGAAAACATAGTGACAAAAGAAGAAATTGCACAAAACATGCAATTTCTCCTTTTGCCACAATGTTTTCCACTTTTTGTCATAGGTTATCCATTTAATTATAGAAATTTTCTATTTTTTGACAAAATATGTTTAAAGTCGTCTGCTGCAGAATTGTCGTATGAGGGAACGGGTTAAGAGTTGCTTAGCAACAAGTCCACTAACTCATGTGGGAAATGGTTGATATAATTAGCTATGCTTATACTGTATATAATTATGCGGGTTACCTTCTTATATCTAATGTATATTTATTCATCATTATAGAGAAACGTATGGCATCTTTTCGGGACAGTAAAATTTTTACTTTTCTTTATTTAAAATTTAAATATTGTATACATAACAGATATAATGTAGATAAAAAAGTCTATTTTTTTTACTATTCAAACCCTTAAAAAGTATTTATTAAGCAGTACTTTGAACATTTAAGTTGCATAACATAATTATTCAGCGTGAAATATTACTGAAAAAATATTGTCATTTATCTCAAGTTCTTTCTTCCTTTACTATAAAACAGTTATATTGATAAAAGCAATGTAGCCAATACATTTTTTTAAAACAGAAAGTACTAATTAAACAATTGTTGAACAACCACTTAATAGACTCTGTGGGCATTTTACCAAGAACGAAAAGTCATTTCATGATTTTCATCGCTACCAAAATTAAGGGTTTGTCTAAAAGGGTGCTTATTGGAGAAAAAGCTGATGATAATATTATACAAATTGAAAAAAAAAATACGAAAAAACTTTTACATAAAACATTGCAAGACAAAGGCCTTAACCGATATATTGCATAAATGTCTTGACAGATATACATGATGGTCTTCAGAGATCTAGATAAGGGAAGTATGTCTTTCCAGCAGGGATTTATTTAAATTATTCTGGCAAAATGAAATCAATTTGATATTTTGTACTTTGATGTGTAAATCATTTACTATCATCTTTAATGCATACAATAATTTGTACATCTCGTCCATTCCAAAGTATTGCGGGCTTTAGTAGAAAAAACAGCATTACGAAAACAGATATCAAGGTCAGGTTGATGAGAGATTCAGATGGTGGCCCACTGTAGGGTTAACCTTTAGACATACTTGCATTATGTAAAGTTCTGATAATGAACGGCAATAAAGCTCTTACATAGGCATCAAACACTCTCCACTTTTAAGCAACATTAGTCCAATTTTGTAATAGAAAAAAACAAAAACAAAATTATTGATTTTCCTTCACATTATCAAATTATCGATCTAAATTTGGGAAAGATATTCATTTCAGGTTTGTGTCAGGTAGACATTTGAACATGAGTTGACATGAATGTCAAAGTTTTTTGTTGGAATATACATTCAGAAACTGTATTTGCAGTCTGTTTTCAAATAAATACTTAAGAATGATAGATATAGAAAATTACATGTATTTCGGCCGCAGGCACTGTCAGAGTAACTTTTTTATTTTAATTCCAGTGCTAAATATTTTACACAATAAAGTCAACAACACGAAAGGCACAGAAAGAAAATCAAATCAGAGCAAGTATACAGTAATTGTATCTCCGTAATTATGCAATGTAAATACAGTTGTCTAGCTCTAACTTTACTATCAACATATAGACTTAATTCTGTGCAGGACTCGATCAAACAAGATAAAACATTATGACAGGCAAGTCTTTTAAAAAAACAACATTATAATTGATTATAAAGTATAAAAAAGAAAATTTAGATCCCTATTTCTATGGCAATAATCTCCATAGAAACAGTCACACAATAACAAGTTGACTACATGTACGCGAGCACGATTGCGTAAGACAATATATTACCATCCCTTCTTTCCCACATACAGTCAATCTGCAGCAGACGACTTTGAAAACATCTCGACAAAAATATGCCAACTCTCTTGGAATGAAAGTATAATCAACTCAAAGTAACTATTTCACACGATTCAGCTTACTTTTTAGGCTTCTGCAGCAGACTTGTCTTGAAAATATGGTGGATTAAGTAGAAATAACAAACTCTTTAGAAATTAAAAATGACCAGATGTTACATTTCTATCCAAATACGCTTTAGATGGCTCTGCAGCAGTTAATCTTTTGATATCATTGAGTGAAATGAGAAATTGCTCAGGATGATATTTTATACACATATCCCACAATCATATCAAAGCTAGTTCAAAGTCTATGAAATATATACTTCCTGTTTTCAAGATGGTTTTGTATCCAAACGTTTTCATAGCAGACAACTTGAAACGTTTTAAAATAAAGTAAATAGTTCCAAATTGGCGTATGTACATGTATTTACACTTGTTTGCAACTGGGGTACAACTGTATGCTATAATGTCCTACACAATCATAGCTCTTTAATTAATTATTTCATCCTATACACTATGACTAAATTGTAACAAGTTAAAAAGTATACCAATATCCGAGTACATGATAGTTACCATTAGAAATGACCAAACTTGGTATCAAGAAATGTTTAGAGATTAATAAGAGGCCCATTAAATCCTCCATGTAAAAATCATTTTCAAACACATTGTATCTAGTCCACAGAATAGTGTTTGAAAAGTGGCTGTACACATCTTAAAAAGGAAACTTGCAAAGCAGTAAACTAGCGCTTCTGACCTCTCAAAGAGTAATGAGAACAGCTGCTGCACTTTTATTCTTCTCTAAGTCACAGTTGACCTTTACAAGAAATCAACAATTTAACAAAGACAAACATACATAAACATAACACTTTTGGAAGAGCATTTTTCTAACTTCAAACTTTCTAGGCTTCCAATTTGAAACTTTGAAGAACCTTCACTAAAGCAACCACTCATCATAAGCCTTGCATTAATATGTTTTGTAACAGTATACAAGACACCTCACGTTTGCAAAGCTAAACAATTTTGAAAATAGCATATATCAGATAAACAATGTAAAACAGTGCAGTACAAGATGGGCTGTATTTTACAAAAATCACCGGCTGGTCTTGATTGAAGCCGTTTAAATGTTATTCATATCCTTTTCAGAGAAAATCTCTGTTATAATTTGTTATCTAGTTTGTTTTAATCTGTTTCTCATCCAATATACAGAGTAGAAAGCTCTAAGCTCTAAACCGTAGTTAAATGATTATACACAATGAAACAAGATGATTTTCTGGTGAGTAATTGTTATGAACAATTAGAACAAAACATCGTTTAGCAGACATATTTTGAGTACATTGCGAGCAAACAGTGAAGAAACAATTCATACTCTGAATCATGTACTATTTTGCCGACGCTTTCAGGTTTAAAACAATGAGAATGTTCTTTGGAAGAGGTACAAGTTGACTATTGTGAACAGTGTAGATCCAGATCAGCCTGATCACGACCTACACTGTTCATATATCACTTACATAAGCTTGTTGCGAGCTTGTTTTCGACGTGTGTATATTCTGATAAGACCAAGCAGATGTATGGACTGATCTGAAAATACACCATTCACAAACACCATCTTGTACCTTTTTGCATTGACAGGCTCATTCATATAAAGATGGCAAGCCAGGTAAAACATAGACCAATCACATCATCTGTCTTGATCACAAACGAAACTGTACAGTAACTATCATATATTCTCAGATATTGGTCATATTGAAACCTTATATTAAAACAAATCAGAAGTTCATATGGAGCTTTCTTTACTGTCTTTGCTCTTCTTAGTTTTGGAAAAGGATGGCATTCTAAATTTCTTCTTCTTTTTCTTGTCCTTGGTTGGGGATGGATGTTCTTTAGTTGGTGAGCCCTGAAGAGAAAATCAATTGAATACTTCTTTCCCAATAGCAGGAAATCTGCAGCACACATTTTTGAAGCAACTAGGCTAAAACATTAAAAATCTTACTAAGTTTAACCCTTTCCCTCATACGACAATTCTGCAGCAGACGACTTTGAACGTATTTTATCAAAACATAGAAAATCTCCATAATTGAATGGATAACCTATGACAAAAAGTGGAAAACATTGTGGCAAAAGGAAAAATTGCACGTTTTGTGCAATTTCTTCTTTTGTCACTATGTTTTCAAAAAGCCGTCTGCTGCAGAGGCGTCAGAAAGCGTCTATATGAGGGAAAGAGTTAAATTGTTTGTATCCAGGCAAGGGTTTATTTGTTTGCCCTGAATGCTAAATTTATTCTTTGCTTTGAAAACATTTTGGTTAAAATGAAGTTAAGTTTTGAAACAGGGTTTGAATGAAATATTGCATGAAAACCAATCTGAAGTTTTACATCTGAAGAGGACATTTCGGAACAGGAGTGCGGGAAGAAGATATGTATTTAGTGTTGTCTGCCAAATGTCAAAGCCCGATTGATGAACAAGACAGGGAAGTGATCCCTATGCGTCACCTTCCAAAGACAGGCAACACATTGTCTGAAAAACCTAATTAACCCTTTCCCTCATATAGACAGATGGCTTTTTGAAAACATCACAACAAAAGAAGAAATTGCTTAAAACAAGCAATTTCTCCTTCTTGGCACCATGTTTTCAACTCTATTCAATTATTGTTCTTTCATTTGAAGGGAGTTTGCAATTTGTTTTGGGTATGTTTTCAAAGTCGTCTGCTGCAGATCTTTTGTATGTGGAAAATGGTTAAATTGTGACGGCCAGATAGACCAATGTTTCCCGCCGGGGCAGGCAACACAATAAGAAGAAATCAAGCAATATCTCTATTTATTATCAATTTTGTATCAAATTTACACTTTCAATTTTCAAAAAGTCAACGATTTTTTCCTGTGCCTCAATTATTATTTTTTTAAGTCGTCTGCTGTTGTCTCTTATATGTTGGAAAGGAGGGTTAACCGTCTCCCGTATACAACAAATCAGCAGCAGACAAATTTGATAACATTCTAAGCAAAACTATTAAGAACAATTGTTGAATAGAGTTGAAAACATTTGAAGCAAAAGGAGAAATTGCGAAATTGCTCTTTATGAGCAATTTCTCCTTTTTCCACAATCTTTTCAAAAGTCGTCTGCCGCAGAAGCATCAGAAAGTGTATATGAGGTTGATTGATTGGGATTTAATGCCGTTTATAACAATTTCTCAGTTATATCACGGCGACCAGTTCACATACTCATGCATTTCCTGGTTTTCTCACACCAGTACTCCACACAACAATCCTCCCAAGCAACTGGCTGCTTTTCCACATAGACTTAGCCAATTGGCGAATGACGCATGTCACATTGACTTTGTGTATATGAGGGAAAGGGTTAACAATGTGTACCTCTTTACTACTTCTGTCTTCCAGAGTTTCTCCACCACTGGCACTGTCCGTAGAGCGAAGTGTGTCAGATTTGGCTGGGGACCGCATATGATCATCATCTCCATTCAGGGCCTTTTCTGAAACAGAAGAAAACAGTTTGTTAACATTAACAAAAACACATTGACTAAAGTTGAATGGAATAAATAGGATTCAATATCATATGGGATGTATGCTTGGAGATATTTCTAAAATACTTTAACAATGCACCATGCAACATGAATTTATCACTTCTTACAGTGTGTACTACACCTGCTATCACATTTGAGTGTAGTTTTAAATCAAAACAATAATCATGAAAAACAAAATTAAAATCCATCTTCATAATCATATAACATCAAGAAGTGCTTCATCCCTTCCCACATACAACAAATTTGCAGCAGACTTCTTTGAAAACATCTGGATGGACAAAAAAGGGGAATCATTTGTAAATTGAAGAAAAAGGTATTAAATAAAGTCGAAAACATTGTGACAAAGTAGAAATTGCTTAACCCTTTACCTCATATAAATGCTTTCCGACGCCTCTGCAGCAGACGGCTATTTGAAAACATAGTGACAAAAGAAGAAATTGCACAAAACGTGCAATTTCTCCTTTTGCCACAATGTTTTCCACTTTTGGTCATAAGTTATCCATTCAATAATAGAGATTTTCTACTTTTTTACAAAATATGTTCAAAGTCATCTGATGCAGAATTGTTGTATGATGGAAAGGGTTAATATGAGAAATTTCTCCTTTTATCACAATGTTTTTGAAAGTCGTTGCTGTATCAGTGTCAAAATGCTTCCTAATGTGGGAAAGGGTTAAACAAACATAAAACCATTTTACTTTATATCATGCAAATTGAAACTGGCTGTTCCAAATACTTATCATCATTCAAACGGTATGGGGAAAAATACTCGGCATAACTTCTTACTGCAACACTATGGGACTGCATTTGAGCTAAACAACACATCTATTATTCATTGCTTCAAATTATTAATAAAGATATTTTGTGCAATTTGAAGGCTTCTTCTAGTGCCACTTGTTGAAAGCATCAATCCCACCATGAAAATGAATCCCATGAATCCCACCATGAAAATGAATCCCATGAATCCCACCATGAAAAGACAATATTACATCATCAAACATCATCAAATATCATTAAATATCATACAGTAGTCTTTATGTTGTTTTTGCTTATCCCTTTCCCTCATGTTTTTGCTTATCCCCTTTTCCTACAATTCTGCAGCAGACGACTTTGAACATATTTTGTCAAAAAATGGAAAATCTCTATAATTGAATGGATGACCTATGACTAAAAGTGGAAAACATTGTGGCAAAAGGAGAAATTGCTCGTTTTGAGCAATTTTTTCTTTTGTCACTATGTTTTTAAAAAGCCGTCTGCTGCAGAGGCGTCAGAAAGCATCTATATGAGGGAAAGGGATAAAACCCATTCCCACTTTAGACTCATTGTGGAGCATCTGCAGGAAACGACCATTGAAAACATTCTGGAAAAAAGTATAAACTTCTCATAATGAGCAAGTTCTCCTTTTCTAACAATGTTAATCAATCATGTATTTTCATTTAGAGATTTACAATATTTTAACCTTCATGATTTCAAAGTCCACTGCTACGGATTTGATGCATGTTGAAAAGGGTTTAAACAAAGTTTTAAGCCATTTCTTGTTTTTCTCCACAATATTTTCATGAGGCATTTACTACAGAAGCATCAATAGCTTCTATACAGTAAAAGATTGACTCCTCTAAATCTTTTCATAATTCTTTATCAGCCGTTTCTTGGTATTGACCAGTCTAAAAAACCTATACCACACTTACTTTTTGCTTTTCTTTCTGACTTTGAGCGATCAAAATTCTTTGACGACTTCAATTCACTGATAACTGATTAAAGAGAAACAAAATAAAACAAGCTAGCATGCGTGCACAATTAACACAGCAATGAAAATGGGAAAATAAGATTAAAAGAGTACAATATTTAAGGAAGTAAGGAAAGGAAGCATTCATACTGCAGAGGTCCAGATAAGGAGGCGTATTCAGCTCTTTTTCCCACAATTTCTCACTCATTATTAAATCGAATCCTAATGTTATGGGTACTCAAAAGAATCGTCTCACTGAGACGATTCTTTTGACTACCCACAACATAGGGCTAGAGGATCAAATAAGGATTTTAGAACATACAAAACGCCCCTTATCTAGAGCTCTGATACTGCAAATGTTAAAAACAAAACAATCAGTAGCATCGTGCCAATAGGATTGACTGATCAGACGATTAATTACGGTTTAAACCATTTTCAACTGTACTTGTGTTACATCATTGTGTCCAGTTAACCCTTTCCCTCATACAGACGCTTTCCGACGCCTCTGCAGCAGACGGCTTTTTTGAAAACATAGTGACAAAAGAAGAAATTGCCCAAAATCAGCAATTTCTCCTTTTGCCACAATGTTTTCCACTTTTAGTCATAGGTTATCCATTCAATTATAGAGATTTTCAATTTTTTGACAAAATATGTTCAAAAGTCGTCTGCTGCAGAATTGTCGTATGAGGGAAAGGGTTAACCTAAATTGTGTTTACCGGATTTATCACACCAGTATGCCACACCACATTCTTCCCGGGTAACTAACTTGCTACCCTTCCCGTATTGATCTAGTTTAGCCTATTGGTTGAAGACGAATGATGCTAGTCACAATGACTTTATGTCGGTCATGCCGATGGGGGTCTTATTAATTTGTTTTATTGGGCTTTAAGACGTTTTCAACATTATTTCACTTATATCACGGCAACAGTTCAGTTCATGATCCCTGGGTTAACAAAACCAGTACTAAATTTAAATTTAAACATTATTTATTTTACATTGATAGCGAAGCAAGTTTTCAGCTTATATTAATCACGCTAGGCTATTAAATGTGCCTTGCCCAATGGCACTCCACCATGAACAGCTCGTCGCAATTGGGGATCAAACCTGGGATACCCAGTTTCAAATCTCCAACGCTAACCACGTGCCCACGGCAGATTTGGGAGTCTTGTTGCAGTAAAAACACAAGACTCATCAAAGCTTTCATTGTCAAAATACATGATGTATTTGAGTCCTATTTATATCTTCACGAAAAACAAGAGTGTTTGAAGAAACACAAGTGTCACCTGCCAATTTGTCAGTAAGTAAAAGTGTGACGGACATCTTCCAGTCAAGTGTCACTATGCCAAGGCATGACTTAAATGACACAATATAATTGGGCAATCAGAGACCGGGATCACTCATCTATGTGAACGAATCTGCAGCAGACGACTTTGAAAACAATCATGCAAAAAGATGGAAAATCTCTATAATTGAAAGTATAAATATTGAAAACATTGTGGCAAAAGGTGAAATTGCTCGTTTTGAGCAATTTCTCCTTTTGTCGCAATGCTTTCAAAAGTCGTCTGCTGCAAATGCGTCAGAATGCGTCTACAAGTAGGAGAGGGTGTCACCCCTGGTGGTAATGTATTAGCACTAATCTTTAGCAACTACATGTTAAAGATGTATTTTAAAAAAATGTCCAGCAGTTCTAGCACTTTATAACCCAAACTTAAATACATTTAGGTAAGATCCCTAAATTGGATTTCAAGAAAGACTTACGCTCAGGGCTTTTGGGTGGATATCGAGCCGACTCAGATCTCTGGAAGTTAGTCTGGTCTGGAGGGGGACTGGAGGGTTCTGTTCACAAACAACATGCAAGATTAACAACACACATGCTAAATAAATCATTCTTACATGATCAAGCTTTTCCAAAAATTATTAATCATGCCTTTTTTAACCATGTACCTGATATGCTTGCTATTTAATCTCTCTTAACCCTTTCCCTCATACGAAAATAAAATTCTGCAGCAGACGACTTTGAACATATGTTGTCAAAAAATAGAAAATCTCTTTAATTGAATGGATAACCTACGACTAAAAGTAGAAAACATTGTGGCAAAAGGAGAAATTGCTCGTTTTGAGCAATTTCTTCTTTTGTCACTATGTTTTCAAAAGCTGTCTGCTGCAGAGGCGTCAGAAAGTGTCTATATGGGGGACCCTTTCTCACATTCAACAAATCTGCAGCCGACAAATTTTAAAAACATGCAGGACAAAACAATCGGCAACTCAATTAAGAAAGTATGATAAACATTAAGTTTGGCAAAAGCAGAAATGCTAATAATGAGCAGTTTCTTCTTTTGCCACTACTATTATATACAAAAGACGTAATAATGAGCAATTTCTCTTGATTGCTGAAGAGTTTTTGACTAAACTAAAAATCAATATCTATAGAATTTCGTTTTTGCCTGGATGTTTCAAAGCTTTTCGCTGCATTTTTGTTGTAAGTGAGAAAGGTCTGACTTGAGAAAACATCTAAAGAATGGACAGAAAAATCTTTACAAATATAATTTTGAGATAAGTTAAGAAATATATGTTTCCTGCACTGCTTTTTGGGTTCTCATGTGTTAAGAATCCATTCATTGATTTGTTTTGACTATCTTCCCCACACAACAGAATAAAAATTCTCATTCAGAGATTAAACAAGCATATCTGATGATGGATGTTTCACACATTCAGAATGAAGGTGAGATTATGGATAAGAAAGTCCTTGTTCATCGCAAGCAATGACTATATCTCAGTTTTCAAGCTTTCGGCCCGACAGCCTACTTGAGGAATTTTTTAAATAAATACGAAAAAGCAAGAATATGTGAGAAAAAACACATCACAACAATCATGAAAAAGGTGCACAAAATCACAAAATATGTAAGGTTTATAAAATCATATGCAATGTTTATTTCGGCATAGTAATGCACAAGCAAGCTACTATTCATCACTGAACAACTTGATCTGGTAATGTTTGAACCCTAAAATCATTGAGAGAAAAGGTATAAGTTCTTATATTGCCTAAATGTTTTGACTTCCAAATCTTCACAGCTTTAAGGGGTGTAAAATCGTGACAACAGTTATTTAGTTAGATGTAAGTGTATATATGTAATATACATTGTAATGTTAGATTGGGATTTTCATTTGTTAGTCATTCAAAAAGCTTGGAAAATATTCATATAAATAAAATTATTATTTATCAATTAAGATTAAAAAAACACAGCTATGCAAACTAAAGTTAACTAAAAAAAAGATCACTAGTGAAAAAACATAAAAAAAATTATGAGTAAAATTGTCAAGAGAGACACACAATTCTCTTAAAAATGTAGTTATTCCGCATAAATTTGTACACATATATCATCAAGAACATAGAAGTATTGAGAGAGCCTACAATACAGAGAACACACACATTTAAGTAGTACATCTTTTTGCATATATAGTTGATCAGCAAT
The DNA here is from genome assembly GCA_031761405.1 of Serripes groenlandicus. NCBI lineage: Eukaryota > Metazoa > Mollusca > Bivalvia > Cardiida > Cardiidae > Serripes > Serripes groenlandicus. The sequence goes on along the minus strand of JASEVX010000009.1, from coordinate 51,544,028 downwards.
AGTGAAGAACAATTCAATACAATTCAAAGTAATTTCATTCCTAAAATAAGTTGCCATGGAAATTGGAGGTCACGGCCATTATTACCAGATGCTACTGTACCCTCACTAAACACATCATCATCGTCCTCAACGACCGAGTTTCTTACACTGGACCGCCTTCTAGCTGCTTCAATGAGAAGGCTAGATGGTCTTCTTAGTAATCTGAACAAGGATTTCCCTGTTTACAATATACAGTTTTACAATAATTCATACCTTTAACTTATAATGAAACATTCTTATGTGTCTGTAGCAGACACCTTATTAAAACCTATTAACCCTTTCTCACTTGCACAAGTATTTTGATGCATCTGCAAACAACTTTTCACAGTATCTTGGCAAAAGAAGTTATTGCTCATGGGGAACAATTTCTACTTTTGCCACAATGTTTCCAATTTTATTCAATAATCGTAATTTCTTTTTCCCAATTTTTGCTTAAATGCAGATTAGTTGTATTTTGGAAGGGTTTAACTTTATCAAGCCTTACCAATATAAAACAAATCTGCAAAAAGACGACTGCAAACATCCGATGGCGATCTTGTATTTAATAACCACTTAAAATCTATTCTTATTAACATTTATAGAATTTTCTAAAATTCAAACCAGTTTTGCAAGAGCATTAAATGACATTTCGTGAGAATTCTTTTTTTACCCAAAACCTATTTTCAGAAATCATTCAAACTCTATATGGTTACCAATTAATGTTCAAAACCTTCTATATCTGGCCATTCAAACTATATTCCCATTCTACCCCTATGTATATTACATTTGATCTGAGGATATATAAACCAACACTCATGTGTCATTATTTTAACCCTTTCCCACATACAGACTGCAGCAGATGACTATCAAAACGATCAATTTTTCTCATGCTGCAATGTTTACAATGTTTTCCAGTCGTCGTAACCTTCATTAAAGGATTCACAGTTACTTTCTATGTTTTTGCCTAGATGTTTTCAAAGCCGTCTGCTTCAGATTTGTTGTATGTGGGCAAGGAATAAGAGGCGCAGTTCCATGGACAAATTTCACAAGATTACACAGATGCATTAACCCTTTCCCGCATACAGAAGCTTTCTGACGCCTCTGCAACAGACAGCTTTTTGAAAACATACTGACAAAAGAAGGAATTGCTCAAAACGAGCAGTTTCTCCTTTTGCAACAATGTTTTCCACTTTTAGTCATAGGTTATCCATACAATTAAACAGATTTTCTATTTTTTAACAAAATATGTTCAAAGTTGTCTGCTGCAGAACGGGTTAAGATTCCAAATCAATTTATATGAAGAGAACCAAGTATATCTACACCACTATCATTTCTGGTATATATACAGTAAGTATCCGATAGTATAGGTATGAGATTCAGTAATGGGTCATAATAAGTACATAATAAATAGGATTTTTGTCCCGGGTTATAATGGCGCTCTCCAACATACCACAGTACCATACACTTGAAACAAGAAGTCTATAAAAACAACATTTCCTGGGACAATTTAATTGAAATGTTAAAACCTTAACCCTTTCCCTCATACGACAATTCTGCAGCAGACGACTTTAAACGTATTTTGTTAAAACATAGAAAATCTCCATAATTCAATGGATAACCTATGACTAAAAGTGGAAAACATTGTGGCAAAAGGAGAAATTGCACGTTTTGTGCAATTTCTTCTTTTGTCACTATGTTTTCAAAAAGCTGTCTGCTGCAGAGGCGTCCGAAAGCGTTTATATGAGGAGAAGGGTTAAACTGCTGGTGAAGTGCTAACTATGGCAATTTTCAATATCACATCAGAATTATTTGAAAATACATTTTATGCTACTAAAAAGGCTCAGAAGTAATTATATGGAAAGAATTCTTGATAGAGCAAAATTGTAAGAACTTCAGTCACTTTGTCAGTCATCAAGAGTGTGAGAGGATTCAAAGGGAAAACTGTTACGAATCTCAAACATCTCTTGCTAAGGGGCGTTGTATAATAATTAAATATTCGATTTTGTCCAAACCAGTTTTCCAACCTGCACAAAAATCGAAAGTACAACTTTGAAAACATTTAAGTAGAAATATGTTTAATGTCTATAAATGAAAGTATAACTATCAAATAGCTTTCAAAACATTGTGGCAAAAGGAGAAATTGCTCATTAAGAGCAATTATCCTTTTGCCACAATGTTTTCAACAATCTCCTGCTGCAGATGTTTCAAACCATCCCTTAGCAAAAGCTATGAAAGTTTTAAACGATTAGTTTCAGTGCAAAGAAAGGAGTTAACATTTTCCCACATACAACAAATCTACAGCAGACAAACTTTTGACAAATATCTAGGCAATTGTATGGAACATCTCCATACATGTATATGATAGTATGATTATCAATAATGTCAACATTTGGGTAAAATGAGGAAATGGCTTATCAGCAATTTCTCCTATGACCACATTCATTTTGGAAAGTTGTCTGCTGCAGATGTGAAAAAATGTGTCTGCCGCATGAGGGAAAGTACAGAAAGGTATCACCACGGCACCATGTGACTAGCAAACACAACAAGAGGTCACAGAGCTCTAGATAAGAAGAGTATTTCACATCCCCAAATCCTTATTTGACCCTCAAACCCTATGTTGTGGGTACTCAAAAGAATCGTCTCAGTGAGACGATTCTTTTAGAGTACCCACAACATAGGGTTAAGTGGAGTCATAAGAGAGATATGGGTGGAAAAAGGCCAGTTCACTCCTCCTTATCTAGCCCTCTAAAGTCTAAGGAGCTGGCCATACGAACCATATAACTGATCATAAGAGAGTCGAGAACTTTGAGATATGGTTTCAACAAAATCATCAACACTTGTTTCCCTAGACTGTCTACGGTTGGCCTTGAGCAATTCATCAAGGTCCGCTTCCCCGGCTAACTTTTGTTCAGTAATGATGTCATCAATGCACGTCTCTCGGGATTTGCGATGTTCAGGGATTGAAAATATTGCATCGATATTTGTTTCCCTCGAGTTACGGTTCAGCCTATTATACTGGGGTCGTTTTGCACGCCGAATGACTGGGAGCAAAAATGTAAAGCTTTTATAATAGCACATGCATTGCCGTAAATGTGTGTAGCAGAATAGAGATATAGATTGCTTAAGCCTTTATATGATACACACGACTTTAGACATCTCAGCCGCAGAGGACATTTGAAAATATTATGGGAAAGTGAGAAAATGAACAAAATGATTAATTTCTCCTTGTCCCACAATTCTTTTGATTGCCCAATGTGTCATTATGATTATAACCCTTTCCCAGATATGGACGCCTTCTGTTGCCTCTGCAGCAGAAGACCTTTGAAAACATTGTGATAAAAGAAGGCAATGCCCATAATGAGCAATTTCTCCATTTGCCTCAACGCTTTTCAGTAATAAAAATTTCATTTGCTGAGATTTTACATATTTTTTGCCCTGATTGTTTAAAGTTGTCTGCTACAGATTTGCTGTATGTGGGAAAAGGTTAAGAATTTGATCTATTGTAAAGATGTCAGAGATCATCTGTATCAGTAAAAACCTAAATTTGCCTTATTCAGTTTGGTCGATGTTGTGGTGATTATTTATTTATTGGGAATTTACACTGTTTCCAACATCATTTCAGTTGTATCACGGCGACAGTTCACTTATTCATGATCTCTGGGTAAACAAACCAGTACTAGGCTAGGATATGTTCCTTGCCCAAGGGGAATCCCCCATGAAAGTCGTGCCGCGACTGGGAATCAAACCCTGTGGTGATTGTAAATAGCGGGTCTTTTGTGATTATTATCAGTACCATTTCTCAAATAGTCGATTGATTGATCGAGGTTTACGCTGTTTTCAACAATTTTTAACTGTCATGTATCAGCCGCCAGTTCAGCTACCCAGGCGTTTCCTGGCTTTCTCATAACAGTACTCCACACAACATTCTTCCCAGGCAACTAGCTACCTTAACCATAAGGACTTTTTAGCCCATTGATAGAAGACGAATGAACATTGTCACAATGATTTTTATCAATCATTGAAATCAATGAATGACTGATTTGGGGTTCGAACCCCTGACCCCTCGAGTGATAGTCATCATTGTTACGACTGACCTATCAGGACTCAACTAATTTATTATCAAGACCATTTCTCAGACAGAAATCTTTCTTAATCCTTTCCCATCTGCAGTCGAATGCTGACACAATAGCAGCAGACGACTTTTGAAAACATTGTGGCAAAATGTGAAATTGCAATTTCACCTTTGGCCACAATGTTTTCAACTTTATTAAACATTTAACCCTTTCCCTCATATAGACGCTTTCTGACGCCTCTGCAGCAGACGGCTTTTTGAAAACATAGAGACAAAAGAAGAAATTGCACAAAACGTGCAATTTCTCCTTTTGCCACAATGTTTTCCACTCTTTGTCATAGGTTATCCATTCAATTATGGAGATTGTCTATGTTTTGACAAAATACGTTTAAAGTCGTCTGCTGCAGAATTGTCTTATGGGGGAAAGGGTTAAGCTATCTTTTATGGAGATTTTTTAGGTTTTTGTCACTATGTTTTCACAGTCGTCTGCTGCAGATTTGCTGTATGTGGGAAAGGGTTAAGGAATGCATGTGTCACCGGCCAATAAGTCAAAGCGTGATGGACTGTCGACAGAAATGTGACACCTCTAGAAGTGTTACCCTGCCTAGGCCAGACGAAACAAAAATAAACCTGTTAGAGCAATGAAGGAAGAAGAATTGATTGCCAGGGATTTATATTGCAAGCATGCAAGCAAGCATAATTATGATACAGGTATGACTTCAGAGACTTTTGATAACATTGTGGGAAAGAAGTTTAGCAGATAACTAAAAAATATCTAGACAAATAATGGAAAATCTCTATAATTGAAAGTATTATTATAGAGTTAAAACATATTGTAAGAGAAATTGCTCATTATGAGCAAATTCTCCTTTAGCAGCAATGTTTTCAAAAGATGTCTGCTGCATATGCAATCTCTAAAATTGACTATGGACTCTTCCAAATGCGAAGCTTGATAGGTCCAATTTAAAAATTTAATATTTTAAAAGAGTCAACTTCTTAAAAAATATCTAAGACAGAAATACGAAGTTGAAAATATTGATAGAAAAGGAGAAATTGTTAATTTTTTAGCAATTTCTCCTTATTCTAAATTGTTTTCAAAAGTAGTCTGCTTCATAAAGCGTCAAAAGTATCCTGCATCATATAAATAGAATAACACCTGGGGACTACAGTTAAAAAAAAACAATTCTTCACCAATACCGTTTTTCTAGCCTATATCTTGGAAGAGTAATATATTCACTGCAAAAGACAGTTTTAGGACTTTATAATAAGATGAGAAAGAAGTATTGAATGTTGGAAAGTCTCCGCCCCCATTGGGGAAAAGCAAAGTTAATGGCAAGCCCATATAGCAATACCAACCTTGGGACACCTGCGAGACTGGAGACACGGGAGATGTAGGCGATGTAGGCTGGGAGGGCGAGGAAACGCCCTCGGATGCAGAATCGGCGGTCGACTGAGACCCATGCTTTTCACGCTGTACGGGGGCTGGTTCCATGCGAAAAATATTTATTAACAACACATAAAAGTAACCTTTCCTAACAAAACCTTAACATGCCCACTTCAAAAAAGCATATGTATTTACCAAACTATTTCCCTGACAGAAGCGATTTTAGCACTTTCCGCCATACAAGAAACCTTCAGCAGATAACTTTGGAAAGATGGTAAAACTCAGTAAATGTGAGTATGAGTACAAGACAATGTGAGAAAAGGAGAAATTGCTCATTGCCAATGTGATCTCAAATGCCCGCTGCTGCAGCTGTGTCAAAAGGTGTCTGAATGTGGAGAGTTTAACCCTTCCCCTCATATAGACGCTTTCTGACGCCTCTGCAGCAGACAGCTTTTTGAAAACATAGTGACAAAAGAAGAAATTGCACAAAACAGCCAATTTCTCCTTTTGCCACAATGTTTACCACTTTTTGTCATAGGTTATCCATTTAATTATAGAGAAATTCTAACTTTTGAAAAAATATGTTCAAAGTCGTCTGCTGCAGAATTGTCGTATGAGGGAAAGGGTTAAAAGAACAATGCCATCACACTAGAAAACATCTCAAGCCAAAAACTTAACGTTTTTGTTAATTCACCCTTACTCTGATATAGAATTCCAATTTTAAAAACAATGTAGGAAAAAGGAGAAATTCTCCTTTCTCCACAATGTTTCTTAAAATTATTTTTCCAATCTTCAAGAGAATTTATAATAATGAAACCAGCATTTATGAAAATGTGTAATATAACCAATCAGCTTTAATGATTTACATACTAAATGTATTATATCTGATATGCATAATATGCATATTTTAACAATTTGCTACACAACTTCTACCTACACATAAAAAGCTATATGCTAGTCAGATGGACAGACAGACAGACAGACAGACAGACAGACAAACACAAAAAGATAGAACAGGTAAACAACAAAATGAAGTTTTTTAAAGTAAAACATATTTTTATTAGAAAATACTTACCAGTCATTTAATACCTGATATATAATCTCAACACCGTTAATTCATCCAGAAAAGAAGCTCGCGCAGCCATGCATAGCCCTCACGTGTGTGTGATACACACGGCCGCCGGTAATACCGGCGCACGGGCCATGTGACCCCCACTTTTAATTTCACCGTTAACTTGCAGCGTTTAGTGTTGGGTGACGACGCGGGGTTGGGAGGCGGGAATCTGAAATGACTGGTAAGTATTTTCTAATAAAAATATGTTTTACTTTAAAAAACTTCATTTTTATGTCAAAAATACATTACCAGTCATTTAATACCTGATGACTTTGCAGCATCGGTCGGGAGGATCGTCCAACACAATGCCGGTCCCGAGAAATCGTAGCACTTGGTAAGAGTACCTACGGTACTACTAAATATAAACACAACTGTTTATGTATTTAGTAATTTGTGTATTAATTAGGTAAGTACTCGCTGAGAGTCCACTTGTGTGTCCAGAGAGGAATAATTTCTGATTGAAACGTTTTAAGACTTTATCAGACGGATCTTATTACTAATTAAAGGAATAGGATATCCAGTGTTTGAATACGCTGCTGACATATCCTTCTCCTACCTGAGGTTGAATAACCCCTACTGTGGCTCTTACAGCCCTCGAATGTTTTATATAGAACTTAAGACTCTTGACAGGGTACAAGATCAGGTTATATCTAAGGGAACACAGTTCACAGAAAGGTTGTGAAATGTGATGGGTTAGGAAGCACCAAAGGCAACTTGGTCTCAGTAGGAATACAGGTTTATAAGAACGGTTGAATAACCATACGGCTGTAAAACCTGATGAAATTCGTTTTTACTGAAAGCAAAGAACTCACTTCCCTGATAGTGTTCGCCAAGCAAGACGAATTTAAGTCTCAGTTTATAACTTACGAAGCGGCAGCTTCCGAAGAACGTAAAAGTTTGGAGAGAAATGGATCTGAACTTTGAAGTTAAGCGCATTGGAGCATCGAACAATAATTGTTGTGTTCATCGCCAAATCTTGAATGCGAGAGGTCGGCAACAAATGTAAGCATAAATTACTGATTGACGTACCTTAAAAAACACCAATCGGTAAGAACTGTCTACTTCTAATGAAGATGTAACGGTTATGTCGATAGGCAGGCCAGAAGAACGTTGAACTACGATCTCTGGGCCAATACTGTGTTTCTAAAGTCATTGTCAGGAAGAGAATAACGACACCGGAAGTTGACTCATTTGAATTATGGGGGCAATTCAGGGAGTAATAATTATTGCCAATCGAAGGACTACTGTCTACTCTATTGATCATGTACATGTCCTAGTCAGTTAAGCCCTGTACTGTAATGAGTATTTAACACACTGCCCCGAACTGTAAACAATTCGGGTGTAGTATGAAGCATGTATCGGACCGTTTCCCTTAATTACTGATCCTTATCCAGGACATGGTAATCGGATTCTCTTATAGCGAATCGAGTCTGTCCGAAGGGCCAGCTCAACGAGAAACGTCCTACAACGAGTCTCTTGAGGGGAATAGATCCGACTTGCCCGTTTTGGGAATTAATTCTAAACGCAGGTAATCGAAGTGAAGTGTTTGAAAGGAACACTTCCCCGTTTACAATGAATCGACGGTCATTCCTCGATGAAAAAGCAACCGGTACGTGGTAACAGGTGTCTGTTTGGTCTAAGAATCGCTCAGACAGCCGTTCCGGATTGCGTTCTTGATAAAACGGAACATTCCATTTTATTACTCGACCGTACTAGACGCAATCTGAGTCGATAAGTCTTATTCCGGTCTTCACCGGAACCAGACGAAAGACGGTTGTAGAAACCACCGAATGGAAGGTTGATACCCACTCCATGGCATTCCTGTTAGCTTAATAGAGAGGAGCGCTTCCCTATAGCCGCGGATTAGGGACAGTGCTCTACTTGGTTGTATGCCAACTTTGCTCCCGTACGGGGCTTTGATAAGGCAGGGCCAGCGGAAGCAGAAAGCTAGGCTCGAACTTAGCCTGTCTCTTGTGTCTTCACAGGTTGGGCTTCTAAGAATGCCTTTGCAGAAGTCACTGTACGTTCTGTCCCTGTGAACAATGTTGCCGCATCCGCCGAAATGCGCCTATGGACGCAGTGAATGCAGTAACTTCCCACTAATGATAGTTTATTTAGAGTCCAGCTCTAAATTGTTAATCATCCGATGGAGCACTGAACCCGATATGTCTCTTATTCGTCAGACAAGACGGGGTCGTGGGTTTTACCCGACGACGTGCGGATTGACTAAAGCCGGTTCTGGACCGGAATGTCAGTGTCCGATTCGACATGGAGGAATCCTATGATCGATTGATTGTGGTTTAACGCCGTTTTAACAATTTCTCAGTTATATCACGGCGGCCAGTTCACCTACTCATGTATTTCCTGGTTTTCTCACACCAGTACTCCACACAACAATCTTCCCAAGCAACTGGCTACTTTTCCACAAAACCTAGCCCATTGGTGGGAGGAATCCTATGAAGGAGTCATGATCGAGGAATTTATCCCTTTTCCGAAGAAGAATGAGATCGCATGGAATCAACCTTCGGTCCGAGCTCACGTATGAGAGAGTTCACAGAGTGACTATCCTCTGGGAACGGTTGATCCCGGTAGGCCAGCATAGGGGATTGATTTATGAAATCAACTGAATCTCTCCCATGTAATACCGTCGGACATCGACTCGTCCCAACAATTGGTACGATGGGTATTACTTGGGAGGAGTGTAGTCCCTAGAGACGCACTCTCTCCTCCCTGGGGACCGACATAACTATTTGACCGGTACTCCCCATACCCGATGGCCGACTGTTTAATCGGCTATGTCCCAGCATACTGCCCGATTGACTGCCGAAAGGTTATGTCCTAAGACATTACCCGTTTGACCGGTGCCTTACTGGCTATGTCTAAAGACATTGCCCGATCTCCAAATGACTGTGTCCGAGGACATTTGTCAATTGGAATACTATTGAATTCCGAAGAATTCATAGTTGAATTTTTGTTTTCACGGTGACCGTTTGCCCGGTAACCGTTTATGCCCAGTTAAGAGTTTGACTGCCCTGTGAACGTTCACGCGACAACCGTTTATGCCCAGTGATTAATTGAGTACTCGGTAGGCATTTGACTCATTCTCTAGCACTATCGACTCATTACATTCATATGAGTGTAAGGAACGACAACTCTGCGAAGGAGATTTTCACTTGGTTGTGTTCGAAAACACCCGGTTGTCCAATGCTTATGTCATAATATTGACAAAACGGTTGGAGTCAACTTGACTTAACGACTGCTCGTTACCCAGCTCTGGGAACGTTCAGTAATGGTAGCTCCCTCTGACCATTACTGACCGGTTGACTAATGATAGGCTGATGTGAGGCTGCTCTATCACTAGTCTCCAAAAACTTCAGACATTATAACTTGGCACTCTGTAGAAGTCCGAAGACTGCTGTACTGCAGAGTGTAGGTTTTGCTCGAAATCATTATAGGTTTAAACGACGTTTAAGCGTCAACCTTCGGGCATAACATATTAGGCACCACCCTAAGTACTTCCTTAATGTTCTGCTGTAGAGGTCAACGCTCTACAGCCGGCTCGTAATCTGAAGGGGACTGCCCCCCCCCCCCCCCCCCGCCCCCGCCCGTCAGACGAGGAGGTGGGAGAGTGTCGAGCCCTACGATGCTTGACTCTAATCCGTCTTTCAACTGAAAGACACAACAGTCTTATAAAAGTAAGAGAAGGGATTGAAAATAATATTCAATCTTGGTGTACTTTATTGTTGTGTTAAGGTGTCGATCGTGTGATATGAACCTCCTCTCTCCGCAGTAGAGAGAGGTCGCACTGGATCGATCGTCGGCGCCGAACTAATCGTATGGGACGGTCTCGACCTCCCTTTCACGGAAAACCTGAGTTATTCCGATCGGGGGTTTGCCTTCTAAGGACTGCCTCTTCGAAAGGTGTCCTTCCGGGAACAGTGAATTCCCATCAGGTGGGTATTGCTGATCCCGGTAGGCTTGGTTAACCCGCCTATCACCGATCCGTTACATCTTTTGAAACGGAGCTTTGTATCGGGGAAGGAGTGTAATCTCTAGAGAAGTACCATGTTCCACTTGGAGACACGGAAACATTTCTCTGTCCTGTACTACCTATAACTGGATATCTGGGCCTTGTGCGTAATGACCAGTGTTTGAATATCCGTTCTCTTCTATTCTCATTCTTTTGAGGAGTGTAATCCCTACAGAAGAACACTATTCCCCTTGGAGAAAGGAAAGATTTATCTGTCCTGTACTCCTTATAACCGATGTTAGACGGTTGGATATCTGAGCCTGGTGCGTAATGACCAGTGTTTTGAATATCCGTATAGACCGGTTGTGCGAAGAACGAGTGGTACTAGCTTAACGACTGCTCGTTACCTTGACTGCCCACTGCCCGGTCGCGTCATGTTAAACTGACTGATAATTTGCCCGGTCGCGTCATGGCTTAATGACTGACCGGTCGCGTCATCGCTAAATGACTGCCGGATTTGCCCGGTGACTGGTCGCGCCTAGGCGAAATGACTGACTGGTTGCCCGGTACCCGGTTACCCGGAGTCATATAGGTTTTGCTCGCAAGCATTACCCGGTTGACTAATGATAGGCAGTTGTGAAGCTGCTCTATCACCGGTCTCCAAAGAATTCTGTCCGCAGACATTATAATTTGGCACTCTGTAAGCGTCCGAAGACTGCTTACTGCAGAGTGTGGTGTTAGAGGTGGCCAATCAGTGAGGTTTCCCTTTGATTGACCCATGGCGTCTCCCGAAGGGTCAGCCCCAACACCTGGCGTCAGATAATGTCGTTCAGCAGACGGTTGCTCACTCTTGAGGCCAACCATCACTGTGTCCGTACGGTTTCTGGCCCGAAGGCCTTTGTTTCCCGACGGAATAACAGACATCAGCCGCTGCCATCCGCTCCTCCATGTCCCGCGAAGGACCAGCCGAAGCTGAGGGGGAGCGGTCAGAGCTCCAGATAAGGGGCGTATGCATGTCTAAAATCCTCATTTGACCCTCTTACCCTATGCTGTGGGTATTGAGAACCCACAGCATAGGGTTTGTTTCCTAAGAGGGAATTGTGGGGAAAATAGCTGATTACACCTCCTAATCTGGACCTCTGAGCGGTTGTGCGGAGTGAAGAAGGAACAGCTCTGACCTTCTGCTCACTCAACACAGCCGCGGAGTCTGATTGTTGGGAGAACCCCTCAAACTCCGCTTCACTCGTAGAGCTAAGAGAAACCTTTTTAGGGTCTTCTTACTCTTCCAGCTTTTGTGAGTCCTCCTCAACCCAGACTGTTTCCAAATGGAAGCAGGCCAGGAAGAGAAGTACTCACAGGGTGAATCCTGTGTGTACTTAGTGAACGCAAAACAGGACAGACGTCTCATACAGCCGTTATGAGTCACGCCTCTGATCACCACTATGTGACATAGAATATATATGAAACAAAACAATTTATACGATTCAACAAAAAATATAATTTTTTTCTATTTTTTATTTTCTACTATACCCGTTGATCACGGAACGTATTTCAATGAAAAAGATTTTACAAATATTTTCCAAAATTGTTCATGTTTTATTAATATACATAATGTAATACAAGGCGATAATAATATATTATCGCTAATAGGGTCGGTGTAACTATAACTTCGTTGAAAGAATGAATGGCCATTACCGCACCCGATACGTAACTGAAATAGTGGGTGGGGTAACCCACCCGTGACTTCTCAGTTAGTTGTGTTCACAAAAAACAACTTAATTACAATTAGTAATTTACACAATTATGTTGTTAGGTTGTTAATGTAGTTGAATAACTGAATGAAAATAACTTGTTTAAGGCGAATGCCTTAAACAGACCAAGAAATAAAATATAAAAATGAAATAAATTCTTAGCTGTCAGTTGGTGTGTCCAGAAATTAAAAGTGGGGGTCACATGGCCCGTGCGCCGGTATTACCGGCGGCCGTGTGTATCACACACACGTGAGGGCTATGCATGGCTGCGCGAGCTTCTTTTCTGGATGAATTAACGGTGTTGAGATTATATATCAGGTATTAAATGACTGGTAATGTATTTTTGACATAAAAATGTAAGAGATGAAAATGTGGTGTAATTTTATAACTGCTGGTTGCCCAACATGCTTAATTACTGCTGTTTTAGTAGTAAATATTTTTGCAAACTGTAGTGAAACAAAAATGAGGGACACCATATATAAATATATGGTCATGAATTCAATGGAAACATTGCTATCTTATATGTAATCATAGATAGAACAATGGTAAGAGAATTCAACTTGTTTATAAAGTGGTAGTTATAGAGTTTAAATGCCTCATGTAGATGCTTTCTGACACCTCTGCAGCAGACAGCTTTTTGAAAACATGGTACCAAAAGAAGAAATTGCTTAAAACGAGCAATTTCTCCTTTTGTCACCATATTTTCAACTCTATTTAATTATTGTACTATCATTTAACCCTTTCCCTCATATAAACGCTTACGGACGCCTCTGCAGCAGACGGCTTTTTGAAAACATAGTGACAAAAGAAGAAATTGCACAAAATGTGCAATTTCTCCTTTTGCCACAATGTTTTCCACTTTTAGTCATTGAATGGATAACCTATGTTTTGACAAAATACGTTCAAAGTCGTCTGCTGCAGAATTGTCGTATGAGGGAAAGGGTTAAAGGGAGTTTCCAATTTTTTTCGGTATGTTTTCAAAGTCGTCTGATTCAGATTTGTTGTATGTGGGTAAGGGTTAAAACCCCTTGTTTGTGTTATCCTTAACATTTTATGTTGATTGATATGGCTTTATTAGTTCATGCATATCATTTTTTACTAATATATATGTTGTATATTGTATTATATTGCAATGTAAATTGTACATTTTAATGTCGAAATACATCTATCTATTTATGAACCTGTCTGTTGAAGAACGTACAACATGGTATAAAATCCCTTTCCCACCTGCAGACGCATTTTGACGCATCTGCAGCAGACGACTTTTGAAAACATTATGGCAAAAGGTGAAATTGCTCACGATGAGCAATTTCTCCTTTGGCCACATTGTCTTCAACTTTCATATAGACGCTTTTTGACGCCTCTGCAGCAGACAGCTTTTTGAAAACATAGTGACAAAAGAAGAAATTGCACAAAACGTGCAATTTATCCTTTTGCCACAATTTTTTCCACTTTTTGTCATAGGTTATCCATTCAATTATGGAGATTTTCTATGTTTTGACAAAATACGTTCAAAGTCGTCTGCTGCAGAATTGTTGTATGCGGGAAAGGGTTAACTGAACAGAGTAGTTTCAGATCCATCTAAACGGAATCAATGAACCTATGCCATTTGACAGAAGCCTCTAAAAAACTTTTGTCTGGATCTACAATGTTCACAAAAGCCAACTTACAAATTATTGCATAGAAAGGCTCATAGAAGTATTCGGATGTTGCTACTTTACTATGTTTGTTAATTGATGATTATATTATATAGTCATAATGTATTTGCCTAATATAACATGCACTTAAGACCACATTTGTTCAATATTTGTGAATATTTCCGTGTCAATTCATATCTTTACTCTCTATTTAATGACATTTTCCAGTAAATGGGTAAAAAAATACTAGTGGAATAAAACCATCATGAAATATAATACCATTGAAATCTTCAAATGAATAATATATATTGACCCTTTCCCATATACAGTAAATCAGGAGTTATTCCATTGTTTTGCGTCATTTCAATGTCGTCTGCTGCAGGTTTGTTGTATGTGGGAAAAGTTTACAAGGTTGTAGGCGTGTTTTTTTGTCGCCTAGATATGCCATAAACATATTTCATATTTAATGATTTGGTCATGAACATTCTAAAACATTTGGCATTTCAAACAAAATGCCCTGTTTAACCCTTTCCCACCTGCAGACGCATTTTGACGCAATAGCAGCAGACAACTTTTGAAAACATTGTGGCCAAAGGTAAATTGCTCATGACAAGCAATTTCTCCTTTGCCCACAATGTTTTCAACTTTATTAAACAATAAAGCTATCTTATGTTTTCAAAGTTGTCTGCTGCAGAATTGTTGTATGTGGGAAAGGGTTTACTCTAGATTTTGTTGTGATTTTTAATTATGACACACAATTTCAACCTCTCGTCAGTCCTGTGTCAGACTATCAAGTAAGTGACTCTAGATATATATATATATATATATATAATCACAATCAATTTCAATGGCAGTAAATGAGTATAGGATGAGCTAAATGACTCACTTGCAATGACTTTATATCCGTCGCCCTGCCCTGAAACACGACCGCATGAAGAACATGGATTATAACAACACACAGAAGCAGCGACATATATATAGTCTATTCTTAACATATATGTACAGCTTATTCTTAACACATATATGTATGTAATTGCATCATTATCCTTTTCCCATAGACATCACTTCAGCAAAAATAACTTAAAAAACATCAAGGCAACCACTGCGAAATCTCTATATGGAAAAATTTAATTATTGAAAAGAGTTGAAATCATTGTGACAAAAGGAGAAAAAAAATACCCATTTAGTCACAATGTTTTCAAAAGTTGTGCACTATGGAGGCGTCAAAAAGCATTTTAACTGTGGGAAAGGGTGATGCGGTGATCAATTATCGTTTATCAATACTTCCTGATTCAGACAAACTTCTTCTTGCATCTAAACAAAAGGAGTTTCCAAAACATTGAAGGAGAAGAATAAATTGTTCATAACAAGCTAATTTTTCCTCTTCCAATTTTGCTTTTCAGATCTGAAAATTAATCTTTTCCAACATATACAAATCTGCAGCAGATAACTTCTAAGCATGAAAACTTCCATAAATTAAATCAAAATTATTGAAAAGGGTTGAAAACATTGCGGTAAAAGGCGAAGACAGACGATCGACAGAGAGTGATCAAAATACTATACAGCAGAGGCTTCAGAAAGCATCTATATACATGGGGGGAGGTTTAATGCGATGAAGATGAACATCTACGAAACCTACCAGAACTATCACTTAACCCTTTCCTTCATACGACAATTCTGCAGCAGACGACTTTGAACGTATTTTGTCGCAACATAGAAAATCTCCATAATTGAATGGATAACCTATGACAAAATGTGGAAAACATTGTGGCAAAAGGAGAAATTGCACGTTTTGTGCAATTTCTTCTTTTGTCACTATGTTTTCAAAAAGCTGTCTGATGCAGAGGCGTCAGAAAGCGTCTATATGAGGGAAAGGGTTAAAAACTCTAATAATGTCAAATCAACTTATCCTCAGAGTAGAAACATTGTGAGAGTGAACGATGCCAACAGCATGTTTGAGCTAAAAGACGTCAATGTTTCACAACACATACAATAGTCATAGCAGTGAGAAGCAGAACACAGAAATGAGCAATGGATAAAAAAAGAGTTAACATCTATTATCAGCTCATTAGTATAATGCAGTTTTCGAAAGCATTGTAGAAAAAAAAAGGCAATTCCTCGTCACTAAATATACCTTTTTTTCACAAATAAGATTTTTTTAATTTACCTTTTTATATAGTTTCTTGTATCAACCATTCTGATGAAGGTGTAACACAGAAACGTTTAGTAAAATTATAACATAATCAACACGTATAAATACTATTTGGGTGATTGTATATTTGTTTGTTTCAATAAAAATTGATCACATTTCATTTTTTTTTTTTAAACAGGCCCGCTAACACAAGCAAAGCAAAATGTTTGCAATGGCAAAGTCTCAAATGGCAAAGCAAGTTCACAAACAATCTATCGGCAAAAGTCAGTATTTTAAGTTGCAATGCTCATGATTTCACAATATCTAAACTAATACTCAAGACAACACTGACAACATTTACAAATCATAGCAATGGGGGGGTAGTAAACAAGATGGCAATGATAACATTTTTCAGTCCTTCAAGTAAATGATTTTACAAGTACAACAAATATACAGCAGATTTTTTAGAAAACATCTAGGCACAAACATAGAAACTCTTTTTAAATGATAGTGAAATTATTGATTACAGTTAAAAACATTGTGGCGAAAGGAGAAATTGCTCATTTACCCTTTCCCACATATAGACCCTTTCTGACGCCTGTAGCAGACAACTTTTGAAAACATTCTGACAAAAGGAGAAATTACTAAAAACGAGCAAATTTCTCCTTTTTCCATAATATTTTCAACTTTTTTTCAGTGATTATACCTACATTTTGAAAGAGTTTCTGTGTTTTTGCCTTGATAATGTCAAAGTCGTCCGTTGTGAATTTGTTGTATGTTGGAAAGGGTAAAAAAAGGGTTGATTGTAAACATTGCCATCTCCGGGACATAGCCATTTGTGTGTTTTAAGGAACTTACCGTCATAATCAAAACCATCTGCTTCATCGCCGCTGACTGGCGGGACCGACTCTGTACTTCTCTGTTGGATTTGCTGCATTCTCTCCTCTGTAGAAATAAGCTTCCCATCTGGACCTGGGGTCAATTGCTCCTCTGTAATCATATAGTGTTTTTTTTTTTTATCCCTTTAACCCTTTTCCTCATATAGACGCTTTCTGATGCGTAAGGGATAATAATTATACGTACAGATGTTCATTTATTTTGTCAAGATGGAGAAGAATAAAATTTACTTCAAACTAGTTCACTATAACAAACTTTCCAAAGATTATTTCAAACTAGACAATTTATCTATAATAGTACATTGTAATAGTTACATACTATGTAAACATTTAAAAGGACAACCAACAAAAAGCCCTAACCTTTAAATAATAATCTTTGGAGAAGGCAATTATATTTTTAAAGTAAATTAAATTATATATTTATCTATCTTTCAACTTATATAAATTGTTTAACCTTTTCCCTCATATAGACGCTTTCTGACGCCTCTGCAGCAGACAACTTTTTGAAATCATAGTGACAAAAGAAGAAATTGCTCAAAACAAGCAATTTCTCCTTTTGCCACAATGTTTTCCACTTTTAGTCATAGGTTATCCATTCAATTATAGAGATTTTCTATTTTTTGACAAAAAAAAAATATGTTCATAGTCGTCTGCTGCAGAATTGTCGTATAAGGTAAAGGGTTAATCCTTTCCCAAAAACAGCAAATATGCACCAGTTGCCTTTGAGAACTATGGAAGATCTCTTTAATAAACAAGATAGTTTTCAAAGTTTTTACTCTTTTTAGGCCAATACTTTTGGACAAGAAGATTCTTAAAGTTTTAACAATGCACATATAAGGAAAACAAGCTCCGCCCCCTGGCGGCCATGTTTTTCAACGGATCAAAAATATTTAAACAATCTTGGTAAAGGGTGCCCCAAGGAACATTTGTGCAAAATAATTTTTAAATCGGGCCAGTACTTTTGGACAAGAAGATTTTTAAAGTTTTAACAATGCACATATAAGGAAAACAAGCTCCGCCCCCTGGCCGCCATGTTTTTCAACGGATTGGAAATATTTGTACAATCTTGGTAAAGGGTGCCCCAAGGAACATTTGTGCAAAATAATTTTTAAATCGGGCCAGTTCTTTTGGACAAGAAGATTGTTAAAGTTTTAACAATGCACATATAAGGAAAACTAGCTCCGCCCCCTGGCGGCCATGCTTTTCAACGGATCGGAAATATTTGAACAATCTTGGTAAAGGGTGCCCTAAGGAACATTTGTGCAAAATAATTTTCAAATTGGGCCAGTACTTTTGGACAAGAAGATTTTTAAAGTTTTAACAATGCACATATAAGGAAAACAAGCTCCGCCCCCCATGGCGGCCATGTTTTTCAACGGATCAAAAATATTTGAACAATCTGGGTAAAGTGTGCACCAAGGAACATTTGTGCAAAATTATTTTCAAATCGGCCCAGTACTTTTGGACAAGAAGATTTTACAAAGTTTTAACAATGCACATATAAGGAAAACAGGCTCCGCCCCCTGGCGGCCATGTTTTTCAACGGATTGGAAATATTTGAACAATCTTGGTAAAGAGTGTCCCAAGGAACATTTGTGCAAAATAATTTTCAAATCGGCCCAGTACTTTTGGACAAGAAGATTTTTAAAGTTTTAACAATGCACATGTAAGGAAAATAAGCTCCGCCCCCTGGCGGCCATGTTTTTCAACGGATTGGAAATATTTGAACAATCTTGGTAGAGGGTACCTCAAGGAACATTTGTGCAAAATAATTGTCAAATCGGGCCAGTACTTTTGGACAAGAAGATTTTTTAAGATTTGGCAATTTTTCCCTTTTCTGATGCCGCAGCAACCAAAGTTCTACTTGGAATTAATTTCTTTGAACAACTTTGAAAGAGGACTACCTAAGGACCATTCCTGTGAAGTTATTTTGAAATCTGTTCATTGGTTTAGTAGGAGAAGTCATTTGTAGGAAATTGTTAACAGACGCCGGACGCCGGACGGTGAGTGATCACAAAAGCTCACCTTGCACTTCGTGCTTAGGTGAGCTAAAAAGAGCAAATGAGCAATTTCTCTTTTTGCCACTTTGTTTTCAAATTCGTCTGCTACAGAGGTAAAAGAAAGCATCTGTATGGAGGTAAAGATTAACATAACTGATCCAATATTAGACACAGATGCAGGTGAAAACTTAAGAAAATGCACTGTGTGGAAAAGAGATATTTCTTGCAGTGAGCGACATCACTCTTTTCCACAATGTTATCTTGCATATTTCTTCCCTTATTTCAGATATCTTAAATTCTAAATTAGTGTATTCAGGTGAGATGATATAACCCTTGCTCACATACAGTCGTCTGCTACAGATTTGTTGTATGTGGGAAGGGGTTAAAGATGTGTCTCCTCCTCTTTAATATTTATGTATCTAGGTCTCCGTCTACTCACCTTCCTCTACGGTGTCCAATCCCTGTCCTTTGTGTTCTACGTCAAATTTGTATCTAGCCATCTCCTCCTCATTCATGTTCTCAAATGGATTGGCGGCATACTGGGTCTTATATACCTGGAAAAAACAAGTGACTCGAGTATTGCAGGAAGTATATACTGCTTAACAGAGGGGACAATTTCGACTTAACCTTTTCCCACATACAATAAATCTGCAGGGATGACTTTGAAATTATCAAGTCCAAATTATAAAATATCTCCATAAATCATAGTATGATAATTAAAAATAGTTGAAATCATTGTGTCGAAAGGATAAATTGCTCATTATGGGCAATTTCTCCTTTTGCCACAATGTTTTCAAAAGCCTTCTGCTGCATAGGCATCAGAACGCGTCTATATGTGGGAAAGGGTTAAGCATCTATATACAGCTAATGGTTGATATACAAGAAAATTTAAGGGTAGCGTAAAAAGTCAACAAGCATTTTTCTTCAGTTTAGATTGCTTGAATTCTGTTTTATATTGTGTTCAACATTATTTCAGTTATATCACGGCGAAAGTTCACTTATTCATGCTCCCTGGGTAAAAAAAACCAGTACTAGGCTAGAAAATGTGCCTTGCCCAAGAACAATCCACCATGACCACAGCGCTACGAATCGAACCCGGGATGCCCCGGTTCCAAATCCCCGGCGCTAACCTCGACACTATTTCAGTTATTATCACGTCCTTTCCTGGATAAGGTACCAGTACACTCTGTATTATTTATCTTGACACCGATGCATCAGTTGTTATCCCAGCAACCCGGAGAGCCAAGGAGGGAAGCCATAACTACCATTTTAACACTTTTTAATTGTTAACCCTTTCCCTTATATAGACGCTTTCTGACGCCTCTGCAGCAGATGGCTTTTTGAAAACATAGTGACAAAAGAAGAAATTGCTCAAAACGAGCAATTCCTCCTTTTGTCACAATGTCTTCCACTTTTAGTCATAGGTTATCTAGTCAATTATAGAGATTTTCAATTTTTTGACAAAATATGTTTAAAGTCGTCTGTTGCAGAATTGTCGTTTGAGGGAAAGGGTTAACTGTCTTTAGTATGTCTTAACCGGGGATCAAACCCTGATCTCCTTCCCCTAAGGCGGACGCTCTAATCACAACATCACAGAGACGGTCGATCTTACTTAACCCTTTCCCTCATACGGCAACTCTGCAGCAGACGACTTTAAACGTATTTTGTCAAAACATAGAAAATCTCCATAATTGAATGGATAACCTACTATGACTAAAAGTGGAAAACATTGTTTCAAAAGGAGAAATTGCACGTTTTCTGCAATTTCTTCTTTTGTCACTATGTTTTCAAAAAGCCGTCTGCAGCAGAGGCGTCCGAAAGCGTTTATATGAGGGAAAGGGTTAAGACTTACCTGTACGTTATGTTGTTGATCACGTTGAATAATCCCCTTTGAGGCTGCACCAATAACTATGACACTGTCCCCTGTGGCGCTCAGGCTGCCGTCCTGAAAACAAGTATACAGAGTTCTAAATGAGGCAAGAATTGATTAATCTTAATATGACCCTCAAACACCAAATGTTAGGGTCTCAAACGAATGGTCTCAGTGAGACATAAGGTTTGATTGAGCATATTTACCGTTTCCCACATGTAGACACTAACTTATGCCTCTGCATCAAATGACTTTTGAAAACATTTTGACAAAAGGAGAAATTGCTTAACCCTTTCCCTCATATAGACGCTTTCTGACGCCTCTGTAGAAGACGGCTTTTTGAAAACATAGTGACAAAAGAAGAAATTGCTCAAAACGAGCAATTTCTCCTTTTGCCACTATATTTTCCACTTTTAGTCATAGGTTATCCATTCAATTATAGAGATTTTCTATTTTTTGTCAAAATATGTTCAAAGTCGTCTGCTGCAGATTTGTCATATGAGGGAAAGGGTTAACGTGAGCAATAATTTCTCAATTTGACAAAAAAAAATCAACTCAGTTCAATAAAAAATAGTTTTATTTGTAGTTTTCCCATATTTTTGTCAAGATGTTTTCAAAGTTGTCAACTGCAGAGAGATATTGTGGGGTAAAAGAGCTGTTACCCGGGCTCATCTACACCGAAAGTATAATTTATACCAAAGGTAAGGTGACTGTTTACCGCAGCATGAGTCATCTGCTTTGAAAACATCTGATGACAAAACTGATTATAATAATTATATGGAACATCAAATATATGATTTTCGTCAATGACTTTGAAAACATTGTGAGAAAATGAGAAAATAATTAAAATTGCAATGATGATCCTATTATCCTTTTGCCAAAGGAGAAATTGTTCATTTCAAGTCACAATGTTTTCAATAGAATGATGTCTTTTGTATGTGTTTCAAAATAGAAGGCAGTTCTGGTAATAAATCCTTTCCCTGATGTAGACGCTTTCTCACGCCTCTGCAGCAGAGGACTATTGAAAACATTGTGACAAAAGAAGAAATTGTATGAAAAGGAAACATTACTCATAATTGACAATGTCTCTATTTGCCACAGTTAACAGCTCTACAAATAAGCAAACTTTCATTCATGAAAAGAGAAATACTAGAAAAGGGTTATGAAAATGTTATTGAAATAAAAAATTTAAGTTGCCATATTTTTGGAATGATCATAGATCAACTTTGATCAGTGGAAGTTTGCATGTCATATAAAATCATTAAGTTAACCCTTTCCGACGCCTCTGCAGCAGACAGATTTTTTGAAAACATATTAACAAAAGAAGAAATTGCTCAAATCAAACAATTTCTCCTTTTGTCACCATGTTTTCAACTCTATTTAATGATTGTACTTTCATTTAAAGGGAAGGGAGTTTCCAACTGTTTTCGGGTATTTTAAAAGTCGTCTGCTGCATATTTGCTGTATGAGGGGAAAAGTTAAAATGGAGGAATGTTAGTACTTTCAGTCACAGGTTGATACAAGGGAGTTCCTTCTCCACAGTTCCAATTCTACCTGCACATTGCTCTGTCTCATGTTGAATACTTAACCCTTTCCCTCATACAACAAATCTGCAGCAGACGACTTTGAACATATTTTGTCATAAAATAGAAAATCTTTTATAATTGAATGGATAACCTATGACAAAAAGTGTAAAACATTGTGGCAAAAGGAGAAATTGCTTGTTTTGAGCAATTTCTTCTTTTGTCACTATGTTTTCAAAAAGCCGTCAGCTGCAGAGGCGTCAGAAAGCGTCTATATGAGGGAAAGGGTTAACCCTTTCCCAAATACAGACACTTTCGGAAACCTCTGCAGCAGACGACTTTTGAAAAAATTGTGGCAAAATGAGAAATTGCTCATGATGAGCAATTTCTCATTTTTCCACAATGTTTTCAATTTTATTTAATAATTTCTTTCATTTAAAGAGTGTCCATTTTTTTTTAAAATAAATGTTTTCAATGTCATCTGCTGCAGATTTGTTGTATGAAGGACAGGTGGTTTAACACTTTCCTACATGCAGACGCATTAATATGATGCATCTGCAACAGACAACTTTATGTGAAAATTATGTGATAAAAGCAGAAATTACTCTTAACGAGGAAATTCTCCTTCTGCCACAAAGATTTCAACTCGCTTCAATGATAATTCTTTAACACTTATAGAGCTTTCCTTTATTTTTTCCAAGATGTTTTCAAAGCGGTGTATGTTGCATATTTGATGTAAATGGGAAAGGTTTGATAAACTTGAGGTGATGGCTCTATGCTAAAGAGTAACTGTTTTGACTCAACCTTTCTAAAACAGTTTGTAACTTGGCATGAAGCCACACCCATAACATATTATCACATGACCATGCACTCAGTTATCCTCTTTCACCTTTTAGAACCATCTGCAGCAGAAAATATATTGGCGAAAATTATAATGAGCAATTTCTCCTTTCACTACAATGTTTTCAACTTTATCTATTTAATCATATTTTCATTAAAGGAGATGTCAAATATTCTTAAAGTCGTCTGCTGCAGATTTGATGTTATACATAATTCAACAAGAATGCGCCATAACCATGTAACACTAGATTTCCAATGTTACAGCATCACAGAACTATTTTAAGACACAGTTACCTTGACCCAAAATGACCTGGATAACAAATTTCTTCATTGGACAGTTATCTTTCAAAACGGTTAACCCTTTTCCACATACAGACACTTTCTGATGCCTTAGCAGCAGAGAACTTTTGAAAACTTTGTGGCAGAAGGAAAACATTTTCATATTGAGGAATTTCTACTTTTACCACAATATTTTCAATTCTATTCAATTATTATTCTTTCATTTAAAAAGATTTTGCATATTCTTCATATTCTTGCTAAGAATTGTTCAAAGGTGCCTGCTGCAAATATGCTGTATGAGGGAAAGGGTTAAAAGATGTTATAGGAAAATGATATTTTCTTTGTGACACTCTTTTTCCACGCAATGTTTCCTGTCTGCTGTAAAAGTAATCAGAAAGAGTGGGTGATCTCCTTCCCTAATTCCACAAATCTACAGCAGATGACTATGAAAACAACAGTAAGGCAGACATATGGAAAATTGCAATGAAAATAAGCTTATTCATTGAACTGAGTTGAAAACATTGTGACAAAAGGACAAATTGCTCATCATGAGCAAATCCCCCTTTTTGCAAGAAAGTTCTCTGATGCAAATGCTTCAAAATGTGCCTTCAAGTGGGGGAAGAGTTAACTTTCAGGAATGTTATTGTTAAGCAAATCTAAAACACAAGCAAGGTTAATTATCAACGGTGTTATCAAAGTAAACAGCAACATGCGCATGAAACTGGAGATAATATATTATATCAAAGGCTTAGCCCAGATGACCAAAAAAAAAGGTGCAATACTTTCATAAATCAAACATTCAACCACAGCCTGTCATAGCGTTTTATATATTTTAAAATCCTTATTTTACCACATAACCCTATGATGTGAGTACTCAAAAGAATCGTCTCATTGAGATGATTCTTTTGAGTACCCACATCATAGGGTTTGGTTGTATAATAAGAGAGATATTGTGGGGAAAAGAGCTGTATATCCCTCCTAATCTAGACCTCGTTAGATGAAGAAATCTATGTGACACCTGCAAATATGTCAGTAAGTAATGTACAGGCGACGGGCATATACAATGATCCCAATTGATGCGTCTCTCTTCCAAGGAAGGTGACACAAAAGCATAAATCCACCACCTTTATTTACTCAAGCCCTTTCCCATATACAACAAATCTTTAGCAGATTTCAGTGTATGTTCAGTTCAGTGAATTTGAATAGGTATTTTTACAAGTAAAACATTTCCAACCTAGCAACAAAACTGCAGTAGATGTTTTTGCGCAATTTCCTCTTATACCATAATGTTTTCAAAAGTCAAGTGTTGCAGATGTTTACAATTGTGTCTGTATTTGAGAACAAGAGGGCCATGATGGCCCTGGAATCGCTCACCTGATTTTTTTTTCCCCCCTTTAGCTATATAAGCCCAGCCCCCTGGCGGCCATAGTTTCCGACCAATCAACTTGGCTTGAAGGAATCTGATAGAGGGTCACCCTAGGAACATTTCTACAAAATTATTTGAAAATCGGCCAGACACTTTTGGAGGAGAAGATTTTTTAAGTTTTCACTATAGCCATATAATGCAAAATAGCCCTGCCCACTGGTGGCCATGTTTTTTGACCAATCAACATGCTTGAAGGAATCTGAAAGTGGGTCATCCAAGGAACATTTCTTCAAAATAATTTGAAAATCGGCCAGACACTTTCGGAGGAGAAGAATTTTTAAGTTTTCACTTTAGTCATATAAGGCAAAATAGCCCCGCCCCCCTGGCGGCCATGTTTTTTGACCAATCAACATGGCTTGAAGGAATCCAATCAACATGGCTTGAAGGAATCTGATAGAGGATCACCCAAGGAACATTTCTACAAAACTATTTGAAAATCGGCCCTACACTTTTGGAGGAGAAGATTTTTTAAGTTTGCACTATAGCCATATAAGGCAAAATAGCCCCCCCCCCCCCCCCTGGCGGCCATGTTTTTCGACCAATCAACATGGCTTGAAGGAATCTGATAGAGGGTCACCCATGGAACATTTCTACAAAATTATTTGAAAATCGGCCTGACACTTTGGGAGGAGAAGAATTTTTAAGTTTTTTCGGTTTCGTTGCCATGGAAACCAGAATTTTGCATGGATCCCAAAAATGTGAAGGAATTCTGGTGAGGTCATTGAGAGGATGCTTTCTGTGAAGTTTCATCCAAATTGACCCACTGGTTACTGAGGAGAAGTAGTTGACGGACGCTGAACATAGGGCGATCACAATAACTCACCTTGAGCACTTCGTGCACAGGTGAGCTAAAAAGCGTTAGTCACATATTGTTCATCAGAATCTATAGAACACCCTGTCTTAGAAATATCTCCCTTTTCATGCACCATTCTAAAACTAGTATAAACTGCAAACTAACAAAAAATCACAAGCCAGAAATGAAAAGTTCACACTTACAGCCCCATTGAGCTCTAATTGCTGAAAACAAGTTTAAAACAATGCACATTCAAAAACAGAAAGAAACATGTGAATGAAATGGAATGTATGATAGGCTCTTTTTATCAAGCCCTGAAAACGTTCTCAGTGACCAATCAGATACTAGAGCACACATTTAGAGCACCAAGTCAACCTTTATAGTTTTGTAGTCAAGACAAGTAGATCTAGTGAACCAGGTGATGAATCAAATGAGGACAACCTTTTATACTATGTCTATCCCGAATGTTTTCTAGATCATCCAAGTGAGATAAAACATGTATTATTCTGTGAAGGTACCGGTATACGCTATAGATGTATGACAATATGAAAACATGTACTTATAAAAGCCTATGAGATAATGATTAAAGTTTTTAACCCTTTCCTACATATGACCAATCCGCTGCAGACACCATTAAAATCCTCTGGTAAAACAAATATGGTAAACCTCAATAAATGCAATAATTAAAGAGTAGAAAATATTGTGGACAAAGGAGAAATTGTTCATTATGAGCAATTTCTACTTTTGCCACAATGTTTTTCAAAAGTTGTCTGCTGCAGAAGCGTCTGTCTGTGTGTGGGAAAGGGTTAATAAAAAATAATATACAGACAGTTAAATAGCACTTCTTAAGCCATAACAGCATAAAGAATTTCTACAACTAAAATAATATCATTAAAACAATCTTGTTAACCCTTTCCCTCATATAGACGCTTTCTGACGCCTCTGCAGCAGACGGCTTTTTGAAAACAGTGACAAAAAAAGAAATTGCTCAAAACGAGCAATTTCTCCTTTTGCCACAATGTTTTCCACTCTTAGACATAGGTTATCCATTCAATTATAGAGATTTTCTATTTTTTGACAAAATATGTTCAAAGTCGTCTGCTGCAGAATTGTTGTATGAGGGAAAGGGTTAAATCAAATCAAAAACAGGAAAACTGAAATATAATACAAGGAACCACAAGGCAATACACATTTCACACTGGTTGAACAAGAAAACCACACAGTGAACAAAATCACAAAAAGAAAATATTTTTTTATTAAATTATTAATGAGCTTTTTTCATGTCACATAACTTGCAAATGCAGGAATACTATGCGTTTAATGCTTTCAAAATCAGCGAGATATCTTGCTCTTGAAAAGCCATTTATTAATGTTTAAAAAAAAATCTAGCAAAAGGAGAAATTGCTTTATCATGAACAGTGTTTCTCCTTTAGCCACAATGTTTTCAACTTTATTCAATAATTAAACTCTCATTTCTAGAGGTTTCTTAAGAAACCTGTCTTTTTGCATTTTCTGACAATGAATATTCAAATAAGCCTGTACAAATAATGCAGGTGAACCCATTCACACATACGACACATTTGATGAAAACGTTGATGAAAACATCTATGGAAAAGTTTACTTATCAAATAAAGATTAAAACATTGTTGCAAAAGGCGAAAATTCATAATGACTCCTATAGCCACAATGTTTTCAAAAGACGTTGGCAGCAATTGTGTTAAAACGCATCTGCAAGTGGTAAAAGGGCTAATTCAAATCTTCACTTACATGTACAGGTACAACAACATACGATAATTATGTGTATTTTCATCGTGTGTAAATGAGTACTTTGAGGAAATTAGAACTTTACATTTTTGACCTTCTTTCAATATTTTTCATTGTTCTTATTTTTTTTTAGTTGAATATATATAAGCAAAGTGATAGGATATTAACCCTTTCCCTCATACAGACGCTTTCTGACGCCTCTGCAGCAGACGGCTTTTTGAAAACATAGTGATAAAAGAAGAAATTGCTCAAAACGAGCAATTTCTCCTTTTGCCACAATGTTTTCCACTTCTAGTCATAGGTTATCCATTCAATTATAAGAGATTTTCTATTTTTTGACAAAATATGTTCAAAGTCGTCTGCTGCAGAATTGTTATATGAGGGAAAGGATTAAAATGGAGAAGATCGAAGACACATAAGAAGCATTAGTTGCAAAATTCATGTCTCTGCCTCTATTCCAATCCTTTCAAAAAATGCTGACGCCTTTTGATGCATCTGCAGCAGATGTTTTTTGAAAACCATAACCATTAGAGGATGGATCATAGTAGTTTCATATAATTCTAATTTCTTCATATAAGAATGATAACGAGTCAAAACACAGGAACACCTGCTTTAGGAGATTATTAGCAGCAAAACAGCTTAATTTGCAATCTTATCATAGCGTTTACTGTTCAACTTTAATATGAGACTGCCCTGGCTTGAACCAATTACCTTGAGGCAAATGTTCCAATAACTATGCCACCAAGCTTTCACAAGCTTTTTGAATACAGCCATAATTCAGCATAGATGTGTGAAAAGGCAATATCAGTGAAAACCGTAATAAGTCTCTCAGTGTGTAAGTGTTTCTGTGTCAAGGATAAATAAATAAAATATCATGCAGTGAATTGTATAATTGTTCTTTGTTATATGGTAATGTAATATGGCTCATCTGATTACAAGGAAATGTCAGTCACATCCAGCAAAAAGGGTCTTCAAACTGCATGTTAAATTATCACCTGATACAGACAACTTAAGACGCATCATCAGCTCAGCAACAGATGACATTGATACATTAACCCTTTCCCACATACAAGAAATCTGCAGCAGACGACTATGAATATATTTTGGATAACCACTGCCTAAAAGTGGTAAACATTGTGGCAAAAGGAGAAATTGCTCATCAAGAGCAATTTCACCTTTGGCCACAATGTTTTCAAAAGTCATCTGCTGCTATTGCGTCAAAATGCGTCTGCAAGTGGGAAAGGGTTAAGGTATGAGGAGAAATTTGATTGGAGCATTTGTATCAAAATTTTATTTAATGATCTATATATTTGGCAATATTTTCCTCAGATATATTTTGAAGCAGACCATCATTTACCCCATATTGAAAACCTATATTATTCCTTTCCCTCATACGACAATATGCAACGGTATCAGGGTAGTTAATCATTAATGAATTTAATAACCTTTTTGAAGAATGTGACAGTTGGATTATCATGAAGTGATTGTTGATAGTGACAGACAATAATTCAAAACAAAAATCTCATACACACAAGGTATGGTATGACCACAAGTTTCACCAAAGAAATTGAAAGATCACACACACACGCAAGCGAATACAAACTCGAGTATCTTGCATCTACTTTGTCTTACCTTGAGTTTTTCAGCCTCTTCCCACGTTATTCCCTCCAGTATCTTAGATGAAGGTCCAGCAGTTATCCTTTCTTCATAATAATCTTTCTTAATCTGAAAACAACAGACATACAACAGTTCTGTAATTGTTTCTCTCAGGGAATATGATTTGTTCTAACAATCTTTTTCTAATTACTAATTACTAATTTTTACATACAAAAGCAGTAAGTAAATGACACAGCTCGCAAAGGTGGAAAATTCAAAACTCAATCCTAAAACAAAAGTGGATAAGAGGCTGACAAGTCTATATAGCTAAAGAAATTTACCCCTTTCCATGTACACAAAATTAAACAGAAGAACACTTAAAACGTTGAGGCAGAAAAATATTGAAAATCTCTAAAATTGAAAATTTAATTATTAAATAGTTGAAACATTGTGGCACAGGGAGAACAAAATATTGCTTATTACGAGCAATTTCTGCTTTTGTTACAATATTTTCAAAAGTGGTCTGGTGTAGATGCATGCATCTCCATGTGGCAATCTTTTATGCTACAATAAATTGACTGCAAACAGATGAAAACTGATTACTCTGCTGTTGGTTATTAACCCTTTCCCTCATATAGACGCTTTCTGACGCCCTGCAGCAGACCGCTTTTTGAAATCATAGTGACAAAAGAAGAAATTGCACAAAACGTGCAATTTCTCCTTTTGCCACAATGTTATCCACTTTTTGTCATAGGTTATCCATTCAATTATGGAGATTTTCTATGTTTTGACAAAAGACGTTCAAAGTCGTCCGCTGCAGAATTGCCGTATGAGGGAAAGGGTTAAAACAGGAACAATCAGCATTGTATGCATGTGCTGCTCTTCATGATATGTTTGTAGTGTGTTTTACGCCACTTCCAACAATATTTCATTTATATCACTGTGTTTCCTGGGTAAGTTACCAGTACTACTGGTCCTTTTATCCCGACACCAACAAGTCAGTCAGTCGTAATGCTATCCCCGCGATCCTGGGCAGCAAGGATGGTTAGCAATAACTTCCATTGGTTAACGCTTTCCCACATACAAGAAATCTGCAGCAGACGACTTTGAACGTATTTTGTCAAAACATAAAAAAACCTCCATAATTGAATGGATAACCTATGACAAAAAGTGGAAAACATTGTGGCAAAAGGAGAAATTGCACGTTTTGTGCAATTTCTTCTTTTGTCACTATGTTTTCAAAAAGCCGTCTGCTGCAGAGGCGTCAGAAAGCGTCTATATGTGGGAAAGGGTCAAGTCTTTGGTAGGACAGGGGGGGGGGGAGTGGGGGGCGGGAATCAAATTTTGACTTTCCTACACCAGACTATCAACATAAGAGCTATTCATGAAATTCACGATCAAGACTTTTTTATGATCGCCAAGGAACTAGGTCAATTGTTCCACTTAGCTGAAAACATTGTTGCAAAAAGGAGAAATTACCAAAGAGCAATTTCTGCGATTTCCTCAATGTTTTCAAAAAAGTCCTCTTTTGCAGAGGTATCTTTACCAGGTAATAAGCTGTGTAAACAAATTACTTACTTGTTTTTGTTTCTGTTTGTACTCCTTTGGATCTGCTCCCATAGGGGCAAACTGGTTAGCGCTATCTACTTTAATAGGGGTGCTAGTCCTCTTGGGTGAGCCATCCTCTCCTTCCTCTTTCACCCACTGAAAGGTTAAGTTAAAAACACTCATAACTTTGGACACCTCTGCAGCAGAGGATTGATTGAAAACAGTGTGGAAAATAAGCAGTTTCTCCTTTTACCACAATGTTTTCAACTCTGTATAAAAGTCATACTTTCAACTTTTCAAAAGTACCAATTTCTTCCCCTCCTTTTTCAACAACATTTTCAACTTGGAGTTTTACAACATTTTAAACAATTTTGAAGTCATATCACAGTGCCAGAAGACTTATTAATGATCCCTTGGTGACAAACAGGTACTTGGCTAGGACATGTGCCATGCCCAAGGGCACTCCAACATGACGGATGCGAGCTGGTACCAAACCAGGTATGCCCTGTCCCAAATCCCTGTCTTGATTTCCTCTTCACATTGTATTAAAACAACTTTGACAATCATTAATCCTTTCACTTACAGACACATTTCAACAGATCTGCAGCAGACAACTTTTGAAAACATTGTGACAAAAGGAGAAATCTTCTTACATTATCATTCTTAAATTTATAGACATTTTTTACATTTTTGTCCCGACGTTTTCAAAGTCGTCTGCTGCAGATTTGTTGTAAGCGAGAAAGGGTTCAATTAAAACAAGGGCACCGCAAAGCGGATGCATCCCCTCGGCTTTCAATCATCACATTGAGTTCTCTTGTGATCTAAATATTTAAGTCCAATTTTTGACTTCGATCTTTGACCTATGACCTTGAATAAATAGGCTTCAAAATATTGTCACAAACTAACTGTATGCCAAGTTTGGATAAGATCTGTCAAGGAATGGTCAGTGTAGAGTGGTGACAAGGTTGCCACAGCTGAGATATATTGTAAGTTCAATCAAGTTCAATTTTGGGCATGACCTTTGACCTATGACCTTGAAAACCAATAGGCTTCAAGACATATCATAAACTAACTGTATAATAAGTTTTATTAAGATCGGTCAATGAATGGTCAGTGTAGAGTTGTGACAAGGCTGCCACAGCTGAAAATATTGTAAGTCCAATTTTGGGCTTGACCTTTGACCTATGACCTTGAAAATGGCTTCAAGATGTTACCATATACTTACTTTATACCAAGTTTGGTTAAGATCTGTCAAGAAATGGTTAGTGTAGAGTGATGACAAGGTTTGTTACGGACGGAAAATATTGCAAGTCCAATTTTGGGCTTGACCTTTGACCTATGACCTTGAAAATCAATAGGCTTCAAGATGTTACCATATACTCACTTTATACCAAGTTTGGTTAAGATCTGTCAAGAAATGGTTAGTGTAGAGTGATGACAAGGTTTGTTACGGACGGAAAATATTGCAAGTCCAATTTTGGGCTTGACCTTTGACCTATGACCTTGAAAATCAATAGGCTTCAAGATGTTACCATATACTTACTTTATACCAAGTTTGGTTAAGATCTGTCAAGAAATGGTTAGTGTAGAGTGATGACAAGGTTTGTTACGGACGGAAGGACACACATACATATATACATACGGACGGTCCCGTTACTATATATCCCTTTCTCGCTTACTTCGTAACCGAGGGGATAATTAAACATTTGCTAAAGGCAGCTCATACTAATCGATGTAAAACTAATAATGAATTATATAGTAAATATCTTTATTAATCTTCGTTGAAGCAACATTTTCAATTCTGACACAAATCTCTAGATCTTACCCACCTTGCTTTTCCGACTTTTTTTCACTTGAATTTGAAAATCCCAAATCACGTGTGTTTTTTTATGTAAGATTTACTTGACACAGGAGTATTTGGTTTGTTTAAGATATTAGTACTAACTGTTATCTGAATGATCTGTAAGCGTAAATAACAGTTCATCAGAGCGCTACATAAGCGGCGTTTTGCAGGTTCTAAAATCCTTATTTGACCCTCTAACCCTATGTTATGGGTACTCAAAAGAATCGCATCAGAGAGACGATTCTTTTGAGTACCCACAACATAGGGTTTGCTTTAATAATAAGAGAGAAATTGTGGGAAAAAGAGCTGAATAACCCTCCTTATCTGGACAGCCAATTACTGTTAGAGTAACCATGTAACATTTAAAACTTGTTAGGTACAACTGAATAGAACCTGTAAGGGTAACAGGTGTAAATATCACCAACAAACCTTTGTGATTTTCTTTGGGTGTTGAGTCCCT
This sequence comes from Serripes groenlandicus, assembly GCA_031761405.1. Taxonomy (NCBI): domain Eukaryota; kingdom Metazoa; phylum Mollusca; class Bivalvia; order Cardiida; family Cardiidae; genus Serripes; species Serripes groenlandicus. The sequence continues at coordinate 51,511,113 of JASEVX010000009.1, read as the reverse complement.
GTCTCAGATATATCTTGTCGAACATAACTATTAGGCGAGTTTAACCATCCTACTTTATATTGTTGTTTCTGTCTTTCCATGGCAGCTTTAATAGGGGACCTGGAAATAACAGAAAACATTATTTTTTACCCATTCCCTAAAAGAACATATTTGAATATCTCTGAAGCAGACAGGTTATGAAAACATAGTGGACGCTCCGGTATAATCAACATACAAACAGATAAATTAATTTTAAATTAAAGAAGTATTTAAGATGCCTTGTTGTTTTGTATCTCCATCAACACACAAAGATTAAAGCACTAGAAGTCAAAAGGGCTTCAGTAATCTTTTACTTACACATATCTAGAATGTTTGGTGTCTCAAATATCAAATCAAACAATGATAAATGCACTTTTGTCTTTGAGTAAACTTACACATATTTTGAATGTTCTGTGTCTCTGTCAAACACACTGCTTTGTTTGTGTGATTGGTGGTTTATAATGCTTTCAATAGTTTTTCAGTTGTAGCTCGACACTTCCTAGGTTTACCATTACTATCAGTATTATTTATCCTGACATTAATGCATCAGTCATAAGGCTGTCCTTGCAACTCTCTGAGAGTCGAGTAGGGAAGTTATATTTACCATTTTTAGTGTCTTTGCTATGATTTGTATTACTGATCTCAAGTTCCAAAGGTGGACGCTTTTACAACTTTGTCATGGAAACATTTGTAAACAAACTAGTTGTCACGGGGTATTTGTCATCAATTCTTTCCCACTTACAGACCTTTTCTTATGCCTCTGTAGTAGATAACTTCTGAAAACATTTTGACAAATGGAAAAATTGCTCAAAACAAGCAATTTATTCTATTGGCAAAAAAATAATCAACTTTTTTCAGAAATCATACCCGAGATTTTCCATATTTTTGGCTAGAAGTCCTTTGCAGCAGATTTATTGTCTGAGAGAAAGGGTCAATTATACTTACACATATTTCGAATGTTCTATGTCTCCATCAAACACATATGTAAATGAACTAGAAGATGGGGGTATTTCAACTTCAGCGTTGGACTTATCTCTCCTCGTCTCTCTCTTTATGTTAGGCTGTTTATAACTATAACCTGTCCTATAACCCTGCAAACACAAATGTATGGAATAGTGCTATAATCTATTTTATTACACATACATACAACATTCATTTGAGTGGCCCGGTGGTCTAGTGATTAACAAGCTAGACTGTCAACCCAGACATTCTGGGTTCAAATCTTGATTCGGGTTTCGGATTTTTCTAAGGTGCTTGACTAAAGGTTAAATACTGATCCTTCCCAGGAAAAAGTGCCACGTGTATTTCGTTGAAATACATTGGGCACGTTATAGAACCAAGGAGCCTTTCAGAAAGAGCTAGAGTATCGCTACCGGACTCCCTTGAATTTATCTGCACCTCTCAGAAGCTTGTACATGATAAAGTGTACACTACCAAATGGGCCTATAGGAGCAACAAAGCTTATGTTCAATTAGAGCAATTGGTCTCTATAATTACATAACATTACATTTCTTTATATAAATATTATTAGCATGTCTTTAGCCATTTACAACAGAAATATGGCATAGAGAGAAATTAGTTAAACCCTTTCCCTCATATAGACGCTTTCTGACGCCTCTGCAGCAGAGGGCTTTTTGAAAACAGTGACAAAAGAAGAAACTGCTCAAAACAAGCAATTTCTCCTTTTGCCACAATGTTTTCCACTTTTAGTCATAGGTTATCCAAACCCAATATGTTCAAAGTCCTCTGCTGCAGATTGATTGTTGGGGTTTAATGCCATTTTCATACATGTTTCAAATGGTTTCGTGCATCTGATCACCTGACCGATTGAGATTTCAAAATTTCCGGAGCCCTGTTACAGACCAAACTTACAGCATTATCAAGCAGTCTCATCTGAGCCTCAAACTCAAGTTCTCCCGTCTTCCATTTCTTTCCTGACGTGTCGACTCCACCTCCACCTGAACTCGCGAGATTAAATGTCTTTTGTTTTATTTCTGGACTAACTAATATTAGGTTGTCAATGCCAGCAGGAATGGCTTGTATCTATAAAAATAAACAGCCTTCATACAGATCTATGACATTTGCAACATACAATTTTTGAAAAACATGAGTAATTTCTCCATTTTACAGCATTTTTTTTTTTACTCTGTTTCAAAGTAAAACTTTTAAGTTTTTCCTATGATGTCAAAACAAATAAAATAAATCTTATCAGTTAAATAGGTCTCATCATCATCTACCTGATCTTATCATAAAAATAAACAAGAGCACTGCAAGCAAACGCTAACCCACATCCTTGTTTTTCTAAGTTGAAAAGGGGCTGAATATTTATTAAAGCCAGAGTTATGTGACTTAGTTTTTTTAGTTACGAGGTTAAGGTTAAAGTCTTGTGATGACGACAACGCTAAGGGTATCACAATTATGAATAGCTCGACTTTTTTTCCTCCGTAAAACAAACGAGCTAACAAAAAAATGACTGTAAGACACAGCAGTCAGTCCAAATTGCATAGCTAGCAGTGCCCCTTCCCCATATACGACAATTCTGAAGCAGACGTTTTCGAAATCATATTAGCTAAAATGTGAAATATCTCCAAAAATTAGAGTTTAATCATTAAACAGAGTTGAAAACATTGTGACAAAAGGGGCAATTTCTCCTTTTGCCACAATGTTTTCAAAGTCGTTTACTGTTAAACCGTACAATAAAATGAACAATATAGCAAGTATACCTGGGAAGCGCAGGCAGTTACAATATTAACAGCATAGTGGAAGGCTTCTTCTACTGATGATCCACATGAAACGATGCCATGGTTGCGCAATATCATCACCTAGGGAAACAGAAACAAAACATTTATAAGTCGTTATATGGATACACTAACCCTTTCATACAACAAATCTGAAGCAGATGAATTTGGAATCATCGAGGCTAAAATATGAACTATTTCCATAAATGAATGTAGACTTATAGCATATACATGTACATGTGTATTTGAAAACTCTATGGCAAAAGAAAGAAATTTCTCTGTTTGCTACAGTGTTTTCAAATATTGTCAGTGTCAAAATGTGTTTGTATGAAGGAAAGGGTTAAATCACAAAATTCCAAACATTCTTAATGTATCCTTAAGTTTGATTTCTTTCCTAATACTGATTATGATAAACATGCAACTGAAAACAGCAATTCTTTTTAAATTTTCAAAAATGTTTTCAACAAGGAATTAAACATGTTTCAAAATGTTAAAGTGTTCTTTCATATTATTCCTTAGATATTTTCAAAGCAAAATAACTAAAAAAGAGGGTCCTGTATAATTTATCTGGGATTTAGCATTATAACTTGCTTCCATCTCTAGATCAATACAAAAAATGCTCGAAAATGTTGAAAGGGGGACCTTTTGTGTTAACCCTTTTCAACATCAAGACCCTTTCAGACGCCTCTACAACAGACGAATTTCAAAAGATTGTGGCAAAAGAGAAATTGCTCATAATGAGCAGCTTTTATTTTTAAAGTTGTCTGCATCAGCTTTCTTGTATTTGGGAAAGGGCTGATGGTGATGCACAACAGACACAGGATGATCTGAAAAGCTAGATTAACCATTTGGTGCTCAGGGGCACTAAAAACATATAACATCAGTTAACCCCTTTCCCACATACAATAAAGCTGCAGCACAGGACTTTGAATTTATCGAGTCCAAAATAAAGAAAAGTCTCTATAAAAGATAATTTGATTATAGTTGAAATCATTGTGGCAAAAGGAGAAATTTCTCCTCTTGCCACAATGCTTTCAAAAGTCGTCTGCTGCAGAGGTATATGTGAGAAAGGGTTAAAAAAGTCTAACAACCAACTGCAATATTTACTTTATTAATTGGTCCTAGGTTTCTCTGCAGTTTCTCTCTCTCTTCCGCGTCCACAACGATACCATTATAGTCATGGTAACTGACTTCTCCGCATGTCAAGGCCTCTTGTGACAAGGGCAGTAATCCACATTTCATGCCCGACACCTGAAATGAAATAAAACAGTTTAGTCATATAAAGGCAGAGCTCTAGTTCAGGAGCGTTTTTCATGATCTAAAATCTGTATTTGATCTCCAAAACCTATGTTGTGGGTACTCAGTGAGACAATTCTTTTAAGTATTTAAACCACAACATAAAATTTGGTTGAGTATTATGAGAAATATTGTGGGGGGGGAAAAGACCTGTTCACTCCCTCTTATCTAGTCCTCTGTGACAACCAATGTACGTGTTTTTAGGGTTCCTGTTACATTATCGCTTTCCCATATACAGCAAATTCGCAGCAGATGTCATTTACCCCTTTTCCTCATATAGACGCTTTCTGACGCCTCTGCAGCAGACGGCATTTTGAAAACATAGTGACAAAAAAAGAAATTGCTCAAAACGAGCAATTTCTCCTTTTGCCACTATGTTTTCCATTTTTAGTAATGGGTTATCCCTTCAATTATAGAGATTTTATATTTTTTTGACAAAATATGTTTAAAGCTGTCAGAATTGTCGTATGAGGGAAAGGGTTAAAACATAAGATGAGACTATGAGATGGATAATTTTTACAATTTTATCAGAGATTTTAAATAGTTTTGCCTAGATGTTTTCACAGGCATCTGCTGCAGATTTGTTGTATGTCAGACAGTGTAAACCTTTTCCCTCATACGACAATTCTGCAGCAGACGACTTGAAACATATTTTGTCAAAAAATAGAATATCTCTATAATTGAATGGATAACCTATGACTAAAAGTGGAAAACATTGTGAAAACGAAGAAATTGCTTGTTTTGAGCAATTACTTCTTTTGTCACTATGTTTTCAAAAAGCTGTCTGCTGCAGAGGCATCAGAAAACATCTATATGAGGGAAAGGGTTAAAATATAATCTTCATTTTTTTTTTTGGACAAGTGTAAAAAATACAGATCCGGTAATGCAGTATTAAATTGGAAATGATGTATGCAGCAGACAACAATACTCTTCTGCGGCAGAGAGCTAATCAACCCTTTCCCACAGACAACAAATCTACAGCAGACGACTTATAAAACACAAAGTTTTCAAAAGATGTCTGCTGCGGATGCTTCAAAATGCTCCAAATGCTTTACATGTTAAGGGGTTAACATTTTTGGGAAAGGGAAAAGTACTCAAAAAGAGAGAGTTTTCCTATTCCCACAATGTAACTGTAACAAAATACTTCTATAATCAGACATTTCATTTCCTTCCTCAGAAGTTTATCAACAAAGACGACTGACTCTTAACATTTTTGAAAATACAACAAGTTTGCAGTAGATCATTGTTGAATTAAAAAGATGAAAACATTTGTGACAAAAGCAGAAATTGCTCATAATGAACAATTTCTCCTTTTGCCAAAATGTTTTCAAAAGTTGTCTGCTGAAAATGTGTCTTTATGTGGGAAAATGTTTTTTCCCATATTTAGTCATGGGTTAACTTACAGTACAGCAATGACATAAACACAAAAAAACTGTTTTTAAAATGTTCAAATGTAAAGGTCAAATGCAGCTTTATGACAAACCAGTTTATGCATAAATAGATAGCAGTTTCCGCACATGAAATACACATATATAGCTTCATCTAACAATTTACATAATAGGACACTGTTTAACACTTTCCCACATAAAACAAATCTGACGTGGATGACACTGAAAACATCTGAAGAATATTCATTTTAAATCTCTTTAAATGAGAGTACATGTATAATTATTGAATGGTGCTGAAAACACTGGCAAATTAAGGAGAAACTACAGTGTTTTCAAACATTGGAAAAGGGTACCAGTACTTAGAAATAATCTGAGGGAAAAGTTATATTTCTGGACAAATTAAGCAGTGATTCTTTTAATAGAGAGATGTAAAACATTGAGAGTAAAGGAGAAATTACTCATTTTGAGCAATTACAACACTTCTCTCAATGTTTTAACCCTTCCCACATTCGACAATTCTGCAGCAGACATTTTTGAAAACATTGGCAAAAGTGTGCAATATCTCCATAAATAAAAATTTAACCATCAAATAGAGTTGAAAACATTGTGGCAAAAGGGAAATTGCTCATCATGAGCAATTTCTCCTTTTGCCACAATATTTTCAAAAGTGCGTCCGAATGCGTCTGCAAGTGGAAAAGGGTTAACAAGTCTACAAATAGGATGTGGTACCAAATTTCTCCTACATCAATGAAGGATTGAAGCACTACACTCACTTTACACAGTAAAGACTTTTAACCTTTTCCCACCTGTATACATATTTTGACGCATCTGCAGCAGACGACAGACTATATTTTTAGATATTGCCTAATTTGCTCCTGACCTTTTCTCACAATATTTATCATAAGTCATCTGCTACATAGCACTAGACAAATTGTCTTTATGAGGTTCACAGTTAAACGCATTTGTCTGCTGAACAGAAATATTTGCATAATTAGCAGAAATAGAAAATTAGCTTTACACATGATAGCTTGCTATTATTTTTGTATTTTTTTCATCCAGAATTTTATCCCTTATTATACAACAAATCTGTAGCAGACGAGTTTGCAAACATATTGGCTAAATATGGACAATCGCAACAAATGAAAGTATAAATAACAAATAATGTTAAAAACATTGTGAGCATTTTCTCCTTTTGACACAATGTTTTCAAATATCATCTGCTGCATATGCGTCAAACTGCTTCTGTAAGTTTGAAAGTGTAAAGGTGAAATAACAGTCATTAGCTGGGGCAATGTTTCATTTCAAACATCAAAAAATGATTTTGCAATTTTAAGTTTGATCCTTCACTATTGCAGTATCTGGCAGACGCCTATTTGTTTTGTGAAGTTTGCATGGTGTTATAAGTCGCTTTCAACAATGTTTCCGTTATATCATAACGGCATAACCTGGGTAAGTTACCAGTTCTAACGGTCCATTTATCCTGACACAAGTGAGACAATCGAAATGCTAACCCCATAATTCAGAGCACCAATGAGGGAAAGACATTACTTCCATTTAAAAGTCTATGGCATGACCCAGCCAGGGATCGAACCTGTGACCTACTGCACCTTAGACGGACGCTCTAGCACTACACAAACATACTCTCCTTGTAGTTTGTGTCAGAAATAGATATTGCTCATAACTGATAATTATACATTCTTTTACAGAGATTTTCCATAATTTTGCCTAGATGCTTTCAGTCATCTGCAGCAGATTTATTGTATGTGGAAAAGGGCGTATGCATCACACTAGGTTCAGCATCTCCTTTATGCCAAGACAAACAAGAATAAGAGGCCCATGAGGGCCTATGCTCTACTGGTATGGTTCTTTGGTCATTTTCAATCCAGAGCATGTATGTATGGTGAAGATCGGATAGTAAATGGAGGCTCTTTTGTGTTCACAAGCTGTATTATAGCAATTTTTACAATTTCATGGGCCATAATCCAGTCTTGCATGGGCGGATCTGGCTGGTTTATGAAAGGAACTGAGCTCTCATGGATATCTAACTACTGTATAAGTTTGGTTGAGATACAATCAAAAGTGAAGACTGTATCGTGTTAACAAGCTCTTTTATAGCAATTTTGACCATTTCAAGGGCCATAATCCAGTCATGCATGGGCGGATCTGGCTGGTTTTCAAAAGGAACCGAGCTCTCATGGATATCTAACTACGGTATAAGTTTGGTTGAGATACAATCAAAAGTGAAGAATGTATCGTGTTAACAAGCTCTTTTATAGCAATTTTGACCATTTCAAGGGCCATAATCCCGTCATGCATGGGCGGATCTGGCTGGTTTTCGAAAGGAACCGAGCTCTTATGGATATCTAACTACTGTATAAGTTTGGTTGAGATACAATCAAAAAAGAAGACTGTATTGTGTTAACAAGCTCTTTTATAGCAATTTTGGCCATTTCAAGGGCCATAATCCAGTCATGCATGGGCGGATCTGGCTGGTTTTCGAAAGGAACCGAGCTCTCATGGATATCTAACTACTGTATAAGTTTAGTTGAGATACAATTAAAAGTGAAGACTGTATCGTGTTAACAAGAAATTGTTTACGGACGGACGGACGCACGCACGACGGACAAATCGCCACGACATAAGCCCTTCTGGCCAGCTAAAAACTAACAAAGGGCAATAACTTTGCAATGAGGTAAAATATAGTTATGGTCCCTACCAACGGAACGACCATCCGACCACAGGGCGACTCCAATATACCCCCCTTCAAACTTTATTTGTCGGGGTATAAAGACACAAATACACTTACGGCGACTGCAGACTGAGAGTGAAGATGAATGATACACTTGATGTCTGGGCGAAACTGATGTATTGCAGAATGGAGTGTGAACCCGGCCTGGTTGATGCCGAGGATGGTAGTCCCCTGTTCCACGACCTCTCCACGAATATCCACCTTCTTCAGCGACGAGGCGGTGACCTCAGAGTAATTCAAACCAAAGGGGTTGATCAGAAAATGTTCTTGCTCTTGGTTAATTCTTGCCTGAAAATGAAGAAATTAATCAATGGTTAAAGTGGAAAAAAAGGCAATGATTTCAGGGTAACTGAAACCAAAGGCATTGATCAGAAAACTTTTTGCTCCGAGTTTATTCTTGCCTTGAAATGATGAAAAAATCCACATTGAAACCCTGCTTATAAGTTATCTGTAGAAAACCATCCTTAATTTATAGTATTAGGCAACACAGACACATTTGCAGCAAAAAACATTTTAAAACATTGTGACAACAGAAAAAAATGCTCAAAATTACTAATTCCCCTTTTGCAACGATGTTTTCAACTCTTTTCAATAATGATACTTTCATGTATAGAGATTTCAAATATTTTTGCCTAGTTATTTTCGAAGCTTCGTTATGCAGAATTGTCATATTTAGAAAGAGTTAATATTGCAAATATCTGTTGTTACAAAACTGTATATGTATATCATTATATTTAGTTAATTCAGTCACAGCTTGCGAGTCAGTCAATGGAGGGGTGATTCCTATTGATTTCTCACCAATTCCCTCATAGATAAACAAGATATCTGTGGAACCAATGGATGTTGCTCCCCGAAGTATAGCCAGGACACAGAAATGGTGATAATATGCACATATCCTCTTTTAGTGAAGCTTTCCATTAAGTTTCATTGAATTTAAGTGAGGTGCTGACAAATAGCCCGGACAAAATTTTCGTATGTCGTATTATTATAGCAATTAAAAGGGTAATAACTCTGGGAGAAATCACAGAACCAGAACATGGTGATACTATGCACATCTCCTATTGTTAGTGAAGCTTTCCATTAAGTTTCATTGAATTCAAGTGAGTAGTTGCTGAGAAATAACCCGGACAAAATGGGGACATTCATTTTATAACAAATAATGTTTCCTTTTGCTAAAAGGATTTCAAATAAGTCATCTGCTGTGGAGGCGTCAGAAAGTGTCTGTATGTTGGAAAGGGTTACCTTTAATAGAATTAACCCTTCACAACATTTAGACCCACCTGCGGCAAATGACTTTTGAAAGAATTGTGGCAATATTATAAGCAATTTCTCCAGTTGCTACAATGTTTTCAGCTTTATCAAACAGTAAAAACTTAAATTGATGCAGATTTTCAAGTCCCCCTTGATGTTTTTAATGTTGTCTGTCGCAAATATGATGACTTACACTAATGTGATTATAGATTCCTTGTCCCCAGCCATTTAGATCTACAAGTCTGTAACAGGCTGCTAGTTTACATCGCAAGAGTTTTTCCCCTTTTGTGTAGCTCAGCGTTTCTGTACCTTTAATATCTGCTATTGGAATCACTGGACAGGCTGGAAAAAAAGAGAAATGGAAGTAAATGAAGATGTAATTTAACAGTTATGTAGCAGATAAATTTTGAAACCAATGTGGCAAAGGGAGTTATTGCTCATGTTGAGCATTTAACCCATTTATCACATGTTTTAACCCTTTCCCTCATACAACAAATCTTCAGCAGACGACTTTGAACATATTTTGTCAACAAATAGAAAATCTCTATAATTAAATGGATTACCTATGACTAAAAGTGGAAAACATTGTGGCCAAAGGAGAAATTGCTTGTTTTGAGCAATTTCTTCTTTTGTCACTATGTTTTCAAAAAGCCGTCTGCTGCAGAGGCGTCAGAAAGCGTCTATATGAGGGAAAGGGTTAACCCTATGTAAATCTTTCAAACATATAGACTCATTTTAACACATACGTAATAGAAGATTTTGAAAACTATTGGTTACTAAATATCTTCTAAGTCGTCTGCTGCATATTTTTGTATGCGGGTAATGGATAATACTACTTTCCAGAGATTAATTCAAACTAGACAATTTATCTATAATAGTACATTGAAATAGTTACATACTATGTAAACATTTAAAAGGACAACCAACAAAAAGCCCTAACCTTTAAATAATAATCTTTGGAGAAGGCCAATTATATTTTTAAAGTAAATTATATATTTATTTATCTTTCATCTAATATAAAATGTTTAACCCCTTCCCTCATATAGACGCTTAAATTCTGACGCCTCTGCAGCAGACGGCTTTTTGAAAACATAGTGACAAAAGAAGAAATTGCTCAAAACGAGCAATTTCTCCTTTTGCCACAATGTTTTCCACCTTTAGTCATAGGTCTATCCATTTAAATATAAAGATTTTCTATTTTTTGACAAAATATGTTCAAAGTCGTCTGCTGCAGGATTGTCTCATGAGGGAAAGGGTTAAGTTAAGCCTTTCCCACATGCAGACATATTTTGACAACTTATCTTCAGCAAACAGCTTTGAAAAAAAACATGGTGCTGAAAGAATAAATTGCTTTGGTCAAAGCATTTAATAGATTTCTCACATGCAGACAGACTATGACGCAATTTGCAGCAGACAACTGTTACTTTTGAAGAAAACAAAATCAAAGTCATCTGCTACACAGCTTTTGATGTATGTGGAAAAAGAGTTAACCCTTTCCCTCATACGACAATTCTGCAGCAGATGACTTTGAACATATTTAGTCAAAAAATAGAAAATCTCTATAATTGAATGAATAAAAGTGGAAAACATTGTGGTAAAAGGAGAAATTGCTCATTTTGAGCAATTTCTGCTATTGTCACTATGTTTTTCAACAAGCTGTCTGCTGCAGATGCGTCAGAATGATCTATATGAGGGAAAGAGTTACGGGTACTAGTGAAAGGTCATTCTATCGGGGAATGAGTGCTTATAAAAGTAAACCCTTCCCCACAAACAACAACTCAATCTGCAGCAGATGACTTAGAAAAACATCCAAGGTAAAAACGTATGGACACAATGTCTATAAATAAAATAAGAGTTAGTCATGATGACCAATTTCTCCTTGGCCAATAATGATAACAAATTAGAATCTCTACTGTAGATGCATCAACATGGGGCTGCCAGTGGGAATTAAGCCGTTAAAAAGTTGCATTGACAAGCCGATAACAGCTATTGTCAACACTTTAAAAGGCCTCGACTCAAACCAAAATGTGCGGACATGTAGATTGTTTGCCTGGGTTATAAAATGTTAAACCCTTTCCTTGATGCACATCGAGGGCTTGGCGTGAAACAGTTGTAACTAAAAACCTATTTTGAAAACCCTGGTTTAGGGGCAATTTTGACCCTTTTGTAAACAATGCAAATTTAGGTGCCATTGCTCAGAACGAGCAATGGCACCTAAATTTACATTGTTTACCAAGAAAAGTGATTTAACGCTTATAAAGACTTTATGGCGAGGTGATTAACCTTGGTAAAAAAATACCAATTTTAGATACAACTGTTTCACGCCAAGCCCTCGACATTATAGTATACCATTTTCATGATACCGACACTTTATAGTGTAGCTTGAACTTGCAGCAAACAACTTTTGATTGATTGATTGGGGTTTAACGCCGTTCTTAACAATTTCTCAGTCATATCACGGCGGCCAGTTCACCTACTCATGTGTTTCCTGGTTTTCTCACACCAGTACTCCACACAACAATATTCCCAAGCAACTGGCTGCTTTTCCACATAGACTGAGCCCATTGGTGGAAGACAAATGACGCATGTCGCAATGACTTTTGTCAAACGTCAGAAAGAAAGTTGGCCGAGCCGGGATTCGAACTCACAACCCCTGGATTGACAGCCCGCGTCATTACCGACTGAGAAACAACTTCTAAGGACAATGTGTAGAAATTGCTCAATAAAGCAATTTATTTTCTATCATCACAATCTTTTAACCCTTTCCCTCAAACGGCAAATATGTAGAAGACCACTTTGAAAATGTCTATTTAAAAAAAAAACATGGAAAAAGTTGAACATTTTTTGTGGCAAAAGGAGAAATTGCTTCTTTTGAGCAATGTCTCCCTTTTGTCGCGATGTTTTCAAAGTTTGTCTGCTGCAGATGTGTCAAAATGCGTCAATAGGTGGGAAAGGGTTAAACACTTTCAATAAATATAAATTCCCCTGCTGAGATTTTCCATACTTTTGCCTAATATGTTTCCCCAAGTCCATGAATAGTTTCCAATCTTGTTCTTAATTTATTAATACAAGAGGGCCATGATGGCCCTTGAATCGCTCACCTGATTTTTTATTTATTTTTTCACTTTAGCTATATAAGCCTCGCCCCCTGGCAGCCATAGTTTCCGACCAATCAACTTGGCTTGAAGGAATCTGATAGAGGGTCACCCTAGGAACATTTCTACAAAATTATTTGAAAATCGGCCAGATATTTTTGGAGGAGAAGATTTTTTAAGTTTTCACTATAGCCATATAATGCAAAATAGCCCTGCCTACTGGCGGCCATGTTTTTTGACCAATCAACATGGCTTGAAGGAATCTGAAAGTGGGTCATCCAAGGAACATTTCTACAAAATTATTTGAAAATCGGGCCGACACTTTTGGAGAAGAAGATTTTTTAAGTTTGCACTATAGCCATATAAGGCAAAATAGCCCCCCCCCCCCCCCCTGGCGGCCATGTTTTTCGACCAATCAACATGGCTTGAAGGAATCTGATAGAGGGTCACCCAAGGAACATTTCTACAAAATTATTTGAAAATCGGCCTGACACTTATGGAGGAGAAGATTTTTTAAGTTTTCATTATAGTCATAAAAGGCAAAATAGCCCCGCCCCCTGGCGGCCATGTTTTTTGACCAATCAACATGGCTTGAAGGAATCTGATAGAGGATCACCCAAGGAACATTTCTACAAAATTATTTGAAAATCGGCCTGACACTTTTGGAGGAGAAGATTTTTTAAGTTTGCACCATAGCCATATAAGGCAAAATAGCCCCGCCCCCCCTGGCGGCCATGTTTTTCGACCAATCAACATGGCTTGAAGGAATCTGATAGAGGGTCACCCAAGGAACATTTCTACAAAATTATTTGAAAATCGGCCTTACACTTTCGGAGGAGAAGATTTTTTAAGTTTTCACTATAGCCACCATATAAGGCAAAATAGCCCCGCCCCCCCCCCCCCCTGGCGGCCATGTTTTTTCGACCAATCAACACGGCTTGAAGGAATCTGATAGAGGGTCATCCAAGGAACATTTCTACAAAATTATTTGAAAATCTGCCAACCAATTTGGGAGAAGAAGAATTTTGAAGTTTTTTCGGTTTCGTTGCCATGGAAACCAGAATTTTGCATGGATCCCAAAAATTTGAAGGAATTCTGGTGAGGTCATTGAGAGGATGCTTTCTGTGAAGTTTCATCCCAATTGACCCGCTGGTTACTGAGGAGAAGAAGTTGACGCACGACGCACGACAGACGCCGGACAAAAGGCGATCACAATAACTCACCTTGAGCAAAGCTCAGGTGAGCTAAAAACAAACCATTCTTATAAAACAGAATATTTTTAATTAGATTAAATTTATTTTGATACATAACCTTTTCCTTTAACCCTTTCCCTCATACGAAAATTATGCAGCAGACAACTTTAAACATATTTTGTCAAAAAAAATAGAAAATCTCTATAATTGAATTTATTGATTGATTGGGGTTTAACGCCATATTTTACAATTTCTCAGTTATATCACGGCGGCCAGTTCACCTACTCATGCATTTCCTGGTTTTCTTACACCAGTACTCCACACAACAAACTTCCCAAGCAACTGGCTGCTTTTCCACATAGACTTAGCCCATTGGTGGAAGACGAATGACGCATTGACTTTTGTCAATCGTCGGAAAGAAAGTTGGCCGAGCCGGGATTCGAACTCTCTATAATTGAATGGATACCGACCGTTACTATGACGTATAGTGGAAAACATTGTGGCAAAAGGAGAAATTGCTCGTTTTGAGCAATTTCTTCCTTTGTCACTATGTTTTCAAATAGCTGTCTGCTGCAGAAGCGTCAGAAAGCGTCTATATATGGGAAAGGGTTAGATTGAGTGATTGATTGGGGTTTAATGCCGTTTTTAACAATTTCTCAGTTATATCACGGCGGCCATTTCACCTATTCATGCATTTCCTGGTTTTCTCACACCAGTACTCCACACAACAATTTTCCCAAGCAACTGGCTGCTTTTCCACATAGACTTAAAGATTATTTTCAAATCTGTGACAGTCGTATTGGTTACGTACTTCCACTTTTGGATAAACAACACCTTTTTAAAAGCAGATAACTCTTTCAAAATGTCATATCAGATTAGTTTGCACTGAATTGAAACATGCAACAACTGTACAATCATGTTTTTAGATCCTTAACCCTTTCCCTCTGGTTCATAAAATCAATCTGCAGCAAATATCTTCAAAATTTAAAATCTTATTATTGAGTCGAGTTAAAAACATTGTGGCAAAGGAAGAAATTGCTCATTATCAAGGATCTCGGCATGTATGGGGAAACATTGGGAAAAATGGATATTTACTTCAAGTCTACAGAGTTGTAAATATTGTGGGAAATTGAGACGTTACAGTACTCATTTTGAGCAATCTCATCTTTTACAACAATTTTTGTTAAATGCATTAAATTTCACTGCAAATGAAACATTTCCCACAAACAACCAATTTTCAGTAGACAATCTGGGAGAAAATATGAACAATTTCTATAAATGAAAGGATAATTATTGAAACAGAGGAACTGCTCATTTTGATAGATAAATTTCTAGTTTTGAACTGTTTTCCTCTATGTTTAACATTAAAGTTTAAATGAGCCTGAATTTTATTTAATGAACCCGTCCATGGAAAAGTTACAAGTTGGCTTTTGTGAATAGTGTAGATCCAGATCAGCCTGTGTTTCATTTTACTTACACAATTAAGCTTAAGAGGAATATTCTGTCAGCTGATGTGTGTTACTAGATCCTTATAAGTCGAGTCTAAATCTGTTCAGAAATGCCAACTTGTACCTTTCTCCTGTGGACGGGCTCAAATATGACACATCAGCTTTAAGGCCATTAACCCTTTCCCTCATACAACAACTCTGCAGCAGACGACTTCGAACATATTTTGTCAAAAAATAGAAAATCTCTATAACTGAATGGATAACCTATGACTAAAAGTGGAAAACATTGTGACAAAAGGAGAAATTGCATGTTTTGTTACTATGATTTCAAAAAGCTGTCTGCTGCAGAGGCGTCAGAAAGCATCTATATGAGGGAAAGGGTTAAAGGGGCATCATGCCTATCACATCAACACTTTTTAGTTGCTGTACATTATGTCAAATTGAGAGAATGTGACTGTACTTCAAAGTTTAAACGCTTTCCCAAATACAGCAAATCTGTCACAGCAGACGACTTTGAAAATGTCTACTTAAAAACATGGATTGTCTCTATAATTGCGAGTATAATATTAATGCTGAAAAAAGTTGAAAACATTGTGACAAACGGAGAAATTGCTGCAGATACGTCTATTCTAAGGTGGGAAAGGGTTTAATAATGTGTAAACCATCTATATCTTAATTATAACCGGAAACAAATTGCATATCAATAAAGACAATAGAAACCCCAGGCCCCTCCCACTTTTCACAAATCAGTGATAAACATTTTTCCTTCAGATTTTTGCCCTATCACTACATGGATGGATAAATGATTGGATTTAACCTATCCCACACTCGACAAATCTTCAGCAGATAACTGAAAACATCCTAGCAAAAATTTAGAAAACACTCTTCTATTATTGGACAGTTCAAAGATAGCTTGTTTATTGTGTTTAACCCTTTCCCTCATATAGACGCTTTCTGACGCCTCAGACTGCAGCAGATGGCTTTTTGAAAACATAGTGACAAAAGAAGAAATTGCACAAAACGTGCAATTTCTTCTTTTGACACAAAAATGTTTTCCACTTTTTGTCATAGGTTATCCATTCAATTATGGAGATTTTCTATATTTTGACAAAATAAGTTCAAAGTCGTCTGCTGCAGAATTGTCGTATGAGGGAAAGGGTTAACGCCTCTTTCAACAATATTTCAGTATTATCACGGCATTTCCTGGTTAAGTTACCAGTACTACTCACCAGCCAGTCAATCGTAATGCTGACCCCGCAACACTGAGCGCCAAAGAGGGAAGTGACAAAACCTGTATTTTTAAAGTCTTTGGTATGACCCGACTGGGGATCAAACCTGCGACATCCTACCATACCACAACACCACTGAGGCCGACGCTATTATTAAAAAGATATGAAAACATTGTGGCAAAAGTAGCAATTACTCATCATGAAAAACTGCATCTTTCACAAAAGTCAACCACTGCAGATGTGCGATGCGAGTTTAGTTGCAGGAAAAAGCTAATGTTTTTGCATGTAGAAAGTTAATAGAAATATGTCTGCTTTTCTTTTCTCTTATGGCTTAAAATAATTGTAGTTGTCTGTTTTGTTTATTTCAGCAATATCACCGTATTTCCTGGGTACATTATCAGTACAACCTGTGAGCTTATCCCAGCAATGGTTTCGTGAGGTAAATGCTGCTTTCAATAGAACTTCCTTTACATCATAGCAGCCAGTTCAGCTCTCTGTGCATGCACCAGTATTTCACACTGCATGCTTACCGGGCAATTTCCTACCTACATTCTCTTTAGCCTAGTATTGGTGAAGATGAAAGCTGCTGGTGCCAATGCATTTTGTCGAGCATAGCAAAGAATGTTGGCTAAGCCTGCATGGATACAAACTCATGAAGGACCCATGGATGAACAGTCTTCATTCTTACTCAATGACTGAACCATCACAAAACCTCATTTCCTGGGATAACTCTCTTTAAACATTTCTACTACAGCTTGTCTTTAAATAAGGATTGATTGGGGTTTACCCTTTCCCTCATATAGACGCTTTCTGACGCCTCTGCAGCAGAGGGCTTTTTGAAAACATAGTGCAATTTCTCCATTTGCCACAATGTTTTCCACTTTTTGTCATAGGTTATCCATTCAATTATGGAGATTTTCTATTTTTTGACAAAATACGTTCAAAGTCATCTGCTGCAGAAATGCCGTATGAGGGAAAGGGTTAAAGCTGTTTTCAACACTATTCCAGCCATGTCACGGCAGCCAGTTCATCTATCCATATATTTCCAGGCTCTCTCACACCAGTACTCCAAACAAGTCTTTCCAAGCAACTGGCTGCTTTTTCCAAAATAGACTGTTGTTCGATTGTTGGAAGACGAATGACACTTGTCGCATGGTCAGAAAGGATGAAATTCGTAGAAACAACCATAGAGCAGGACAGGGCAGCTTAAACGAGTGAAGGGCGTCCATATTTACAATAATAATTGAATTTCAAGTGCTGACATCCCTTTGATAAGTGGAAAACCTGGATGTACATGTTCATTTAACATGTTTACCCTTTCCCATTTGCAGACACATTTTTGAGACATCAACAGCAGAAGACTTTGGAAATTTTCGGCAAAATTATGCAAAATCTCAATACATGATAAAATAATTATTGATAAGTAGAAAACATTGTGGAAAATGTAGAAATTGTTCATCATGATAAATTTCTCTTTTTGCAACAATGTTTTCATAAGTCATCTGCTGCAGATGAGTCTACTTGTGGGAACAGGGTAAAGCACATTCTTAACCTATATATGGTACCATTCAAACACTCAACATTGTTTAACCCTTTCCCTCATATAGACGCTTTCTGACGCCTCTGCAGCAGGCGGCATTTTGAAAACATAGCGACAAAAGAAGAAATTGCACAAAACGTGCAATTTCTCCTTTTGCCACAATGTTTTCCACTTTTTGTCATAGGATATCCATTCAATTATGGAGATTTTCTATGTTTTGACAAAATACGTTCAAAGTCGTCTGCTGCAGAATTGCCGTATGAGGGAAAGGGTTAACCATTTCCCACTAGAAGATGTATTCTGATGTATTTGTAGCCAAAGACTTTCGAAAACCATGTGACAATAGTAGAAATTCCTCATAATGAGCAATGTTCATTCACCTTGCCACAAAGTTTTTAACTTTTTAATAATTATATTTTCATATTTTTAAAAATTTCCTTTCTTTTTTTTTCTTACTTTGATTTTTTACAAATTCAACTTAGAAAGTTCTGCAGATTTGTTACATGTGGGAAAAGGATAACTGTAACGTTAAAGAGGGTGTGAAATCAGTTCCCCTTTTATTGGTAGTTATTTCATGATATATATATTCGATCATGTATCTATCCTTTTAAACAACTTTTAGTCAGATATGTAAAAGATGGTAAAAATATATCTCCATTTATAACCCTAATTGCATGATACAGGCAAATATTGACACTTTTGCAGCATTCAAAATATCAAAATATTGTATGAAATTATTAATCATAAGCAATTTCTCATTGAGAACTCTTCAAAGCAATTATAATGTTTTGTATTCTATATCAATATAAGATTTATTTGTCAGCATTTCCCGAGAAAATTTGTATCAGGTAAAGTTATTTATTTACAACCACTTCAAACTGTTTTTAAATTACTTTGCAAATGGAAAATACTTGAAATAAATACACACCATAAGAAATTTAAAACTCAGCAAAAATGTTTTAGAGTAAAAAATGCCTTAGATTCAGGCAGAGCACTTTAATTTGGAGTGCATATCATTTTCTAAAAATTCTTATTTGACCTCAGATATCTATGTTGTGGGAACTCAAAAGAAGGCTAGGAGACATTTTGTTGAGTGCATACAGAGGACTAGATAAAGGGGTAGTTAACTGCTCTTTTCCTCACAATATCTATCGTATTACTCAAAACCCTATGTTGTGGGTACTCAAAAGAATTGTCTCACTAAGACAATCTTTTGAGTACCCACAACATAGGTTTAAAGGGTAAAATCAAGATTTTAGAACAATTGCAAAACGCCCTTTATCTAGAGCTCTGGTGTATACCTACAACAGAAACCAATGAGTGCTGGTACCTACAACAATAATCTGTTGAGTGCCGGTACCTACAACAATAACCCTTTGAATGCTGGTACCTACAACAATAATCTGTTTGCTGAGTGCTGGTACCCATTTGGCGAAGTCTTTGCCACACATATACAGGTCTACAAGCACATCCCCACCCTCTAACCAGCCTCTATACTGTTGGCTGCTTGCTCAAATAACATTTGTATCTTTAACAATTCTGTATGGGAATGGTTAACCCTTTCCAACATACAACAAATTTGCAGCGGACAACTTTGAAGACATTAAGTCAATAATAGGAAATTTCTTCATAAATGAATGAATAATTTTTGAATAAAGTTGAAAACATTGTAGCAAAAGTAGTAATTGACCAATTTCTCCTATTGCTACAATGCTTTCAAAAGTAATCTGCTGCAAAGGTGTCAGAATGGAACGGGTGAAGGTTACTTAGTAAAACAGAAGTTTTGTTTGGGAAAGACATGCTTTGATATGCCATAACAAGTTACCAGTTCTGACAGGGCAGCATAAACATTGTATGCAAACCTAGAGAAACTGTTATGAGACATGAACATGGTGGTTGTGTAAATTGAACTAACTGAAGTGGTGTATGTTTTAACCCTATCCCACTTACAGACGACTTTTGAAAACATTGTTGCAAAAGTAGTACTATCATCTGTAAATATAAAAAAAAAAAATAGAAATATCACTGAAGGTGATGAATACCCCCAGCTGGTGCCTGACAATATAAATATGTATGAGACATTCAAGGGGCCATAACTCATTTAAAAATAATTCCAGTGCAACACGCCGACAATATGCACAACTAGGCTTGGTATCAATCATTCTTGTGAAGTTATATTGAATTATGACCAAGGGTTGCTGAGAAAGTGTTCACAAGAAATGTCCACAGACCAACGGACCGACAGACCGACCGTCAAGCGTGACTCATATATAGCCCCCATATACTATGTATCTAGGGGTATAAAAATGTGTGAAAAGGAGTAATTGCCGGTTTCAAAGTTTGCCTTCTGTTGATGTGTCTACTGTCAAGTCATACAAGCCTGACGGTCATGTATGTGTCAAAGAAAGGTTTCTTAACCCTTTCCCTCATTTTACAATTCTGAAGCAGACGACTTTGATCATATTTTGTCAAAACATAGATCTCTTTAGGGTTTAACGCTGTTTTCAACAATTTTTAAGTCATATCACGGCGGCCTATCTGAGGGAAAGGGTTAACTTACTTCCACGGTTCTGGTTGGCCTGAGTGAGTTTACTGTTAGGAACCAGAAGGTCGGAGATCTGTTGTAGGGCTATCAGGTTAGAAGGGTGGTTCCCAGCTAAGATCTGCTCATCAATGATCTCCTCCAGCTCTTTACGAAAGGCCTCACTGTTCAGTATGAGTGAGACGCGGTTTCTGTCCGACATTTGACGAATGTCCTCTTTGACGTCTGCAGGGCGACGGAGGTTCTTCTGGTACTCTGGGTCATCTGGGTCTACAATAGAGGTTAAAATGAATTTAAATCAGATTGAACATCAGTTTTATAAATGAGCCACATCACACGGAAACTGACCTTCACCAAATCTGCAGCAGACAACTTAACCCTTTCCCACACACAAAAAATCTACAACAGACGAGTTTAAAAAAAGTGACAAAAACCTGAACAATTTCCATAAAAGATAGCTTAATTGTTAAATAAAGTTGAAAACATTGTGGCCAAAGGTGAAATTGCTCATCATGAGCAATTTCCACTTTGGCCACAATGTTTTCAAAAGTTGTCTGCTGCAGTTGCGTCAAAATGTGTCTGCAAGGGAATTTAGGGCTAATGGCAATATCAATTTAATTAGATAGTTGTAAAGTCAATTTTTGATTGGAACTGTCATGAATACAAAGACTTGCATAATACATGTACAATTTTATAGCAAACAGTGAAGTACATGATCAGACTGCACAGGGTGATCTCTGGATCTATGCCGGTGACCAAGTCTCGAAGGTCGTTTTCCGTGTCATGCTGCCAAAATCGTAAAATCTGCAATAAACATGCATCAGAATAATATTCATAGTGTGGACTGATAATCCGATTTCAAGTCATTTTTCTCACAATTCCAGCTGGCTTTGATATCCGGAACTAACCCTCCCCCAAAATACATACACTCTGAAGCAGACAAATTTGAAAACATCAAGGCAAAAGTATGAAAATCTCCAAAGCAAAAGTTTAATTCTGGAATAGAGTTCAAAACATGTGGCAAAAGACGTTTGCTGAAGCTGCGTCAAAAAGAATTTGCATATATGGGAAAGGGTTAACCCTTTCCCTCATACGGCAATTCTGCAGCAGACGACTTTGAACATATTTTGTTAAAAAATAGAAAATCTCCATAATTGAATGGATAACCTATGACAAAAAGTGGAAAACATTGTGGCAAAAGGAGAAATTACACATTTTGAGCAATTTCTTCTTTTGTCACTATGTTTTCAAAAAGCTGTCTGCTGCAGAGGCGTCAGAAAGCGTCTATATGAGGGAAAGGGTTAAGCCTTATAACAACACCAGAATGGATTTTATGATAATTTTTGAGAGAACAGTAGATGGGGGTTTCCCTGATGAACAGAAAACCATCTTCCAATGGTGTATTGCTACCTATAAGAGCTGTAATCCATTATGTGTGTTATCTTCATTAGATAATAAGTGAATTAACACTGGATACCAGTCCCGACTACTGTCAGGTATCTGTTTTTACTAATAACACTTCCATTAAGGCCCTTTCTGTAGCAGCCGACTTTGAAAACATCTTGGTAACAAGAGGGCCAAGATGGCCCTAAATCAATCACCTAAGTTACAGTATAGTATATAGCAAATGAGACCAATTATAAAGGTGATTATTTTATAAAGAGTTACAGGGACCGAACTGCAAATAAGACTTATAAGTAATGGACATTTGTAACAATGCATTAAATCTTTAACCCTTTCCCTCATACAACAATTCTGCAGCAGACGACTTTGAACGTATTTTGTCAAAACATAGAAAATCTCCATAATTGAATGGATAATCTATGACAAAAAGTGGAAAACATTGTGGTAAAAGGAGAAATTGCACGTTTTGCGCAATTTCTTCTTTTGTCACTATGTTTTCAAAAAGCCGTCTGCTACAGAGGCGTCCGAAAGCGTTTATATGAGGGAAAGGGTTAAACAATTTCAAAGAGGACCACCACAGGAACATTTCTTTGAAGTTTGGTTGATATTTTATCATTGGTTTGAAAGATGTCATTTGAAGCTAAAATATCTTTTTCAACCACTGACAATATGGCTTGAACAAATTTTGTAGAATGTCACTCAAGGATCATTTCTACCAAATTATCTTGGAATCGGACAACGTTTTCAATGTTCAAAGTCGTCTGTTGCAGAATTGTAGTATGAGGGAAAGGGTTAAGTTTGACTGAAATGGATAAGGAGATGTCATTTGAAACTAATTAGTTTTATCATTTTCTGATGCCACCTGTATGCTATGTCTTTCAACAAAGTATTATTGCTTGGAACAATTATGTAGAGGCTTACTAAGGTGGCAGGGGACACATTCGGATTTGGCCCCTGTCGATATTTTATATATTAGGTGTGCTTGAAAATGAACTGATTTCTTAACTATATAACACTATATGGCATTGATTTCTTTATTGACTTCTATCAGTTGATGCATACAAAATGTGGAGAAAATACGAACATTTGTATATGTTAGCTCATATCATGTTGAATAGCTTTCCAAGGGGAGGTCAATCTCAGTATCATTTGAGACTGTTGTGTGACGAGAATTCAGGTATTTCAAATAAGTTTTTCTACTAGAAGAATACGGATGACATGGTATTTTGCATACATTTCCTGGTTATGCATTGCTTGATTATTAAGTAAGTGTGCTTCAATTTTCTTTTGCATGTTTCCAGGAAGTAAGGACATGATTAGAAAATCTGCTGAAATAGTGTCATTTTAGCCCTCATTTTGGGTAGGTGGGATAGAATACACAGGGTTTGAAATTGTGTTCAGTTCTATCGAGTTGCTCAAATGTTACATGATTTTGAAAAACTGTTATATGCCATATATTGAGATATAGTTTTGACATTGTGATGGATGCTGTTTTGGAGAATTTTTCAAATAACATTTATTGGTCCGGACAAACTGAAAAGTTGCAAGTTTAGGGGTCCCCTGCCACCTTAAGGGGAAAATACTCAACTTTGAAATGCCTGAAAGATAAACTTTTCAAGTTTTAACATGTTCCTTTATTTATATGGCAAACAACATGTACAAAATAAGCCACCTCTGCATTGAATTTGCACCTGATATACACAAATAAGCAAGGGAGGTAATAATATAAGAAAAATGCTGAAAATGACGGAAAAGAGTAATTCTTACTTCATTGATTTTTATTCACATAATACCAATGTTTTGGTATAGAAAAAAACTTGTTTACAACATTTTCCACAAACATTTAACAAAATCTTCATTTAATGGATCAATTGTGTTAAAAATCTTTCATGTTTATGCTTTAAATTATCGTGAAATACATCAATATTTTGTTTTGTACTCTTATTTCAAGCATAATGGCTGCAGTTTGCTTTTGTGAACAGTGTAGATCGAGATCAGCATGTGCGGGTGTACATGCCGATCTTAGCTTACACTGTTCAGAAATGCCAACTGTATACTTATTACCCTAAATTAATACCATAAGAGTGATCTACACTTGCAACGGTTGGTGATTTGTATATAGAGTGTTTAAAACGTTCTTTATTTGCAATTTGACCACGTTTCGAGTATCTCGTCGTTCTTCTGTATTGAAAATATTCTGTGCGTGAGTTGAATTTTCTTTGCAGTCCTCGCTTGTCTGGTGCTTGAATATTTAAGCAGGCAAGTATAAGCTGAATGTCACTTATCCCCAATTGTGAACCGAGGACTGGCAGAACAAGACAGCTGTTCAGGATCCCTGTGGTCTGTCTGTCTGTCTGTCTGTCTGTCCCTGGTTTTTTTTACACTATGAAACAGTGGCAGTTCATGCGATACAAAGTTACAATTCTTGCATTTCAGTTGTAGCGTTATGGTCGAGCACACTCAGTTTCGGACTAGCGTTGTCACATGTATGTCCGTTAAGGCTATGAAATGCATTTTCAAGCATTTGCAGATTCACAATGGCATTTTTTTTCATTTTCGAATGATGAACTGTCACTGACTTTTGATGAAGAATTTGTATTCTCTACAGTGCCTGTTGATGGTCCAAACTTAAATGCTTGTGCAAATGATGCGTGAAGTTTCCTTAGTGAAGTTACATCCTCAGACTCGGTCGGTATATGTGAATGTTCATGAGAAGGTCCGGGAATACTGTCAGATTCAGCACAAGTGTCACTAAAACTACTGCACCTTTTCAAAGCATAGGTATTTTCTTTTTTAAAATATGTATATTTCCTCTTTTAATTAAGCCTTTTGACAACATGCATTGCATTCATAAGAAAACTATGGATTTACATGTTTGGGACAGCTGGTTATTGTCATGCATTTAGGCTATATTTGGATTATTTCCCTTGTATTGGGTTACTTTTAGAAAAGGGTCATATTGCTAAAAGAAACAGTTTTCTTTCTTTCTTTTTTTCTTTATTGTGTATAAAATAGATTAAATTATAAAAATTACAGATGCACTAGTTATAGGTAAGCTGAAAATTAAAACTTTAAGGTGGCAGGGGACACATTCGGATTTGGCCCCTGTCGATATTTTATATATTAGGTGTGCTTGAAAATGAACTGATTTCTTAACTATATAACACTATATGGCATTGATTTCTTTATTGACTTCTATCAATTGATGCATACAAAATGTGGAGAAAATACGAACATTTGTATATGTTAGCTCATATCATGTTGAATAGCTTTCCAAGGGGAGGTCAATCTCAGTATCATTTGAGACTGTTGTGTGACGAGAATTCAGGTATTTCAAATAAGTTTTTCTACTAGAAGAATACGGATGACATGGTATTTTGCATACATTTCCTGGTTATGCATTGCTTGATTATTAAGTAAGTGTGCTTCAATTTTCTTTTGCATGTTTCCAGGAAGTAAGGACATGATTAGAAAATCTGCTGAAATAGTGTCATTTTAGCCCTCATTTTGGGTAGGTGGGATAGAATACACAGGGTTTGAAATTGTGTTCAGTTCTATCGAGTTGCTCAAATGTTACATGATTTTGAAAAACTGTTATATGCCATATATTTTGATATAGTTTTGACATTGTGATGGATGCTGTTTTGGAGAATTTCTCAAATAACATTTATTGGTCCGGACAAACTGAAAAGTTGCAAGTTTAGGGGTCCCCTGCCACCTAAAGTAACATTGCTACACATTTATCTTAAAATCAACCAAGTACTTTCATAATTTTTTATTTTTTTTGTCATTTTCCCCCCTTTTCTGACTGCGCCTCGCAGCCATGTTTTTCAACCAATCTATATGGCTTGAACAATCTTTGTAAATGGTCACCCAAGGAACATTTCTATCAAATTATATTGGAATCTGACAAGCTGATTCAGAGGAGAAGAATTTAAAGATAGGCAGTTTTCCCCCCTTTATTATGCCGCAGCAACCAAAGTTCTTCAGAGAATTTTAATCTTGGAACAATTTTGAAAGATTAGCACCAAAGTATCATTGAAGTGAAGTTTGGTTGAAATTGATCCAGTTGTTAACACTTTCCCTCATATAGACGCTTTTTGACGCCTCTGCAGCAGACGGCTTTTTGAAAACATAGAGACAAACAAAAGAAGAAATTGCTCAAAACAAGCAATTTCTTCTTTTGCAATAATGTTTTCCACTTTTAGTCATAGGTTATTCATTCAATTATAGAGATTTTCCATTTTTTAAGAAAATATGTTCAAAGTCGTCTGCTGCAGAATTGTCATATGAGGGAAGTTGTTTAAAGCTATAAGCTAACGACGACGCCAGTCTACGGACAGAGAGTGATCAGAATAGATCACCTTGGGCATTTGGCTAAGGTGATCTAAACATATGGAAAATTTCCATAAAAGATCGAAAGTACAATTATCAGAGTTGATAACATTGAAACGCCTCTGCTGTAGATGACTTTTGAAGCCATTGCAATAAAAGGAGAAATTGTTCAAAACAAGCAATTACTTGATTACCCAAGATCATGTCAAGGATTAACCCTTTCCCATTTAAAGACGCCTCTTGACCCATATCTGCAGCAGTTGACCCTGAACTGGAATCATAAAGTTCTTTTCCCGCCAAAGACACATTTGCAGCAGACAGCTTTTGAAAACATTGTGGTTAAAGGAGAAATTTGCTTCCTTTGCTTATTGCAATAATGCTTTGAAATCATTTCAGTAATTTATTATGTTAATTACTTGCATTTGTAGGTATTTTTCATTTTTTTTACTGGATGTCTTAAAAGTCGTCTGCTAAAGATTCATTGTAATGGGGGGAAAGGGTTAATATGTTAATGATTGATTATCATTATGTGAATGCTCTCTTCCTGAAAACCCTATGTTTACACAATTAACTGATTACCTCACATGCTGTGTTTGTATCATTGCCAGTTCAAGGTAACCCTTTCCCACTTGTGGACGCAGCTTGACGCATCTGCCAAAGACGACTTTTGAAAACATTGTGGCCAAAGGTGAAATTGCTCATGATGAGCAATTTTTCCTTTGGTCACAACGTTTTCAACTTTATTTAACAATTAAGCCATGTTTTATGGAGATTCTTCAGGTTTTTGTCACTATGTTTTCAAAGTCGTCTGCCGCAGATTTGTTGTATGTGGGACAGGGTTTATAAAGTAAACCCCTACATTGGAATCAGAACATAAGAAACTAGTTAGGCTGTCTGGACTACCATAACATTATCCGGTCAGGCAATACCCTTTGGACATGATGTAGCAAGAGAAAAAACTTTTGAAGGCCAAACCTTTCCAACTCCATATTTTCTATCCCTTTTCATCAATTACAGCATACCGAAAATACTGTGGCAAAAGGAGATTATGAGCAATATCTCCTTTTGTCTCAATGTTTTCAAATGTCGTCCAGGGCCTCATCTGCTGCAGAGGTGTCAGAAAGTGTCCATATATATGTATGTGGGAAAGGGTTATTGCCAACATCAATGTTTTCCAAAAGTACCATATCAGGTTAAACAGATAAAAAAATATTTAACTAGGATTGTTTTTGACACAAAAACAGATGTCTCCCCCTCAAATATGTCAAAATCTCTCGAAACATTCTAACCTATAAAGCAGACAAATATTTGGCCAAGTCGGACAGTATTCAACTTTTAATTACTAATTTTATCTTGACCTTGTACAAAGTGGACATGATAGCAAACGGTTTACAATAACACATCTTTTTACTTCAGCTGTAACATTCAAGACTGAAGTATTCCTCAAAACAGTTAACAACTATTGCTAAACATAAGCAATGGCAAATAAAAACTAAATGTGCGAGTTCTGCACATCATGTTAATGAGCTGAACATGTGACTGAACTTCGGTGAAATCCTTCGCGGCATCTTGGACACGAAATAAAGCCTCAAACCTTTGACCTTCAAGCATGACCTTGACACGGGATGGTCGAGACATGGATCTGCACATCGCCTTGATAAGGTGAACATGTGACCCAAGTTTCATGAAAATCCTTCAAGCCATCTTGTAGATATGGAGCAGACACGAAATAAAGCCTAAACTCTTTGACCTTCAAGCGTGACCTTGAACCGGTATGGTCGAGACATGGGTTCTGCACATCGCCTTGATGAGGTGAACGTGTGACCCAAGTTCCATGAAAATCCTTCAAGCTGTCTTGGAGATATGGAGCGGACACAAAATAGAGCCTCAAACCTTTGACCTTCAAGCATGACCTTGACCTTGAACTGGTATGGTCGAGACATGGGTTCTGCACATTGCCTTGATGAGGTGAACATTTGACTCAAGTTTCTTAGAAATCCTTCAAGCCGTCTTGGAGATATGGAGTGGACAAGAAATAAAGCCTCAAACCTTTGACCTTCAAGCGTGAGCCGTCTTGGAGATATGGAGCGGACACGAAATAAAGCCTCAAACCTTTGACCTTCAAGCGTGACCTTGACCTTGAACCGGTATGGTTGAGACATGGGTTCTGCACATCGCCTTGATGAGGTGAACATGTGACCCAAGTTTAATGAAAATCCTTCAAGCCGTCTTGGAGATATGGAGCGGACATGATTTGGGACAGAAAGACGGACGGACGGACAGACATCCAGGACAAAAACAATATATCTCCCCTGTATACAGGGGGGAGACATAATTATATGTCCACATCCCCAGTAAGGCCAGTATATATATAGCTGTAACAATTTGTACCCTATCAAATTGCTATTGTTCTACAAGGAGGGTGAGATGTAATTTGTACCCTATCAAATTGCTATTGTTCTACAAGGAGGGTGAGATGCTATGATTCACAGGCAATTTGCATGAAAGACATCAGCTTGTATTTAATTTAGATGCCATCACACATTATCCCTTCATACTTTTTATCCCTTGTTTTTCATTTACAAGTTTTTCAATACACAGAGAAAAAGAGAGATATTATACCATTAAAATTAAAGGATTGCTAAACTGTAAAAAATCAATGCTGAAAATACAGCAAACAAATTCATAGCACTAATCCTTTCCCTCATGTAGACCCGATTCTGCAGCAGATGACTTTGTGGCAAAGGCAGAAATTGATATTGATGAGCTAAAACAGGTGACACTAAACAGACAACAATGTCCAAATAATAGAGAGTAAACTTGATGGTTGATGGGACACGCCCATATATATCTATCTATCCTTTTATGAAAGCAGACAATTCACTTGAACTAATATCATATCAGGAAAACGTTCAGAGTTTTGTTTCAATCATTTCCAACATACAATAAATCTGCAGCACTTGGACAACTTTAAAAACATGTACACAAGAATATCATCATAAACAGCTCTATAAATGAAATAACGAATGTTGATTAAATTTGAAAATATTGTTGCAAAAGGAAAAATTGCTCGTTTTGAGCTTTTTCTGCTTTTGCTTAGATGAAATTCATGATTTCGAAAGTCACCTGTTGTAGACGTCTTGTATGTCGGAAACTGCTATATGAAAATAAGCTTTTTTGAACATACAGTGGGGTAAAGCATAAGTTGCATAGGGTGTTGACTCATACCTTGACATTTGGAGACAGAAAGATAACTGCCAATGTGCTCAACTTTATAAAACATTCATCCAACATGGCATGATCAAGGGGGGCAATTCAAAACCCTTTGTCTGATATATGGAACTTTTCATCCCTCTATAGGAATTAGTTTTCAATACATTGGGGAAAATGGAAAAAAATCTTATCATGAGCAATTGCTCTTAACCAAAGATGAGCACTTTCTCTGTTTGCCATGTTTTCAAAAGACGCTATCCGACGCCTCTGCTGCAGACGACTTTTGAACTCTTTGTGGCAAAAGGAAATTGCTCATAATTAGCAATTTCTCCATTTGCCACATTGATTTCAACTCTATTCAATAATCTGTCATAAATAGAGATTTTCTATAGTTTGGACATAATATTTTGTAGTATGTGGGAAAGGGTTAAGCATTAAACAGCAGACATCCTGAGTAATGATTTCCATACACCATCCAGACAGAATCAATGAAAGTTGTCAATACATAAATAGCATGCAACACCAAACTGTACCCAACTGGTTCTCAAGGGAAAATACATTTGTTCATAGTGCAGTCTACATTTAGAGCAGATTTTTTATTTTAACATGTTCCCACAAAATGCATTTTGGACAAAGAATGGAGAAATTGTTCACCATGAGCAATTTCTCCTTTTGCCACAATATTTTACAACTTTGACGCCTTTTTCTGCAGCAGATGAAATTTAAAAACAAATTATGGCGGAATGGAGAATTGCTCAGCATCTCCTTTTGCCACATTTTTTCAACTTTATTGAATAACCATAAATTAATTGATTATACATAGAGACTTTCCATAATTTTGCCAGGATGTTGTCTGTTGTAGATTTTTTTGTAATTGGTAAAAGATTAACCTTGAAGTCTGACCTTCACCTTTGACTTAACTGAAAATGTTGAATCTCCTTTAAAATTGGCTTCTAAATTTGTATGTATACATTCCAAGATATATGAATAGATTTCCCAGTTGACCTATAATCCAGTTGTTGTTTTTCCAGTCCGATGGATGGAGGGTTTATATAAGGCTTCATATAATAGGTACAGGCCAGTGGAGGACTCCAAGTTTTTATTCTGCTAACCCACATATAGACGCTTTCTGACGCCTTGTTTGCAGCAGACGACTTTTGCAAACAATGTGACAAAAGACGAAATTGCTCAAAATAGTAATTTATCATCATCATAGTATATTACCTTCATTTATGGGGATTTTATGTTTTTGCCTAGATGCTTTCAAAGTCGTCTGCTGCAAATTTGTTGTATGTGGGAAAAGGTTATAATTAATTAACAGTAAGTTATCCTTCTTCACTTTTTTGAAACATTCTCGATAGATTACAAAACAAGGTTTATAAATAGCAAACAGTACAAAATATTGATATAACTGGAATACCAGATCAGACAACATTCTGTTATTTTTGCAGTTAATAGGCAATTATCCAAAGTGTCTGGCCTAGTTAGGGTTTTCTCACATACAAGAATATTTTGTTTTACTTGGTGTTACTTTAAATAAGCCAGGCACAATTGCAAACACTCACTATTGGTGTAGATAGACAATTAGATACATGTACAGAATACTGTTAACATTGCAACTTTAAAAACATAGTGAGAAATGGATTATAAAAGAGAATTGATTGACATCTGATAGTACCCTTGGGAAATGTGCCTGGCTCAAAACATGAGCATTTAACCTTAACTCCTACAGACAGGAAGACAGTGGTGCAGATGTAGAGCGTCTGCCTCTCATACCAAAGGTCCCCGGTTCGAGTCCCGTGATGAGCAGGTTCTGACTGGGATTTTTCCACATATTAAAACGGTTAAGTCTCTGGGAAGCAGACATCAAGCGTGATTAGCCCTTTCCCTCATACGACAATTCTGCAGCAGATGACTTTGAACGTATTTTGTCAAAACATAGAAAATCTCCATAATTGAATGGATAACCTATGACAAAAAGTGGAAAACATTGATGCAAAAGGAGAAATTGCACGTTTTGTGCAATTTCTTCTTTTGTCACTATGTTTTCAAAAAGCTGTCTGCTGCAGAGGCGTCAGAAAGCGTAGACCTATATGAGGGAAAGGGTTAATATAAGCTGATGAAAGGTTGTTTCGCAATCGATGTAAAATAAATAAGTTTTAACTAAACAGGAATCAAACCTGGAATACACAGTACCAAATCTCTATATAAGCTCTCTGATAAGCCCATTATTGCTTTCATTGGCCCTATCCCACATACAGCAAATCTGCAGCAGACGGCTTTGATAACTTCTGCACAAAAATAGGGATAACCTCTAAAAATGAAATTGCAATTGCCAAAAAGAGTTTTGCTCATTTCAGCAATTTCTTCTTTCGTCACAATGTTTTCAAAATTCATCTACTGAAGAAGTGTTAGAAAGCTGAACTACATGTGAGAAAGGATTAAGAGCTGACAACAGGAAATTTCAAATTCCAGGGCAAGCTTTCAGGAATTTTTAGAGGCGTATTTCATTTATATCATGGCGACAGTTACACTAAAAGTCAAGATTGTGTGCATGATCTCGACTTGACAAACATAATAGTAGGCAAGGGAAAACGTGACTTAAAACAAAATTGTAGGCATAAAGGAAGTAGAACCTAACAATGCCTCAGGGCAATTCACCATGACTACAACAGTCACACAAGCAATTTGGAACCCTGGATGCTCAGTGACCTGCACCTCTTCCAGTGCAACACAAGCCAGAGGGAAACAGACAAACAGACTTGTAAATTATCATGAAGCAATGGGGGCATTGATTAACTGTAGGGGGCCTATAGGCATGTATATTGATGTAATATTTCAGGGAATAATTCAGACCTGATGCATATTGATTTCAGAGAACATTATTCCAGATATTCTTCCCATTCTGACACCAGGCTGACCCCCCAATACCTAACACCCCAGGCTTAGATTAACCCTTTCCCACATGCAACAAATCATAGAAAAAATTCAATTATAAATATGGAAACTCTCTAAAGAATAATAATTATTATTGAAAACACCATGGCAAGATAGAAATCGATTAGTCATCAATTTCTCGGTTCGTCACGATTTCTTTTCAAAAAGTCGTCTCCTGTAACGACATCGGAAAGCGCCTGTATGTGGGAAAGGGTAACAGTATGAAATATATCACACAACATCTCTTAGAACTTAAACTGGGACATTCTGATGTGGCTACTCAAAAAAGAATTGGCTTTTGAGTAGCCACAACATAAAGAGTTTAGAGTCCTAATACATATATCTAAGTTTATGAAATACACACACCCCTCATCTAGAACTTAGAGACTGTTAACCCTTTCCCTCATACAACAGATCTGCAGCAGACGACTTTGAAAATGTCTTGGCAAAAGCACAGAAAATCCCTTAAAATTAAAGAACAATAATTGAATCGAGTTTTAAAACATGGTGACAAAAGAAGAAATTGCTTGTTTTGAGCAATTTCTTCTTTCGTTGCCACGCTTTCAAAAAGCTGTCTGCTGCAGAGGCTTCAGAAAGCGTCAATATGTTGGAAAGGGTTAACAAATTGTTGATTTACCATGAATATTGACCCATTCTGTATAATATGTATACTGAGGTTCACATTGATAGATGGGGATTTAATGTTTTCCATTACAGAACGTCATATCTATCATCCTTTCCCACATACAACGCATCTATAATTGAATGGATAACCAAAAGCACCACGTAAGGCACAGACGCTCGACTGATAGGAAGGAATAAACAAAAAACCTTAACCGGACAACCACGCCGCCGCCGCCGCCGACGCCAGGGTCATGACAATAGCTCTCTTTTTTTCAAAAGTCGAGCTAAAAATTGAAAACATTGTGGCAAATGGAGAAATTGCTCAAAATTTTGTCACTATGTTTTCAAAAAGCCGTCTGCTGTAGAGGCGACAGAAATCGTCTATATGAGGGAAAGGTTTAAATCAGATATGCTGGCAAACATTTAAATGCCCATATACCTGTGGTGAAGCTCATATAAAATTGGATACCAAAAAATGCAGTGGATTAAACAAACTGTTTACCCTCTCCAAAGGACAGACACACATTTGCCATGTTTGAAGCAGACGACTATTGAAAACAACGTGGCAAGTAAATCAGTATCTACCAAATTCATCATCTGGTCATACAAGCTGACTGGTATATACTTTTTATTATGGTTACAACCTAAAACTGACTATATACAAGTATGCAATTTGATTGTAAATGCCATTCACTTCAAAACCTTGGAAGATGACAAAATTGCATGTGGCGAGGTCTTAATTATCATTGACAGTTATAAAGCGAGTGATTATTAGGGTGTAATTTATTTTGTAACTTGTTTTACTGTTGTGAGTTTCCCACCTGCCATTTATGAATTTTTATCACTATTCACACCTTTCTCTTTGACATTACTTCTTTGATGTCTGTGTGGGAAATTTGTACCTGCCTTTTTCGAAATTCTACACACATTATTATTGCTTTGTTTCCTTTTACACTGGGGAGCTAAAGGTCAAACAGGACAGAAGTATTGTCAGTCTCTATGAAGGAAATATAACATTGAATATAGTAAAAAACATTGTTGAAAAGCAAAAATTGTTCATGATATGAGAATATTCTTGATTATTGCGACATTTTTTTCAAAGGTCATCTGCAACCAAATATGACTGCACTTTGTCGTCTGCTGCTGGTTTGTCAAATATTGTAAATGTTTAACAGCAATGATGACAAAAACAACAACATGAATGATATAATAAAGACAGTACTTCCTCTCCTTTCTACAATAATTTCAGAATGATCACTCGTTGTCAAGAGGTCACAAAAGAAATTGGAATAGAATAGAAAGAATCAATGATTAGATTTGGCCATTCATCAACTTAACCATATGGTACCATTATAACATATGTTTTATGAAAGATGCTAACTAACATCTTATTGATATTCCCCTACACTTAACCCTTTTCCTCATACGATAATTCTGCAGCAGACGACTTTGAACATATTTTGTCAAAAAATAGAAAATCTCTATAATTGAATGGATAACCATGACTCAAAGTGGAAAACATTGTGGCAAAAGAAGAAATAGCTAGTTTTGAACAATTTTTTCTTTAATCAATATGTTTTCAAAAGGCCGTCGTCTGCTGCAGAGGCGTCAGAAAGCGTCTATATGAGGGAAAGGGTTAAGCCTTTCCCTCATACGACAATTCTGCAGCAGACGACTTAGAACTTATTTTGTCAAAAAATAGAAAATCTCTATAATTGAACGGATAACCTTAACCCTTTCCCTCATATAGACGCTTTCTGACGCCTCTGCAGCAGACGGCTTTTTGAAAACATAGTGACAAAAGAAGAAATTGCTCAAAACGAGCAATATCTCCTTTTGCCACAAAGTTTTCCACTTTTAGTCATAGGTTATCCATTCGATTATAGAGATTTTCTATTTTTGACGAAATATTTTCAAAGTCGTCTGCTGCAGAATTGTCGTATGTGGGAAAGGGTTAAGGACTAAAATAGAAAAACATTGTGGCAAAAGGAGAAATTGATCGTTTTGAGCAATTTCTTCTTTTGCCACTATGTTTTCAAAAAGCCATCTGTTGCAGAGGCGTCAGAAAGCATTTATGAGGGAAAGGGTTAAGTGTAACCCTTTCCAAAGCCTTTTGATGCATCCACCGTTCATATTAACATCAATGAGCATTTCATCCGTTTTGCCACAATGTTTTCAACTCTATGCAATTTAGTTATTCTTTTATTTAGACATTTTTACATATTTTTGCCTTGATGATTTCAGTCATCTGCTGCATATTTGTTGTATGTGGGATTTATTTACAGCTTTAATTCATAATGATGAAGGCAACATTCTAGGACCTGTAAAAAGAAACCTTGATATTTTAGTTGTCTGTGGGTCAGTGAGGGCTTTGAAAATGTCTGAGAAAGGACATGTTTATCCCTTTCCCTCTAATAGACGCTTTCTGACGCCTCTGCAGCAGACGCCTTTTTGAAAACATAGTGACAAAAGAAGAAATTGCTCAAAACAAGCAATTTCTCCTTTTGCCACAATGTTTTCCACTTTTAGTCATTATAAGGTTATCCATTCAATTATAGAGATTTTCCATTTTTTGACAAAATATGTTCAGTCTTCTGCTCCAGAATTGTCATATGAGGGAACGGGTTAAACAAGGTCGAAAACGTTGTGGAAAGAGAAGAAATTCCTTGTTTTTCAGCTCTTTACCAGACAATGTTCTCAAAAGTTCTCTGCTGAAAGTTCACCAAAATGTCTTCTGAATTGGAAGTACCGTACAGGGGCTATTTCATTCAAAAGGAATTTCTGATTCGTGAGTAAGCCTTAATTGAACTAAAAACAAGACATGTTTGTCAAACATTATGCCCCCCCTGAGCGCCATGTTGTCAGGAATATTAGGACAATTGAGTAAAATTTGCCAGTTGATTTGTCACTTCACATTGGATGTCTATGAGTCAGTTTTAAGATTATGAACAATGTTCATTCAAAGTTTGAGGATAGTAGGTACAGTTCTTAATCCCATTGTGATGATGACTAATATTTGCAGATATTATGTATCCTCCAGGTTAGGCACTGTTGAGTTATCACTCAGACAAGCTTAAAAAAAAGGTTTTTGTGTTCAAGGTCACTGTGACCTAGACCTTTGACCAAATGACCTCAAAACAGATAGGGTTCATCTACTGGTCAGGCCCAACCTCCAAGTCAACTTATAGTACAATAGGTCCAGGCATTGTTGAGTTATCACTCGGACAAGCTTAAAAAGGGTTTTTGTGTTCAAGGTCACTGTGACCTTGACCTTTGACCTCAAAATAAATAGGGTTCATCTACTGGTCCGGCCCCACCTCTAAGTCAACTTTAAGGACCATAGGTCCAGGCATTATTGAGTTATCACTCGGACAAGCTTAAAAAGGGCTTTTGTGTTCAAGGTCACTGTGACCTTGACCTTTGACCCAATGACCTCAAAATAAATAGGGTTAATCTACTGGTCAGGCCCAACCTTCAAGTCAAGTTTGAGGACCATAGGTCCAGGCAAAATTGAGTTATCACTCGGACAAGCTTAAAAAGGGTTTTTGTGTTCAAGGTCACTGTGACCTTGACCTTTGACCCAATGACCTCAAAATAAATAGGGTTCATCTACTGGTCAGGCCCAACCCCAAGTTTGAGGACCATAGGTCCAGGCATTGTTGAGTTATCACTCGGACAAGCTTTGGTCTACAGACGGACCGACCGACCGACAGACATGTGCAAAGCAATATACCCCTCTTATTCGAAGGGGGCATAATTATTACATTTCCAGAAAGAGTAGAAATGGAATATTCAGAGTTTGGTAAAAAAAAAACATTAGAAAATTTGATAGCCAACTATACGCCCAGGGTAATACTTCTTACCAAAATTCAACTGTTTTCCGACATTTCATTGAAGTATTTTTAAACCTTAATTGTTTAAAAGGTAGTTTGATATGCAAGTTTTGACTCACTAGGTTTTATTTAGTGAGCATTATGAAAACACTATATGTATTGTATACTGTAACTGTAGTGTATTTTATGTATTTGTTAAGCCTCAATACAAGAAGGCTTGAAGTGAAAGATTGGGTCTTTAATATATTTTCCAGATCTTTGTTTGTTTGTAAGGCAAGCACAACAATGAATAAAGATACATTCTTGCTCTACGTAGATTCCTCGATTTACTTTTTCCACTGAACTAGTTTGCCTTTCCTGTTTCAAAACATCTTCCTTTGTAACTTATAAATACAAGTAGGTGTTATCTGGACTTTTAACCCTTTCCCTCATATAGACGCTTTCTGACGCCTCTGCATCAGATGGCTTTTTGAAAACATAGTGACAAAAGAAGAAATTGCACAAAACGTGCAATTTCTCCTTTTGCCACAATGTTTTCCACTTTTTGTCATAGGTTATCCATTCAATTATGGAGATTTTCTATTTTTTGACAAAATACGTTCAAAGTCGTCTTCTGCAGAATTGTCGTATGAGGGAAAGGGTTTAACAGTTCAACAGTATTTTAGTTAAAGCATCCCATCAATTATGCAAGACCCATAGCAGACTGACTTACCTGCAGGCCTTTGAGGCGTGGAAATGTACCTTGTACTATTGATTATGTTAACCCTTTCCCTCATAGGACAATTCTGCAGCAGACAACTTTGAACATATTTTGTCAAAAAATAGAAAATCTCGAAAATTGAATGGATAAAACCTATGACTAAAAGTGGAAAACATTGTGGCAAAAGGAGAAATTGCTCGTTTTGAGCAATTTCTTCTTTTGTCACTCGATCATTGTTTTCAAAAAGCTGTCTGATGCAGAGGCATCAGAAAGCGTCTATATGTGGGAAAGGGTTATCCGTTTCCCACATACAATTGTTTTCTGACGCCTCTGCAGTAGACGACTTTTGAAAACATCATGGCAAAAAGAGAAATTGCTCATTATAAATTAGCAGTTTCTCGCTTTACCACAATGTTTTCAACCCTTTTCAATATTTAAACTATCCTTTATAGAGATTTTCCCTAATTTTGCGTAGATGTTTTCAAAGTCGTCTTCTATAGATTTGTTGTATGTGGGAAAGTGCGTTAAATGCCTTTTTCAACAGAATTTCAGTTATATAACAGCAGCCAGTTCACCTAACTTGTGTTTCCTCGCTTTCTCACACCAGTAGTTCTTAGTAACTCCAAACAAAATGTTTCCAAGATAATTGCGTACCTTCCCACATTAAATTTTAGCCAATTGGTTGAAGACGATTGACACATATATATATAAGTCACAATGACTTAAGTTTAGTCAATCATTGGAAAGAATAATTAAGCCAAGTCGGATTTATAACTTATGACCCCAGTGAGTGGACTGACAGCTCTCGTTGTTACAGACAATTTGCTGTTTGGCCTTGCACAAGGACACTTCAATATTACTTCTAGCAGTGATTGAACCTGCAACATCTGGTTTCCAAATCATTGACACAAACCATTAGGCCATGCTGGATTCCTGTTAATCCTTTCCCTCATATAGACGCTTTCTGACGCCTCTGCAGCAGACGGCTTTATGAAAACATAGCGACAAAAGAAGAAATTGCTCAAAACGAGCAATTTCTCCTTTTGCCACAATGTTTTCCACTTTTAGTCATAGGTTATCCATTCAATTAGAGATTTTCTACTTTTTGTTAAAATATGTTCAAAGTCGTCTGCTGCAGAATTGTTGTATGAGGGAAAGGGTTAAGTGCAATTAAACCCTTTCCAACAACAACAAAATCTGCAGCAAACGACTTTGAATACATTGTTGATAGGAATATGGATAATCTCAATAAATAAACACATAATTTTAGTGAATAGAGTAAAATGTTGAAAAAAAATGTGACAAAAGGTGAAACTGTTTATATAAATTTTATTGCATAAAGTTATACTAAAGTTGTCTGCTGCATTATTCATCAAAATGCATCTGCATGTGGGACAGATTAACAGTCTCAAAACTGGTAGATCTTGGCTTACAATAGAAAGTTGTAAAGACCAGGTAATTATGCCAGAATAGTTCTAGACTGACCCATTTCACAGAGAATAATCTACATTCTTTTATCATAATATCTAACAGGTGTTTCTATACACTACATAATTATAAACCCATTATTAATTTAGTTCTTTTCTCTGACAGGTATGCATTTAAAAGTTTTCAATATATCTGAAATACTGGTATATTAAAAAACATTATTAGAAAGGAAGTCTATACCTTTCCTCCATACGACATTGAACAATTATTTGTCAAAAAAAATAGAAAATCTCTATAATTGAATGAATAACCTATGACTAAAAGTGGAAAACATTGTGGCAAAAGGAGAAATTGTTCATTTTGAGCAATTTCTTCTTTTGTCACTATGTTTTCAAAAAACTGTCTGCTGCAGAGGCGTCAGAAAGCGTCAAATGAGGGAAAGGGTTAAACTGATCATAAATTCCTATAATAAATTATCTATGCCATAATGCCAGGTAAACTTCACATGTATTTTGATCATTTTGCTGCTATTAATGTCTGCTTGGAACACTTGTATGGATAAACTCCTGTAACAAAACTAAAAGATTCTTGGACCTTTTGATCCGAAGGTGAACTCCATGCATGTCCCCTTATACATAATTTAACCTCTGCTACATTAAACCCTCTCCAAACTTGATAATTTGTATGACATTGTGTCCTCCAATTTCTGGAGTATGAAAAGGTTGTGAAACGTTCAGAAGGCTTTTCCTATGTAGTCCATTATTGGGCGCCGTTGTTACAAAACAGTCCTTAAAGATCTGACCTGACAAGGGCTCAGATCTTGGACCTTTTTATCGGAAGGTGATTGCTCCACCATGTCACCATAAAACCTAACTCCATAGCAAGGCAGTATAAGTGTCCTTTTATACATAAACTTGCCTCACCCAGATAAAAGACAACTATTGACACCTGTATAGCAGGCAACAGTTTGAAAATAGAGGCTCTTGACGCATTTGTCAAAGGTATTTCAGATAAATCATGGCGGCCGGTTCAACTAATGATTGTTTCCTGGCTTTCTCGCATCATACTCCTCACGTCATTCTTCCTATGCAACTGGCTACCTTCCCACATAAGACTATGTAGGCCATTAAAACTAAATGGAAACAATGTCCCCAACAAAACATTGTGAGAGACACCTGAATGATAGGATGACAACATAGGCTCTCTTGGGACAATGGTCCAGACGAGCAAATAATAATAAAAAAATATAAATATACATTACAATAAAACTAGTGTTTACATTTTAGTTTGACATTAGATTGTCAACATCAGATGAACCACGTCAGCGGATCTAGTGTCATGTTGCATCTCCATTAAGGAATTACAATGGAAGTTTGTTTATTGTCCATTAACAACTATTGATCATCGGCAGGTTTTTTTATAAGAAATTACATCTTGGAGATTTTTTGCATGTATGAGAACTGTGAAGGCTCTTGTGAAACTCTACAGGAGCACATATTAGGCAGTCACCACTGATTGTATATTGCAACAAGTCCCTAAATCAACAGACGCAGCACAAATAGTTTGGCTTAAATTGTAACTGGATCCCCCAACTCATTCAAACACAACTTTAAACCAAAACAGTATCAGTCTTCTTTAAAAGAAATGACCTCAGGGGGCTTAACCCTTTCCAAACTGCAGATACGGTTTGACTCAACGAACACAGGACAACTTTGTGAACATTGAGACAATATTTATTGACTCTGTTAACCCTTTCCCTCATACGACAATTCTGCAGCAGACGACTTTGAACATATTTTGTCAAAACATAGAAAATCTCCATAATTAAATGGATAACCCATGACAAAAAGTGGAAAACATTGTGGCAAAAGGAGAAATTGCACGTTTTGTGCAATTTCTTCTTTTGTCACTATGTTTTCAAAAAGCCGTCTGCTGCAGAGGCGTCAGAAAGCGTCTATATGAGGGAAAGGGTTAAACAATAATACATGTACTTTCATTTACAAAGATTTTCCATGTTTATATAATGCTGTTACAATGTTTTCAAGTCTATACTGCTGTAGATGCATCTAAATGTGTCTGGAAGTGGGAAAGTGTTAACACTTTCAATTTTATCTTTTTCCTTCAATTTGTCTATACAACCTGTGGACACAAATATATTCTGAAATCACCCTGGAAACCCATGATGCAAAATGGTACAACATGGCATTTGCAAACATTGTAGATCCAGATTAGTGTGCAGTCTGATCAAGATCAAGATCTACACTTTTCATAAATTACTTATAAATAAAGGCTTTTGAGATTAGCCCCTGGTTTATTCTGAAGATTTTGAAGATTTTGATCAAAATGCAGATGTACAGCCAGATTTGAACCTACATTATTCAGTATTCACAAATGCGGAACTGTACCTTTTTGCATGAATCTGCTATATATTTCTTCAAATAGAATTTCAAGGCACCAGACATCCAGCATAATCAAAATATTCTAAAGATATCTGCGAATATTGATGTAAAATAAATAGGTTTGAACTGGAGTAAATGCTTATCAATTATGTGTATGTACCTTTAATACATTACTTTTTTACTTTTCCAAATTAGAAACATTTAATGGATAATTTGACAATTTGATTTGTTTGGCAGGATAATGTTAACCCTTTCCCTCATACGACAATTCTTCAGCAGACGACTTTAAACATATTTTGTCAAATAATGGAAAATCTCTATAATTGAATGGATAACCTATAACTAAAAGTGGAAAACACTGTGGCAAAAGGAGAAATTGCATGTTTTGTTTAATTTCTTCTTTTGTTACTATGTTTTCAAAAAGCTGTCTGCTGCAGAGGCGTCAGAAAGCGTCTATATGAGGGAAAGGGTTAATACCTTCTTTTTTTACTTTTCCAAATCAGAAACATTTAATGCATTATTTGACAATTTGATTTGTTTGTCAGAATAATGTTAACCATGGTAATTCCTAGGTAATTTACCAGTACTACCACTTTTGTTTGTCCTAACATGGATGAATCAGTCAAAATGCATAATCCTCACAACCCAGAGCCCAAGGATGGAAGCCATTACAACTAATATTTAAGTTTCTGGCATGTCACCTGACCTCAGACCTGGCGGCGGACGCACTAACCAATACACAACAGAGATTTCAATAATCAAGAGTGTGGAAAAGCACATGACAGTGTCAGTAAGTGTTACAGACAGATGGACAGACAAAACATTCATAAATGATCCTTATATGTCTCCCAGGGATTTGGAAATAGAAAAGAGACCCCCCAAACATTGACGGGAATGGAGAATTTGCTTTTTCTTTTAGCAATAATTTCAAGTCACCTACTGTAATCAGTTTGCTTGTTTCAATAGTGTTTTATGCCAATTTCAACAGTTTTTCAGTCATATCACAGCATTTCCTGGGAAAATTACCAATACGGCTGGTAAGCTTATTACATGTATGACTATGATCAATTTCTACATTTGCCACAACGTTTTTAGATGAGGTCTGAGACAAATGCATCAAAAAGCATCTGCAGGTGGGATTAACCCTTTCCCTCATACGACAATTCTGCAGCAGACGACTTTGAACATATTTTATCAAAACATAGAAAATCTCCATAATTGAATGGATAACCTATGACAAAGAGAGGAAAACATTGTGGCAAAAGGAAAATTGCACGTTTTGTGCAATTTCTTCTTTTGTCACTATGTTTTCAAAAAGCTGTCGGCTGCAGAGGCGTCAGAAAGCGTCTATATTAGGGAAAGGGTTAAAGGCTATAATAAGTTGTTACCTACCAATTGTGTCTATGTACTTTACAGTGGGACTCGAGGGCCCATTTACTTGTGGAGCCCCACTCATTCCTGGGTCCTGTGGGTTTGCAACTCAAATCCTGAAAATAGACAATAACAAATATTATTCCACTTATCTTGGAATTATAAGGAAATAAATATTTTAATAATTTTAGATCGATTATCACATCCTTTCCAACATACATCCTAGTTTTGACACATCAGCAGACGACTTTTGAAAGCATTGTTGCAAAAGGAGAAATTTTCAATTTTTTTAGGCAATTGTAAGATCATTTATAGATATTTTCAGTGTTTTTGCCTAGATTTTTTCAGTTGTCTGCTGCAGATTTGCTGTAAGTGCTGTAAGTTAAAATAAATATAATTGTAAGAACTATTGTTAGAAATCAGTGTTGACTACAGATGCATGAGTTCAGTAGGATTTGAGTTAACAATTTCTTACTCTTCTCTTAGCAAATGATGTGCAATAACTGAAAACTGTTGAAAACGGCTTAAAACACCATTCACACAAACAAATCTTTAAACAAATACAAACAACAAAGTCTGAAAAAGTCCAGAAACAGCTATAAAACTTGT
This sequence comes from Serripes groenlandicus, assembly GCA_031761405.1. NCBI lineage: Eukaryota > Metazoa > Mollusca > Bivalvia > Cardiida > Cardiidae > Serripes > Serripes groenlandicus. The sequence goes on along the minus strand of JASEVX010000009.1, from coordinate 51,467,773 downwards.
TTATGACATGGAATGATACATAATTTGTCCTTGAATGCATTTATGCATGCATATTATACACACTCCCACCTACCAAATAATCTTTTGCGGCTTTAACCCTTTCTCACATCCCTTTCAATCTTGCAAACACTGTCATTTTGAAAACATTGTGGAAAATGTTGGGAAAGGGTTAAATTAGGCTGTCGTATTCAAATGTCAATTAAATTATCTGATGTGATTTTTGTTTAATTTCTTCTTTTTGTATATAATATTAGATCAATATCAATATCAAAATCCCCTCTGACAAATAATTCAAAAGTCTCCATAAAATCGGATTTTGCCAAACTGCATATTATTATAATTGTACAACTACCAGTATACAATATATACAGTTTCCACAAAAACTTGCAATCATCAGCTAACAAAAGATACCACATTAATTTGCATATTTTTTAACACATTAAAAAACAATACATCTTGCAACTTAAGATGAAAGTGTATACAGAATTTTTATTTTGTTACACAGAAAATGAACTTGTCTTGTCTCTCTTGACAACAATAAAATTTGCATTCTGCATAACTGCTTAACCCTTTCCCTCATATAGACGCTTTCTGATACCTCTGCAGCAGACGGCTTTTTGAAAACATAGTGACAAAAGAAGAAATTGCTCAAAACGAGCAATTTCTCCTTTTGCCACAATGTTTTCCACTCTTTAGTCATAGGTTATCCATTCAATTATAGAAATATGTTCAAAATCGTCAGCTGCAGATAAACTGGTGAAAGATTTTATAAATAGTAAAAATGACTTTTCTCCTTTGCGTACAGGGATGCGCAGGTTAGCATTATGTAAGACTGATGCATTGGTAATACTAATCACTAATAGTAATACCGGTGTCATATATTATTTTGACCCGCGGGTCATGTTCAAAGTTTTCGCCTGCAGAATTTTCGTATGAGGAAAAGTGTTAACCCTTTCCCACACACAACAATTCTGCAGAAAACATATTTTATGAAAAACAACAAGGCAAAAATATGTTAAAACAATGTAGCAATGGAGGAAAATGCTCATCATGAAATTGTGTTTTCAAAATTTCTATGCAATGCAAGTGAGAAAGGGCTTTTATAGCTTGAGTAAACACAATAGAGGGTTTGGAGGGCAAGTTTAACCCTTTCCCATATTACAACAAACCTGCAGTAGACGACTTTGAAAACATACCCAAAGCAAATTGGAAACTCCCTTTAAATGAAAGTTTTATAATTGAATCGAGTTGAAAGCATGGTGACAAAACGAGAAAATTTGCTCATTTTGAGCAATTTCTACTTTTGTCGCCATGTTTTCAAAATATCAGTCTGCTGCAGAGGCTTCAAAAAGCGTCTATATGAGGGAAAGGATTAAAATCATGAAATATGCCCCTTTTCCACCGGCAGTCTTATTTGACACACGGTACGTACCTGCTGCAGATGACTTTGGAAACACTCTGACAAAAGAGGAAATTGCTCATTATAAATCATCAGAGCAATTTCTACTTAAGTGGGTGGGCACAAAGTTTTCAACTGACTTCAATAATAGTTAAATTAACCCTTTCCCACATACAACAATTCTGCAGCAGTTTACTGAAAAATTCCAGGCAAAAGTGTGATAATATCTCTTTATAAGAAATGTTTAAAACATTGTGGCAAAAGGTGAAATTGCTGGTTTTGATCAATTTCTCCTTTTGTCAAAGTTTTCAAAACTTGTCTGCTAGAGAGGCGCCAGAAAGCGTCTATATGTGGGAAAGGGTTTAATAATACTTTTGTTTTTAAGACTATCCATATTTGGCTGACTGTGTGACTGGTGTCTGTGTCTCTCCTGTTCCCTGATTTAGTGACATAAGACCCCACCCCCAAAATTGCCAGCCGCAGGTCATGTTGTCATGTTATTGTAACTTTTACATTTTTTAACCCTTTCCCACATACAGGAAATCTGCAGCAGACGACTTTGAAAGTATCTAGGCAAAAGTATGGAAAATCTCTACAAATGATCATGATATAGATATTAAATAGAGTTGAAGACATTGTGGCAAATGGAGAAATAGCTCATTATGAGTAATCATTACTTAAAAGTTGTCACAATGTTTTCAAAGTGGTGTGCTGCAGATTTGTTGAATGTGGAAAAAAGGTTATATACATGTATAGCAAATAGCCAAAAAACAAAATAGGAAAAACTATAGAAAAATTCCTAACCTCATTCTGTCAGATTTTATCTGGATTCAGACAGAAAACAAAACACACATTATCCAGTTACTACAATACAACTTTATCAATCAGCATACTCATACTTGGAGGGCTTATCAGTTATTGCTTTATTCAGCTGACACTTTATGATAACATGTGATATGGGTATCTTATTTCATGGTGATTCCTTCAACCCTTTACCACATACAGACGCTTTCTGATATGCCTCTGCAGCAGATGACTTTTGAAAACATTATGACAAAAGGAAAATTGCTCATTATAATAAGCAATTTCTCTGTTTGCAGCAATGTTTTCAACTTTCTTCAATGATTAAACTTTTATATGAGGAGCCTTTTACCATATCTTAACCCTGTCCCACATACAACAAATCTGCAGCAGATATGACTTTGAAAACTTAGTGACAAAAACCTGAAAAATCTCCATAAAAGATATCTTATTCGTTAAATAAAGTTGAAAACATTGTTGGCAAAGGAGAAATTGCTCATGATGCCACAATGTTTCCAAAGGTGCTTTTGTGTCAAAATGTGTCTGTAGGTGGTAAAGGGTTAACCAGCTGTTGACGAATGAATCTGCTGCAGATTTGTCATTTTTGGGAAATGTACAAGTTCACAAAAGGAAAGTGAAATTCATTCCTTAAAATTCCCCGTTCATCTTTGTTTCAACTTTTGATCCATAGATCTTATAATACAGCAAATAAGTTTTGAAAAGATTATGAGAAAAAGAAAACATTATATTCAGAAATGAAAAGTATGCATTGAAAAAATAGTTATAGTACTAAAGACGAATCTGATATGTGACACATTCAACTTTGAGAAATATTGAGGGTAAATTTCTGGGGACAAGTAATTTCTCCTTTTCTCGAGATCACCATGTTTTTTAAAACTATGTATCAAAATTTTACTCCAGACTTAAGTTAACAGATGTCAAACTATATTATCTGCACATGTTTGCAAAACAAACAACTAAAATTGTCATATCAGGGGAATTTATGGTATAGTTATAAATGGTATAGCTGCACTAATTTAACCCTTTCCTACCTGCATTTTCAGATGATCCCCTGTGAAATGAACAGTTACAGTTCATGATTTATTCATGAATTATTCATGAACATAAGTCCTTGAAGTTAAAATGGGGCTTATCCTTAAAATGTTCATGAAATACATTGAAGGTTATTTCAGACTTTTCACTACCAAACTCTCTTAAATAGTTCATGAATTATCTATGAATCATTCAAGGACAAGATATTTTATGCTCAGTTCATGAATACTTTATTCATGAACTGTTCATGAAATTTCTTCTATATAACTTTAAAGTCTCATTTTAACTTCTTGTTCTGGAAATGAACTGTTCATGTCTCAAAATTTTGGAAAAGTTCATGAACCATTTAAGACAGGCAAATCTTGAACTGTCTTTGAACAGTTCTGGAATGTAATTCTGTAAACAATTCTGAAAGGGGAATGGTTCTACAATGGTAACCTGTACCAAATAGTCTGGGTGGACTGGAACTAGATTCTGTACAGAAGAAAATACAGAAAGTCTGTGCAGATTCTATACAGAAAATATTCTGGTTAATTGAAACATAGTTGAACCAGAATTCTATAAAAATATTTTTTACATGAAGACATGGCTTCTTCCAAATGTGGCAATGCAATACTTTAATAAATCACCAATATAACATGTTGTTTTATGACATAGCACAATATAATTTGATAATTTAATTTATAATGTAACATTTAAGACATTTATCAAATGTGCCCATCAAGTTGTTCATAAGAAATTACAAAATTCGTCTCTGTGCCTTTGAACCACAACATATTTCTCCCACCAAAAAATTTAAAGGAAGTATAAACATTACTCTCTTCTTATTGAAGAGATCCTGTATTTTATGCTAGAGTTAACTCCCTTGGTATATTTCAAATTGATGTCAAGTTGTCTTATTTTGGTTATTCCACTGGTTTCACACTAAGTTAAAAAGTCATTGTAGATTCTAATTTAATTAAATTAACTGAGTAAAAATATTATTTTAAAAGCAGTGATGGTGTTACTGTTTAATATAATTAACTAGTCACAGTGGTATATTGAAACTAATTAGCAGGCTTGCAGTTATTATACTGCCAGATAGTTACTGTAAATTATGTGATTAATGGAATAATGATATATATACATGGCTGGCATTTCATGAATGTTTTACAGTTTACTGTTCTTGAACCATTATTGAAGTCAATTCATGCACCTTTTAAGAACTCAACAAATTCTTCAACTGTTCTTAAACCAGTATTGAAGTCAGTTCATGTACGTTTTAAGAACTCAACAAATTCTTCAATTGTTCTTAAACCGGTATTGAAGTGAACTCATGAACATTTTAAGAACTTTAAATATTCTTCAACTGTTCTTGGACCATTCATGTCAGTTTATGAACATTTTAAGAACTTTGACGTTTTCTTGAATCAATCGAATTGGGCTTCAACTATTCATGAACTGTTCAAGAAAAGACTTCAAGGACTGTTCATGTCCATAAGTTCATGAACACAACTAAAGCATTGATAAAGATTGGTTCATGAACAATCCTTAAAAGGTATGAAAAATTCATGATTTCATGAATTTCATTTTGCAGGGGCTGCCTGCATATGCAGGAAAAGGTTTTAAACATTCAAAATCTGATAACCCAGTATTAGCACAACTTGGCTCTCTAAATAAATAAAACACCTTCAATCTAACAGTAGTTTTTTTAGATTTGATTGTTTTAAATTAAATGTTTATCCAGTACCTCAGAACCATTCATCCTTTTAAAATAAACACTCATAATCTAGAGACAAGAGTGCTCCAGGGGAAAAGTGTGCCACATACCTGCTCATACCCCGAGTTCCTAAATCAATGGTGTTTACCCATTCCCACATTCAACAAATCTGCAGCAGAGGAGACTTTTTAAAAAAATAATATGGCAAAATGAAAAATTGCTCAGTTTGAACAATATCTCCCTTTGCCTCTGTGAATGTTTCAACTTTTTTCAATAAGTATTTACTATCAAAATTGCATAACGGTATATAGATTTTCGACACTTTTTCCTATAGACATTCTCAAAGTTGTTTACTGCAAATTGTGTGTATGTGGGAAAGGGTTTACCCTTTCCCTCAAAAGACAATTTTGCAGCAGACGACTTTGAACACATTTTGTCAAATAATGGAAAATCTCTATAATTGAATGGATAACCTATGACTAAAAGTGGAAAACATTGTGACAAAAGGAGAAATTGCACGTTTTGTGCAATTTCTTCTTTTGTCACTATGTTTTCAAAAAGCCGTCTGCTGCAGAGGCGTCAGAAAGCGTCTATATGAGGGGAAGGGTTAAAAGGTGACTGAGCCATGGACAGAGATTACAGGTTTCTGACATGACTGTGATAATTACACTGCATTCATACGACTTTCTTTTCAACCTCGAAATATAACAATAATGTTTACTCAAGAAAGACCTCCACAAAATATCTGAAAGGCATAATATATAGAGCCAAACAAATTGTGTGCACTGCATGGTCTTATCCGTAGCAATAGATCTTCTTTCCATGGATTTTCCGATTGGCTGGTCATGCAGGGCTTCGATACCGAAACGTGCATATGGAATTTCTGTGTAAGATTTAGAAATTCATGGAGCTATATAATAATCTTATGCCACAATGTTTTCAACTCTCTACATTAACGATACGCCTACATGTTTTTATTATTACAGGGTTTTATATTCGTAACAGCTAGGACAACTGACTGTCATTGAATTTAACAGCCCTGTAATTTTATTCACTTCCATCTGAATTTCTGACTGTTGAATGACTCATACACGAATAGCGATTTCCTGTTCTCTTTTTTAAATTCATAATTTTGAGCACTGGTATGAAACAAGTTTAATCCAACAGTGATTTCCATAAAATTGTATGATTAGCATATTTTAACCCTTTCCCTCATATAGACGCTTTCTGACGCCTCAGCAGCAGACGGCTTTTTGAAAACATAGTGACAAAAGAAGAAATTGCTCAAAACCACCAATTTTCTCCTTTTGCCACAATGTTATCCACTTTTAGTCATCGGTTATTTCATTCAATTAAAGAGGTTTTCTATTTTTGGAAAAAATATGTTCAAAGTCGTCTGCTGCGGAATTGTCGTATGAGGATTGAAAGGGTTAACTTGATAATAGACTTGGGCTTTACAGCTATCATTTGCAGATGTTGAACATTAAACCCTTTCCCTCATACAACAATTATGCAGCAGACGACTTTGAACTTATTTTGTCAAAAAATGGAAAATCTTTATAATTAAATGGATAACCTATGACAACCTCCAATGCCAAGTTTGAGTATACTGAGCGTTACTTAAAGGTCAAAGCATTTTAAAAACAGTTATCAAGCGAACAAGCATTGGCATATATACTAACAGACTAACACTAGTGCAAACTTATAGTGCGAACACATATGTAGCAACTTTATAAACTTAAAAGGAGGGATCATACAGAAAAATGTAATTATACTTTCTTTTATAGACGTTCACGGTCAGTTCTATTTATTTAACCCTTTCCCTCACATAGACGCTTTCTGACACCTCTACAGCAGACGGCTTTTTGAAAACATAGTGACGAAAGAAGAAATTGCTCGTTTTGCTCCATTTTCCACAATGTTTTCCACTTTTAGTCATATATCTATATAGGTAATCCATTCAATTATAGAGATTTTCTAGTTTTTGACAAAAATGAGGGAACGGGTTAACCTCATATAGACGCTTTCTGACGCCTGGCGAAAGGGTTAACTACATGTATTATATGTTTTCAAAATCGCCTGCTTAAGATTTGTTGTAATGAAGTGGGAAAGGGTTATATTGAATTTTCATTATAAACAATTTATTTTTATTCAGAGGAGATCTTGAGACATCCCAGCTGGTGGTCATTTCAGGTAAAGCCCGGTTAACCGTTTCCCTCATACGACAATTCTGCAGCAGACGACTTTGAACGTTTTTTGTCAAAACATAGAAAATCTCCATAATTGAATGGATAACCTATGACAAAAAGTGGAAAACATTGAGGCAAAAGGAGAAATTGCACGTTTTGTGCAATTTCTTCTTTTGTCACTATGTTTTCAAAAAGCCGTCTGCTGCAGAGGCGTCAGAAAGCGTCTATATGAGGGAAAGGGTTAACTGTTAATAATTACCTTAATTCATAGAGATTGACCATATTCTTTTCTAGGTCTGCTGCATATTTGTTGTATGTGTGAAAGGTTTTTTGCTTTGACTGCTGGAATTTGTAAAGCCTGTGCAATCAGTATTTAACCCTTTCCCTCATATAGATGCTTTCTGACACCTCTGCAGCAGACAACTTTTTGAAAATATAGCACTGACAAAAGAAGATAATTGCTCAAAATGAGCAATTTCTCCTTTTGCCACAGTGTTTTCCACTTTTAGTCATAGGTTATCCATTCAATTATAGAGATTTTCTATTTTTTGACAAAATATGTTCCAAGTCGTCTGCTGCAGAATTGTCGTATGAGGGAAAGGGTTAAGAACCAGGCCAGCCAGTCTATAGTGTTGGCTGCCAACTCTACATATTTTATATTGATATTTCTAGAATTTGACATGAACTGTTAAGCTGAACGAGTCCATTTTAAAATGATCAGCATTGAAGGGGTTAGTTAATAGAGGTAATAAAGAAGTGTTTGATCCAGTTTATTATCTATAGACAAACAGTGAGTAATGTGCTTATTTATCACAAACAAACATACTCATCCTGATAAAAAAACGCTCATGATAAATCCCACACATCATACATCACTTATACACCCTTCTCTGGGGAAAAAACCTCCTGGATCCTTAACCCTTTCCCTCATACAACAATTCTGCAGAAGACGACTTTGAACATATTTTGTCAACAAATAGAAAATTTCTATAATTAAATGGATAACCTATGACTTAGAGTGCAAAACATTGTGGCAAAAGGAGAAATTGTTTTAAAAAAGCCGTCTGCTGCAGAGGTGTCAGAAAGAGACTTTATGAGGGAAAGGGTTAATTAACCATTTCCCACTTGTAGAAGCTTTCTGCCGCCTCTTAAGCAGGGGTCTTTTGAAACAGTTGTGATAAAAGGAGTAATTCATTATTGTTCATATTAACCAATTTCTCCTTTGTTTGCAGCTCTTTTCTAAAACTATATATTCATATAAAGAGATTTTCCAGATTTTTGTCCACAGTTTTACAAAGTGAAATAGGGTTAAATTCAGCTGAAACTCGCCTACACATTTCAACACAACTGCAGATGACTGCATGGTTTATAAAAACATTTTTTCTTGAGCCACAATGATTATAACTTCATTTGACTAAATATTAATCTTTTAACCCTTTCCATCATATAGACGCTTTCTAACACCTCTGCAGCAGACAGCTTTTTGAAAACATAGAGGAAGAAGAAGAAAATTTGCTCAAAACGAGCAATTTCTCCTTTTGTCACAATGTTTTCCACATTTAGTCATAGGGTATAAATCCATTCAATTATAGAGATTTTCTTTTTTTTTGCCATTTACTTTGATTTTTGATTATAAATATAATCAATGCTTGTCTGCTACAAATGTGTTGTATGTGTGATAGGGTTAACCCTTTCTCACATTCAACAAATTTTATGGCAGATGAATGTGAAAACTGAATATATATGAGAAATATTATTGAATCCAGTTGAAAAGAGCTAAAAGAAACTCATTAAATTGAGAAATTTCTAATCTTGTACCAAAATATTTTAGAAACTCTGCTGTAGATGCGTCAAAATTCTTCTGGAAAGGTTAATTAATATAACACTTCACTTCAATGAGGCATGCAGCTGTTGAGATGACTTTTAATAATATCTTGAATATTCAATTATTTACAGAATAATCTAAGTTAATATTTCTTCAGTGAAATAAATTTCATTCCTGTAATATATGCACATTGACACATATATATATGCAGCAGATGGCTTTTGAAAGTATTCGTGGCAAAAGGAGAAATAAAAAGCAATTTCTCCTTTGACCGCAATGTTTTCACCTCAATTTAATATTTTAAATAAGAATAATAAGATGTTCAGAGATTTTCCGCATCTTTATCAAGACGTTTTCAAAGAGGAAAAGGGTTAATTGTTAAAACATCATACTGTCAAAGAATGCGAAAGATTCAAACCTGTGACTATAGATCCAGAGCACTGACACAATCCACACATGCACCCACAAACACACGTAACACTATCAATGTGTATACTCTGAGTAACAGAAATCAGCTAGGTAGTAAAATATGCATCCACATGAATGAGCACTTATCTCCACAATGAATGCCAACAATTCTGTACCAGAATCTTGGCCTATCATTCCTCTTATCTCATACATATCATCTTCCAAAACCTTGACCCCCTTACCCCCATACATCCACTTTATTTAGTCATTTTAACAATATTCTATAATATTATGGAGAGTGAATAATTTATCAAAATCACTTTAAGTTTGCTATTCTACTCAATTACAAAAAAAAATATTATGTCTTAACCCTTTCCCTCATTAAAAATATTTTGCAGCAGACGACTTTGAACATATTTTGTCACAAAATGGAAAAACTCTTTAATTGTATGGATAACCTATGACTAAAAGTGGAAAACATTGTTGCAAAAGGAGAAATTGTTCGTTTTGAGCAATTTCTTCTTTTGAAACTTATGTTTTCAAAAAGCTGTCTGCTGCAGAGGCGTCAGAAAGCGTCTATATGAGGGAAAGGGTTAAAATGTTCCTACTTATCAATCACTTTTTCTTAAGATGTTCACTTTAAAACATCTGCAGCAGACAACAGTTACTCATTACTGTTAAAAAAGTGTGGCAATGGAGGAACCCGAATTGCTCATTATATCTAAAATATTGCTTTAATCATACTTGAACATTGGTTTATGGAGCTTTTCCATTGTTTTTTACCTTGATAATTGTTTAAGTTATTAAATGCATATGATACTGCTGCAGGTCTGCTGTATGTGGAAAGGGTTCAGCTGAGTCAAGTAAAGAACAGAGTTTAGTCATAAATTATAGTGTGTTTAACCCTTTCCCTCATATGGCAATTCTGCAGGACGACTTTGAACATATTTTGTCAAAAAATAGAAAATCTCTATAATTCAATGGATAACCTATGACAAAAAGTGGAAAACATTGTGTCAAAAGGAGAAATTGCACATTTTGTGCAATTTCTTCTTTTGTCACTATGTTTTCAAATAGCCGTCTGCCGTCAGAAAGCGTCTATTTGAGGGAAAGGGTTAACCAGTACCTATCCTGGGTTATTGACATAGCAAAGAGCTATCTTGGAAAATGCAAGCATGTTATGCCACATTTCAATTATATAATGATAAGTTTTCCCAAATACAACAAATTTGCAGCAGAAGATTTAGTAGTGATTTGGGCAAAAAACTATGGCAACATCTCTCTATAAATGAATGTATACATACTAATTAAATTGAGTTAAAATAACTGAAAAATAGTGGCACAATGTGGAATTGCTCTTTTTGGGCAATTTCACCTTTTGCCACAATGTTTTCAAAACCATTCTGCTGCAGTTATGCACCAAAATGCTTCTATAAGAGGGAAAGGGTTAAATGCTAAAACCTGTATTTGCATAATTATTCTCCAGGATCAAGAGGCAATAGATGATAAGGGGGCATATTTCACATCATTAAATCCTTTAATATTTGAACTTCAAACCCTCTGTTGTGTTTTCTCAAAGTAATCATCATAATGAGTACTTACAACACAGGGTTAAATAGTTTGGTTCTGTCATAAGACTATAAAGGATCATTTTAGGGGAAAAAAAACCAGTTTACTCTCCAAATATACATGAATTATAGACTATAGGATTAAGGGTTTACAAATAAATTCCAAGCATTCATACCTCCATTAGTGATTGTTACACTGCTCTTTTGATCTGTTCAAATGTATTGATCCTTTTTAACCCAGCTTTCCCAACATACATCAAATCTGCATGAGACTACTCTTATACTTCTAAGCTAACATATAGAAAATCTCTATAACTGCAGGTACAATTGCTGATTTTTTTTCTTTAAAACATTGTGGCAAATGGAGAAATTGCTTGATTTGCCACACTGTTTTCATTCTAAACTCCTCTACTGCAGAGGCTTCAGAAAATGGGTATATATGTGGGAAAGAGATAAATTAAACCATTTATTGTGATAATAATTATTATAATGACATAATAATGTTTTGACAACATTGACCTGTGGATGTGTTTGATTGGCGTTTTAACTGCTTTTAACAACTTTTCAGTTAGATCACACATTTCCCCAGTTACCTGTTCTACTACACCATTCATCCTGACAACATCTAGTCAGGTGTAATTAATTAATGCTTATTTTGCACACATTCCAGAGTGCCAAGGAGTCTGATCTAGTCAACAAATTGTAATATTTGGAAAATTGGAAGAATCATTGTATTGATAAGAGTTGCCAAAATAAATCACGGGCAAAGGAGAAACTGTTTGTTTTGAGAACTTTATTTTTGAAATGTTTTTAAAAGTGGTCTGCACCATAAATGATCAGAGTCAATTAAGGTAGGGCTAAACATGTCAATGTGACCACTGCCATATTTATACAACAAAATCTACAGCAGACAGTAAAACATATCTAGGCAAAATATAGAAAATCTCTATAAATAAACAAAGGGTTATTGAATAGCTGGTTTAAAAACATTGTAGAATATTAAGGAGAAATTGCTCTAATTGCTCATCATGAGCCATTTTTCCATTTGCTGAACTGTTTTAAAAACAGTAAAATAATTTACTAAATGATCTGAATGCCAAGCACTGTAATTAACCCCTTCCCACGTTCAACATTACTGCAGCAGACGACTTTCAAAACTTATTGACAAAAACATGAACAAAATAGCTTTACTGTTTAATTAATAGAGATGAAAACATTGTGGCAAAAGGAGCATTTTCTTTTTTTGCCACAATGTTTTCAAAAGTTGTCTTCTGCAGAGGCGTCAGAAAGCGGCTATATGTGGTAAAGGGTGAAATCTAATTATAATAAGTGGTCTCCAGTTTTTAACATAATAACTTTGGACTTTATCCTTCAAATGGCACCCATTCCTATAAGCTATGGATATAATTGAGTTTCCACGGTGTTGTATGTCGCTTTCAACATTACTGATTCAGTTATCTTGACATCAGTTAGTCAGTCGTAATGCAGTTATATATCGAGGGCTTGGCGTGAAATAGTTGTTACTAAAATTGGTATTTTTTTACCAAGGTTTATTGAATTTCCTCGCCATAAAGTCTTTAAATGTGTTAAATCATTTTTCTTGGTAAACAATGGAAATTTAGGTAACATTGCTCGTTCTGAGCTAACATTGCTCGTTCTGAGCAATGGCACCTAAATTTGCATTTTTTACAAATGGTTCAAAATTGCCCCTAAACCAGGGATTTCAAAATAGGTTTTTAGTTACAACCGTTTCACGCCAACCTCTCGATAATTATGTGTTTGCATGGTGGTGTATGTCGCTTGCAACATTACTGATTCAGTTATCCTGTCAGACATCAGTGAGTCAGTCTCAGTCATAATGCAGTTATATACCCCCTCAATCCTGAGCAACCGAGAGGGAAAGCCATTACTACTACCATTAAAGTCTTTGGTATATGACCTTAGGACGGGGATCGAAACCTCTAGGGTACCTCAGTCTTCTGCTCCAGCTTTGTTGTATATTGGAAAGGATTATAACCTTGACCTTGGAAATGAGGATCTTCATCATCTCATGATGCAATTGAATTTACTCTTTAAAGCATGGATGAAGTGAAGCAATCATAGCATAATTTCATTCTGGTGTCAAAATCAAACACATTGTTAACCCTTTCCCACATACACAGGGTTGTCGAAACATTTTGTTGTAACAGATCAAATAACTGATCAGGCTGGGGTAAGGGCCCCTTTTGGGTCAAAAGCCCTGGTAGGGGGCCCAGGTGAGCGATTGGATTGATTGATTGATTGGGGTTTAACGCCGTTTTTAAAAAATTCTCAGTTATATCACGGTGGCCAGTTCACCTACTCATGCATTTCCTGGTTTTCTCACACCAGTACTCCACACAACAATCTTCCCAAGCAACTGGCTGCTTCCCAGGGAAGCGAAACTAACAGATCAAAGAGAGATTTTAACTGATAATTTTGAAAGGCAATCTGTTAATTTTGACAACACTGCATACAACAAACCTGCAGCAGACAACTTTGAAAACATCTAGTCAAAAACACTGAAAACTATATAAATGTAAGTATATATGACTGCAAAAAGTTGAAAACATTGCGGCAAATGGAGAAATTGCTAATTTTGAGCAGTTTCTTATTTTGCAACAATGTTTTCAAACATCGTCTGCTGCAAAGGCATCAGAAAGCGTCTATATGTGGGAAAGGGATAGTTAGCCCAAGGAACATTAAGTATCTATTGGTTATATACCTAACAATACACTATGGGAGACTGAGAGAACACATATCTTGTGTAGTAACACAAAGTTTGTCTGGCATAGGTATGTGAGCAATCTCCAGTCTGAGAGCAAAAACCCTGATAACAATCTTATCAGAAAGTATCATGTAGGCACTCAGAGAAACATATACATTATCCACACCTGGAATTATAGCATACCTCTGTCCCTTTTTAGAACACATTGGTTTGATTTATGTATGGGTGGGGGGGGGGGGGGGGGGGGGGGGGGGGGGGGGGGGGGGGGGGGGGGGGCGTTATACCCTTTCCCACATACATCAAATCTGCAGTACATGTACAACCTTGAAAACATTTCTAAAAGCAGAAAAATGGAAAATCTTCACAAATGAATATGAAAGTATAATTATTGACATAGATCTATCTAGATTCTAAGCAGAACACAAATTGATTGAATCATTATTGGCTTGAGTTGCAAACATTGTGGCATGAGAAGAAACTGATCATTATAGAAAGGAAATTGAAAACATTGTGGCAATAGGAGAAATTGCTCATGATAAGCAATTTCTCCTTTTGCCACAATGTTTTCAACTTAAAATAATATTCAAAAAGTATACTTTCTTTTCTTCAGTTTCTGATATGTTGCATATAAATTAAATATCGCAGTCTTTGTTTTATTGGGGTTTTACATTATTTCAACATGATTTCAGTTATATCACGGTGACAGTTCACTTATTCATGATCCCTGGGTAAACAAACCAGAACTTAGGCTAGGACATGTGCCTTGCCCATTGCCACACCACCATGTCAATTATAAGCGTCACAACTTGGAATCAAACCCACTCACTCACTCCGGACACCACGTTCGAAATCCCCGACGCTTAATTACCATTGCAAAAGTCTGCTGCTGCAGATGAGTTATATGTGGTGAAGGCTCCAAAGCCAAATTGTTGTCATTGTGTAATTGAATTTGGCAAAATTCCCGTTCTTGGATTATATCATTTTCTCCGAGATGCAATGTCTGTCATTTTCTCTAAAAAAATTCCAACAATGTTTCTTTAACCCTTTCCCTCATATAGACGCTTTCTGACGCCAGGACTGCAGCAAACGGCGTTTTGAAAACTTAGTGACAAAAGAAGAAATTGCACAAAACGTGCAATTTCTCCTTTTGACACAATGTTTTCCACTTTTAGTGATGGATGTTTTGACAAATACATTCAAAGTCGTCTGCTGCAGAATTGTCGTATGAGGGAAAGGGTTAAGGCTGTGAGTGATTGTTTATATATGGCTTTTATAATGTCGCTTTCAAAAGTAGTTAAGTCATATTACAGTGATTCCTGTGCTACTCGTATACATATAGTAACCATTAATCTACTGCTGGTATGACAATTTATCTTGACAACAGTGCACCAGGTGGAATGCAATCACAAGGAACTTGCAGCCACTACCATTTTAAAGATACCCGTATTTTGTATCAGACCAGACCCTACCTGGCATCAATCAACTTAAGGTGGACACATTGTGGCAAATGGAGAAATTGCTCGTTTTAATACAATGTTTACGAAAGTCAACTGCTGCAGATGCGATAGAAAGCATCTATATTAATGAGAGAACTGTTTAATAAATACACAACAGTGGCATTCTGGGAGTAGAACAGATGGCATATTATACAAAGTTAACCCTTTCCCTCATATAGACGCTTTCTGAAGCCCCTGCAGCAGATGGCATTTTGAAAACATAGCGACAAAAGAAGAAATTGCTCAATACAAGCAATTTCTCCTTTTGCCACAATGTTTTCCACTTTAAGTCATTCTAAGGTTATCTATTCAATTATAGTAATTTTCCATTTTTATGACAAAGTATATTCAGTCGTCTGCTGTAGAATTATCGTATGAGGGAAAGGGTTAAGTAGTTGGCAGCTTATTAAACATTGTAGAAATAGGAAAATGCCCAGAAGAAGCAACTCCCTTCCTTTTGCACAGTATTTTCAATTATGTATTAACATGTACCTCCAATCTCAAATCAATTCCTACATAATTATGCTATTGCAAAAAAAGAAAACACAAGTTACAAAGGTAAAAAGTTAACCCTTTCCCACATGCATTTCTATGCATCTGAAGCAGACTACTTTTGAAAACAATGTGGTAAAAGGAGAAATTGATCATAATGAGCATTTTCTTCATTTAACTGAATGTTTTTTCTATTTCATTTAATAAATACGCTTTTATTTGCAAAGTATTTCCTTATTATTACGAAGATGTTTTCAAAGATGTTTGCTGTAGATTTGTTGTAAGTGGGAAAGGGCTAAATTGTCAACACTAAGTAACACTCATAGCTGTCTTAACCCTTTCACAAATTGAGTCACATTTGACACATATGCCTGTTTATCAATCAAAATAGCTCCATTTTCAACCCTGTTGAATTATTACACTTTCAATTATACATATAAATATATATAGATACACATATATATGCGGAATCCGCTGTGGTTGAATGGTTAGCATCAGGGATTTGAAAGCTCGATCCCCAGTCGCGGCGCTACGGTCATAGTGGAGTGCACTTGGGGCAAGGTGCTATTATCCAAGCCTTAGTAACTACTGGTTTGTTTAACCATGGATCATGAATAAGTGAACTGTCGCCGCGATATAAATGAAATAATGTTGAAAATGGCGTTAAACTCTAATAATAATAACACCATGCTTTTGCATAGGTTACACTTCAAAAGTTTCTACTGCAGATTTGTTTAAAGTGGGAAGAAATAATATATGAACTGCAGTCAATTGTTTTAAGAGCCTGTTCATTTGAAAAGTTCTCTTACTATATGTAGTAAGTTTACTTTCTGGGTCAGTGTACACCCTGATCAGCCTTGGCATCAGCACAGTCTGATCAAGATCTACCCTGTTCACTTATTACTTAAATAAGCTTTCTTTTAGTTCTGGTACTGTTTTAAATCCATACTAGAATACATTTAACCCTTTCCGTCATACGACAATTCTGCAGCAGACGACTTTGAACGTATTTTGTCAAAACGTGGAAAATCTCCATAATTGAATGGATAACCTTTGACAAAGAGTGGAAAACATTGTGGCAAAAGGAGAAATTGCACGTTTTGTGCAATTTCTTCTTTTGTCACTATGTTTTCAAAAAGGTGTCTGCTGCAGAGGCGTCAGAAAGCGTCTATATGAGGGAAAGGGTTAATGGTTTGTATGGTGTTTTATGCTGCTTTTAACAATTATTCAGTTATATCACGGCGTTTCCTGGGTCAACTACCGGTACTAAAGGTCCTTTTATCCTGACACCAGCAAGTCAGTTGTAATGCTAATTAACCCCGCAACCCTGAGCACAAGGAGGGCAGCCATAACTGCAATTGTTAACCCTTTCCCTCATACAACAATTCTGCAGCAGACGACTTTGAACGTATTTTGTCAAAATGTGGAAAATCTCCATAGTTGAATGGATAACCTATGACAAAAAGTGGAAAACATCGTGGCAAAAGGAGAAATTGCACGTTTTGTGCAATTTCTTCTTTCGTCACTATGTTTTCAAAAAGCCGTCTGCTGCAGAGGCGTCAGAAAGCGTCTATATGAAGGAAAGGGTTAAAGTCTTTGGTATGACCCGGCCAGGGATAGAACCCATGACCTTCCGCAACCGAGGCAGATACTTTACCACTACACCACTGAGGTGGTCGGTAAATGATATTGAAATAACTCACCTATTTTAAACTCTCAGTTTCAGTGATAACACAATTAATCGAAACGCTCTTTCAAACTTATTCCTCGAAATATGAACGAAAAGCTTCAACAAACTTCAGACACAGAATTCCAGAGACAGAATTGTTCCCATTCACCTCATCTTACTCCACATATATATCCCAGAATGTTTCCTATCCTAACCCACAGCATGGACTGGGAAATCTACAATGCTATCTACACCTGGAAACATCCACCCTTCATCCCCACCCAAATAAAGATTATTTTGCAACAGGCACCATTGAAAAATACATTAGCAAAAGTACAAGGCATACATTGTATAATGTACATTTATATCTCTCTGAATAAAAGTGAAGCTATTTAATATTGTAGAAAGCACTGTGGCAAAAGAGTAATTTCTTCTTATACCTTTCAACATAGAACAAATCTGTTGCAGATGCCTTCCAAAAATGTTGAAAATCTTTACAACTTTTTAATATGAAATCTCATTATTGGTAAGAATTAAAACGTTGCAGGAGAAGAAATTGCTCATCGTGAGCGTTTTTTATTTTTTTTATTTTGCCACAAGGTTTGCAAAGGTAATACTATATGCTGCATTAAGGTCAAAGAATTTGTCTGCATGACGGAAATGGAGTTATCAGTCTTTGAATCATCTAACCCTTTCACAGTTACAGATGATCACAACTAATCTGATTCATTTGCCCTTTCCCTCATACGACAAACTTTGAACATATTTTGTCATAAAATGGAAAATCTCTTTAATTGAATGGATAACCTATGATCAAGTGGGAAAAATTATGGCAAAAGGGGAAATTTCTCGTTTTTTGAGCCATTTCTTCTTTTGTCACTATGTTTTTAAAAAAGCTGTCTGCTGCAGAGGCGTCAGAAAGTGTCTATATGAGGGAAATGGTTAAACACACTGTACATGCATGGTACAAGCAAAGCTGGTGTTTGTGAAAGATTGAAGAATCTTTATGTTCATAGGCATGAAGTGTTAACGAGCATACTACATCATGGTACAGACAAATTATGATCAGATATGAATAACCCAGAAAGCCTCTGGGATAACTTCCCTACCCTTTAGCCCTAGTCCATTTTCAGATCTGACTTTTGGAACAAAATTAGTGAAACATTTAACCCTTTCCCACATACAACCAATCTGCAGCAAGACGACTTTGAAAATAAACAAATCTTTTTGGAAACTCCCTTGAAATGAAGTACAGTAATTGAAAATCGAGTTTAAAACATGGTGACAAAAGGAGAAATTGCTTGTGTAGAGCAATTTCTTCTTTTGTCGCCACATTTTCAAAAAGTGATCTGCTGCAGCTCAGGCGTCAGAAAGTGTCTCTATGAGGGAAAGGGCTAGCCTTAACCCTTTCCCTCATATAAACGCTTTCTGACGCCTCTGCAGCGGCTTTTTGAAAACATAGCAACAAAAGGAGAAATTGCTCAAAACGAGCAATTTCTCCTTTTGCCACAATGTTTTCCACTTTTAGTAATTAATAGGTTATCCATTCAATTATAGAGATTTTCCAATTTTTGACAAAATATGTTCAAAGTCGTCTGCTGCAAACTTGTTTTATGAGGGAAAGGGTTAAACCAATTGATACTCCAGGATTTCATGATTAAACTACCTGGAAAGAGTTTTAACTCCTTCAACAAATGTTGAATCAAGACAAGCTCATAATATGATCATCTCCTTTGAAAAGGAAACGCAGGAAGCACTGATTTAGGAAAGCACCGACATACAGAAAATGCAAAAAAAACATTTGTTTGAATAGCGTTTTAGACTGCCTTCATCAGATATTTAGTTAGATCACAACCTTTCCTGGGTAAGTTACCAGCACTCAGGCTTCCCGAAATACGCCGGACCGTCGGACTTGACCGTTATTTATTGACCCGGTCCGATAACATTTGAAATTGTACAGGACCAAATGACCGGCGAAAAATATTCTCTTATGATATATAAATACTAGATATTCATATTAAAATTGTCATTGAAAGTCTCTATATATGTTTGTTTTTTGTTGTTATCGTGAAGTTGTTGGTGTAAATCATGTAAACTCGGCGTTGTTTACCTAAATGCATTCTCACTCGCACCTGTTTTTAACAAGTATCTTAAGAGTTATTTCTCTTTGTTACAAAAGTATTTTTCTGAATCGAGTGATTTGATTGGCTGGATGATTCATGATCCTCCAATTAAATTACTTGATATAAACTAGAGAATAAATATCATATAAAAACAAAACAAAGATGCTTTAATGAATGTCAATAGTTATGTTACAATAATACTTGTTTGTCAAAAAATTCTTCATCTTGTGATATCTTTTGGTCCTGTATAAATATGTTTGGTCAGGCAACTTTTAACCATCTGCCTGACCAAAGGACAGGCAGATATTTTTGACTTTCGGGAAGCCTGAGCACTACTGGTTAATATATCCTGACACCAGCCAATCAGTTGTAATGCTAACCCCAAAACCCTGAGTGACAAGGACAGAAAGCCATTACTACCATTTCTTGAGTTTTTGGTATGACCTGGCCGGGAATTGAAATTGCAACCTACCGCACACTGAGGCAGATGCTATACCACTAGTAACAAGAGAAAGTTGATGCAAGGCATCAATGTCGCCGGAAAAGACTGCATGGATTTATTTATGTTTTCTTGACTTTCCTTAGTCTATTCAAACATTTCAAACATTTCAAACATTAGGAAAACATTTGCTTATAAATTTTATATACATACCTATACATTAGGGTATCTATAAAAAATTAACGAAATGTGTACACATTTATCTGGCTTAAATTTATTTTTGCTGTTGTTACTTATTTAAATAATAGTATTCATTCATATAATTTCAATGTTTGTCAATCTTATTCGAATCACAAGGTAAATATCCTGGTATTGCTTTAAAGGGAGGTAATTTGAAGAAAACAAAAGTCTTCAAAAGGAGAAATATATCAGCATTACCGTCTACAGTTTAAATTGTTCTATTGTTTGTGGATTTAAAAATGTTCTTTTTTTCTTATTTTCTACATGTACAACGAAATATTGCGGCTTCTCTTTGACGCTTTGCGTCAAACATTCGTCTTGTACTTGTCTAAAATAAAATAATATCACTCGCTTTTTCATATCGAAATGCGCATGCACGAAAATCGATGTTAAAGGTCACGAAACTACACAACAGAATAGGGTCTATATTTAGCTTAGAAACAGTTCCTACTTTAGATATTCATGGATTAACATTATTAAATGAATTCTACACAAATCAAGACATCTCTTTGAACATGAAAACAACATTTAGTAAGTTAAAATTGCTATTAAAAGGAGAATCCGAAATTGACCTCAATGATGACACATAAGAGTCTGCATTAGGGGGTGTTGGTTCACGTCTTGAAGGGACCACTTTGGTCTTCGTAAATAAGACAAAAAACTTAAATGCGAGTGAAATAAAAAAAACTGCAAACATTAAAAAATCGGAATATTTATTTCATTTTAGATGTGTCAGTTATTAGTGTTCGTAAACAACCACAATTGTAATATGTTCAAATCATCTAGATTTGTTTCTTTCTAATAATAAGCCGCCCTCCCATGTGATTTCCGAAAAGCTATTAAAAATAGAAGTCGCGGGCTTCTGCCCGGCGACTAATGAAACTTTTATAGAGAATAATAAATTGGAAAAAAGAAAACAGACACAAGCTTTTGATCATTATTATGTTGTTACAATTATAGATCTACAGAAGATAGCAAAATGTTCCTTTGAAATACAATATAAATATTAACATAACTTTGTATTAACACAATACTTTTTGAATCAGCTGCCAAATGTGTAATTCATCATTTAGCATGAATCAGTCCCTCTTGGATTATAAAGGTAAAACAATCTTGTTTGTTAATTGTTATGTAGTTTAATGCCATTTTCAACAGTATTTAAGTTACTAGTGATAATCAGTGTTACCTGAATAGCGACAAGAATTACCTTATTTTAGAATCAAGTAGAAAACATGAGGGCCGCAAGGGAACACCAACCATTGTCTGCTTTTTTCTAAGTAAAAAAAGGGGCATTACTGAATTAATATTTGAGCCGGAAGTATGTGAATTGATCTCAACGAATATATGTAATTTGTTCCTTAGGAACATGTGTACCAAGTTTTATTAGAAAATGTAGGGTACCACATACCCCAACTTTTTTCTTCTTTAAAAACAGACGAGCTTAATAATATGAGCTTTGAGTAATCTCTCATTTTGTAACAATGTTTTCTAAAGGCATCTGCTGCAGATCCTGCAGATCATGCTTCAACCCAAATTTCCTCATATAAATGCTTTCTGACGCCTCTGCAGCAGACAGCTTTTTGAAAACAAACGAGCAATTTCTCCTTTAGTCACCATGTTTTCAACTCTATTCAATTATTGTTCTTTGTTTTTGCCTAGTCGTCTGCTGCATATTTGTTGTATGTGGGAAAGAGTTAAAATGCGCCTGCAAACGTTAATTTACCATACACTACGTAGCCCTAGAAAATTGGAACAAAACAAATTAGATATCATCGGTAGATCTATACATCATCCAATCTTTTCCCAGCAAGTCATGTGTTATTCATAAATCTGCATGAATCAGTCCAATAAATCAATACCCTCCACTAATACCCTCCACTATACAACACTCTCTTAAG
The DNA here is from genome assembly GCA_031761405.1 of Serripes groenlandicus. Taxonomy (NCBI): domain Eukaryota; kingdom Metazoa; phylum Mollusca; class Bivalvia; order Cardiida; family Cardiidae; genus Serripes; species Serripes groenlandicus. The sequence goes on along the minus strand of JASEVX010000009.1, from coordinate 51,445,728 downwards.
GTGAACATTACAACATGCAACACGTACTGAAGCATGAATAAAATTGTCTCATAGAACAACATATTGATCGAATACAGTTGAAGATTGTGGCATAAAGAGAAATTGCTCCTTTTTTTCTATTGCCACAATGTATTCACAATTAAGTTGTCTGCTGCATAAAATTATGCGGCCAAATGTATCTGTGGGGAATGTCAGGGTTAAATTGATGGTGATTCTGAGAGTTTGAGAAAACAATGAAGCCAAGAGATATAATTGATTGTTTAGTTTGGCCACATTAACTTGGGTTTTCAAAAGATGCCAGTTGCCAATGCATCAAAAGTCCACCGTACCACATGTCTGGGAAAATAAGATCTATCAAAAGTGCAGGCTCTATGCAAATACATATACAGTTAAAAACCTATGTCAGTGCACTTTTGTGCCTGATCATCCATTCCCTTCTTAGGTTATAAACCCTTTCCCATATACAAACACTTTTTGAGTAATGCTTTTTAACCCATCTGTAGCAGATGAATTTTGAAAGGTGAAATTTCTAATAATGTGCAAATTTCCTTTATGAAAATGTTTTCAACTTTATTTATTTATTGAGATTTTTGGTAGTTTTGCATTGACATTTTCATCTTGGCGTGAAATGGTTGTAACTAAAATCTGTATTTTTTTACCAAGGTTAATCACCTCGCCATGAAGTCTTTATAAGTGTTAAATAATTTTTCTTGGTAAACAATGGAAATTTAGGTGCCATTGCTCGTTCTGAGCAATGGCACCTAAATTTGCATTGTTTACAAAGGGGTCAAAATTGCCCCTAAACCAGGGATTTCAAAATAGGTTTTTAGCTACAACCGTTTCACGCCAAGCCCTCTGTATGCTGACACTCATTATATATATATGATGTACCCACAACAAAGGGTTTAATTGAGTAACAAGAAAGATTTTATTAGGCAAAGATTTTATGAAACCTACTTTATAATAATTAATTAGCCCTTTATTTACATAAACCCTTTCCCACATACAACAAATTTGCAGCTCAGACAACTTTTTAAACAGCTAGGCAATTAAGATATGGAGAATCTCTATAAAAGTACATAGAAATGAAAACATTGCGGCATAATAACATAACAGACGCTGCGTCCATATTAAAGTTAATTTAATGCATTAATTCATATGGCACGGTGGTTGGACGACGAATCAAAGTTGATTTACTGAAGAAAATGATCAGATCTAATATATATTCAGTAGACTAAGCTGTTACATCGATATTAAACAGTAACATTGACTGTTTACTTAAGTCACTTGAAAAATTAGACATGGCTTATGCAATAATGTCCATTATTTCACAACATTATGTTTTACAAAATTCTCCATCACATCCTGTTTCACAAAATCTTCTACTTCAGATGCGTCAAAATGCATCTAGATGTGGGAAAGGGTTACCTACATTGATTTATGGTCTGACCTGTCACCCTAACTGTCCCTAATCACTGTCCAGCATTGTCTGGCCATCATGTTGTGTCAATATTAACCCTTTCCCACATAAAAACAAATTTGCAGCATGGCTTTGAACATTTTATTGCAAAAATATAGAAATGATCTAATATATATGAAGGTATAATTAATGATAAAAAAGAAAGCAATAGGTCGCAATGTTTTCAAAAGTCGCCAGGCGTCAGAAAGCGTCTATATGAGGTTAACCCGTTCCCTCATACGACAATTCTGCAGCAGACGACTTTGAACATAATTATTTTGTCAAAAAATAGAAAATCTCTATAATTGAATGGTTAACCTATGAATAAAAGTGGAAAACATTGTGGCAAACGGAAAAACATGCTTGTATTGAGCAATTTCTTCTTTAGCCACTATGTTTTAAAAAAGTTGTCTGCTTCAGAGGCGTCAGAAAGCGTCTATATGAGGTTAGTAACCCTTTCCCACAGTATTGAAATGCATTTGGCTGCATCTGTAACAGACAACTTTTGAAATTGTTTGTCATGATCAATTCCAACTTTGGTAATTTCAATTTCAATATAATACTAACATGCAGCAGTACTTCCATTTCTAGAGAATTTCTAAACTTGTGTCTAGACTAACCTTTTCCCACATACAACAGATCTTCAGCAGACTACATTGAAAACCTTCAGGCAAAAAAGGGAAAATCCTCATTTTAAATGAAAGTGTAAATATATAGAATAAGAGTTTGAAAACATTGGGACAAAAGGAGAAATTGCTCATTATTAGCAATTCTTCGTTAAGCCAAAATGTTTTAAAAATTCGTCCGCTGTAGAAGCATCAGAAAGCGTCTGTATTGGAGAAAGGGTTAGGCCATATAATTTTATAGCCGAGTGTAAAAGCTATTTTATATTTGTCAGCATATAAATTCATTTCATGCATAAATTCATTAAATTAATCCTTTCCCACATATTCGCAGCAGACGTCTTTTTGAAAACATTGTGACAGAGGAAGACATTGCTCAACACGAGCAATTTCTCCGTTTGCCACAATATTTTCAACTCGATTCAATATAATATTTTCATTTATAGAGATTTAATTTCCATATTTTTTCCCAGTTGTTTTCCAAATCGTCTGCTGCAGATTTTTTGTAAGTAGGAAAGGGTTAACTCTTTAGTTTCCTTGATATTGTAAAGATTTGACGCCCTGATGCACTGCAGATGGCTCACCAACTTATAAGTTATACGAGGTTATCGTATACGAGGTTATCGTATACAAGGTTATCGTTATTGCTCATTTGTCTTAATGCTTTCAAGTTCATTTACTGTAGCCTGTCTGCATATGGGATTGATTGATTGATCTGGGTTTAACGTCGTTGGGCTAAGTCTATGTGGAAAAGCAGCCAGTTGCTTGGAAAGATTGTTGTGTGGAGTACTGGTGTGAGAAAACCAGGAAATGCATGAGTAGGTGAACTGGCCGCCGTGATATGACTGAGAAATGTTTAAAAATGGCGTTAAACCCCAATCAATCTGGCTGAAGTAGTTTCAGAGGCAGAAATTCAAAGTTTTAGTTTTTATCATTTAACCACATATTGCTGCATAAAAGCATGACAAACACACGACCACTTGTTCATAACGTAATTTAATGCTTAATTATATATGACAACGGGTGGCCAGCAGAAGACGAGCTCCTTGAGAGAATAAAAACCCGATTATATTTACTTATACTTGGATTGCCTGTTACATAACGGTACACATAAATTTGTGTAGCCCGAACAGTTTACCTGGGCCATGTGAATTGGCACACAAATAATGCTCGTTATTCTACAGCATTGTTGTTGGCAGAAGAAGACACAGGGGGATTTAACATTAACATGTATACTAGCTCACCTTGAGCACTTTTTGCTCAGTTGAGCTTAAAATTGCAACTTATTCCAGATAACGCTTGTTTAAAGGAAGAAGAGAAAAATAATACCTGTTTATTGTATCAATTGCAAAATCGCCAATATTCTGTATCACAGATGCCACAAAGTCTGGAATAAATTCCAATTATTTCCAATCACTTTCAGAATAAAACTGAACACAACATGAGGTTATTTCTATTCAAGGAAACACAAGAATATAAACAAAAGTATTTTTGCAACGAGTTAATCCCATAAAAACTTTTTAAATGAAACTTAATTATTGAAAATGACACACAAAAAGTCAATTCCAATCAATAATGATCACAGCAAACCAACTGTGTGGATCAAAGAATCTGCTAATGGCATGAACCATGCAGGGTGACTCATAATTCGTAACAGCTGACAATATCGACTCAGAGGGAACTCTTTATCCACAATTAACTCCTGACCAATACAGTGCTTCCAAGACAGTGATTTCATTAATAGTATTTTATACTCATACAAACCATTTCTTTCAAACCATCAGCCGTCTAATAGAGAATTGGAGGCATATGATCTTAAAAATGCAAATAAGAATAGAATATTCAGTAGCTTAAAATATATAATTGTCATGGCGATTTCATATTCCTGAATAGACTTCACAAGGGGAAAGGATGCAGACATACTTTAGATTCTTCTATCTTCTATATTATGCATGAGCTGTGAGCCTTTCTTTTTCTATTCACATTGCTGACAATATTTCTTAACACTTTCCCTCATACGACAATTCTGCAGCAGACGACTTTGAACATATTTTGTCAAAAAATGGGAAATCTCTATAATTGAATGGCTAAAAGTGGCAAAAGGAGAAATTGCTCGTTTTGAGCAATTTCTTCTTTTGTCACTATGTTTTCAAAAAGCCGTCTGCTGCAGAGGCGTCAGAAAGTGTCTAGTATGAGGGAAAGGGTTAAGGTGAAATTCATGTCATGTATATTTTATGGTTGCAAGACGTGGACAAGTAACAATTAAGTCACTGCACCAAAAGAAGAAAATAGGTGATGTCCATCGATGTGATGCTCTATTAACCCTTTCCCACAAACAATAATTCTGCATCAGACAATATTGAAAGTATTCGAGACTAAAACATAGAAATTTTTATTGGAAAGAGTTGGAAATTAATGTGGCAAATTCTACTTTTGCCACAATAATTTCAAAAGTCTTCTGCTGCAGAGGTGTCAGAAAGTTGTTTTATGTGGGAAAGGGTTTAATTAAAGACATGCAAATAAACTGCCAGTAATATGCTTTTAAGTTTTAACCCCTTTTTCCACATACAGATACCTTTAACCCTTTCCCTCATACGACAATTCTGCAGCAGACGACTTTGAACGTATTTTGTCAAAACATAGAAAATCTCCATAATTAAATGGATAACCTATGACAAAAAGTGGAAAACATTGTGGCAAAAGGAGAAATTGCACGTTTTGTGCAATTTCTTCTTTTGTCACTATGTTTTCAAAAAGCTGTCTGCTTCAGAGGCGTCAGAAAGCGTCTATATGAGGGAAAGAGTTAAGCAATTTCTACTTTTGCCACAACAGTTTTCAACTCGTTTCAATATTTATACAAGTTTGCATTCATAGCAGAAATTTTCAATATTTTGGCTAGAGATGTTTTAAAAATAATCTGCTGCAGTTGATTGTTAATATGGTTAACTCTTTCCCTCATATAGACACGTTCTGACGCCTCTGCTGCAGACAGCTTTTTGAAAACATAGTGACAAAAGAAGAAATTGCTCAAAACGAGCAATTTCTCCTTTTGCCACAATGTTTTCCACTCTAAGTCATAGGTTATCCATTCAATTATAGAGATTTTCCATCTTTTGACAAAATATATTCATGCAATGTCGTCTGATGCAGAATTGTCGTATGAGGGAAAGGGTTAATATACTGCCATGAGGATGCAGCTTTTAAACCATTTTCCACCTACAGGTAAATTTAAATGCATCTGCAGCAGACGAGTAATGCTGCAGATTTAATTGCTGTATTTTGGTAAGTTAATTGTATGCTGTAAAATGTCTATTTTTTTCTTCTTTTTCTTACTCTTGAAAATTGACTTAATGTTACCATAATACCAATTAGGACACGTTACAATACATTATCACAATGCTTCATTTGACAGTTGTTAAAAGTAATTTCAATGCTTCATTTGACAGTTGATGGACAAAGTTAAAAAAAAGCTTTACCAGAACATATTTGGATAACAATCAGTTTCATTGTTAAGGGCTAATAGCGAGAAGAATAAAAGGCTATTTTATCAATAAAATCAATCAAAGACCTAGTAATAATGTCACCTTTATACCGTAACCACTTAACCATGTACAGCTAGGGACTCCTGCCCTGACACTTCAGGGTTAATTATATGACTTTGTCAACATATCTTTAATGTTTTAATGCAGCTGGCTGCAATTTGGAAACATTGTGGTTGGCTAAAGGAAACTGCTCAATTGAGCAGGAAAGTGCTCAATTGAGCAGGAAACTGCTCAATTGAGCAGTATTTTCTCCTTTTGCTACAATATCTTAAAAATATCTGCTTCAGATTTGTTGTATGTGGAAAAGGGGGGTTTAACCCTTTCCCTCATATAGACGCTTTCTGACACCTCTGCAGCAGATAGCTTTTTGAAAACAGTGACAAAAGAAGAAGTTGCTCAAAACGAGCAATTTCTCCTTTTGCCACAATGTTTTCCACTTTTAGTCATAGGTTATCCATTCAATTAGAGATTTTCTGTTGTTTGATAAACTATGTTCAAAGTTGTCTGCTGCAGAATTGTCGTATGAGGGAAAGGGTTAAGTCACATAATATAGGATAGCTTTTCAAAACTGAAGGACTTTCTCCATCTCTGTCTCTGTCTCTCTTTCAACTTTTAATAGCCAACATGTACATTCTAAATAATTTCTTAATACATGACCATTGAACTTTACGAAGCAAACTAAGGCTATATTATAATATGAATAACCCAAATGTTTCAATTCATCCAATGTGCAATGATGCATTGAAAATGGTGTTATTTGGAAAAAGGGGGGGTTGAATAATGTATGAGATACTGAAATTCAATACAAATGCCCTGAAAACAAAGACGATTTATTTATATTGCTGTTACAGTTTGTTATGGCCTATAAAAATAAGTATTCAATCAAACACAATTTCTTTTCTTGCATTGTTGATTCACCTATATAACCACCTCACCAGAAACCATTCACTCCCCCAGGTTTTTACATGAATATATATAGCTGTAATGATAACATTGCATACTTGTGTTAAGTCCTTTTTTTGTAAAATAAATCCAGGGTGTGTGAAGGACTAGATTGCGCACAGTGGGAGATTCTGATCAGACTGTGAAGAAACAAAGGTTGATCATTACTTTCCCTGTTGGGTGTTTGGATATCTCTCCCAAGGTGGGTGTATATATGTGACCTGACCCATAGGTTTATACCTTTACAACTTTAAATCTGGCTATACATTATTGTTTGTATGTTTATTTAACTCTTTTCCACAAACAAAGAAATGGAGTCGACTATTAGGTAACAATTTTTCAAAACCACTATAAGCAATGGTAGGATAATTAACTAGAAATGATAACACAGGCCCAAAAAAAAAAATGTTAACTTGTTTGTCATGATTCACAAGCAGTTTCTGCTTTTGCGGCCCAATGTTTTCAAGAATCATCGCAAATTTTCCTGCAGATCGATGCATAAAAATGTGTTACAGTGTAGACTCTTTTTTGTGTGAAAAATTCTTGGCAAGTAGTGGAGGTTTCTTTACTGTGACCAAGATTTCATTAATTGTATTAAGTACAGAGAACACATGAACGAGGTTTTTCAGAAAGTTTCCAAATTCCTTATGTACACCTTTTGTAGATGAGATAAAACTTCTTCATTAATTCAAACACAGAGAGCTGATAATGTCATTCATCTATGTGACACTTACCTAGTTAAACACCATTATCTTATAACCCTGTCCCACAAGATACAAATCTGTAGCAGCTGACAATGAAAACATTTTACCCTAACCCACAAATAGATGCTGTGTGACACTTCTGCTGCAGAAGACTTTTGAAAACATTGTGGCAATTGAAAAATGGCTCATAATGAGAAATTTCTCCTTTTGCCACAGTGTTTTCAACTCTTTTCAGCAATAACACTTTCAATCACGGAAATTTTCCATATTTTGCCAAGATGATTTCAAAGTCATCTGTGGCAGATGTTTGTATACATGTGGGAAAGGGATAACAAATTAAGTTTGGAAAATCTCTAGAAATGAAAGTATTATAATAACATTTTAATTTAACTCTTTCCCTCATGTAGACGCTTTCTGACGCCTCTGCAGCAGACAGCTTTTTATAAACATAGTGACACAAGAAGAAATTGCTCAAAACGAGCAATTTCTCCTTTTGCCACAATGTTTTCCACTTTTAGTCATAGGTTATCCATTCAATTAAAGAGATTTTCTACTTTTTGACAAAATATGTTTAAAGCCGTCTGCTGCAGAATTGTCGTATGAGGGACAGGGTTAAAACATTGAGGCACGCTAAAACCAACGTCCTGAGATTGGGAAGTTAATGGCAAAGTCAATCAAATTAAATGTTCGTGTAGTCAAATTTAGTCTTATTCATTCCACTGATATAACCAGGATGCTTAGTCTTCTGTGTCCCCGTAGATCAGTCTGTAGCAACGCGGGCTGTCAAACCAGGGTTGTGAGTTCGAATCCAAGCTTGTTCAACATTCTTTCTGATGTTTGACAAAAGTCACAGTGACAAGCGCCATTCGTCTTTCGCCAATGGGCTACTAGTCTATGTGGAAAAGCAGCCAGTTGCTTGGAAAATATGTTGTGTAGAGTACTATAGTGTGAGAAAGCTAGGAAACACATTCATGAGAAGGAGAACTGGCTGTCGTGATATGACTGAAAAATTGTTGTAAACGGCGTTAAGCCCCAATCAACCAATCAAGCTTCTGCAACTAGAAGATCCTGATCAAACTGCTCCAAAGCTGATTTGGCTAATAATTCAATGGTTAGTGAAGTCTGCAGGGTCAATTTTCTTGTGATGCATCTCATTAAATAATTTGCATTTACTTTTGCTTTCTTTATGCCTTGGTGTTGTAGTGGTAGAGCATCCGCCTCGGGGATTGAGATACAATCAAAACTGAAGAATTTATTGTGTTGAAGTAATTGTTTACGGACGCATAAACGCACGCACAGCGGACACAATGCCATCGCATAAGCACTTCTGGCCCTTGGCCGGTAAACCTAAAAACAAGATTTTTGTTGTTTCCTCCATTATGATTTCAAAATTGTATGGGAAAGGATCAAAATTGTATTTTATATATATATATATACGTACACTAACAAATAATAATTATACTTTATAAATAGAGAATAAGTCAACAATTTACTCTTACGTTTGACACAGTTTACATGATCAAAAGCATCAAGTTAAGTGATTATTTCCTAACCTAATTGTTAATTCTCCTTGTTAATTGCCCGGTTGCATGTTAGAGATTTAATTTGGTTAAATAAGACTTAAGTATCACTTATAATAGTCCCAATTCAATCTGCGATCAATGTAACAAAACATGTATCAAATAATTTCAATATTTATGACTTCATGTTTTCAAACCTCATCTTATATAAATGCAGATAAATTTGTTTTATGTGTGGGAAAAGGGTTCAACCTTTACCCACATACAACAAATCTACAGCAGCCAACTTTGAAAAACATCAAGGAAAATATATGGAAAACATCTATCAATTAAAGTGTCAATAATATTAAATAGAGTTGAAAATAGTGTGACAAATGTAGAAACTGCTCATTATTAGCAATATCTCCCTTTGCTACAATGTTTCCAACAGTTCTTGTCAGCTGCTGCTGCAACTGAGAAAGGGTGTAAGTAGTAAGTAATACACATTCCAGACAATATACATACAGCACTGTTGTGGTTGTTTTTTCCCCGTAACATATTTTCTTCAGATAAAGTGCTCTTTGAATGAACTGGGTGGGGCTCCCTGTAAGTATCCGCATTTTTTTCAGGATTAACCCTTTTCCCACATACAGACGCTTTCTGGCGCCTCTGCAGCAGACGACTTTTGAAAACATTGTGGTATTAATGGAGAAATTGCTCATGATGAGCAATTTCTACATTTGCCACAATGATTTCAACTCTATTCAATAATTATAATTTCATTTAGTCAAAGAAATTTTCTATATTTTTGTTGGTATGTTTTCAAAGTCGTCTGCTGCAAATTTGTGGTATGTGGGAAAGCGTTAAATATAACATGATTGGTTGTTTCTTTAGACTCGGCCAAACTAAAAACCTCAGGCTTTTGTATTTTTAAAAAATTCTATTTTAACCCTTTTCCTCATATAAACGCTTTCTGACGCCTCTGCAGCAGACGGCTTTTTGAAAACATAGTGACAAAAGAAGAAATTGCACAAAACGTGCAGTTTCTCCTTTTGCCACAATGTTTTCCACTTTTTGTCATAGGTTATCCATTCAATTATGGAGATGTTCTATGTTTTGACAAAATACGTTCAAAGTCGTCTGCTGCAGAATTGTTGTATGAAGGAAAGCGTTAACCCTTTCCCACATACAACAAATCTGTTTTACAAAATATTTAATACATTATGTATGTTATGTATACCACATAAAGTCATCTGTTTGTAATGTGTCAAATGACTGTACAAGGTACCGTACGCCGTAAGGGTTTATTTAGAACTTGTTCCGGGCAAGGATAAATAACCTTCAGCCTGGCGAAAGAATAATATTTAGTTTTTAGTCCCCAGTCTTCTACATGTCTATAAATCAAAGGAAAATCTGATCATCCCTTTACCACAATGTATACAACAAATCTGCAGCCGAGAACTTTAAAAACAGCGGGGCAAATTGCCATAGAAAACCTCTTTAACCCTTTCCCTCATACGACAATTCTGCAGCAGACGACTTTGAACATATTTTGTCAACAAATGGAAAATCTCTATAACTGAATGGATAACCTATGACAAAAAGTGGAAAACATTGTGGCAAAAGGAGAAATTGCACGTTTTGTGCAATTTCTTCTTTTGTCACTATGTTTTCAAAAAGCCGTCAGGTGGGAAAGGGTTATATTAGTATTACAGCTACATTGGTATTCGATGTATTGAATAAAGTAACTTGAAAACATTTTGGCAAAGGGATAAATTGCTCGTTAGGAATAATTTCTTGAAAGCAGCCACAAACGGTTCTTAAATGTATACATAATGGTGAATTAAAAACAGCTACCAGCATAAATTATACAACACTACTACTTGCAATGAATCTTCTTTCCCTTTTTATTTCATTTTGGATTCCAGTTGTCTCAGGTAGGAAAAATCTGAGAACACTTTTAACCCTTTCCCTTATATAGACGCTTTCTGATGCCTCTGCAGCAGAAGGCTTTTTCAAAGTCATCTGCTGCAGAATTGTCGTATGAGGGAAAGGGTTAAAGAAAGAATTTTCCAAAAGCCAATTAGGGAATGCATTCAAAGTATTGCATTTTCACACCATCGACAATATTTTCTCTAGGGCTTTCATTTTGCAGTCGAATGTAACACCAGAAACAGATACTATTGATGCACAAATCAATACTGTCAAGAGTGCGTAGTCACTAGAGTATTGTTTTCTATCCTTTGCTTATCTCTTTCCCACATAATATGTACAACAAATGGCTTTGAAAACCTCTGGCCAAAGTATTGGCCACAACGTCAAAATGTTTTCAAGTTGCATGCATATGGTTCATAAATGCTATTGCTTCAGCCAATTATATGCAAATTCCCAAATTGAAACAAGTTAATTTGTTGAATTGAGATTCCCAGCAACAATACAAATTGTAAAAGAATACTTGGGCCATCTTGCCATTATCTTGGTATACCATTTATTACAAACTAGTGTTTCGCTTTTTATTTTTGAGCTAGTGACCCCCATGACCCAGTTTCAAACCTTAGTTGGATTTGATGAAGATATAATTATGTTCTGATGATTTCATGAAGATTGTATGAAAAATGTGGCCTCAAATGTGTTCAAAAAGTCTTTCTAAAAGTTGGAACTAGTGTCCTAGTTTGTGACCCCACATGACCCAGTTTCAAACCGGACTTGGATTTGTTGGAGAAAAAGGTAAATTGATCAACAATAACCATCTATATTTTTTACCCATGCCAATATAATCTTTAAAGTTGTCTGGTACAGATTTGATACATACGTAGGAAAAGTTAAAGAGTTTAGTGTATTAACTGTATGATAAAAATTACAGGGCTATAAATGTATAATATTTAATATTTTTCATGGATAAGTCAAGCATGATGAAAAACTACTCAATATTATTCTCAGTGTCGCCACCTAGTGAGAATAATAAAACATATGTAACCAACCAGGACGAGAGTATAACCCTTACTTCAATACTAAATATATGCACTGAGCAGATATGACATAGTGATACATTGAAAAGCAAAAGAAGAAATTGCTCATTATCAGCCCTTTCTACTTTTTCTATGTACAACGTTCTCAAATATGATCTGCTGCAGTTGTGTTAAAATCAGTCTGTAGGTTTGATTACGGGTTAATTATTTCATTTAGTTTATATTAAAAGAGTATTTAAGATACCTCTGCTTTAGATAAAATATTCAAACATGTAAGAAAAGAAGGAATTAACACTTGAACGGTTTCAGCAAAAAGGATTTCTTCCCATTTTTCTGTTATGAAAAGTTGTCCCCAACAGTTAAAAAGAATTATTTCAACACATTTGCAGCAGACGACTTTGGTTATCATTTAGGCAATACAGGAGAAATTGAGCAATTTCTCCTTTTGCATCAATGTTTTTTTACTCTATTCTAAAACATTCACTTTCATTGATGGGATCATTTGTTTGTTCAGTTATAATATTCAGTCATCTGTTGCAATCTTGTTATTTTGTCAGTTGGAAAGGTTATAAAACTTTAAGATATATATCAATAAAAACTATTTCAAAATGTTAATGTTTACCCCCCCCCCCTTACAGGTAAATTCATCGATTAACATATTTTTTATGATTAGGCCAACTGGACTTGAACCATGAATCTCCGCTGATATTAAGACCTCATATTTCCCCCCCCCCCGACTTAACCTTTTCCCTCATATAAGATAAGATAAAAGACTTTATTTTAAGAGGGTGACACATTTAGTTTAAAACTAATCTTCCACATGGCCCTCATAGACGCTTTCTGACGCCTCTGCAGCAGACAGCTTTTTAAAAACATAGCGATAAAAGAAGAAATTGCACAAAACGTGCAATTTCTCCTTTTGCCACAATGTTTTCCACTTTTTGTCATAGGTCATTCATTAAATTATGGAGATTTTCTATTTTTTGCCAAAATACTTTCAAAGTTGTCTGCTGCAGAATTGCTGTATGAGGGAAAGGGTTAAATCTCTGACCTAATATGAAACTGTTCACAGTCGGCTACTATGTAAGGTATAAGGACACACATATAACATGTTTTGAGCAATTTCTTTGCTTGCAACAACATTTTCTAAATTCATGAGCAATTTCTCAATTTCTAACAGGGTTTTCACATTCTGTATTAAAATCATTTTAAAAATGTCCTGAATTTCAAGAATTTCCTCGGCCACTTGTAATGCAAACAACTCTTAAAATACCAAATCAGGTAAGCAGTGATTTTACTAATAAACAGATACCTGAGGACAATAACGCCACTGCAGTTACTGTCATGGAACCTTTCTGACTTGCAGAGGCATTGACATGTACATGCAGCAGATGATTTTCAAAGATTTTCCATGTTTTGGCCTAGATATTTTCAGTCATATACTACAGATGTTGGAACAGGTTAACCCTTTCCCACATACAACAAATCTGCAGCAGACGACTTTCAAAACATTTAGGCAAAAACACAGAAAATCTCTATAAATGAAGGTAAAATTGCATAAAAAGGTTAAAAACATTGTGGCAAAAGAAGAAATTGCTTGTATGAACAATTTCTCCTTTTGTCACAATGTTTTCAAAAGTCATCTGCTGCAGGTATCCAAAGGCGTCTATAAGTGGGGAAGGGTTAATCATGAGTGAAAACTTATGCTATTTATATCATTGCATCTAGAACTATATTCATTACCTCAGAGGTATTCTACTTCAAACAAATTTTCGTGAGAGAGAAAAGCAAGAAAAAAGTAAACCCCTTTTGGCACTGTCACAATGACAGAAAAACATGTACCAAGTTCACGACTCGAACCATTGGGACCTCACTTTTTCAGGGTGAATACTCTACCAACTGAGCTAACTTGGGCGTTCATATGTAATATCTCAAATTGTGTACAAGTTCGAAAGGCGACATAGAACACTGCTTAATCTTATACATAGCAAGAATAGTAAGACTGCCCAACCATTGGAAGCAAAAGTCACAGGTCCTGGAGCCCCCTGACAATAAGTCGTTTCATAGCAGATATACCAGACAGAGAAGGGATTACTGCTGCATTGAGGACCCAGTACATGTATCTAGTACCCTGCCCAGTCTGCCAACACAAAAAAACATCTAGCCTAGGGCTAATTAAGAGGAGCCAAACGTCCTAAATGGGTAAATGATAGAAGTCTTTTTCATGAAATAAAAGGGTCAATCAGATCATATTTAAGAATTTATGCTGGTACATTGAGGATCCAGTATGTATATGTCGTACCCTGCCAAGCCTGCCAACGCAAAAAGCATCTAACCTCTGACTCGCGGAGGAGCCAAAATTCCTCTGAATCAGGTCAATGATAGAAACATCATTTTCATGAAATAAAAGGGTCAATCAGATCATATTTATGACTTCATGCTGGTAAAGATATTATGAGGTTAACCGTTTTTATATGTGATGATTGTGGGAAGATTCAACCTGTATCCAAAATATTAATCTGGGTCACGCATTACACCTGAAAATCTGAAGCCTTGTTACAGGTCTATAATTGTATAATTTCTTTCATTGTGGCTTTATGCCATTTACAACGGTATTTCAGTTATATCACAGCAACTGTCTTGTTCATGATCCCTGGGTGACAATCCAGTACTAGGAACTAGCTATATGCATTTCCCAAGGGTACTCCACCAAAGACAACCTGTCTGATATACCCCAAGGTTAACATTTGGCCACAGCGGATAGGTTGAACCCTTTCCCTCATATAAACGGTTTCTGACACCTCTGCAGCAGACGGATTTTTGAAAACATAGTGACAGAAGTAGAAATTGCTCAAAACGAGCAATTTCTCCTTTTGCCACAATGTTTTCCACTTTTAGTCATAGGTTATCCATTCAATTATAGAGATTTTCCATTTTTTGACAAGATATGTTTAAAGTCGTCTGCTGCAGAATTGTTGTGTGAGGGAAAGGGTTAAAACATTGTTTTTGAAAATATTTTAACTACCTTTCCCACCTATAGACGCATTTTGATACATCTGCAGCAGACGACTCTTGAAAACACTCTGACAAAATATAATTGCTTAAATTGAGCAATTTCTGGTTTAGCCACAAAGTTTGCAACATTTTTTAGATACTATACAGGTCTATATTATAGAGATTTACCATATTTGTTAGTAGAAAATTTTCAGTCGTCTGCTGCTGATTTGCTGTATGTGGGAAAAGGTTAAGAGGAATGCATTCATAAGTCTCCTGCCAATAAGTCACACAGTGCAGACAGACTTCCAGGAAGTGATCCCTAGTATGCGAAACTAATAAAGATAGAAATGGAAGTTCATATCGTTCATATAGTAGACTGTAGTAGAGAGACCCGATGTTGTCTGTTGGGTTCATATAGTAGACTGTAGTAGAGAGACCCGATGTTGTCTGTTGGGTGTTACAGGTTGGTTACCCTGTTGAGAACATATTAAGCTTAACCCTTTCCCTCATACAACAATTCTGCAGCAGAGGACTTTGAACATATTTTGACAAAAAATAGAAAATCTCTATAATTGAATGGATAACCTATTGCTAAAAGTGGAAAACATTGTGGCAAAAGGGGAAATTGCTCGTTTTGAGCAATTTCTTCTTTTGTCACTATGTTTTCAACAAGCCGTCTGCCGCAGATGCGTCAGAAAGCGTCTATATGAGGGAAAGGGTTAAAGCTTTTATAGGCCCATTTTGATATTATAATTTCATATTATTGGAATAGTTCATGCCATTTCCTTTTGGTATAATTATGTAGAACTTATATTTGGATCAGTTCAAGTTTGAAGGCAAGAATTTTTTGTTGGATTTTATCATTTACAGCTTATCAGTGATGTAGCACTTCCTGTTGTTCACTGTGTTTCGTATGGCACTTATTTCCCCCACATAATCGTTACATCGTTCAATTGAAGCAGTAATTTATTTAGAAACCGAACTGTTTGTACAAAACTGCAGCAGACACCTCTTTATAAATGGAAAGTATATCTATAACTATTTCACCTATTTACACCAAATCTGCGGCAGACGAATTTGAAAACACCTACGCAATCATATGGTAAAACCTTTATTAATGAAAGTTTAATTGTTGTATCTTTTTCCCTCATATAGACACTTTTTGACGCCTCTGCAGCAGACGTCTTTTGAAAACACTGTGACAAAAGGAGAAATTGCTCAAAACAATAAATTTCTCCCTTTGCCACAATGTTTTCAACTTTTTTCTGTAATTATACCAACAATTATAGAGATTTTCCATATTTTTGAGTAGACATTTTTAAAGTCGTCTGCTGCAGATTTGTTGTATGTGGGAAAGGGGTATACAAAGAGTTGAAAACATTGTTGAAAGAAAGAGAAATTCCCCATCGAGCAAATGCTCCCTTTTGCTTTTTTGTTCCCAGAAATTGTCTGCAAACACATTGTGGCAAGATGAGAAATTGTTGTTATGAGCATACTGCAGTTGTCTCAAAAAAGTATCTGCATACATGTGAGGTAAGCGTCAAACTTTCAAATTTACAGCTCAATCTCACCGACAGTGCAAATTACTAAATAACTTAATTAACATTTGAAACGTTCATGCACATTTATGCATGAAACATGTATCCCATTTTCATGCTATTCGAACTTAAACAAATTTAACTTGACACTTCTGCATCAAGTGAACCATGGATACAACGTTTCAAGTCTAGATGTATACAAATCTTAACCCTTTACCACATACAATGTATTTGCAGCAGACGACTTTGAATGTAAACTTGTATAACTATTGAATTGAGTTGAGCAATTTCTCCTTTTGTCACAGTGTTTTCAAAATATACAACTGAAAACATTGCAAAGAAAGTAGAAATTGCTCATTATAAACAATTCCTCCGTTAGCCTTTATGATTTCAAGTCTTCTGCTGTGGATACGGTAACATCGTTTTAAACGTGTCGGCATTTGGGAAAGGGTTTATACAAGTGCATAGTTGCAATTAAACTACAAGTGCATAGTTGCAATTAAACTACAAGTGCATAGTTGCAATTAAACTGACTTGTTATAAATGCGAAGATTGACAGGCTGAATGAAGCACACTATTTTGGCAACACCATACGACAACAGCTGCTGACCTTTGGAGGGTACAAAATCAAATTATTAAACAACCTAACTATTACAATCAAAGTGCATATATTTTTTTGGGGTTATAGCGGCCATTCACCAGGTGTATCAAAAGATGCCGAGAAATATCCTGGACAGGTACGACAGTCACAGTTGGTCAGAATAGAAACATGTTCCACATGTTACGATGATCATGATGTAACAGGAATTTTTTTCAGAGAGCATATTTCATTATGCAATTGATGTGCTGTATTTATAACATATTAATTTAGAATATAATGATATATATATATGTATACATAAATACATAATTGTCTTTAAATTCAGAACTTACCTGAAAACTAAGCAAACTTCAGTAACTTCAGTTGTACCGACTATTGTACTTAGAGAGTATCCTCTTTGACGTTGGTTATGGGTTAAATCCACTCTACTCTGAAAAAAAAAACGGGGAAAAAACAAATTTAGATTCACGAATGTTGTAGTTGTACAACATGATCAATATTGATCCATTCTCATTACTATTTCAGTGTATATACATAGATATACTCAAATTGTATGACATAAACTGTTAAACATTTGATATTTTTCCCACCATGATACAACAAATTTGCAGCAGATGACTTTGAAAGGATCTCTATTACTTCTAGAGGCAAAAATAGGGGAAAATTCTAGAAATAAAAGTTTATCCGTTGAACAAAGATGAAAAGATTGTGGTAAATGGAGGAATTGCTCATTATGAGCACTTTCTCCTTTTACCACAATGTTTTCAAAAAGTTGACTGCTGCAGAGGCATCCTGTCGTCTGAATGAAGGAAAGGGTTAATAACTTCCTACTCCCTCTGCATTTAAAGAGGAAGACACTATTATATATCTATTCTTGCATTACTCACTACGAAAAAAACCTTTTGATTAGCATATTTTGTAACTTACATGTACATCCATTGTAATACTGTCTCTGCCATGAAAGGAAGACACTACTATCAACTTACAAAACTCACCTATCCATTTCCAACATACAACAAATCTACAGCAGACGACTTCCTTTAATATAGATAGATCTGGTTAAAAATATTGTAAAACTCATAAAAATCAGTTAAATCTTGGAATAGATTTGAAAATATTGTGGTTTAACCCTTTCCCTCATATAGATCTGCTTTCTGACGCCTCTGCAGCAGACGGCTGTTTGAAAACAAAGTGACAAAAGAAGAAATTGCTCAAAACGAGCAATTTCTCCTTTTGACACAATGTTTTCCACTTTTAGTCATAGATTATCCATTCAATTATAGAGATTATCTATTTTTTGACAAAATATGTTCAAAGTCGTCTGCTGCAGAATTGTCGTATAAGGAAAAGGGTTAAGGAGAAATTGCTCTGCCTCAACATAAACAATTTCTTCTTTTGTCACATAGTTTTCAAAAGTTGGCTGCTGCTAAGGTGCAGCAAGCATCTGTATGTGGGAAAAGGAAATACAAGCTTTTGATTAGTGCATTGCAGACGAGTATTGATTTTTATCGATGTTCTCTAAAAATCAAATAATCAATTTATGTCCTGTTGATACTGAAACGGTTCAAGCAGAAACAAGTGGTGGTGCTTGTGCAAGTGTATCCCAAAATCAAAGTTAGTAGGATCATTTTGTCTGAGAAGAAAAATAAAGTCTTCTTTCCCATCAAAATGGTTAAAATATTAAACATCTCGCTTGGCATATATATATGATAAAAAGACAAGCTCTATGACATGTCCACTTTGCGTAAAGCACAGTTACAAAGAACAATGCATTATAGACAGGTCAAAAATGTAGTTTCATCGGTTTGAAAGATGAAGTTTACTTGTTGGAAAAATAAGAACATATTTTTGAAACAAAATATGAATGTATTAAAGCTTAGAAATAGCTTTAAATTCATCTTTTCTTTCGAAAATCGATGGCCCCTCATTTTTGTGGTTCATGTAAATTCAACTGTCAAAGGATGAATGGATAACAAGGTCAGATTACATAGAAATATATAACATAGTATAATTAGTATTAGTAACTGTATACTGACCTTGTTTGACAGGTGAATCAACACGGACAATCAAGAGTTAAGAAGGATGGATGTTGTAAATGTTTATCTCCAAGTCAAAATGTTTGGATGTGCTTGATTGATCATAAAATAACATTCTGTTTGGTTTTTTACGGGGGGAAATGTGTTATCTATATGGTACACGTTTTTACTACAGTTTGTGTGAATGTTATAAAGATTGTACATTACAATATAATATATATACCTGTTAGGCACATGTTAAAAAACAAATACTAGCTAAAGTACATTAGCCTTTTACCTGATATTACACTTTTTAAAAAAAAATCCGACATACACACGCTTGTTTATGCTTCTGCAGCAGATGATTTCTGAAAACGTTTTGGCAAACAAGAGTGCCAATATCATGTCACAATTAACCTCCATTCAAAGGTCCAGATAAGGAGGCGTATATACAGCTCTTTCCCCCACAATGTCTCTCTTATCATTCAACCAAACCCTATGATGTGTGTCTCAATGAGACGAATTCTTTTGAGTACCCACAACATTGGTTTATAAGGTCAAATAAGGATTTTAGAACATGCAAAACGACCCTTATCTAGAGCTCTGAGTCCTCCATTAACCCTTTCCCTCATACAACAATTCTGCAGCAGACGACTTGGAACAAACTTTGTCAGAAAATGGAAAATCTCTTTAATTGAATGTATAAGTTTAACCTATGACTAAAAGTGGAAAACATTGTGGCAAAAGGAGAATTTGCTTGTTTGGAGCAATTTCTTCTTTTGTCACTATGTTTTCAAAAAAGCCATCTGCTGCAGACGTCAGAAAGCGTCTATATGAGGGAAAGGGTTAAGGGACAGTTACTGTAGTGTCAAAGAGCATCTTGCTGGAAATTGATTTATTGATTTTTTTTAACTGGAAATTAATGCAGTTTTCAAAAGCGTTTCAATGTTATATCAGTAACGGTGGCCATTTCACCTCTGTCACAAACATGCGTTTCCCTGGCTTTTTCACATCATTCTGTAATCCACACAACATTTATCCTAGGCAACTTTTAATTATTAAGTTACCTTTCCACATTAAATGACTTTTTAGCCAATCGGGGGGGAAGATGATGCTATTCCCTTTACCTCATACGATAATTCTTCAGCAGATGACTTTGAACATATTTTATCAAAAAATGGAAAATCTCTATAATTGAATGGATAACCTATATCTAAAAGTGGAAAACATTCATGATGATTGACTGTGGCAAAAGGAGAAATTGCTCGGTTTGAGCAATTTCTTCTTTTGTCACTATGTTTTCAAAAAGCCGTCTGCTGCAGAGGCATCAGAAAGCATCTATATGAAGGAAAGGGTTATAGTCACAACTCACAATTACTTTTGTCAATCAATTTGGAAAGTATAACTGACCAAGCAGGAGTTCAAACTACAGACCCCTGGATTGAAAACTTTGTCTTTATTGACCGAGCTATTGCTTAGAATTAGATTGACTGTCCATGCTTACCTAACTGACTCTTTCTGAGCTTCATTGTTCTTTGATGCACCAACACCCAAACAGGCAGACGAGGTTCATTTCAAAACTGCGATAAGTCTGTACAGTACTTACATGTATCAAGTTGTATGCAGTTTTAATTAATCCATTTACAATTACATACTTGTAAACTGCTTTGAACCATAAGTGTAACATGACACTTAAGTGTAAGTTGTTATTCTTGCTTTATTGAGAGAATTATGTGCCTAAGGCTATTCTATCTGAATAGGGGATCCGATGAAAGACTGATCAACTTTATATTATCCATCAAATTCAATCATATGTAACAGTAACCACAGGTGCCAGGGGCAAAAATTTGTTTGAGGAAAAAAAAAAATCTACAGATATATAATAAACAACAATCTTAATTCATCTGCAGCAGACAACTTTTGAAAAAATGGTGTCAAAACAAGTAATCAAGAGCAATTTTGCCTCAATATCTTTCATTTTATTCATAAAGAATTTCCATAGCTTGCTTTGATGTTTACAAAATCCGTAAACCCTTTCCTGTGCAAAAATACTTAGTCACATTCATTGATGTAATCTGCAGCAGGTAGATTTTGAAAACATTGACTAATTCATACAGAGTATACCATATTTTGCCAAGACGTTTTTCAGTTGTATGCTAATAATTCTTTAGGTTTGTTGAATGTGGGAAAGTATTAACCCTTTCCGACGCCTCTGCAGCAGACTGCTTTTTGAAAATATGGCGACAAAAGAAGAAATAACTCAAATTCTCCTTTTTACACCATGTTTTCAACTCTATTCAATAGTTATACATTTATTAATAGAGGTTTCCATATTTTTACCCAGATGTTTTTAAAGTCGTCTGCAGCAGATTTGTTGCATCGTAGAGCCTTCCAACTTAGTGATCAGACGACATCGACGACGACTACCCAGTACCCTAGTTCCTGATGTCATTATTGACTCAACCTTTTCTCCCCTGACTTTCAAGTTTGTATTCAGCAGTCAGTTGAAACATGTGTAACTGTTTTCTGATGTCTTAAGATTCATTTAGTACTCGACAATGTCTTTTATTTTAATGTTTATGATCACAAACTTAAGAGACCTGTAGATATGTGGGAAAGGGTTAAGCCTTCGGTGTATTTATAAGATGAGAAGCAACCTCTTGATGATAAATAACGAAATAAATCAGTACAAGTAATAACTCCAGTTAGATGTACAGGTCAGTCACCTTGAATTGTGTTACTCTGTACTGTCAAGGAAAAAGATTCAACCCTTCCGTTGTGTGTTACTGTATACTGCTTTAAGACCCCTTTTAACAATTTTTCAGTTATAAATATCACTGCCTTTCTATGCGAGATATCAGTAGATCTACTACTGGCTCATTTATCCTGATACCAGCATGAATCAGTTTTAATGGCAACGCTTCACTCTGGAGTGCTAAGGAGGGAAAGACATTTCTACCATTTTAAAAGTAGTCAATCATTCAATGTAAGTCCCGACAGGGAAATTTCGGTTTGAACCCGCAACCTACTGCACTGGAAGTGGATGCTCTACCACTTCACCAACGAGGCAGTTACAAACTGTGTACTCATAAACATTAACATTGAGAAAACATATTATATGTGAAGGAACATGCTGCATACATTATGTTATAGATTTTAAGTTGGAAGCATTGAGGCAGAGAAGAAATAATTTATAATTACACACAAGCTGGTGGGGTTTTTTACCATTAATATTTACAATGGCTGTCAGCAGCAGGCATCACAAGGCACATGTACCAGTTAATCTTTAGAGAAAAGTGAATTAATATCTCTTCTACTCCATCTTATATTCTTATATCCTTTTAATAAAATGTTGGGAAATCACTTGACAGAGGACTGTTGAAAACCTCATGTGACAAATCTAGGAGTAACAGTGAGTGGTCCAGCTCCTTTACCCACAATATCTCTTATATCATCCAACCAAACCATATGATGTGGGTATTCAAAAAATCGTCTTAATGAGACATTTCTTTTAAGTAATGACAACATAGGGTTAGAGGGTAAAATAAGGATTTTAGAACACTACAGAACTCCCTACATACATTTATTCCTTCCTTATTCAGTTTTGAGAGTTTCAATGTAACTTGTCTATGTCGAATGTTGGCAATATTTGGTAAGCTAATGTGAGCTTTTGATTTTCAGAATTATGACCTCATACTTCATTCAATGTGGGGTTAAGGGGCTCGAGTTAAAATACCCATGTTTTTAATCAATGTCTACACCGGGCCAGAAATCCAGACTCAAATGTCCACACATCGACTATGACTAATAGTCATAAAACACACCATAAAGGACATTTAGGAACGACCTTAGGTATTCATACCTCTGGTTCTACCGGCATATCTAGCCGGATAAGGTGAAACAGACACGAGCAACTTCCTTTGAGCTGCGCGTACATATTTTATCATCGGAACACAAGTCGACCCAGTCTTGCGGAGCAGACAGCGATTTGTAATAGAAATTACAACCATTTTCAGAGAATGAGTACCATTTTCGAGTAAATCGAATACAAACGCATGGAATTGAATCAGGAAAATAGAAAAACATTAAGAATTTACCTCGAGTTTTCAGTTAAGATTCCAAAAATAACATCCAAACCCCGCCGAAGATTGACCCAGATTCAATGCAAGGCCGATAATAATATGCAAATGAGATGAGACAGCTAACCAAAATTAGAAAGTCAGGCTGTTCCATCAATCACTTTTACCGATGTGTTTAGAGAAATTTATTTCTATCGAAGTTTATTCTATGAAGCGAATACTGCATTTTTCTTTTATAATAAACTAAATATATCAATTTTAAAATCCATTTTTTAGTTTTGTATGTAGATAAAGTGTAAGTTAAGAAGAGACTGCACTCAGTATATATCTAAAAACATCGAGTATAATTAGCTATGCGGATGATGTCATTTTTCAAGAAAGATAACCCATAGAAACAAAATATGTTATATTCTGTTTGAGTGGCTCCCCTTCAAGGTTTGCTTCTGTTTGAGTGGCTCCCCTTCAAGGTTTGCTTCTGTTTGAGTGGCTCCCGTTGCTGCAACACATTTTAAAAAGGCGATCATTGTTTTGAAAACATTCAGAATTTTATGAAAGTTAGTGTGTTGATATATATATCATTTACTATATAAAGTTTTATTAAACGAGTTCAAGATTAAAAAATTTTAAGCGAGTCTTTTGCGAGTTAAATAATACATTTCTTAGACGAGTTTAATAAAACTTTAACGAATGTCATTTTTTTTATATATCACATGACGAAATCCAAAAAGAAAATCGGGTTTTCCTAAGCTATTTTAATTTCGTCAATACACCGTATAACAATGCCGCCACTAATTATGCCGAGGTCATTTTCAGCTGTTTACTAAAAGTGGTAACAAGAGAAAGTTGATGCAACTCATCAATGTCGCCGGAAATCCATACTGCAGTTATGCATACCACTAACATTACAGTAGTTGAATAAACAGTTATCAACTGAGGGGCATATTGGAACATCCGGGGTGGGGTCAAGTGAAAATGTATCATAACTTGCATTGTTTTGTCAACAAAGTGATTGATAAAGCCTTTCATTATTTATGATCAATCTCCATTCCAAAGTAGGTTGACCATACACACTGCCAACTAATTATTGATCATAAACAGAAATGAGTAATCTTGCCAATCATTAGTCTTAGTATGTATACAGTGCTTTCATTAAGGAATAATGATAAGATTTGTGAATTCCACATACACTTTTCAAGATGTTTGTCAGAATATTTGAATTTTATTATTTATCAATAAAACCACAAAACAGACACTTTAGGATGTGCACGTCATTTTACCTTTCCCCTATTAAAGTCACTATTGGACACCTTTGCAGCAATCTACTTTTAAAACAATGAGATAAGGGTTAAATCGCTGAAGACATGAGTTTTCTCTTTTTCTCAAAATGATATTAGCTTGGCATCCTAATTATATCATACTTTAACAAATGTTGAAATGTTGTCCAATATTTTTAAATTAGACCACCTTCGAAATATAATATCAGCTAAACAGTTAAATCTCATTGAAATTGTTGTATAATTTAAACTTAGTTTCGAACATAAACCAAAGACCTAATAACACATGTGTTATTAGGTCTTTGCATAAACTGAGCCCTACAACATGTTAATTTATTGTAACTTCCTTCCCTTTTTATAATGAAAATAACAAACTACTCATGTTTTTAAAATTATATTATGATGAGCGCCCTTGTGTCAATGATGCATAACAATATGCAGATCGGAAGCAATATGCCTTTAGGGAATTTAATGATACATTTAAAATTATCAAGGACGAAATAATTTTGTACAAAAGACCCGATTCGTGACCCACATTCTTCTTCGCAGAGGTGTCGTTCTTGAAACTCTCTTTATAGGAGAGTGTTCGTTCAAAGTCATTTTTCTATTAAAACCAGTTGTATCTCGGTTTGTTCTTTTAATCATTTTAAATCACCTATAATGTACTATTTGTTAGTGAGTGTAAAGAGCGGTTCTCTGCAAAGGAGATTGATCTACGCAGTTGGTATTCGCGAGTCACGCGATCAACAGTTTTAGCTTAGAAAAAGTTCATATTTTAGATATACATGGATAAACATTATAAAATGCATTCTTCACAAATCAAGACATCTCTTTGAACATGAAAATAACATTCAGTAAGTTAAAATTGCTATTTTAAAGGAGAATTCGACGTGATTTTTATCTCGATATTGACACATAACAGTTTGCTGCAAGTCTAATAGGGACGGTTTTGTCTTCGTAAATAAAAAAAAAAAAAAAAAAAACATTAATGCGGGTCAAAATAAAGAAACTGCAAATACTTAAAACATAGGCACGGTTTTGTCTTCGTAAATAAATAAATAAAAAAAAAGAAATGCGAGTCAAAATAAAGAAACTGAAAATACTTAAAACATCGGAATATTAATTTCATTTTAGATGTGTCATAACTTAGTGTTTTTAAACAAACGCAATTGTAATATGTTCAAGACATTTAAATTTGTTGTTTTTCTAATAATAACTCCTCCTCCCATGTGATTTCCGAAAATCTATTAAAAATATAAGTCGCGGGCTTCTGCCCGGCGACTAATAAATAAACACTCATATCACTTAAAGTGATTTATGAGGCGTATTTCGATAAAATGTACTAAACGTTAATAATATTTCTACATGAAATTTACGGGTTTTGGCACCAAAGGGACTATTAACGTTATGACGTCAAACCGCTGACGTGACGTCATTTTCCTAGTATTCGGTCATCTTATAGTACATACGTGTAAAACACACTCTGACATATGATTGACCTCAATGTCAGTGTTGTTAGTTAATGTCAACATACACACGTCAACATGTAATCTAGTCCTAGATGTCAAATAAACTAGAAAAGTAGTCTAAATAAATTGTTGTCAATTAACCTTGTACGGGCCCTTTCGGAGATTCAACTAAACTGCAAATACATTACAAATACCATAATATAGGGATAATACACATTTTCGAGGGCGTGAACATCTGCGGACGCCCGCAAAATGTGTTTATGCCCGAGTGCGAAGCACGAGGGCATAAACACATTTTAAGGGCGTCCGCAGATGTTCACGCCCGAGAAAATGTGTATTTTCGCTATTATTGCATAAAATAAGAGCAAATATGCAACATACAGTCCGCTGTAACGTTCAGTTGTACGATAACCGCCGATGAACATGACCCGATAACGCATGTGACGTCATAAAGTAAACAAGTAATGTTTTACATATCCACGAACCGGGCCTACATCAAGGTTGCCATCGCTGACTCGACACGGGTCGAATTAAATAAATGGTTTTGGATTATTTTATGCTCTTTAACTGTGAATCTAGTGCATGTTACCGATTATCGAGTTAAACCCAACAATTGCTCCTATTCTAGGGGAGATGCAGCGTCCATGTTTTGTTTACTAACGGTGCTCGGGTAATGCATATGTAAAACATCTAACCGGTCTGAAACGGCACGTACGCGCGAGAATCGCTTTGTTTATACACGTTTTCTCGCCGTTTACGCCCGGTTTTTGCAATGTTTCTGTATCCCTTAAGCGGGCGTAAAACATAGATTTTATGCAATAATATAGGGATAATACACATTTTCGAGGGCGTGAACATCTGCGGACGCCCGCAAAATGTGTTTATGCCCGAGTGCGAAGCACGAGGGCATAAACACATTTAAGGGCGTCCGCAGATGTTCACGCCCGAGAAAATGTGTATTTTCGCTATTATTGCATAAAATAAGAGCAAACATCCAACATACAGTCCGCTGTAACGTTCAGTTGTACGATAACCGCCGATGAACATGACCCGATAACGCATGTGACGTCATAAACACATGTGACGTCATAAAGTAAACAGTAATGTTTTACATATCCACGAACCGGGCCTACATCAAGGTTGCCATCGCTGAGTCGACACGGGTCGAATTAAATAAATGGTTTTGGATTATTTTATGCTCTTTAACTGTGAATCTAGTGCATGTTACCGATTATCGAGTTAAAGAAGCTGATGTTATTGTTAACCCAACAAATTGCTCCTATTCTAGGGGAGATGCAGCGTCCATGTTTTGTTTACTAACGGTGCCCGGGTAATGCATATGTAAAACATCTAACCGGTCTGAAACGGCACGTACGCTCGAGAATCGCTTTGTTTATACACGTTTTCTCGCCGTTTACGCCCGGCTTTTGCAATGTTTCTGTATCCCTTAAGCGGGCGTAAAACATAGATTTTATGCAATAATATCATGTTAACCTTTCCTAAATACAGACGTGACTTGACGCATAGAACCAGTCTTCTGTAATCAAGGTGTTGTCTCTGTCTGTAAAGCTTGGAGGCATTATCCGGCGTCCGGCCGGCTGTCTGTCTGAATGTGCATTCGTCCGTCCGTCATGGTTTGCATTTATTGCTCAAAACGTTGTTTCTGTTTGGCAGATTAATTTCGAAGTGGTCACAATTATACCGTGTGATCAGAAGAACGGCAAAATACTAGGTACATAACTCTGGTCTGCTTATTTTAGTAATCTCCATGTTTCCTTATTTAGTTCAGCCATTTTCTCAATAATTTTTCCCTTTGTATCCATTTAAAACTTGGATTGTAGGTAACTTATAACCAACAGATATGCAGTGCACCATTACCAAAACTTTAGCATGTTGTGTTTGGAGTGTGTATATTTTTTCTTTCCATGGTCTTCTCTACACTAACATATAACACAACAACATATATATGCGATGCCAGACGAGCGCTATGAGCAAGACAAGCGCTATCCGTGTTTAATGAAGTACAGAGCAGTATGACATAAACAGTGTAACAAGCAATGATATAAGGAATTTTTTACGTACATCTTAAAGTAATGTTCCTTGTCATGAAGCTATGAATGTAACCTTGATTTGCTGACGCGAACTGACTCGCCCAGGAAAAACACAGAGATCAAAACATCATGTTTTCAAAGGGTGGATGGAATTGCTCTGAGAAACCTGTGTCCATTTGTCACCTGTCAGATCGCTATGAATGTTGGACCTCGATCATTCGATTTTCACACATACATGACAAGAAATTTATATCATTAGAAACATTAGAAAGTAAGTTGATTTGATAGCAAATGGGAATTTACCCTTATTAACACATATTTCACCGAAAGACAGAAATTTAACTTGCTCGGTGTCGTCTGGTAGAATGACCAAAACCTGGACTGAATATACACACATGTACATGTGTCTGCACGAGATACCCCATACAGGGAATATCCATTATTTCACTACTGTGAACCATGTACGCGTTATTTCTTACACGTAACGTTTAAGACAAATATTTCACTCTATACTAGCGAAACGCGTGAAATATAGGGATAATACACATTTTCGAGGGCGTGAACATCTGCGGACGCCCGCAAAATTTGTTTACGCCCGAGTGCGAAGCACGAGGGCATAAACACATTTTAAGGGCGTCCGCAGATGTTCACGCCCGAGAAAATGTGTATTTTCGCTATTATTGCATAAAATAAGAGCAAACATCCAACATACAGTCCGCTGTAACGTTCAGTTGTACGATAACCGCCGATGAACATGATCCGATAACGCATGTGACGTCATAAACACATGTGACGTCATAAAGTAAACAAGTAATGTTTTACATATCCACGAACCGGGCCTACACCAAGGTTGCCATCGCTGACTCGACACGGGTCGAATTAAATAAATGGTTTTGGATTATTTTATGCTCTTTAACTGTGAATCTAGTGCATGTTACCGATTATCGAGTTAAAGAAGCTGATGTTATTGTTAACCCAACAAATTGCTCCTATTCTAGGGGAGATGCAGCGTCCATGTTTTGTTTACTAACGGTGCCCGGGTAATGCATATGTAAAACATCTAACCGGTCTGAAACGGCACGTACGCGCGAGAATCGCTTTGTTTATACACGTTTTCTCGCCGTTTACGCCCGGCTTTTACAATGTTTCTGTATCCCTTAAGCGGGCGTAAAACATAGATTTTATGCAATAATAGATATTCTCACTTATCATATGACTTTCGCGTGCAACACATGCGTTCCGTGAAATGCTCTTGTTCGTTAATGAGTGCTTCCCCAAGCTTTGCTTTTTGTCCGGAGCGACTGACTGTCTCTTCATCCATCCGTCCGTCTGTCCGTTACGGTTTGCATTAATGGGTCAAAACGTTGTTTCTGTTTGACAGATCCATATCAAAGTCGTCACAATTATACATTGGGATGAGGAGACCGATGCAATATTTCGAACGCAAATCTGATCTGTTATTTTAGGTATAAACTCATTTTGTTCATATATTTCTTTGGTCATTGTTTCAATAGATGTTCAATGAATCAATATAATCTTTCTTGTATAGGAAACTAATTAGATACAGATGTCCAATGCACAAGAGACATAACTCTAGCATGCTTTCGAGTGTCTTTCATTTATGAGCATGCTTCCAATTTATATTGTGGATCTTTAGTGTTTTCTGAACTGGAAATATTTTAATTAAGGGTCGCTGCTCAGTTTTGTGTCAATCTTTTGCCCTTCGTGATTTATTTTGTTTATACAAGATAAGGGTCAAACTGTGATAAATGAGGTATTGGTAATTGGCAGGCAGTCTGTGTTGTTTCACAAATATTTGGTTTGGTTTGTTTAAAGGTCGATGATTTATTGTTTCAACAATGTTTGTCCATATTAAATATGCCATATATTTGCAACTTACATATGCCCCTATACCATCAGCGCTTTCAGCGCTTTAATAATCATATCGTATGGAACTTTTTGAGTATTTTAACGAGATATTGTGTGTTTCCCCCTTTTTCTTCTGTGATATGACTGCTGTAATATATATATATTTGAATTTTTCAAATTTTATTTTCAGTTTTACATCATTTGTTTGGCAACACATCACTCTTTATATGACAAAAAGAATTAAAGGTAAAAATGTAGCCATTACGAAACAATTACGCCATTAAAAATAATTTGATAATATTCAATGCGTAAAAAATCATTGTTAACCAGACTTTTTTTCAAATAAAATAATATCTTATTTTAGGTAGTGGGGTTCGAGATTTCAAGTGAACTGGAAGTATTGCGTCAGAAAAAGGACAGACGGATGGATGACGGACGGAGCGTGATCCGATTAGATTACTTCGTGCATTGATCTAAAAATACTCATACTTGTCAAATAAACCACTTCTTCTTAAATAATATGTATATATGAGCTGTGTTCCGGGAAAAACTCATCTTCGCATATTTATGACAAGTAATAAAGTATAGAAATATGCCGGATTTAAATTCACAATAAAACCTAGAAACTGCCTGTCACTAATCAGCAAAGTGCAGAGTTGGATAAAACTACACATATGACATGTGTAGGTTTATTTAAATCTACATTGGCAAATGGTCGATTTTCCTTAAACTTGGCTAATGAAAAAAAAGTATAGACCCGAAACTGTCGCGATCGTCTTTAAAGAGAAGTTAATGCAATAATGTCTGCTAACCTAAGCCTATAGTTAGTTTGTTCCCTTTTATCATTTTGGTTTAAAAATATATATGTGCGGTGCTTGGGGAAAACACACCTTACCGTAATTATTAGCATACACGTGCAATATACCTGCCTTGTCACCCATGCCCGCGGATCTTTAAATAACCACTTTTTCTATCAGTGTCGTCACAAGCTCTTAGTTCGCTGTGTTCAAGGAAATCAAACTATAGAAGTTGCGCTACAAGTGTTAACCGAAATTAAAGCAAGTTGACCTGCGGTACGGTTCATAAATACACAACATTACATGTATGTACATGGGAGTATGAGGTAATCTGATTGCGCTCCTGCCCCGATAGATTAATCTGAATGTACTCCTGCTCCGGTAGGTTAATCCGAATACACTTCTGTCCCGGTAGGTTATTCTGAATTGACTCCTGCCCGGAAGATTAATCTGAGTTGACTCCTGCCCCGGTAGGTTTAATCTGAATGGACTCCTGCCACGGTATGTTAATCCGAATGGACTCCTGCTACGGTATGTTAATCTGAATGGACTCATGCCACGGTATGTTAATCTGCATGAATTCCTGCTTCGGTAGGATAATCTGAACCGACTACTGCCACGGTATGTTAATCTGAATGGACTACTGCTCCGGTGGATTAATCTGAATCGACTCCTTCCCCAGTATGTTAATCTGAACGGATTCCTGCTCCGGTAGGGTAATCTGAATGGACTCCTGACACGGTATTTTAATCTGAATGGACTCCTGCTCCAGTAGGGTAAGCTAAATGGACTCCTGCTCCGGTAGGTTAATCTGAATGGACTCCTCCTGCTCCGGTAGGGTAGTCTGAATAGACTCCTGCCATGGTATGTTTGCCACTGTATGTTAATCTGAATGCATTCCTGTCACTGTTTGTTAATCTGAATGGACTCCTGCTCCGGTAGGGTAATCTGAATGGACTACTGATTAGGTAGGGTTATCTGAATGGACTCCTGCTCCGGTAGGTTACTCTGAATGGACTCCTGCCATAGCATGTTAACCTGAATGGATTCCTGCTCCGGTAGGATTATCTGAAATTATTAACTCCTGCCCCTATAGATTAATCTGAATTGACTCATGCCCCGTTAGGTTAACTTAAATGGTCTCCTGGCCCGATATGTTAATTTAAATGGACTCTTGCCCCGATTTGTTAATCTGAATGAACTCCTGCCACGGTATGTTAATCTGAATGGACTCCTGCTCCTGTAGGGTGATCTGAATGGACTCCTGCCGCGGTATGTTTATCTGAATAGACTCCTTCTCCGGGTAGTTTAATCTGAATACACTCATGTCCAGGTAGGTAATATGAATGGACTCATGTCCCGGCAGGTTAATCTGAATGGACTTCTATCCCGGTAGGTTCATGTGAACGGACTCCTGCCCCGGTAGGTTAATCTGAATGGATTCCTGCCCCGGTAGGTTAATCTGAATGCACTCCTGTCCCGGTAGCTTAATCTGACTGGTCTCCTGCTCCGGTAGGTTAATCTGAATGGACTCTGCCCCGGTAGGTTAATCTGAATGCGCTCCTGCCCCGGTAGGTTAATCTGAATGCACTCCTGTCCCGGTAGGTTAATCTGAATGCACTCCTGCTCCGGTATATTAATATGAATGGACTCCTGCCCCGGTAGCTTAATCTGAATGGTCTGCTGCCACGGTAAGTTAATCCAAATGGTCTCCTGCTCCGGTAGGTTAATCTAAATGCACACATGCCCCGGTAGGTTAATCTGAATGTACTCCTGCTCTGGTAGGTTAATTTGAATGGACTTCTGTCACGGTATGTTTATCTGAATGCAGCCATGTCTAGGTAGGTTAATCTGAATGCACTCATGTCCGGGTAGGTTAATATGAATGGACTCCTGCCACGGTAGGTAAATATGAATGGACTCCTGCCACGGTAGATAAATCCGAATACACTTCTGTCCCGGTAGGTTATTCTGAATTGACTCCTGCCCGGAAGATTAATCTGAGTTGACTCCTGCCCCGGTAGGTTTAATCTGAATGGACTCCTGCCACGGTATGTTAATCCGAATGGACTCCTGCTACGGTATGTTAATCTGAATGGACTCATGCCACGGTATGTTAATCTGCATGAATTCCTGCTTCGGTAGGATAATCTGAACCGACTACTGCCACGGTATGTTAATCTGAATGGACTACTGCTCCGGTGGATTAATCTGAATCGACTCCTTCCCCAGTATGTTAATCTGAACGGATTCCTGCTCCGGTAGGGTAATCTGAATGGACTCCTGACACGGTTTTTTAATCTGAATGGACTCCTGCTCCAGTAGGGTAAGCTAAATGGACTCCTGCTCCGGTAGGTTAATCTGAATGGACTCCTCCTGCTCCGGTAGGGTAGTCTGAATAGACTCCTGCCATGGTATGTTTGCCACTGTATGTTCATCTGAATGCATTCCTGTCACTGTTTGTTAATCTGAATGGACTCCTGCTCCGGTAGGGTAATCTGAATGGACTACTGATCAGGTAGGGTTATCTGAATGGACTCCTGCTCCGGTAGGTTACTCTGAATGGACTCCTGCCATAGCATGTTAACCTGAATGGATTCCTGCTCCGGTAGGATTATCTGACATTATTAACTCATGCCCCTATAGATTAATCTGAATTGACTCATGCCCCGTTAGGTTAACTTAAATGGTCTCCTGGCCCGATATGTTAATTTAAATGGACTCTTGCCCCGATATGTTAATCTGAATGAACTCCTGCCACGGTATGTTAATCTGAATGGACTCCTGCTCCTGTAGGGTGATCTGAATGGACTCCTGCCGCGGTATGTTTATCTGAATAGACTCCTTCTCCGGGTAGTTTAATCTGAATACACTCATGTCCCGGCAGGTTAATCTGAATGGACTTCTATCCCGGTAGGTTCATGTGAACGGACTCCTGCCCCGGTAGGTTAATCTGAATGGATTCCTGCCCCGGTAGGTTAATCTGAATGCACTCCTGTCCCGGTAGCTTAATCTGACTGGTCTCCTGCTCCGGTAGGTTAATCTGAATGGACTCTGCCCCGGTAGGTTAATCTGAATGCACTCCTGCCCCGGTAGGTTAATCAGAATGCACTCCTGTCCTGGTAGGTTAACATGAATGCACTCCTGCTCCGGTATATTAATATGAATGGACTCCTGCCCCGGTAGCTTAATCTGAATGGTCTGCTGCCACGGTAAGTTAATCCAAATGGACTCCTGCTCCGGTAGGTTAATCTAAATGCACCCATGCCCCGGTAGGTTAATCTGAATGTACTCCTGCTCTGGTAGGTTAATTTGAATGGACTTCTGTCACGGTATGTTTATCTGAATGCAGCCATGTCTAGGTAGGTTAATCTGAATGCACTCATGTCCGGGTAGGTTAATATGAATGGACTCCTGCCACGGTAGGTTAATATGAATGGACTCCTGCCACGGTAGATAAATCTGAATGGACCCCTGCCCGGAAGGTTAACATGAATAGATTTCTACCCCTGTAGGTTAATCTGAATGGACCCCTGACACGGCGGGTAAATCTGAATGGACTCCTGCATCGGTAGGTAAATATGAATGAAATCCTGCCCCAGTAGGTTAATATGAATGGATTCCTGCCCCGGTACGTTAATATGAATGGACTCCTGCTCCAGTAGGTTAATCTTATTGGACTCCCGCCACGGCAGGTAAATCTGAATGGACTCCTGCACCGGTAGGTAAATATGAATGAACTCCTGCCATGGTAGATACATCTGAATGGAACCCTGACCCGGTAGGTTAATCTGAATGGACTTCTACCCCTGTAGGTAAATCTGAATGGACTCCTGACACGGTAGGTAAATCTTAATAGACTCCTGCACCGGTAGGTAAATATGAATGGACTCCTGCCCCAGTAGTTTAATATGAAAGGACTCCTGCCCCGGTAGGTTAATATGAATGGACTCCTGCTCCGGTAGGTTAATCTTATTTGACTCCGACCATGGTATGTTAATCTGAATGGACTCCTGTTGCGGTAGGTAAATCTGAATGGACTCCTGTTGCGGTAGGTTAATCTGAATGGAATCCTGTCGCGGTAGGTAAATATGAATGGACTCAGGTCCGGGTAGGTAAATCTGGATGGACTCAGGTCCAGGTAGGTAAATCTGAAAGGACTCCTGTCCAAGTAGGTTACTCTAAGATATAATTACGAAACTAAAGCTAGTTATTTAACTGAGCATGTTCATAATGTGTGCACTCAGGTCTAGAATATTAGAAATGTCCAGAGTATTCAAATTCAAAAAAATATAGTGTAATGGGTGGCTTTCACTTAATTTGTTTCCTTAATAATGAGGCCCTGGTTACTCGGCACTCAGCTAGAGAAGTTCGAACACTTTATTTGTTTCCTTAATAATGAGGCCCTGGTTACTCGGCACTCAGCTAGAGAAGTTCGAACACTTAATTTGTTTCCTTAATAATGAGGCCCTGGTTACTCGGCACTCAGCTAGAGAAGTTCGAACACTTTATTTGTTTCCTTAATAATGAGGCCCTGGTTACTCGGCACTCAGCTAGAGAAGTTCGAACACTTAATTTGTTTCCTTAATAATGAGGCCCTGGTTACTCGGCACTCAGCTAGAGAAGTTCGAACACTTAATTTGTTTCCTTAATAATGAGGCCCTGGTTACTCGGCACTCAGCTAGAGAAGTTCGAACACTTTATTTGTTTCCTTAATAATGAGGCCCTGGTTACTCGGCACTCAGCTAGAGAAGTTCGAACACTTAATTTGTTTCCTTAATAATGAGGCCCTGGTTACTCGGCACTCAGCTAGAGAAGTTCGAACACTTTATTTGTTTCCTTAATAATGAGGCCCTGGTTACTCGGCACTCAGCTAGAGAAGTTCGAACACTTTATTTGTTTCCTTAATAATGAGGCCCTGGTTACTCGGCACTCAGCTAGAGAAGTTCGAACACTTTATTTGTTTCCTTAATAATGAGGCCCTGGTTACTCGGCACTCAGCTAGAGAAGTTCGAACACTTTATTTGTTTCCTTAATAATGAGGCCCTGGTTACTCGGCACTCAGCTAGAGAAGTTCGAACACTTTATTTGTTTCCTTAATAATGAGGCCCTGGTTACTCGCCACTCAGCTAGAGAAGTTCGAACACTTTATTTGTTTCCTTAATAATGAGGCCCTGGTTACTCGCCACTCAGCTAGAGAAGTTCGAACACTTTATTTGTTTCCTTAATAATGAGGCCCTGGTTACTCGGCACTCAGCTAGAGAAGTTCGAACACTTTATTTGTTTCCTTAATAATGAGGCCCTGGTTACTCGGCACTCAGCTAGAGAAGTTTGAACACTTTATTTATTTCGTTGATAAAATAAAAAAGTCGTTATGTATTTCAGAAATTAATATAATATACAATATTGTTAAATTTTTTAAGATAAATTTTAACAGATATTTTCTATTAGTTATTACTAACGGAATTAAGAAATAATGATATGCTAGGTCTACAGTCGTGTGTAGGTTCCATCAATCCGGCGAGTTTTTGTTGGTGTTGTATGGTGTGGTTATTGTTTTGCTATTATTATTTTTTATTTAATTTGATTTTTCTTGTGTGTGTGGATTAGCTGGACAACGTCGCGATTTAGTATTTATTACAGCTGAATTTAAATAAATAAACCAAGGCTATATGGTCGACTCATTACGCGCGGTCTCGCAACGAACGAACTTGCGCATCAGCGCGATATTGATGCGCGATAATGACGAATGGATGGATGCATTTCGAATATTGTGGTGAGCAGTTTGTGAGATATAGAATGTATTCCGATCATTCTGTTGTTGAACTGTTTGTCCGCGACTGCGTACGCGTCAATAATATAGTGGTCAGAGACGGATTCATAGAGTAACACAATTCATGCGTGCATAAAAAACAAAATAAATATTTACCTGACGAGTTTGTATTGCGGGAGAAAGTGCCAATTCCAAGAATCGTAACTCTAGCTCCATCAATTTAATTTAATTTTTGAGTTGTTCTCCCTTGATTAAACAAACTACGAATACTCAGAGCATGCTGTCATTTACAGCTATTGATTATGTTATTGCTATGTCAGTAAATAGAACTGCTCCTGCACTGTTTCGTTGAGATGAGAAGTCGGATAGGTTTAATTTGTGATTAATTACTGCAAGACTATTCTGTCGGATGCCGAAAAGAGTTTTCTTATTTTTTTCTTAAACTTATTTATTTTACATCAATTGAGAAATAAGCTTCTAGCTTATATTAATGACTCTCGATGTCTGCTTCCTGGAGACTAAACCAGTACTCGCGCCGTTTGTGTGAAACAAAATCCCAAAGGCAGAACCCGCTCATTACGGGATTCGAACCCGGGACCTTTGGAACGAGAGGATGATGCTCTACCTCGTCACCGCTGTCTTCAACGAAAAGATTGGGGGTGAAGGCTTCCGAATTGTGACAAAAGGAGGTCATGCTGCAACCTTGTTTGGTTTTGACGTAACTTTTCGTTGGAGAAAACTGACGCTGGGTTCCCATATCTACTGTTAGATGCGGGCATGGTCACATTGAATTACGATACGAAACTTGTTGACGCGTTATTACAGCCACATTACGCGCTTCTGAAAATCTACATGAATCACGAAGACAGGTGTTTCTAACGGGAATAAATCTTCAAATTCGGGGAGGAAATAGTTTCTTAATAAACACTTAGCTAAGAAAATGCAAAGTACAATTATGTGCCTGTTAACAAAATGTCATTAATCAACACAAAAACAAAACATTACGCCCTTTCATCAAAGAACAAGGTCACACGATATATGGTTAGATTTTGTGTTCTATCTACGATATCTTATGTCGCATGTAATACTTTGAAGGGAATTAAAAACAGAGTAGCTGCTGGTGTGTGGCTTCTTAACGCTTTCCCACATACAGCAAATCTGCAACAGACGACTTTGAAAATGTCTACTCAGAAATATGGAAATTCTTTGAAATTGTCGGTATAATTACTGAAAAAGTTGTCTGCTGCAGATGCTTCAAAATGCGTCTATAGGCTGAAAAGGGTTAAAGATTTTCAATATTGATGTCATCATAAGCAATACACTTTTGATCTATTTTGAGAACACTTTTCGACCACTTGATCTATATAATGTTTTATAGCACATCGACAGTTAAGTTCAAAGATTTTTTTGAGAACATATTGGTGCAAATTAGGACAATAAGCAAGTAGATAATGCGATTTGCATATTTCGATTATGCTCCATTCGTATTTTTGGAGGCAGGTGGTTTTCTTGCATTATTTAGTAAATTATTTTACGCAAGAAATATTGTACAATCCGGATAACCTGTGAAACATTAAAGATAAACAAACACGTTACTATCTTTCTTCCACTAATAGGTTATTTATGATAGAAATTGAAAAATGTAAAAAGAAAAATGCTCATTTTAGATAATGTAAACCCTTTCCCTCATACAATAATTCTGCAGCAGACGACTTTGAACATATTTTGTCCAAAGAAATGGAAAATCTCTATAATTGAATGGATAACCTATGACTAAACGTGGAAAACATTGTGGCAAAAGGAGAAATTGCTCGTTTTGAGCAATTTCTTCTTTTGTCACCATCTTTTCAAAAAGCCGTCTGCTGCAGAGGCGTCAGAAAGCGTCTATATGAGGGACCCTTTCCCCGTATCAATCGCTTTCAACACGTATGCTACAGATACTTCCATGAAAACATGATGGGAAAATACAACTTGCGCGATGAACAGTGAACACTAACCACCGTCCATATCAACCTGCTCATTCGCGAAGTTTGATATTTCTGTACGCTTTTCGCAAATTAGTGAAATAATGATTCAAGAATATTCAACTACTCATTGTGCATTTTATATAACATATCGAGGGCTTGGTGTGAAACAGTTGTAACAAAAAATGTTTTTTTTTTTTTACCAAGGTTAATCAACTCGCCATGAAGTCTTTATAAGCGTTAAATAATTTTTCTTGGTAAACAATGTAAATTTAGGTGCCATTACTCGTTTTGAGCAATGGCTCCTAAATTTGAATTGTTTACAAAGGGGTCAAAATTGCCCCTAAACCAGGGCTTTCAAAATAGGTTTTAAGTTACAACCGTTTCACGCCAAGCCCTCGATATATGAGCCGTTCCCCGAGAAAACCAAGATTGTGGACTCTGCGCGTTAAGTATCGACCCAGATCAGCCTGCGCAGCCGAACCATTCCGTCTAAGGCCGGGGGATAGAGGTATAGAGTAATGATTGCTGAAAGAGAATATCCACAGGAGGCGAAAGATGTCTGTCCGGATTAGCCTGCCTGGCATTCTTATTCTGTGCCTAGGCTGATCCGGGTCGATACTTCGCGCTGAGTCCATAATGTTGGTTTTCTCGTAGGACGGATCATATGTACAGGCATATTTTGTATTTTGTTTCATGGAACACCGCTCCAATTCATTTATTCCATATTTTTTCTGTTGCAGATTTCGTAGATGTGCGAAAGAGTAAAGTTAATTAATATTTCATTGGGAAAAGTCTGACGTCATTAGGTTAAATCTCGAAGGAACTTATCTTCTCGAAGATCTACGAGATATGAGCTATGCTCCAGGACATCCAGACACTATGTTGATCGATTATCGTACGTGGG
This sequence comes from Serripes groenlandicus, assembly GCA_031761405.1. Classification (NCBI taxonomy): domain Eukaryota; kingdom Metazoa; phylum Mollusca; class Bivalvia; order Cardiida; family Cardiidae; genus Serripes; species Serripes groenlandicus. Next base: position 51,406,656 of record JASEVX010000009.1, on the reverse strand, counting down.
TACGTACTTAGGATACATATTTTACCTATAAACTAATTGATAAATCGACCGAAGGCCTGATTGATTTTAATGCGACGTATCTGAGCGTTTTAAATTTACTAATTTTAAGAGTATTCAAAAGTAGATTCCAGTTCATATGCTAACACAACACAACTGTCAGTGTTTACCATTTACTATAAACCTTTTCCCACATACAACAAATATGCAGCAGACGAATTTGAAATTTACTTGGCAAAAATATGAAAACATTCTATAAATGAAAGTATAATTATTAAAAAGAAAGTTTAAAACATTATGGAAAATTATGTGCAACTTCTTCTTTTATCCTTAATTTTCAAAAAGTTGATGCAGAGGCGACAAAAAGCGTCTGTATGTGGGAAAGGGCTTACACAGTATAAACTGGTTGGCTATTGTCCGCTTATTATATACTATTGCGCTCTCGTACTCTGACATCATCAGAATTTTGGCATTTTGTTCTTAGACGCCATATCAGTAAAATTCGTCGATTATATCCATAATTTTGAGACACGACAACTTTATCGATTTGACAATTGTTATAGATCCATGGGTCTAGAATTCGAATCTCGACCGTGTCCTTCAGGAATTCTAATATATTTTGTTTAGCTTTACCTTTTAGAAGATAGGCCATACCTATGTTATAAATAATTCGTGGGGAAAATCCCGACCTTAGTAAATTTGCAGGCACCAAAGCGAGCCTTCATGTTCGCCAACTGAATGTGTGAAGACAACACAAATGTGGCTTGGTGTACATTATCCTTACCCAGACACGCAACGTAGCCTTTGACCCTCTGACCCACTGACATGTCAAAGGTCAAAGTGTGATCATTAGCTCAATGCAATAGGGGTATTTGTCATGTCAGGGTCGAAACGTTTGTTTGTTTGATTGGTGTTTTTTTTTTTTTGTGTGTGTGTGGATTCTTTTTGGTTTTTTTAAGGAGGGTGGGCGGGGGGGGGGGGGGGGGGGGGAGGAGGTGATCAATATACCATCTTTATGCGGTGCGGTTGTTCTGTATTGTATTGTATGTTGCCATGTATATGTATGTATAAACACATTTGTCTTGTACCAGGAACAAACAAAAGTGTGAAGAGAGTAAATACAACTTAAAAACAAAAACAAGAAAAAACCACGTCATTGTGGCTGGCGTCGCATGTCTTCCTCTACTGGACCTATCTCATTAAAATCAGAGTAGTACATATATCGGATCTGAAGATACCGGATAACAGGTTTTCTCGAATTAACCCCGATAAATGTAACCGATTCTATACTCAACAAAAATCGACAAAAAACACTTCTTTATATCGTTTGTTTATACATGTTATATTACATGTTTTATACCGAACGATTTAGTAAGTGTTAACTTCATTGGCTAACACAAAGGTCAATCCGAGCGGACCTGTATGCGGCAGTCAACTGTTATATAAACGTTTTATATAAGAGTGAGCGAAGTTCAGTTTTGATTTTGATGATATTCCTCATTGGACTGACCATTTATGTGGGAAGATAGGTAGTTTCCCGGGAAGGAAAGTTGTGCGGAGTACTGATGTGAGAGAGCCGGGAAACACACTTCTCATCAGGTGAATATTGAGGTTGGTCGCCATGGTAGCAACAGAGTTGATAGGCACCGACGATTACTATGTAGTTGAACATTGAGGTTGGTCGCCATGGTAGCAACAGAGTTGATAGGCACCGACGATTATGTTTACTATACATGTAACACCACTGATATTGAAGATGAGTTTCATCTTGTTCTAATTTGACCAATTTACTTTCATTTTAGAAAGCGTTACATTAAGCCATATTTCTACAAACGACCAAGTGTGCATACATTTATCGAACTGATGCAATCTTCAAGCAAATATATTATCAAAAACCTAGGAAAATATGTTTATGAAGCATTTGCTTTGCGTAGTTCACTCAATTAGGTCTTTGGTTCTAATACTAATAACGTATACCTTGTTAAACTGTTATGAAACACGAACATTTAAGTCATAGCAATTGTTAAAAGTTAAATTTCAATCAATTAATCAATCAGTCGCCGTAATTTCGCAAGGCGCCAATCAAACAGGGTTTCAAGCTAAAATGCGTCATGTCTTAATTAATGAATCCATGGAAAGATAATATACTTCACCTCTCTTATCTCTGTTTAATAACCCTTGTCCAATTGCAGACGCTTTTTGACTCATGTTCATAAAGCAGACGACTGTTCAAAACATTGTGGCACACAAATGAATTCCTAATAATGAGCAATTTGTCCTTGTGCCAAAATGTTTTCAACTCTATTTAATAATTAGCCCTTCCGGTGTTTTTTTATCTAGATTTTTCCATATTGTTTACTTCGCCTTTTCAAAGTCGTCTGCTTCAGAGTTACTGTAATGGAAAGGGTTAATGAAATATTAATAAATACTCTTTGGAAATATATAGCAGACGAGTGAGACGACTATTGAACACTTTTACAATTAACAATTCCTCCTTCCTTGTGCCACAGTGTTTTCAACTCTATTTAATAATTGGTCTTGCTTTTATCTACATTTTCCATAGTTTTATCTACAATTTCAAAGTCGTCTGCTTCAGAGTTGCTGTAATGGAAGGAGTTAATGAATTATTAATAAATACCCTTTGGAAATATATAGCAGACGAGTGAGCAACTATTGAACACTTTTACAATTAACATGTTGTCCTTGTGCCAAAGTGTTTTCAACTCTGTTTAATAATTGGGCTTTCTTTTATCTACATTTTCGATATTTTTATCTACATTTTCAAAGTTGTCAGATGCAGAGAAGTTGTATATGGGAAAGGGTTAAATGAAAGTGGTGTGTGTACTTCATTATTCATGAAGACGATTCGTTTGTTAAAATTCAGAATCCAAGGGAAACACGTGATTTGAGAGCAATGCGAATGTTTTAATTAACACTTTACCACATACAGACGCTTTCTGACCATTCTGCAGCAGACGACTTTTAAAAACATTGTGACAAAAGGGGAAATTACTCAGCTTTTATTAGTCGCCGGGCAGAAGCCCGCGACTTATATTTTAATAGCTTTCGGAAATGACATGGGAGGACGAGTTATTATTAGATTTTTTGAAATGGAATTCAAAAGCTTAGAATGTTTGTCTTGGTTTTATGTAAGCTAAACATTTTGGGTTATCACATGTTCATCACCAGGTCGCAAATATTTTGTACACTTTAGAGACCTATTATTCGAATTAAGCATGTTGAAGCCCTGTGTCAGAATATTGTTCTCAACTGATGACATCAAGGCTTTGTTCAAAATAGATTATGCCTCTTCCGAAACAGGAATCCGTCGTGGCCGAGTGGTTATTGTCGGAGATTTCAAACTGCATGTCTTGGGTTTGATCCTCAGTCACGGCCGGCATGATGCCCTTGGACAATTCACATTTCAAAACCTAGATTGTTTACCCAGGATGCATGAATAAGTGAACAATCATCACGACGTAAGTGAAATAATGTTGAAATTGGTGTAAAACCACAAAAAAATCCCTATCAAGAACTAGGTCACTATGCAAAGTTGAAGAAATATCTTGTTGACTCTCAAGGAGCTGCATGTGGAAGGTATTGATGCAGTTATAGAAGTTCAACTTGGTCATCTTTAATACACATTTTCTAATGGATGAACTTTCCCTGTGAATTTTGATGCCTATGCAGAAGACCACCTGATTGTTCTCTTCCCATGGATGGTCTTTAAAAACAGGTTTGCTCAAGTAAGAAAGGAACATGTTAAGTGTAACTTCTCATTCTTAAACCTTCCCCACATACAGACGCTAGCCGGTTTATTACTTTGGTTAGAAGGTTTAAATGTATGAAAATTCCGACACAAGTAGGTGATGCCTGCTTCTTCTGCTCAAATGTTTTGGCCGAGCGTCTATTTTCATTAGCTTACAAGAAGCAAGAGCAAGTGAAAGCTGCTTCTTATTGTCACGTAGCATTACTTTCATTTGATTTCAATTATATAAACTATTTTAAGAAAAAAATTCAGCAACTCTATATTACTTCCGATTGAATCAAAATATTTACGATTTATCATCAACACGGTTACAAAATATAACTTTATAATAGGATTTTACTTCGAAAAGTGTTAAATAAATAATGTTATGATTTCTGAATTACCTCCCTTTATATCAAAATTCTATTCACGCTCTGTTTACAATGGAGGTGGTTTTGCCAACCAAACGTAGACACAGCGGGCACCTGCTTACTACGTAACTCGTAGTATGTTTCGCGCAATAATATTCTCTGTCTCCAGACACGAAGAAGGCTAATGTTTACATTTTTTTTCAACTCAATTACATCTTTGTTCGATAGTTATAAAATCTTAGTATCATTCTTGTACCAAAATAGCATTGACATTATCATTGGTAACCATGTCTCTGCAGATGGATTTATTTGGCGGTAAACGTTTTCTATTAAGCATTTCTGACGTACTGCCGAAACCTCCCTATATATTGTTCTTCTTATGTCATAGTACAGTGGCCTTTGTTACCACAATCGCCACAAAAACATTGTGAAAAAGTGTTCTACCACCACTTCCATTTTCTAAGAAACTTATATTAAATTATGCGTTAGACATCTTTTTTATATGATATTTCGTGTTAATCAAAATTATTTGAATTTGGTGCAGGTAGGATTTAAATTGATTTAAATATTTCAATAAACATACTATAAATACTAATATCAATGGAAATGCTCAAGGTTAAGATATTGTACAGATAGTAAGCGGATAATAGTAAAAATTGGGAGATATACAATTTGGAAAACCAATTCTGCCCTGGGCTAATTCACACATGTTGACCTAGTGTCACTTTGTCAACTTTTTTTCATCACAAAACTCTCAAGTATAACATAACATAAAATAACATAATTTTATTGGCATACAATAAATACATATTCATAGCCAACTTGAGTGATATACAATTAGAAAAAAATAATAAACTTACAAAAGTTGCCAGTTGGTGTAGCTAAACAGACCTGACATATCAACATATAAAGTTTACAGTTTACAGAGAAGTGTCAATAATTGAATAATTATATTAGCATTGATTATTTAATCATTTGTCTCACTTGATTTAATCTGGAAGTTAGCAAAGTGAGACGACACCAGTCTAAACTAATTTAATGCAAACCATAAGTTAGAACTGGTTTATACAAAACCACAGCCGTAATACCAGAGTTTAAACTCGGGTTTAGATTTAAACTAGAATTATGCAATCGGCTCTCAGTCTTATCAATACAATTTGCCCTTTAACCGCACCGAGTCCCGGTAGCTCAGTCGGTAACGACGCGGGCTGTCAAATTCAGGGGTTGTGAGTTCGAATCCCGGCTCGGCCAACTTTCTTTCCGACGTTTGACAATAGTCAATGCGACATGCGTCATTCGTCTTCCACCCATGGGCTATGTGGAAAAGCAAGCCAGTTGTTTGGGAAGATTGTTGTGTGGAGTACTGGTGTGAAAAAACCAGGAAAACATGAGTAGGTGAACTGGCCGCCGTGATATGACTGAGAAATTGTTAAAAACGGCGTTAAACCTCAAGCAATCAATATTTAACCGCAATCGAACAAAGAGACAGTAAACTACATCACTAGCACGGGTAACCTAGGAGTATTCGATGCGTTCAACTTGCTACTCAAAAATAGAAAAAATCCAAGTTTAAAAGTACAATGACGAGACATGCTTACGAAATTAAATAAACATCTGTTATAGACTTTAATTTTACCAAATTGTGCAATTTATAAAATCTCAAACACAAACAGTGAAGGTCATTAAATGTGTTAAAACTTTAAATATAAGTATGATTATTGAAGCTTCAAAAGGCCCTGTTTTCACTACAGTTGTCACAATAAACCAATCTCTCTGCCTTCTTTTACGTTAGAGCCGCGCCTGGCGGTTTGGGGGTCATAACAATTTGAAAACATTGTGGCCAGAGGTGAAATTGCTCATGCTGAGCAATTTCACCTTTGGCCACAATGTTTTCAACTTTTTTTTAACATTTAAGCTATCTTTTATGGAGATTTTTCAGGTTTTTGGCATTATGTCTTCAAAGTCGTCTGCTGCAGATTTGTTGTATGTCGGAAAATGGTTAACTTTATACAGACACTTTCTAACGCTTCTACAGCAGACGACATTTCAAAAATAAATATTAGCAAAATCAGAAGTTGCTCATTTCGCCATAATGTTTACAACTCTAGTACATGATTATTCTTTCAGTTAGTGAGAAATACGGCACATTTTCCTACTTGTTTTCAAATTTGTCTGCTGCAGATTTGCTGTATGTGTGAACTGATTATTTTACATCTACGTTAAGTGAGGACTAACTTTAATTTCTTATAGGTTTCTTGATTTAAGCACTGGGTCTTATTAATTACCCATGTTTCTTGTTCAAGGTAAGAGGTAAATTAGAAAATGAATATTGTATGAGACTTAACCCTTCCCCACATAAAAACGTGTTCTGCAGCAGACGACTTTATGGCAAAGGGAGAAAATGCTCATGATTGGCCACAATGTTTTTAACTCTATTTAATAATTAAACCTTTATTTTGTTGATATTTTTCATGTTTTTATCAATAAGATTTCGAAGTCGTCTGCTTCTGATTTGTTGTATGTGGAAAAGGGTTAAATAAATAGATAAATAAATTACGGTCCTAGATATAATTGTTAACCAAAAACCTAGAAGTGTAGCACGACCAGTTTAAAGTCAATGTACCCTTATACCATCCCATTACGTAGAGTCGTCCTAGTTGATGGCGTCGGGCATCCCGGGTTCGATCCCCAGTCGTGGCGGTCATGTTTGAGTGCCCATAGGCAATGCATAACTATTTAGTATCCTAGCACTGATTTGTTTATACAGGGATCGTGAATAAGTAGAAGCTGTCGGCGTAATACACCTGAAATGGTGTTGGAACTATTGTCGTAAACCCGAGATAAAACTAACCACATTACGTAGAGTCAGTAAGGCCCAAAATCCCATGACACGGTGCAATTGTGAAATTCTATGAGCCGTCCCGCGAGAAAACCAACATTATGGCCTCTGCGTAATGTATCGACCTGAATCAGCCTAAGCATTCCGCACAGGCTTACCCAGATAGACACTTTTCATCTCCTGTGGATTTTCCGTTTCATGAATCATTACTCTATACCACAATCCCTCTGAGACGGAATGTGTCGGCCCGGATCAGTCTGCGCGGACTGCGCAGGCTAATCTGAGTCGATACATTACGCAGTGGCCATACTGTTGGTTTTCTCGCGGGACGGCTCATATAATTACGCGATCAATAGCCTTGCACTTGTCCATTGTGTAGAAAGTGGGTAAATTGACTCAGCTATCTAAGACGATCCTTCACTTGTCCTAGATATTTCCCTAATACTATACGAATGTTGATGGCTTGGCAGAAGAACACTAGCATATATTTTTTTGAAAGCAGGAACTTCATATTTTCCAACATCTGATTGACGATGTTTTGTTTGACTTTCCTCAAATGTGTTAGTGAGCAGCCCAATCTCATTAACTCTAATTAATTCTGAAGCAGACGACTTCGAACATATTTTGTCAAAAAATAATAGAAAATCTCTTTAATTGAATGGATAACCTATGACTAAAAGTGGAAAACATTGTGGCAAAAGGAGAAATTACTCGTTTTGAGCAATTTCTTCATTTGTCACTATGTTTTCAAAAAGCCGTCTGCTGCAGAGGCGTCAGAAAGCGTCTATATAAAGCGTCTCATTGAAATCAGAACAAAATACATCGCTTTACGCATAATGGGTCTTGTTGAATTGACCTCATACACACTTAAAAAAACTCCCGAGCATGTGTTCGGTTAGTATGTCCAGTAAACTCGCACGCTACGACAAACGCCCATGCGAAGAACACTTTGGATAACTCGCCAATCGACGATTCTCTATATCGTTTATATGTATATACATGTATATGGGTTATCTTACCTGATTTATACCAAACGATTTGGTAAGCGACAATTTGATTGGCAGACGCAAAGGTCAATCTGAGACGACCTGTCAGGGGCAGTCATCAGATCTATATATACGAGCCAGCGAAGTTCAGATCTGGTTTTAATGAGATTGTTAGCAACCGATCTTAGACATGGTTCATCAAAATTACGAGCCCTTGATGGCTAGCCCTCCTCTGCGGTAACAACATAGCTATCGAAGCTCGGACATGGGTGCATGGAAGAGCTTCTATAAACGTTAATCAGGAGCCCATGAGTTCAATGTGACATGTCTAAGATCGTTCGCTCAAATACACATCATATGAGTAAATTCTCCTTTTCACACAATGGTTTCAAATATCTGATTTTTACTTTCAAAATGCGTTAAGAGTAAATGGCAAGAATTCTTATGAATACAGTCTAAATATTCACAACAAAACAATGCATTTTACCGCCTCTGCATCAGACAACATTTGAAAACAACCTGGCAGAAGGAGAAATCGATCAAAATGAGCAATTTCTCCATTTGCTACAATGTTTTCAACTCTTTTCAATTACTATATCTTTATTTATAAAGATCGTTCAAACTTTTACCGAGATGTATTCAAAGTCGACTGCTGCAGATTTCTTGTATGTGGGAAAGGGTTAACCCTTTCCCTCGTATAGACGCTTTCTGACGCCTCTGCAGCAGACGGATTTTTTGAAAACATAGTGACAAAAGAAGAAATTGCTCAAAACGAGCAATTTCTCCTTTTGCCACAATGTTTTCCACTTTTAATCATATGTTATCCATTCAATTATAGAGATTTTCCATTTTGTTTACAAAATATGTTCAAAGTTGTCTGCTGCAGAATTGTCGTATGAGGGAAAGGGTTAAGCAACCACGTAGTGTACTTTGCCTAAGGAGATACGCCTATTAACTAAAAGTACTTTTTTTGAAATATCAATGAATACAGCGCTAACCCTTTTCCACTGTAACAAATCTTCAGCACACGACTTTGAAAGCAAGGTGGCATAAAAAATGAAGGTATAATTACTGATAAAAGCTGTAAACAGTATGATAAAAGGAGAAATTGCTCGTTTTGAGAAATTTCCCCTTTTGGTCACAACGTTTTCAAAAGTAGTCTGCTGCAGATGTGTAAGAAAGCGTCTGTATGTGGGAAAGGGTAAAGCGCCAATCGATCAATGAATTTTATTTGTTTGACGTAGTTGTTAAACTGCAAGTGACAGTGCAAACTTCTTTTTAACTCAACAAGGCAAGGCGAGTTTTTATCACTTTTAGAAAACGAGTTTAATAAATTTAGTATTGAATGACCACGAATGTAATGTTCTTTTTATATCATAAATACTAATTTAATAATTTACAGCACTATATCCATATAAACGTCGCTATAAAGCGCGCGTATTTACAACGCTAAACGTTACGTTATGACGTCATATTACGTAGCATTGTTATTACACTAGTTGAATACACAATTTATTCAATGGCTTTATTACACTCCGGCGACGTCATTTATGATATAAACCGTATAACAATGCCGCCACTAATTATGCCGAGGTCATTTTCAGCTGTTTATTAAAAGTGGTAACAAGAGAAAGTTGATGCAACTCATCAATGTCGCCGGAAATCCATACTGTAGTTATGCATACCACTAACATTACAGTAGTTGAATAAACAGTTATCAACTGAGGGGCATATTGGAACATCCGGGGTGGGGTCAAGTGAAAATGTATCATAACTTGCATTGTTTTGTCAAAGTGAATGATAAAGCCTTTCATTATTTATGATCAATCTCCATTCCAAAGTAGGTTGACCATACACACTGCCAACTAAATATTGATCATAAACAGAAATGAGTAATCTTGATAATCATTAGTCTTAGTATGTATACAGTGCTTTCATTTAGGAATAATGATAAGATTTGTGAATTCCACATACACTTTTCAAGATGTTTGTCAGAATATTTGAATTTTATTATTTATCAATAAAACCACAAAACAGACACTTTAGGATGTGCACGTCATTTTACCTTTCCCCTATTAAAGTCACTATTGGACACCTTTGCAGCAATCTACTTTTAAAACAATGAGATAAGGGTTAAATCGCTGAAGACATGAGTTTTCTCTTTTTCTCAAAATGATATTAGCTTGGCATCCTAATTATATCATACTTTAACAAATGTTGAAATGTTGTCCAATATTTTTAAATTAGACCACCTTCGAAATATAATATCAGCTAAACAGTTAAATCTCATTGAAATTGTTGTATAATTTAAACTTAGTTTCGAACATAAACTGAGCCCTACAACATGTTAATTTATTGTAACTTCCTTCCTTTTTTATAATGAAAATATCAAACTACTCATGTTTTAAAATTATATTATGATGAGCGCCCTTGTGTCAATGATGCATAACAATATGCAGATCGGAAGCAATATGCCTTTAGGGAATTTAATGATACATTTAAAATTATCAAGGACGAAATAATTTTGTACGAAAGACCCGATTCGTGACCCACATTCTTCTTCGCAGAGGTGTCGTTCTTGAAACTCTCTTTATAGGCAGAGAGTGTTCGTTCAAAGTCATTTTTCTATTAAAACCAGTTGTATCTCGGTTTGTTCTTTTAATCATTTTAAATCACCTATAATGTACTATTTGTTAGTGAGTGTAAAGAGCGGTTCTCTGCAAAGGAGATTGATCTACGCAGTTGGTATTCGCGAGTCACGCGATCAACAGTTTTAGCTTAGAAAAAGTTCATATTTTAGATATACATGGATAAACATTATAAAATGCATTCTTCACAAATCAAGACATCTCTTTGAACATGAAAATAACATTCAGTAAGTTAAAATTGCTATTTTAAAGGAGAATTCGACGTGATTTTTATCTCGATATTGACACATAACAGTCTGCTGCAAGTCTAATAGGGACTGTTTTGTCTTCGTAAATAACAAAAATAAAAAATAAAACATTAATGCGGGTCAAAATAAAGAAACTGCAAATACTTAAAACATCGGAATATTAATTTCATTTTAGATGTGTCATAACTTAGTGTTTTTAAACAAACGCAATTGTAATATGTTCAAGACATTTAAATTTGTTGTTTTTCTAATAATAACTCCTCCTCCCATGTGATTTCCGAAAATCTATTAAAAATAGAAGTCGCGGGCTTCTGCCCGGCGACTAATAAATAAACACTCATATCACTTAAAGTGATTTATGAGGCGTATTTCGATAAAATGTACTATACGTTAATAATATTTCTACATGAAATTTACGGGTTTTGGCACCAAAGGGACTATTAACGTTATGACGTCAAACCGCTGACGTGACGTCATTTTCCTAGTATTCGGTCATCTTATAGTACATACGTGTAAAACACACTCTGACATATGATTGACCTAAATGTCAGTGTTGTTAGTTAATGTCAACATACACACGTCAACATGTAATCTAGTCCTAGATGTCAAATAAACTAGAAAAGTAGTCTAAATAAATTGTTGTCAATTAACCTTGTACGGGCCCTTTTCGGAGATTTAACTAAACTGCAAATACATTACAAATACCATAATATTATGTTAACCTTTCCTAAATACAGACGTGACTTGACGCATAGAACCAGTCTTCTGTAATCAAGGTGTTGTCTCTGTCTGTAAAGCTTGGAGGCATTATCCGGCGTCCGGCAGGCTGTCTGTCTGAATGTGCATTCGTCCGTCCGTCATGGTTTGCATTTATTGCTCAAAACGTTGTTTCTGTTTGGCAGATTCATTTCGAAGTGGTCACAATCATACCGTGTGATCAGAAGAACGGCAAAATACTAGGTACATAACTCTGGTCTGCTTATTTTAGTAATCTCCATGTTTCCTTATTTAGTTCAGCCATTTTCTCAATAATTTTTCCCTTTGTATCCATTTAAAACTTGGATTGTAGGTAACTTATAACCAACAGATATGCAGTGCACCATTACCAAAACTTTAGCATGTTGTGTTTGGAGTGTGTATATTTTTTCTTTCCATGTTCTCACTTATCATATGACTTTCGCGTGCAACACATGCGTTCCGTGAAATGCTCTTGTTCATTAATGAGTGCTTCCCCAAGCTTTGCTTTTTGTCCGGAGCGACTGACTGTCTCTTCATCCATCCGTCCGTCTGTCCGTTACGGTTTGCATTAATGGGTCAAAACGTTGTTTCTGTTTGGCAGATCCATATCAAAGTCGTCACAATTATACATTGGGATGAGGAGACCGATGCAATATTTCGAACGCAAATCTGATCTGTTATTTTAGGTATAAACTCATTTTGTTCATATATTTCTTTGGTCATTGTTTCAATAGATGTTCAATGAATCAATATAATCTTTCTTGTATAGGAAACTAATTAGATACAGATGTCCAATGCACAAGAGACATAACTCTAGCATGCTTTCGAGTGTCTTTCATTTATGAGCATGCTCCCAATTTATATTGTGGATCTTTAGTGTTTTCTGAACTGGAAATATTTTAATTACGGGTCGCTGCTCAGTTTTGTGTCAATCTTTGGCCCTTCGTGATTTATTTTGTTTATACAAGATAAGGGTCAAACTGTGATAAATGAGGTATTGGTAATTGGCAGGCAGTCTGTGTTGTTTCAAAAATATTTGGTTTGGTTTGTTTAAAGGTCGATGATTTATTGTTTCAACAATGTTTGTCCATATTAAATATGCCATATATTTGCAACTTATATATGCCCCTATACCATCAGCGCTTTCAGCGCTTTGATAATCATATCGTATGGAACTTTTTGAGTATTTTAACGAGATATTGTGTGTTTCCCCCTTTTTCTTCTGTGATATGACTGCTGTAATATATATATATTTGAATTTTTCAAATTTTATTTTCAGTTTTACATCATTTGTTTGGCAACACTCTTTATATGACAAAAAGAATTAAAGGTCAAAATGTAGCCATTACGAAACAATTACGCCATTAAAAATAATTTGATAATATTCAATGCGTAAAAAATCATTGTTAACCAGACTTTTTTTCAAATAAAATAATATCTTATTTTAGGTAGTGGGGGTCGAGATTTCAAGTGAACTGGAAGTATTGCGTCAGAAAAAGGACAGACGGATGGATGACGGACGGAGCGTGATCCGATTAGATTACTTCGTGCATTGATCTAAAAATACTCCTACTTGTCAAATAAACACACTTCTTCTTATATAATATGTATATATGAGCTGTGTTCCGGGAAAAACTCATCTTCGCATATTTATGACAAGTAATAAAGTATAGAAATATGCCGGATTTAAATTCACAATAAAACCTAGAAACTGCCTGTCACTAATCAGCAAAGTGCAGAGTTGGATAAAACTACACATATGACATGTGTAGTTTTATTTAAATCTACATTGGCAAATGGTCGATTTTCCTTAAACTTGGCTAATGAAAAAAAAGTATAGACCCGAAACTGTCGCGATCGTCTTTAAAGAGAAGTTAATGCAATAATGTCTGCTAACCTAAGCCTATAGTTAGTTTGTTCCCTTTTATCATTTTGGTTTAAAAATATATATGTGCGGTGCTTGAGGAAAACACACCTTACCGTAATTATTAGCATACACGTGCAATATACCTGCCTTGTCACCCATGCCCGCGGATCTTTAAATAACCACTTTTTCTATCAGTGTCGTCACAAGCTCTTAGTTCGCTGTGTTCAAGGAAATCAAACAATAGAAGTTGCGCTACAAGTGTTAACCGAAATTAAAGCAATATGACCTGCGGTACGGTTCATAAATACACAACATTACATGTATGTACATGGGAGTATGAGGTAATCTGATTGCGCTCCTGCCCCGATAGGTTAATCTGAATGTACTCCTGCTCCGGTAGGTTAATCCGAATACACTTCTGTCCCGGTAGGTTATTCTGAATTGACTCCTGCCCGGAAGATTAATCTGAGTTGACTCCTGCCCCGGTAGGTTTAATCTGAATGGACTCCTGCCACGGTATGTTAATCCGAATGGACTCCTGCTACGGTATGTTAATCTGAATGGACTCATGCCACGGTATGTTAATCTGCATGAATTCCTGCTTCGGTAGGATAATCTGAACCGACTACTGCCACGGTATGTTAATCTGAAAGGACTACTGCTCCGGTGGATTCATCTGAATCGACTCCTTCCCCAGTATGTTAATCTGAACGGATTCCTGCTCCGGTAGGGTAATCTGAATGGACTCCTGCCACGGTATTTTAATCTGAATGGACTCCTGCTCCAGTAGGGTAAGCTAAATGGACTCCTGCTCCGGTAGGTTAATCTGAATGGAATCCTCCTGCTCCGGTAGGGTAGTCTGAATAGACTCCTGCCATGGTATGTTTGCCACTGTATGTTAATCTGAATGCATTCCTGTCACTGTTTGTTAATCTGAATGGACTCCTGCTCCGGTAGGGTAATCTGAATGGACTCCTGCTCCGGTAGGTTAATCTGAATGGAATCCTCCTGCTCCGGTAGGGTAGTCTGAATAGACTCCTGCCATGGTATGTTTGCCACTGTATGTTAATCTGAATGCATTCCTGTCACTGTTTGTTAATCTGAATGGACTCCTGCTCCGGTAGGGTAATCTGAATGGACTACTGATCAGGTAGGGTTATCTGAATGGACTGATGCTCCGGTAGGATTATCTGAAATTATTAACTCCTGCCCCTATATATTAATCTGAATTGACTCATGCCCCGTTAGATTAACTTAAATGGACTCTTGTCCCGATATGTTAATTTAAATGGACTCTTGTCCCGATATGTTAATCTGAATGGACTCCTGCTCCTGTAGGGTGATCTGAATGGACTCCTGCCGCGGTATGTTTATCTGAATAGACTCCTTCTCCGGGTAGTTTAATCTGAATACACTCATGTCCAGGTAATATGAATGGACTCATGTCCCGGCAGGTTAATCTGAATGGACTTCTATCCCGGTAGGTTCATGTGAACGGACTCCTGCCCCGGTAGGTTAATCTGAATGGATTCCTGCCCCGGTAGGTTAATCTGAATGCACTCCTGTCCCGGTAGGTTAACATGAATGCACTCCTGCTCCGGTATATTAATATGAATGGACTCCTGCCCCGGTAGCTTAATCTGAATGGTCTGCTGCCACGGTAAGTTAATCCAAATGGACTCCTGCTCCGGTAGGTTAATCTAAATGCACCCATGCCCCGGTTGGTTAATCTGAATGTACTCCTGCTCTGGTAGGTTAATTTGAATGGACTTCTGTCACGGTATGTTTATCTGAATGCAGCCATGTCTAGGTAGGTTAATCTGAATGCACTCATGTCCGGTCAGGTTAATATGAATGGACTCCTGCCACGGTAGGTAAATATGAATGGACTCCTGCCACGGTAGATAAATCTGAATGGACCCCTGCCCGGAAGGTTAACCTGAATGGATTTCTACCCCTGTAGGTTAATCTGAATGGACCCCTGACACGGCGGGTAAATCTGAATGGACTCCTGCATCGGTAGGTAAATATGAATGAAATCCTGCCCCAGTAGGTTAATATGAATGGATTCCTGCCCCGGTACGTTAATATGAATGGACTCCTGCTCCAGTAGGTTAATCTTATTGGACTCCCGCCACGGTAGGTAAATCTGAATGGACTCCTGCACCGGTAGGTAAATATGAATAATGAGGCCCTGGTTACTCGGCACTCAGCTAGAGAAGTTCGAACACTTTATTTGTTTCCTTAATAATGAGGCCCTGGTTACTCGGCACTCAGCTAGAGAAGTTCGAACACTTTATTTATTTCCTTAATAATGAGGCCCTGGTTACTCGGCACTCAGCTAGAGAAGTTCGAACACTTTATTTGTTTCCTTAATAATGAGGCCCTGGTTACTCGGCACTCAGCTAGAGAAGTTCGAACACTTTATTTATTTCCTTAATAATGAGGCCCTGGTTACTCGGCACTCAGCTAGAGAAGTTCGAACACTTTATTTATTTCGTTAATAAAATAAAAAGTCGTTATGTATTTCAGAAATTAATATAATATACAATATTGTTAAGTTTTTTAAAATAAATTTTAACAGATATTTTCTATTAGTTATTACTAACGGAATTAAGAAATAATGATATGCTAGGTCTACAGTCGTGTGTAGGTGCCATCAATCCGGCGAGTTTTTGTTGGTGTTGTTTGGTGTGGTTATTGTTTTGCTATTATTATTTTTATTTAATTTGATTTTTCTTGTGTGTGTGGATTAGCTGGACAACGTCGCAATTTAGTATTTATTACAGGTGAATTTAAATAAATAAACCAAGGCTATATGGTCGACTCATTACGCGCGGTCTCGCAACGAACGAACTTGCGCATCAGCGCGATAATGACGAATGGATGGATGCATTTCGAATATTGCGGTGAGCAGTTTGTGAGATATAGAATGTATTCCGATCATTCTGTTGTTGAACTGTTTGTCCGCGACTGCGTACGCGTCAATAATATAGTGGTCAGAGACGGATTCATAGAGTAACACAATTCATGCGTGCATAAAAAACAAAATAAATATTTACCTGACGAGTTTGTATTGCGGGAGAAAGTGCCAATTCCAAGAATCGTAACTCTAGCTCCATCAATTTAATTTAATTTTTGAGTTGTTCTCCCTTGATTAAACAAACTACGAATACTCAGAGCATGCTGTCATTTACAGCTATTGATTATGTTATTGCTATGTCAGTAAATAGAACTGCTCCTGCACTGTTTCGTTGAGATGAGAAGTCGGATAGGTTTAATTTGTGATTAATTACTGCAAGACTATTCTGTCGGATGCCGAAAAGAGTTTTCTTATTTTTTTCTTAAACTTATTTATTTTACATCAATTGAGAAATAAGCTTCTAGCTTATATTAATGACTCTCGATGTCTGCTTCCTGGAGACTAAACCAGTACTCGCGCCGTTTGTGTGAAACAAAATCCCAAAGGCAGAACCCGCTCATTACGGGATTCGAACCCGGGACCTTTGGAACGAGAGGATGATGCTCTACCTCGTCACCGCTGTCTTCAACGAAAAGATTGGGGGTGAAGGCTTCCAAATTGTGACAAAAGGAGGTCATGCTGCAACCTTGTTTGGTTTTGACGTAACTTTGCGTTGGAGAAAACTGACGCTGGGTTCCCATATCTACTGTTAGATGCGGGCATGGTCACATTGAATTACGATACGAAACTTGTTGACGCGTTATTACAGCCACATTACGCGCTTCTGAAAATCTACATGAATCACGAAGACAGGTGTTTCTAACGGGAATAAATCTTCAAATTCGGGGAGGAAATAGTTTCTTAATAAACACTTAGCTAAGAAAATGCAAAGTACAATTATGTGCCTGTTAACAAAATGTCATTAATCAACACAAAAACAAAACATTACGCCCTTTCATCAAAGAACAAGGTCACACGATATATGGTTAGATTTTGTGTTCTATCTACGATATCTTATGTCGCATGTAATACTTTGAAGGGAATTAAAAACAGAGTAGCTGCTGGTGTGTGGCTTCTTAACGCTTTCCCACATACAGCAAATCTGCAACAGACGACTTTGAAAATGTCTACTCAGAAATATGGAAATTCTTTGAAATTGTCGGTATAATTACTGAAAAAGTTGTCTGCTGCAGATGCTTCAAAATGCGTCTATAGGCTGAAAAGGGTTAAAGATTTTCAATATTGATGTCATCATAAGCAATACACTTTTGATCTATTTTGAGAACACTTTTCGACCACTTGATCTATATAATGTTTTATAGCACATCGACAGTTAAGTTCAAAGATTTTTTTGAGAACATATTGGTGCAAATTAGGACAATAAGCAAGTAGATAATGCGATTTGCATATTTCGATTATGCTCCATTCGTATTTTTGGAGGCAGGTGGTTTTCTTGCATTATTTAGTAAATTATTTTACGCAAGAAATATTGTACAATCCGGATAACCTGTGAAACATTAAAGATAAACAAACACGTTACTATCTTTCTTCCACTAATAGGTTATTTATGATAGAAATTGAAAAATGTAAAAAGAAAAATGCTCATTTTAGATAATGTAAACCCTTTCCCTCATACAATAATTCTGCAGCAGACGACTTTGAACATATTTTGTCCAAAGAAATGGAAAATCTCTATAATTGAATGGATAACCTATGACTAAACGTGGAAAACATTGTGGCAAAAGGAGAAATTGCTCGTTTTGAGCAATTTCTTCTTTTGTCACCATCTTTTCAAAAAGCCGTCTGCTGCAGAGGCGTCAGAAAGCGTCTATATGAGGGACCCTTTCCCCGTATCAATCGCTTTCAACACGTATGCTACAGATACTTCCATGAAAACATGATGGGAAAATACAACTTGCGCGATGAACAGTGAACACTAACCACCGTCCATATCAACCTGCTCATTCGCGAAGTTTGATATTTCTGTACGCTTTTCGCAAATTAGTGAAATAATGATTCAAGAATATTCAACTACTCATTGTGCATTTTATATAACATATCGAGGGCTTGGTGTGAAACAGTTGTAACAAAAAATGGTTTTTTTTTTTTTACCAAGGTTAATCAACTCGCCATGAAGTCTTTATAAGCGTTAAATAATTTTTCTTGGTAAACAATGTAAATTTAGGTGCCATTACTCGTTTTGAGCAATGGCTCCTAAATTTGAATTGTTTACAAAGGGGTCAAAATTGCCCCTAAACCAGGGCTTTCAAAATAGGTTTTAAGTTACAACCGTTTCACGCCAAGCCCTCGATATATGAGCCGTTCCCCGAGAAAACCAAGATTGTGGACTCTGCGCGTTAAGTATCGACCCAGATCAGCCTGCGCAGCCGAACCATTCCGTCTAAGGCCGGGGGATAGAGGTATAGAGTAATGATTGCTGAAAGAGAATATCCACAGGAGGCGAAAGATGTCTGTCCGGATTAGCCTGCCTGGCATTCTTATTCTGTGCCTAGGCTGATCCGGGTCGATACTTCGCGCTGAGTCCATAATGTTGGTTTTCTCGTAGGACGGATCATATGTACAGGCATATTTTGTATTTTGTTTCATGGAACACCGCTCCAATTCATTTATTCCATATTTTTTCTGTTGCAGATTTCGTAGATGTGCGAAAGAGTAAAGTTAATTAATATTTCATTGGGAAAAGTCTGACGTCATTAGGTTAAATCTCGAAGGAACTTATCTTCTCGAAGATCTACGAGATATGAGCTATGCTCCAGGACAAACAGACACTATGTTGATCGATTATCGTACGTGGGTACGTACTTAGGATACATATTTTACCTATAAACTAATTGATAAATCGACCGAAGGCCTGATTGATTTTAATGCGACGTATCTGAGCGTTTTAAATTTACTAATTTTAAGAGTATTCAAAAGTAGATTCCAGTTCATATGCTAACACAACACAACTGTCAGTGTTTACCATTTACTATAAACCTTTTCCCACATACAACAAATATGCAGCAGACGAATTTGAAATTTACTTGGCAAAAATATGAAAACATTCTATAAATGAAAGTATAATTATTAAAAAGAAAGTTTAAAACATTATGGAAAATTATGTGCAACTTCTTCTTTTATCCTTAATTTTCAAAAAGTTGATGCAGAGGCGACAAAAAGCGTCTGTATGTGGGAAAGGGCTTACACAGTATAAACTGGTTGGCTATTGTCCGCTTATTATATACTATTGCGCTCTCGTACTCTGACATCATCAGAATTTTGGCATTTTGTTCTAAGACGCCATATCAGTAAAATTCGTCGATTATATCCATAATTTTGAGACACGACAACTTTATCGATTTGACAATTGTTATAGATCCATGGGTCTAGAATTCGAATCTCGACCGTGTCCTTCAGGAATTCTAATATATTTTGTTTAGCTTTACCTTTTAGAAGATAGGCCATACCTATGTTATAAATAATTCGTGGGGAAAATCCCGACCTTAGTAAATTTGCAGGCACCAAAGCGAGCCTTCATGTTCGCCAACTGAATGTGTGAAGACAACACAAATGTGGCTTGGTGTACATTATCCTTACCCAGACACGCAACGTAGCCTTTGACCCTCTGACCCACTGACATGTCAAAGGTCAAAGTGTGATCATTAGCTCAATGCAATAGGGGTATTTGTCATGTCAGGGTCGAAACGTTTGTTTGTTTGATTGGTGTTTTTTTTTTTTGTGTGTGTGTGGATTCTTTTTGGGTTTTTTAAGGAGGGTGGGCGGGGGGGGGGGGGGGGGGGGGGGGAGGAGGTGATCAATATACCATCTTTATGCGGTGCGGTTGTTCTGTATTGTATTGTATGTTGCCATGTATATGTATGTATAAACACATTTGTCTTGTACCAGGAACAAACAAAAGTGTGAAGAGAGTAAATACAACTTAAAAACAAAAACAAGAAAAAACCACGTCATTGTGGCTGGCGTCGCATGTCTTCCTCTACTGGACCTATCTCATTAAAATCAGAGTAGTACATATATCGGATCTGAAGATACCGGATAACAGGTTTTCTCGAATTAACCCCGATAAATGTAACCGATTCTATACTCAACAAAAATCGACAAAAAACACTTCTTTATATCGTTTGTTTATACATGTTATATTACATGTTTTATACCGAACGATTTAGTAAGTGTTAACTTCATTGGCTAACACAAAGGTCAATCCGAGCGGACCTGTATGCGGCAGTCAACTGTTATATAAACGTTTTATATAAGAGTGAGCGAAGTTCAGTTTTGATTTTGATGATATTCCTCATTGGACTGACCATTTATGTGGGAAGATAGGTAGTTTCCCGGGAAGGAAAGTTGTGCGGAGTACTGATGTGAGAGAGCCGGGAAACACACTTCTCATCAGGTGAATATTGAGGTTGGTCGCCATGGTAGCAACAGAGTTGATAGGCACCGACGATTACTATGTAGTTGAACATTGAGGTTGGTCGCCATGGTAGCAACAGAGTTGATAGGCACCGACGATTATGTTTACTATACATGTAACACCACTGATATTGAAGATGAGTTTCATCTTGTTCTAATTTGACCAATTTACTTTCATTTTAGAAAGCGTTACATTAAGCCATATTTCTACAAACGACCAAGTGTGCATACATTTATCGAACTGATGCAATCTTCAAGCAAATATATTATCAAAAACCTAGGAAAATATGTTTATGAAGCATTTGCTTTGCGTAGTTCACTCAATTAGGTCTTTGGTTCTAATACTAATAACGTATACCTTGTTAAACTGTTATGAAACACGAACATTTAAGTCATAGCAATTGTTAAAAGTTAAATTTCAATCAATTAATCAATCAGTCGCCGTAATTTCGCAAGGCGCCAATCAAACAGGGTTTCAAGCTAAAATGCGTCATGTCTTAATTAATGAATCCATGGAAAGATAATATACTTCACCTCTCTTATCTCTGTTTAATAACCCTTGTCCAATTGCAGACGCTTTTTGACTCATGTTCATAAAGCAGACGACTGTTCAAAACATTGTGGCACACAAATGAATTCCTAATAATGAGCAATTTGTCCTTGTGCCAAAATGTTTTCAACTCTATTTAATAATTAGCCCTTCCGGTTTTTTTTATCTAGATTTTTCCATATTGTTTACTTCGCCTTTTCAAAGTCGTCTGCTTCAGAGTTACTGTAATGGAAAGGGTTAATGAAATATTAATAAATACCCTTTGGAAATATATAGCAGACGAGTGAGACGACTATTGAACACTTTTACAATTAACAATTCCTCCTTCCTTGTGCCACAGTGTTTTCAACTCTATTTAATAATTGGTCTTGCTTTTATCTACATTTTCCATAGTTTTATCTACAATTTCAAAGTCGTCTGCTTCAGAGTTGCTGTAATGGAAGGAGTTAATGAATTATTAATAAATACCCTTTGGAAATATATAGCAGACGAGTGAGCAACTATTGAACACTTTTACAATTAACATGTTGTCCTTGTGCCAAAGAGTTTTCAACTCTGTTTAATAATTGGGCTTTCTTTTATCTACATTTTCGATATTTTTATCTACATTTTCAAAGTTGTCAGATGCAGAGAAGTTGTATATGGGAAAGGGTTAAATGAAAGTGGTGTGTGTACTTCATTATTCATGAAGACGATTCGTTTGTTAAAATTCAGAATCCAAGGGAAACACGTGATTTGAGAGCAATGCGAATGTTTTAATTAACACTTTACCACATACAGACGCTTTCTGACCATTCTGCAGCAGACGACTTTTAAAAACATTGTGACAAAAGGGGAAATTACTCAGCTTTTATTAGTCGCCGGGCAGAAGCCCGCGACTTATATTTTAATAGCTTTCGGAAATGACATGGGAGGACGAGTTATTATTAGATTTTTTGAAATGGAATTCAAAAGCTTAGAATGTTTGTCTTGGTTTTATGTAAGCTAAACATTTTGGGTTATCACATGTTCATCACCAGGTCGCAAATATTTTGTACACTTTAGAGACCTATTATTCGAATTAAGCATGTTGAAGCCCTGTGTCAGAATATTGTTCTCAACTGATGACATCAAGGCTTTGTTCAAAATAGATTATGCCTCTTCCGAAACAGGAATCCGTCGTGGCCGAGTGGTTATTGTCGGAGATTTCAAACTGCATGTCTTGGGTTTGATCCTCAGTCACGGCCGGCATGATGCCCTTGGACAATTCACATTTCAAAACCTAGATTGTTTACCCAGGATGCATGAATAAGTGAACAATCATCACGACGTAAGTGAAATAATGTTGAAATTGGTGTAAAACCACAAAAAAATCCCTATCAAGAACTAGGTCACTATGCAAAGTTGAAGAAATATCTTGTTGACTCTCAAGGAGCTGCATGTGGAAGGTATTGATGCAGTTATAGAAGTTCAACTTGGTCATCTTTAATACACATTTTCTAATGGATGAACTTTCCCTGTGAATTTTGATGCCTATGCAGAAGACCACCTGATTGTTCTCTTCCCATGGATGGTCTTTAAAAACAGGTTTGCTCAAGTAAGAAAGGAACATGTTAAGTGTAACTTCTCATTCTTAAACCTTCCCCACATACAGACGCTAGCCGGTTTATTACTTTGGTTAGAAGGTTTAAATGTATGAAAATTCCGACACAAGTAGGTGATGCCTGCTTCTTCTGCTCAAATGTTTTGGCCGAGCGTCTATTTTCATTAGCTTACAAGAAGCAAGAGCAAGTGAAAGCTGCTTCTTATTGTCACGTAGCATTACTTTCATTTGATTTCAATTATATAAACTATTTTAAGAAAAAAATTCAGCAACTCTATATTACTTCCGATTGAATCAAAATATTTACGATTTATCATCAACACGGTTACAAAATATAACTTTATAATAGGATTTTACTTCGAAAAGTGTTAAATAAATAATGTTATGATTTCTGAATTACCTCCCTTTATATCAAAATTCTATTCACGCTCTGTTTACAATGGAGGTGGTTTTGCCAAACCAAACGTAGACACAGCGGGCACCTGCTTACTACGTAACTCGTAGTATGTTTCGCGCAATAATATTCTCTGTCTCCAGACACGAAGAAGGCTAATGTTTACATTTTTTTTCAACTCAATTACATCTTTGTTCGATAGTTATAAAATCTTAGTATCATTCTTGTACCAAAATAGCATTGACATTATCATTGGTAACCATGTCTCTGCAGATGGATTTATTTGGCGGTAAACGTTTTCTATTAAGCATTTCTGACGTACTGCCGAAACCTCCCTATATATTGTTCTTCTTATGTCATAGTACAGTGGCCTTTGTTACCACAATCGCCACAAAAACATTGTGAAAAAGTGTTCTACCACCACTTCCATTTTCTAAGAAACTTATATTAAATTATGCGTTAGACATCTTTTTTATATGATATTTCGTGTTAATCAAAATTATTTGAATTTGGTGCAGGTAGGATTTAAATTGATTTAAATATTTCAATAAACATACTATAAATACTAATATCAATGGAAATGCTCAAGGTTAAGATATTGTACAGATAGTAAGCGGATAATAGTAAAAATTGGGAGATATACAATTTGGAAAACCAATTCTGCCCTGGGCTAATTCACACATGTTGACCTAGTGTCACTTTGTCAACTTTTTTTCATCACAAAACTCTCAAGTATAACATAACATAAAATAACATAATTTTATTGGCATACAATAAATACATATTCATAGCCAACTTGAGTGATATACAATTAGAAAAAAATAATAAACTTACAAAAGTTGCCAGTTGGTGTAGCTAAACAGACCTGACATATCAACATATAAAGTTTACAGTTTACAGAGAAGTGTCAATAATTGAATAATTATATTAGCATTGATTATTTAATCATTTGTCTCACTTGATTTAATCTGGAAGTTAGCAAAGTGAGACGACACCAGTCTAAACTAATTTAATGCAAACCATAAGTTAGAACTGGTTTATACAAAACCACAGCCGTAATACCAGAGTTTAAACTCGGGTTTAGATTTAAACTAGAATTATGCAATCGGCTCTCAGTCTTATCAATACAATTTGCCCTTTAACCGCACCGAGTCCCGGTAGCTCAGTCGGTAACGACGCGGGCTGTCAAATTCAGGGGTTGTGAGTTCGAATCCCGGCTCGGCCAACTTTCTTTCCGACGTTTGACAATAGTCAATGCGACATGCGTCATTCGTCTTCCACCCATGGGCTATGTGGAAAAGCAAGCCAGTTGTTTGGGAAGATTGTTGTGTGGAGTACTGGTGTGAAAAAACCAGGAAAACATGAGTAGGTGAACTGGCCGCCGTGATATGACTGAGAAATTGTTAAAAACGGCGTTAAACCTCAAGCAATCAATATTTAACCGCAATCGAACAAAGGGACAGTAAACTACATCACTAGCACGGGTAACCTAGGAGTATTCGATGCGTTCAACTTGCTACTCAAAAATAGAAAAAATCCAAGTTTAAAAGTACAATGACGAGACATGCTTACGAAATTAAATAAACATCTGTTATAGACTTTAATTTTACCAAATTGTGCAATTTATAAAATCTCAAACACAAACAGTGAAGGTCATTAAATGTGTTAAAACTTTAAATATAAGTATGATTATTGAAGCTTCAAAAGGCCCTGTTTTCACTACAGTTGTCACAATAAACCAATCTCTCTGCCTTCTTTTACGTTAGAGCCGCGCCTGGCGGTTTGGGGGTCATAACAATTTGAAAACATTGTGGCCAGAGGTGAAATTGCTCATGCTGAGCAATTTCACCTTTGGCCACAATGTTTTCAACTTTTTTTTAACATTTAAGCTATCTTTTATGGAGATTTTTCAGGTTTTTGGCATTATGTCTTCAAAGTCGTCTGCTGCAGATTTGTTGTATGTCGGAAAATGGTTAACTTTATACAGACACTTTCTAACGCTTCTACAGCAGACGACTTTTCAAAAATAAATATTAGCAAAATCAGAAGTTGCTCATTTCGCCATAATGTTTACAACTCTAGTACATGATTATTCTTTCAGTTAGTGAGAAATACGGCACATTTTCCTACTTGTTTTCAAATTTGTCTGCTGCAGATTTGCTGTATGTGTGAACTGATTATTTTACATCTACGTTAAGTGAGGACTAACTTTAATTTCTTATAGGTTTCTTGATTTAAGCACTGGGTCTTATTAATTACCCATGTTTCTTGTTCAAGGTAAGAGGTAAATTAGAAAATGAATATTGTATGAGACTTAACCCTTCCCCACATAAAAACGTGTTCTGCAGCAGACGACTTTATGGCAAAGGGAGAAAATGCTCATGATTGGCCACAATGTTTTTAACTCTATTTAATAATTAAACCTTTATTTTG
Organism: Serripes groenlandicus; assembly: GCA_031761405.1. Lineage (NCBI taxonomy): Eukaryota > Metazoa > Mollusca > Bivalvia > Cardiida > Cardiidae > Serripes > Serripes groenlandicus. Next base: position 51,380,859 of record JASEVX010000009.1, on the reverse strand, counting down.
TTGATATTTTTCATGTTTTTATCAATAAGATTTCGAAGTCGTCTGCTTCTGATTTGTTGTATGTGGAAAAGGGTTAAATAAATAGATAAATAAATTACGGTCCTAGATATAATTGTTAACCAAAAACCTAGAAGTGTAGCACGACCAGTTTAAAGTCAATGTACCCTTATACCATCCCATTACGTAGAGTCGTCCTAGTTGATGGCGTCGGGCATCCCGGGTTCGATCCCCAGTCGTGGCGGTCATGTTTGAGTGCCCATAGGCAATGCATAACTATTTAGTATCCTAGCACTGATTTGTTTATACAGGGATCGTGAATAAGTAGAAGCTGTCGCCGTAATACACCTGAAATGGTGTTGGAACTATTGTCGTAAACCCGAGATAAAACTAACCACATTACGTAGAGTCAGTAAGGCCCAAAATCCCATGACACGGTGCAATTGTGAAATTCTATGAGCCGTCCCGCGAGAAAACCAACATTATGGCCTCTGCGTAATGTATCGACCTGAATCAGCCTAAGCATTCCGCACAGGCTTACCCAGATAGACACTTTTCATCTCCTGTGGATTTTCCGTTTCATGAATCATTACTCTATACCACAATCCCTCTGAGACGGAATGTGTCGGCCCGGATCAGTCTGCGCGGACTGCGCAGGCTAATCTGAGTCGATACATTACGCAGTGGCCATACTGTTGGTTTTCTCGCGGGACGGCTCATATAATTACGCGATCAATAGCCTTGCACTTGTCCATTGTGTAGAAAGTGGGTAAATTGACTCAGCTATCTAAGACGATCCTTCACTTGTCCTAGATATTTCCCTAATACTATACGAATGTTGATGGCTTGGCAGAAGAACACTAGCATATATTTTTTTGAAAGCAGGAACTTCATATTTTCCAACATCTGATTGACGATGTTTTGTTTGACTTTCCTCAAATGTGTTAGTGAGCAGCCCAATCTCATTAACTCTAATTAATTCTGAAGCAGACGACTTCGAACATATTTTGTCAAAAAATAATAGAAAATCTCTTTAATTGAATGGATAACCTATGACTAAAAGTGGAAAACATTGTGGCAAAAGGAGAAATTACTCGTTTTGAGCAATTTCTTCATTTGTCACTATGTTTTCAAAAAGCCGTCTGCTGCAGAGGCGTCAGAAAGCGTCTATATAAAGCGTCTCATTGAAATCAGAACAAAATACATCGCTTTACGCATAATGGGTCTTGTTGAATTGACCTCATACACACTTAAAAAAACTCCCGAGCATGTGTTCGGTTAGTATGTCCAGTAAACTCGCACGCTACGACAAACGCCCATGCGAAGAACACTTTGGATAACTCGCCAATCGACGATTCTCTATATCGTTTATATGTATATACATGTATATGGGTTATCTTACCTGATTTATACCAAACGATTTGGTAAGCGACAATTTGATTGGCAGACGCAAAGGTCAATCTGAGACGACCTGTCAGGGGCAGTCATCAGATCTATATATACGAGCCAGCGAAGTTCAGATCTGGTTTTAATGAGATTGTTAGCAACCGATCTTAGACATGGTTCATCAAAATTACGAGCCCTTGATGGCTAGCCCTCCTCTGCGGTAACAACATAGCTATCGAAGCTCGGACATGGGTGCATGGAAGAGCTTCTATAAACGTTAATCAGGAGCCCATGAGTTCGATGTGACATGTCTAAGATCGTTCGCTCAAATACACATCATATGAGTAAATTCTCCTTTTCACACAATGGTTTCAAATATCTGATTTTTACTTTCAAAATGCGTTAAGAGTAAATGGCAAGAATTCTTATGAATACAGTCTAAATATTCACAACAAAACAATGCATTTTACCGCCTCTGCATCAGACAACATTTGAAAACAACCTGGCAGAAGGAGAAATCGATCAAAATGAGCAATTTCTCCATTTGCTACAATGTTTTCAACTCTTTTCAATTACTATATCTTTATTTATAAAGATCGTTCAAACTTTTACCGAGATGTATTCAAAGTCGACTGCTGCAGATTTCTTGTATGTGGGAAAGGGTTAACCCTTTCCCTCGTATAGACGCTTTCTGACGCCTCTGCAGCAGACGGATTTTTTGAAAACATAGTGACAAAAGAAGAAATTGCTCAAAACGAGCAATTTCTCCTTTTGCCACAATGTTTTCCACTTTTAATCATATGTTATCCATTCAATTATAGAGATTTTCCATTTTGTTTACAAAATATGTTCAAAGTTGTCTGCTGCAGAATTGTCGTATGAGGGAAAGGGTTAAGCAACCACGTAGTGTACTTTGCCTAAGGAGATACGCCTATTAACTAAAAGTACTTTTTTTGAAATATCAATGAATACAGCGCTAACCCTTTTCCACTGTAACAAATCTTCAGCACACGACTTTGAAAGCAAGGTGGCATAAAAAATGAAGGTATAATTACTGATAAAAGCTGTAAACAGTATGATAAAAGGAGAAATTGCTCGTTTTGAGAAATTTCCCCTTTTGGTCACAACGTTTTCAAAAGTAGTCTGCTGCAGATGTGTAAGAAAGCGTCTGTATGTGGGAAAGTGTAAAGCGCCAATCGATCAATGAATTTTATTTGTTTGACGTAGTTGTTAAACTGCAAGTGACAGTGCAAACTTCTTTTTAACTCAACAAGGCAAGGCGAGTTTTTATCACTTTTAGAAAACGAGTTTAATAAATTTAGTATTGAATGACCACGAATGTAATGTTCTTTTTATATCATAAATACTAATTTAATAATTTACAGCACTATATCCATATAAACGTCGCTATAAAGCGCGCGTATTTACAACGCTAAACGTTACGTTATGACGTCATATTACGTAGCATTGTTATTACACTAGTTGAATACACAATTTATTCAATGGCTTTATTACACTCCGGCGACGTCATTTATGATATAAACCGTATAACAATGCCGCCACTAATTATGCCGAGGTCATTTTCAGCTGTTTATTAAAAGTGGTAACAAGAGAAAGTTGATGCAACTCATCAATGTCGCCGGAAATCCATACTGTAGTTATGCATACCACTAACATTACAGTAGTTGAATAAACAGTTATCAACTGAGGGGCATATTGGAACATCCGGGGTGGGGTCAAGTGAAAATGTATCATAACTTGCATTGTTTTGTCAAAGTGAATGATAAAGCCTTTCATTATTTATGATCAATCTCCATTCCAAAGTAGGTTGACCATACACACTGCCAACTAAATATTGATCATAAACAGAAATGAGTAATCTTGATAATCATTAGTCTTAGTATGTATACAGTGCTTTCATTTAGGAATAATGATAAGATTTGTGAATTCCACATACACTTTTCAAGATGTTTGTCAGAATATTTGAATTTTATTATTTATCAATAAAACCACAAAACAGACACTTTAGGATGTGCACGTCATTTTACCTTTCCCCTATTAAAGTCACTATTGGACACCTTTGCAGCAATCTACTTTTAAAACAATGAGATAAGGGTTAAATCGCTGAAGACATGAGTTTTCTCTTTTTCTCAAAATGATATTAGCTTGGCATCCTAATTATATCATACTTTAACAAATGTTGAAATGTTGTCCAATATTTTTAAATTAGACCACCTTCGAAATATAATATCAGCTAAACAGTTAAATCTCATTGAAATTGTTGTATAATTTAAACTTAGTTTCGAACATAAACTGAGCCCTACAACATGTTAATTTATTGTAACTTCCTTCCTTTTTTATAATGAAAATATCAAACTACTCATGTTTTAAAATTATATTATGATGAGCGCCCTTGTGTCAATGATGCATAACAATATGCAGATCGGAAGCAATATGCCTTTAGGGAATTTAATGATACATTTAAAATTATCAAGGACGAAATAATTTTGTACGAAAGACCCGATTCGTGACCCACATTCTTCTTCGCAGAGGTGTCGTTCTTGAAACTCTCTTTATAGGCAGAGAGTGTTCGTTCAAAGTCATTTTTCTATTAAAACCAGTTGTATCTCGGTTTGTTCTTTTAATCATTTTAAATCACCTATAATGTACTATTTGTTAGTGAGTGTAAAGAGCGGTTCTCTGCAAAGGAGATTGATCTACGCAGTTGGTATTCGCGAGTCACGCGATCAACAGTTTTAGCTTAGAAAAAGTTCATATTTTAGATATACATGGATAAACATTATAAAATGCATTCTTCACAAATCAAGACATCTCTTTGAACATGAAAATAACATTCAGTAAGTTAAAATTGCTATTTTAAAGGAGAATTCGACGTGATTTTTATCTCGATATTGACACATAACAGTCTGCTGCAAGTCTAATAGGGACTGTTTTGTCTTCGTAAATAACAAAAATAAAAAATAAAACATTAATGCGGGTCAAAATAAAGAAACTGCAAATACTTAAAACATCGGAATATTAATTTCATTTTAGATGTGTCATAACTTAGTGTTTTTAAACAAACGCAATTGTAATATGTTCAAGACATTTAAATTTGTTGTTTTTCTAATAATAACTCCTCCTCCCATGTGATTTCCGAAAATCTATTAAAAATAGAAGTCGCGGGCTTCTGCCCGGCGACTAATAAATAAACACTCATATCACTTAAAGTGATTTATGAGGCGTATTTCGATAAAATGTACTATACGTTAATAATATTTCTACATGAAATTTACGGGTTTTGGCACCAAAGGGACTATTAACGTTATGACGTCAAACCGCTGACGTGACGTCATTTTCCTAGTATTCGGTCATCTTATAGTACATACGTGTAAAACACACTCTGACATATGATTGACCTAAATGTCAGTGTTGTTAGTTAATGTCAACATACACACGTCAACATGTAATCTAGTCCTAGATGTCAAATAAACTAGAAAAGTAGTCTAAATAAATTGTTGTCAATTAACCTTGTACGGGCCCTTTTCGGAGATTTAACTAAACTGCAAATACATTACAAATACCATAATATCATGTTAACCTTTCCTAAATACAGACGTGACTTGACGCATAGAACCAGTCTTCTGTAATCAAGGTGTTGTCTCTGTCTGTAAAGCTTGGAGGCATTATCCGGCGTCCGGCCGGCTGTCTGTCTGAATGTGCATTCGTCCGTCCGTCATGGTTTGCATTTATTGCTCAAAACGTTGTTTCTGTTTGGCAGATTCATTTCGAAGTGGTCACAATCATACCGTGTGATCAGAAGAACGGCAAAATACTAGGTACATAACTCTGGTCTGCTTATTTTAGTAATCTCCATGTTTCCTTATTTAGTTCAGCCATTTTCTCAATAATTTTTCCCTTTGTATCCATTTAAAACTTGGATTGTAGGTAACTTATAACCAACAGATATGCAGTGCACCATTACCAAAACTTTAGCATGTTGTGTTTGGAGTGTGTATATTTTTTCTTTCCATGTTCTCACTTATCATATGACTTTCGCGTGCAACACATGCGTTCCGTGAAATGCTCTTGTTCATTAATGAGTGCTTCCCCAAGCTTTGCTTTTTGTCCGGAGCGACTGACTGTCTCTTCATCCATCCGTCCGTCTGTCCGTTACGGTTTGCATTAATGGGTCAAAACGTTGTTTCTGTTTGGCAGATCCATATCAAAGTCGTCACAATTATACATTGGGATGAGGAGACCGATGCAATATTTCGAACGCAAATCTGATCTGTTATTTTAGGTATAAACTCATTTTGTTCATATATTTCTTTGGTCATTGTTTCAATAGATGTTCAATGAATCAATATAATCTTTCTTGTATAGGAAACTAATTAGATACAGATGTCCAATGCACAAGAGACATAACTCTAGCATGCTTTCGAGTGTCTTTCATTTATGAGCATGCTTCCAATTTATATTGTGGATCTTTAGTGTTTTCTGAACTGGAAATATTTTAATTACGGGTCGCTGCTCAGTTTTGTGTCAATCTTTTGCCCTTCGTGATTTATTTTGTTTATACAAGATAAGGGTCAAACTGTGATAAATGAGGTATTGGTAATTGGCAGGCAGTCTGTGTTGTTTCAAAAATATTTGGTTTGGTTTGTTTAAAGGTCGATGATTTATTGTTTCAACAATGTTTGTCCATATTAAATATGCCATATATTTGCAACTTATATATGCCCCTATACCATCAGCGCTTTCAGCGCTTTGATAATCATATCGTATGGAACTTTTTGAGTATTTTAACAAGATATTGTGTGTTTCCCCCTTTTTCTTCAGTGATATGACTGCTGTAATATATATATATTTGAATTTTTCAAATTTTATTTTCAGTTTTACATCATTTGTTTGGCAACACTCTTTATATGACAAAAAGAATTAAAGGTCAAAATGTAGCCATTACGAAACAATTACGCCATTAAAAATAATTTGATAATAACGAGCGCAGCTCGTTCTTAGGTATTACCTTTATTATAGGAAATTTCCTATAATCAGTATGGAAAAAATTTGGGTGCAAAATTTTACTATGGCCCTGCTCGTGAAATTCCAAGTAAAATTACATAGAACAAAGCAGGGAACCATGACCGACAATTATCCACATCCGGTGACGTCATATTCAGCCGGTACCCGAGATAACTAGAACAACTGTGCTGTTTACATTAAAGGCTGACAACCATAACGTAATCGGCTGCGAGTTTCTTTGCGTCAGGTAAGACTTTTTATCGCTCTCGTTTCCCATTGAATATCATAAATTTTATTTTGGCGTTGGTATAAAATCAAGCTGTAGTGTGAATCTGAGAATCAGCGATGGTTTGTATTCATTGACCTTTTTTCTGTCGATGGACTATTTTGGTTTCACTGTCTGACTAAGATGCTCTTAAGGGTAAATTTGTTTCACCCTCAATGCTACGCATACTTCGCTGAAGTCGTATGTCCTTCTGACAAAAACTCCTTCGGACTGTCAAAGATCAATGCAATAATTGGCTGAACATAGCGGTTACACGAAACACCCTGTGACCCAAATCAGAGACATGTGTATTTATGTCTCTACCAAAGTACACCAACACAGAGTTGAATCACAGGGACGTGCTCCTGTATGTCTAAATTTATGCATAGGGTAATATTCTGTTCTTGATCACACAGGAGCACCTGGTTAAAATTTCGGAATCGCTACCGCCATTATACCCCATTCAGAATTCATGCGACCACTAAAACCGCACATTTAGAAGAAGAAAAAGTAAATCTATTATTAGAAGTGTTCTTGGAAGTCCTCAAGTGCAGATTGTTGACACAATTTATGACGCAATATCTTACGTTTCTGCTGCATGCCATCCACTCCAATTATTTAGTGGTGAAACACATTGCAATGTGGACGGAATATTTCTGAATAATGACTATTTAGTTAAAACTAACATCTTTTCAGACTAAGCGAACCCAAGATGAAACGTCCCCAGTGAATTCAAGAGCCGAAACGGATTTATATGGGCATGACTTTTCCTGTGTGCTCTTAACAAAATTAAAAAAACCTGTTTTTACAAGTAAAAAAGGATGTGCGAATTATCGAAATTGAATCTTAACAAGGCACATTGCAGGTCAGGATCACTGCGATGCTCTAAAGGAACCCACCCTGCGGCAAAACATGTTTCATGTAAGTAACATTGCACATTGTCACTAATTTGACCTTTTATCATATATATGGCCGAGCTCCGGTAGCGAAGCGGGCTGTCAATCAAAGGGTTGTGAGTTTGAATCCCAGCTCGACCAACATTAATTCTGACGTTTGACAAAAGTCATTGTGACCTGCGTCATTCGTCTTTCACCAATGGTCTGTTTAACAGTCTAAGTGGAAAAGCAGCCTGTTGTGCGGTGTACTGGAGTTGGAAAACCAGAAAATGCATGAGTAAGTGAACTGGTCGCCGTGATATGACTGAAAACTTGTTGAAAACGGCCTTAATGGCTCCTTTTTTCCGAACATAAGTGGGGAGTTGGCCCCTTTCAAAAAAAAAATCATAAATATTGGCCTAACACATGTCATATGCAGTGCATAGAAAATCCCCCAAATATTTACTGAATTCGAAGCAGTGAAGACTGGGATTTTCTGCACAAATAGCGTAAGAACTGGTTGTATCTCAAGGACATGGAGTGTGATTAAAATAAGATTTAAGCTAAAATAGATAAGTTTAAAAGTAATTTGTTTAAATGAATAATCCAGATAAGGCTGCACAGAGGTACAACCTGATCTAAATCAAAACTTGAACATTATTCTCAGAGCCCAAAGCTTGGCTTTCTGACATAACTAATATACATGTTTATTCTCATAGATCTGTTTTTTAATTAATTTATCATCTTATTTTATTAAAAGTCACTCTTATTTGCAGTTATTGTCATGTATTAAAACAGCAGTCAATGATTATTGATATTAGCATCAAGTTTTATTTTAAAACACAGAATGGATACAGGATTAAGAACATCCCATATAATCATGGAATAACAGTTCTTATGGCGATTACTGGAGAGGAAATTCATATCTATATAGGCAGTTAATGATATACCCTTTGGTCATTGGTACCTGTCAATACAATGAAAAATGCATGCATCTTTGACTGTGGGGTAATATTCTTTTCTGCATACACATCAAAACAGTAAATGGATTGAGAGCAACCTGTACAATCATGGAATCACAGCTGTTATGTCGAAAATGGGAGAGGAAGTTCATATATAATAGGCAGTTAGTGATATACCCTTTGGTCATTCGTGCCTGTCAAAACAATGAAAATTGCATGCATCTTTAACTGTGGGATAATATAACTTCCTGCATCAACATTAAACAAGGGAATAGATTGAGAGCAACGCATACAATGATGGAATTACAGCTGTTTTGAGGATGACTGGAGAAGAAATTCAGCTGATTACATATAATACTAATGGATTAATACAAGGTAATGTTTATGAACAGATAAGTCTATATCAAATTCAAATAAGGTCCTGTTCTTTGATTGCACAGTTTGTGTTTTTCATGATCACAGTTTGTCTGATGTCCTTCGTTCACACGCCATCATCAATTGCCTTGTGAACACTACAGGCAACATTTTACAACATCCAATATGAATGCAAGTTTAGCAGTAGTTCATCTCCAACAAATCTTGGCCCTGTGAGGTGAAAATTTAGGTCACAATGTCAATTTGATGGAAAATATATATTGTAAACACTCTGGAGGCCTTATTTAACTTGGTCATATGAATATGAGGTCAAAAACTGGGTCATAAGTTCAAATTGAAGGAAAATCTTGTTAACACTGGAGGCTGCATATTTATCTTTAGCATGTTGGAATTTTGTAAGAATTATGGTCTTGATGTCATTTTGGAGAAAGGCTAAGTTCAATTTTTGGGGTATATCGGTCATAAACTAGGTCACTTCACCAATCTGAAGGAAAATCTTGTTTACAGTCTAGAAACCACACTTTTACTTCAGCAGCTTGAAACTTTGTCAGAATGTTTGTCTTGACAATACATAGGCCTAGTAAAAAAAAAAGGTCATGGTGGGTCAAAAATTAGGTCACAAGAGCAAATTGAAGGAACATTTTGTAAACAATCAGACATTTTTAATGCTGCATTTTTAATTTTAGCATGTTGACATTTTGTCATAATTGGTGTTATGGTCAAATCTAGGCTAAATTCAATTGAAGATCATGTTGGATAAAAAAAAAAACAAGGTCACTAGGAAACATTTGAGAACAATCGTGTAAACACTCTTGACCTCAATGTTTGCTTCAGTATTTTGAAACTTTGTCAGAATGTTTGTCCTGAGGATAGCTAGGCCAAGTTCAAATATGTGTCATTTCGGATCAAACATAAGGTTATTAGACCATATTTAAGGAAAATGTTGTTAACACTCTGAATGCTTTTCATTTAATGTTAACATGTTGAAACTTTGACAGATGATTGTTTTGAACATTGCTATAAACCTGTCTGAAACTATGTCACAAGGCCAAATTGAAGGATATCTTGTTAAGACTATTAATATGTTTGACTTTACTGTATTATATATGTGATAGCTTATGTGATGAAGTGAACGTTTAAATGTTTGATGATTTGACTTTGCACCAAAAGATAAAGTAGGGATAGTGTACAATAACGGTCCCAGTTCCGACAGCTTGTAACATATTCCTTAATCATGGTAGTCATATACCTACAGCTTAGACCCATTATAGGCGCTGTGCTCGTGACGAGGCTTTGCCTTTTTCATATTATTCAATGCGTAAAAAATCATTGTTAACCAGACTTTTTTTCAAATAAAATAATATCTTATTTTAGGTAGTGGGGGTCGAGATTTCAAGTGAACTGGAAGTATTGCGTCAGAAAAAGGACAGACGGATGGATGACGGACGGAGCGTGATCCGATTAGATTACTTCGTGCATTGATCTAAAAATACTCCTACTTGTCAAATAAACACACTTCTTCTTATATAATATGTATATATGAGCTGTGTTCCGGGAAAAACTCATCTTCGCATATTTATGACAAGTAATAAAGTATAGAAATATGCCGGATTTAAATTCACAATAAAACCTAGAAACTGCCTGTCACTAATCAGCAAAGTGCAGAGTTGGATAAAACTACACATATGACATGTGTAGGTTTATTTAAATCTACATTGGCAAATGGTCGATTTTCCTTAAACTTGGCTAATGAAAAAAAAGTATAGACCCGAAACTGTCGCGATCGTCTTTAAAGAGAAGTTAATGCAATAATGTCTGCTAACCTAAGCCTATAGTTAGTTTGTTCCCTTTTATCATTTTGGTTTAAAAATATATATGTGCGGTGCTTGAGGAAAACACACCTTACCGTAATTATTAGCATACACGTGCAATATACCTGCCTTGTCACCCATGCCCGCGGATCTTTATATAACCACTTTTTCTATCAGTGTCGTCACAAGCTCTTAGTTCGCTGTGTTCAAGGAAATCAAACAATAGAAGTTGCGCTACAAGTGTTAACCGAAATTAAAGCAAGTTGACCTGCGGTACGGTTCATAAATACACAACATTACATGTATGTACATGGGAGTATGAGGTAATCTGATTGCGCTCCTGCCCCGATAGGTTAATCTGAATGTACTCCTGCTCCGGTAGGTTAATCCGAATACACTTCTGTCCCGGTAGGTTATTCTGAATTGACTCCTGCCCGGAAGATTAATCTGAGTTGACTCCTGCCCCGGTAGGTTTAATCTGAATGGACTCCTGCCACGGTATGTTAATCCGAATGGACTCCTGCTACGGTATGTTAATCTGAATGGACTCATGCCACGGTATGTTAATCTGCATGAATTCCTGCTTCGGTAGGATAATCTGAACCGACTACTGCCACGGTATGTTAATCTGAAAGGACTACTGCTCCGGTGGATTCATCTGAATCGACTCCTTCCCCAGTATGTTAATCTGAACGGATTCCTGCTCCGGTAGGGTAATCTGAATGGACTCCTGCCACGGTATTTTAATCTGAATGGACTCCTGCTCCAGTAGGGTAAGCTAAATGGACTCCTGCTCCGGTAGGTTAATCTGAATGGAATCCTCCTGCTCCGGTAGGGTAGTCTGAATAGACTCCTGCCATGGTATGTTTGCCACTGTATGTTAAATTTGAATGCATTCCTGTCACTGTTTGTTAATCTGAATGGACTCCTGCTCCGGTAGGGTAATCTGAATGGACTCCTGCTCCGGTAGGTTAATCTGAATGGAATCCTCCTGCTCCGGTAGGGTAGTCTGAATAGACTCCTGCCATGGTATGTTTGCCACTGTATGTTAATCTGAATGCATTCCTGTCACTGTTTGTTAATCTGAATGGACTCCTGCTCCGGTAGGGTAATCTGAATGGACTACTGATCAGGTAGGGTTATCTGAATGGACTGATGCTCCGGTAGGATTATCTGAAATTATTAACTCCTGCCCCTATATATTAATCTGAATTGACTCATGCCCCGTTAGATTAACTTAAATGGACTCTTGTCCCGATATGTTAATTTAAATGGACTCTTGTCCCGATATGTTAATCTGAATGGACTCCTGCTCCTGTAGGGTGATCTGAATGGACTCCTGCCGCGGTATGTTTATCTGAATAGACTCCTTCTCCGGGTAGTTTAATCTGAATACACTCATGTCCAGGTAATATGAATGGACTCATGTCCCGGCAGGTTAATCTGAATGGACTTCTATCCCGGTAGGTTCATGTGAACGGACTCCTGCCCCGGTAGGTTAATCTGAATGGATTCCTGCCCCGGTAGGTTAATCTGAATGCACTCCTGTCCCGGTAGGTTAACATGAATGCACTCCTGCTCCGGTATATTAATATGAATGGACTCCTGCCCCGGTAGCTTAATCTGAATGGTCTGCTGCCACGGTAAGTTAATCCAAATGGACTCCTGCTCCGGTAGGTTAATCTAAATGCACCCATGCCCCGGTTGGTTAATCTGAATGTACTCCTGCTCTGGTAGGTTAATTTGAATGGACTTCTGTCACGGTATGTTTATCTGAATGCAGCCATGTCTAGGTAGGTTAATCTGAATGCACTCATGTCCGGTCAGGTTAATATGAATGGACTCCTGCCACGGTAGGTAAATATGAATGGACTCCTGCCATGGTAGATAAATCTGAATGGACCCCTGCCCGGAAGGTTAACCTGAATGGATTTCTACCCCTGTAGGTTAATCTGAATGGACCCCTGACACGGCGGGTAAATCTGAATGGACTCCTGCATCGGTAGGTAAATATGAATGAAATCCTGCCCCAGTAGGTTAATATGAATGGATTCCTGCCCCGGTACGTTAATATGAATGGACTCCTGCTCCAGTAGGTTAATCTTATTGGACTCCCGCCACGGTAGGTAAATCTGAATGGACTCCTGCACCGGTAGGTAAATATGAATAATTAGGCCCTGGTTACTCGGCACTCAGCTAGAGAAGTTCGAACACTTTATTTGTTTCCTTAATAATGAGGCCCTGGTTACTCGGCACTCAGCTAGAGAAGTTCGAACACTTTATTTATTTCCTTAATAATGAGGCCCTGGTTACTCGGCACTCAGCTAGAGAAGTTCGAACACTTTATTTATTTCGTTAATAAAATAAAAAGTCGTTATGTATTTCAGAAATTAATATAATATACAATATTGTTAAGTTTTTTAAAATAAATTTTAACAGATATTTTCTATTAGTTATTACTAACGGAATTAAGAAATAATGATATGCTAGGTCTACAGTCGTGTGTAGGTGCCATCAATCCGGCGAGTTTTTGTTGGTGTTGTTTGGTGTGGTTATTGTTTTGCTATTATTATTTTTATTTAATTTGATTTTTCTTGTGTGTGTGGATTAGCTGGACAACGTCGCAATTTAGTATTTATTACAGGTGAATTTAAATAAATAAACCAAGGCTGTATGGTCGACTCATTACGCGCGGTCTCGCAACGAACGAACTTGCGCATCAGCGCGATAATGACGAATGGATGGATGCATTTCGAATATTGCGGTGAGCAGTTTGTGAGATATAGAATGTATTCCGATCATTCTGTTGTTGAACTGTTTGTCCGCGACTGCGTACGCGTCAATAATATAGTGGTCAGAGACGGATTCATAGAGTAACACAATTCATGCGTGCATAAAAAACAAAATAAATATTTACCTGACGAGTTTGTATTGCGGGAGAAAGTGCCAATTCCAAGAATCGTAACTCTAGCTCCATCAATTTAATTTAATTTTTGAGTTGTTCTCCCTTGATTAAACAAACTACGAATACTCAGAGCATGCTGTCATTTACAGCTATTGATTATGTTATTGCTATGTCAGTAAATAGAACTGCTCCTGCACTGTTTCGTTGAGATGAGAAGTCGGATAGGTTTAATTTGTGATTAATTACTGCAAGACTATTCTGTCGGATGCCGAAAAGAGTTTTCTTATTTTTTTCTTAAACTTATTTATTTTACATCAATTGAGAAATAAGCTTCTAGCTTATATTAATGACTCTCGATGTCTGCTTCCTGGAGACTAAACCAGTACTCGCGCCGTTTGTGTGAAACAAAATCCCAAAGGCAGAACCCGCTCATTACGGGATTCGAACCAGGGACCTTTGGAACGAGAGGATGATGCTCTACCTCGTCACCGCTGTCTTCAACGAAAAGATTGGGGGTGAAGGCTTCCGAATTGTGACAAAAGGAGGTCATGCTGCAACCTTGTTTGGTTTTGACGTAACTTTGCGTTGGAGAAAACTGACGCTGGGTTCCCATATCTACTGTTAGATGCGGGCATGGTCACATTGAATTACGATACGAAACTTGTTGACGCGTTATTACAGCCACATTACGCGCTTCTGAAAATCTACATTAATCACGAAGACAGGTGTTTCTAACGGGAATAAATCTTCAAATTCGGGGAGGAAATAGTTTCTTAATAAACACTTAGCTAAGAAAATGCAAAGTACAATTATGTGCCTGTTAACAAAATGTCATTAATCAACACAAAAACAAAACATTACGCCCTTTCATCAAAGAACAAGGTCACACGATATATGGTTAGATTTTGTGTTCTATCTACGATATCTTATGTCGCATGTAATACTTTGAAGGGAATTAAAAACAGAGTAGCTGCTGGTGTGTGACTTCTTAACGCTTTCCCACATACAGCAAATCTGCAACAGACGACTTTGAAAATGTCTACTCAGAAATATGGAAATTCTTTGAAATTGTCGGTATAATTACTGAAAAAGTTGTCTGCTGCAGATGCTTCAAAATGCGTCTATAGGCTGAAAAGGGTTAAAGATTTTCAATATTGATGTCATCATAAGCAATACACTTTTGATCTATTTTGAGAACACTTTTACACCACTTGATCTATATAATGTTTTATAGCACATCGACAGTTAAGTTCAAAGATTTTTTTGAGAACATATTGGTGCAAATTAGGACAATAAGCAAGTACATAATGCGATTTGCATATTTCGATTATGCTCCATTCGTATTTTTGGAGGCAGGTGGTTTTCTTGCATTATTTAGTAAATTATTTTACGCAAGAAATATTGTACAATCCGGATAACCTGTGAAACATTAAAGATAAACAAACACGTTACTATCTTTCTTCCACTAATAGGTTATTTATGATAGAAATTGAAAAATGTAAAAAGAAAAATGCTCATTTTAGATAATGTAAACCCTTTCCCTCATACAATAATTCTGCAGCAGACGACTTTGAACATATTTTGTCCAAAGAAATGGAAAATCTCTATAATTGAATGGATAACCTATGACTAAACGTGGAAAACATTGTGGCAAAAGGAGAAATTGCTCGTTTTGAGCAATTTCTTCTTTTGTCACCATCTTTTCAAAAAGCCGTCTGCTGCAGAGGCGTCAGAAAGCGTCTATACGAGGGACCCTTTTCCCCGTATCAATCGCTTTCAACACGTATGCTACAGATACTTCCATGAAAACATGATGGGAAAATACAACTTGCGCGATGAACAGTGAACACTAACCACCGTCCATATCAACCTGCTCATTCGCGAAGTTTGATATTTCTGTACGCTTTTCGCAAATTAGTGAAATAATGATTCAAGAATATTCTGCTACTCATTGTGCATTTTATATAACATATCGAGGGCTTGGTGTGAAACAGTTGTAACAAAATTTTTTTTTTTTTTTTTTACCAAGGTTAATCAACTCGCCATGAAAAGCGTTAAATAATTTTTCTTGGTAAACAATGTAAATTTAGGTGCCATTACTCGTTTTGAGCAATGGCTCCTAAATTTGAATTGTTTACAAAGGGATCAAAATTGCCCCTAAACCAGGGTTTTCAAAATAGGTTTTAAGTTACAACCGTTTCACGCCAAGCCCTCGATATATGAGCCGTTCCCCGAGAAAACCAAGATTGTGGACTGCGCGTTAAGTATCGACCCAGATCAGCCTGCGCAGCCGAACCATTCCGTCTAAGGCCGAGGGATAGAGGTATAGAGTAATGATTGCTGAAAGAGAATATCCACAGGAGGCGAAAGATGTCTGTCCGGATTAGCCTGCCTGGCATTCTTATTCTGTGCCTAGGCTGATCCGGGTCGATACTTCGCGCAGAGTCCATAATGTTGGTTTTCTCGTAGGACGGATCATATGTACAGGCATATTTTGTATTTTGTTTCATGGAAAACCGCTCCAATTCATTTATTCCATATTTTTTCTGTTGCAGATTTCGTAGATGTGGAAAAGAGTAAAGTTAATTAATATTTCATTGGGAAAAGTCTGACGTCATTAGGTTAAATCTCGAAGGAACTTATCTTCTCGAAGATCTACGAGATATGAGCTATGCTCCAGGACATCCAGACACTATGTTGATCGATTATCGTACGTGGGTACGTACTTAGGATACATATTTTACCTATAAACTAATTGATAAATCGACCGAAGGCCTGATTGATTTTAATGCGACGTATCTGAGCGTTTTTAATTTACTAATTTTAAGAGTATTCAAAAGTAGATTCCAGTTCATATGCTAACACAACACAACTGTCAGTGTTTACCATTTACTATAAACCTTTTCCCACATACAACAAATATGCAGCAGACGAATTTGAAATTTACTTGGCAAAAATATGAAAACTTTCTATAAATGAAAGTATAATTATTAAAAAGAAAGTTTAAAACATTATGGCAAATTATGTGCAACTTCTTCTTTTATCCTTAATTTTCAAAAAGTTGATGCAGAGGCGACAGAAAGCGTCTGTATGTGGGAAAGGGCTTAAACAGTATAAACTGGTTGGCTATTGTCCGCTTATTATATACTATTGCGCTCTCGTACTCTGACATCATCAGAATTTTGGCATTTTGTTCTTAGACGCCATATCAGTAAAATTCGTCGATTATATCCTTAATTTTGAGACACGACAACTTTATCGATTTGACAATTGTTATAGATCCATGGGTCTAGAATTCGAATCTCGACCGTGTCCTTCAGGAATTCTAATATATTTTGTTTAGCTTTACCTTTTATAAGTATGTTATAAATAATTCGTGGGGAAAATCCCGACCTTAGTAAATTTGCAGGCATCAAAGCGAGCCTTCATGTTCGCCATCTGGTGATGCAAGCATCATAGAATCGCACAAAGAACTGAATGTGTGAAGACAACACAAATGTGGCTTGGTGTACATCATCCTTACCGGACACGCAACGTAACCTCTGACCCACTGACATGTCAAAGGTCAAAGTGTGATCATTAGCTCAATGCAATAGGGGTATTTGTCATGTCAGGGTCGAAACGTTTGTTTGTTTGATTGTTTTTGTGTGTGTGTGTGTGGATTCTTTTTGGGTTTTTTAAGGAGGGTGGGCGGGGGCGGGGGGGGGGGGGGGGGGGGAGAGGTGATCAATATACCCTCTTTATGCGGTGCGGTTGTTCTGTATTGTATTGTATGTTGCCATGTATATGTATGTATAAACACATTTGTCTTGTACCAGAAACAAACAAAAGTGTGAAGAGAGTAAATACAACTTAAAAACAAAAACAAGAAAAAACCACGTCATTGTGGCTGGCGTCGCATGTCTTCCTCTACTGGACCTATCTCATTAAAATCAGAGTAGTACATATATCGGATCTGAAGATACCGGATAACAAGTCTTCTCGAATTAACCCTGATAAATGTAACCGATTCTATACTCAACAAAAATCGACAAAAAACACTTCTTTATATCGTTTGTTTATACATGTTATTTCTACAGTTTTATATGCTCTTCCGAATCGGAAAATATTGTTATGTAAGGAATTTGTTTAAATTGTATAATTTGCTATAAAACTTGTAGTTTGTATGCATTAAAATATATTGTATTGTATTGTACATGTTTTATACCGAACGATTTTGTAAGTGTTAACTTCATTGGCTAACACAAAGGTCAATCCGAGCGGACCTGTATGCGGCAGTCAACTGTTATATACACGTTTTATATAAGAGTGAGCGAAGTTCAGTTTTGATTTTGATGATATTCCTCATTGGACTGACAATTTATGTGGAAGATAGGTAGTTTCCCGGGAAGGAAAGTTGTGCGGAGTACTGATGTGAGAGAGCCGGGAAACACACTTCTCATCAGGTGAATATTGAGGTTGGTCGCCATGGTAGCAACAGAGTTGATAGGCACCGACGATAACTATGTAGTTGAACATTGAGGTTGGTCGCCATGGTAGCAACAGAGTTGATAGGCACCGACGATTATGTTTACTATGTAACACAACTGATATTGAAAATGAGTTTCATCTTGTTCTAATTTGACCAATTTACTTACATTTTAGAAAGCGTTACATTAAGCCATATTTATACAAACGACCAAGTGTGCATACATTTATCGAACTGATGCAATCTTCAAGCAAATATATTATCAAAAACCTAGGAAAATATGTTTATGAAGCATTTGCTTTGCGTAGTTCACTTAATAATTAGTAATATGTACCTTGTTAAACTGTTATGAAACACCGATCGAAATTTAAGTAATAGCAATTCTGTAATTTTGTATTTTTTACACATTCACGTATGTTCTGTTATGTTAAGATCAAATTAATAAACTTTTGTTCTGTTCTGTTCTGATATAATTGAAATACTGGTGAATGGGGAGTTAAATTCCAATCAATTAATCAATCAGTCGCCGTAATTTCGCACGGCGCCAATCAAATGGGGATTTAGGCTAAAATGCGTCATGTCTTAATTAATGAATCCATGGAAAGATAATATACTTCACCTCTCTTATCTCTGTTTAATAACCCTTGTCCAATTGCAAACGCAATTTGACTCATATGCATATGTTTAACCCTTTCCCTCATATAGACGCTTTTTGACGCCTCTGCAGCAGATGGCTTTTTGAAAACATAGTGACCAAAGAAGAAATTGCACAAAACGTGCAATTTCTCCTTTTGCCACAATGTTTTCCACTTTTTTCTATTTTTTTGGACAAAATACGTTCAAAGTCGTCTGCTGCAGAATTGTTGTATGAGGGAAAGGGTTAAGACATTGTTGAACAAAAAGGAATTGCTTATAATGAGCAAGTTGTCCTTGTGCCAAAATGTTTTCAACTCTATCTAATGATAATAGTTTCTTTTATCTAGATTTTTTCAGAGTTGCTGTAATGGAAAGAGTTAATGAATTATTAATAAATACCCTTTGGAAATATATAGCAGACGAGTGAGACGACTATTGAAAACTTTTACAATTAACAATTCCTCCTTGTGCCACAGTGTTTTCAACTCTATTTAATAATTGGTCTTGCTTTTATCTACATTTTCCATAGTTTTATCTACAATTTCAAAGTCGTCTGCTTCAGAGTTGCTGTAATGGAAAGAGTTAATGAATTATTAATAAATACCATTTGGAAATATATAACAGACGAGTGAGCAACTATTGAACACTTTTACAATTAACATGTTGTCCTTGTGCCGCAGTAATTTCAACTCTATTTAATAATCGGGCTTTCTTTTATCTACATTTTCCATATTTTTATCTACATTTTCCATATTTTTATCTACCTTTTCAAAGTTGTCTGATGCAGAGAAGTTGTAACTATGTGGGAATGGGGTTAAATGAAAGTGGTGTGTGTACTTCATTATTCATGAAGATGATTCGTTTGTTAAATTCAGAATCCAAGGGAAACACGTGATTTGAGAGCAGTGCGAATGTTTTGATTTACACTTTTACCACATATAGACGCTTTCTGACCATTCTGCAGCAGACGAATTTTAAAAACATTGTGACAAAAGGAGAAATTACTCAGCTTTTATAAGTCGCCGGGAAGAAGCCCACGACTTATATTTTTAAAAGCTTTCTGGAAATGACATGGGAGGACGAGTTATTATTTGAAAAAAATAAAACAAATTTAAATGTCATGAACATATTACAATTGCGTTTGTTTAAAAAACACTAAGTTATGACACATCTAAGATGAAATAAATATTTCGATGTTTTAAGTATTTGCAGTTTCTTTATTTTGACTCGCATTTATGTTTTTTTGTTTTATTTACGAAGACAAAACAGTCCCCATTATACTTGCAGCTGACTGTTATGTGTCAATATCGAGATAACAATCACGTGTCGAATTCTACTTTTAATAGCAATTTTAACTTACTGAATATTATTTTCATGTTCAAAGAGATGTCTTGATTTGTGAAAAATGCATTTAATAATGTTTATCCATGTATATCTAAAATATGAACTGTTTCTAAGCTAAACTTGTTGATCGCGTGACTAGCGAATACCGACGGCGTAGATCAATGTCCTTTGCAGGGAGCCTTTCTTTACACTCACTTTAAATAGTTAATTATAGGTGATTTAAAATGTGTGTTTGATTCGGAAAAAATGAAGAAAAGAACAAACTGAGATAAAACTGGTTTGAATAGAAAAATTACTTTGAATGAACATTCTCTGTCTATAAGGTGGTCTTATTTATAAATATTGGACTACATTTTAACAATTGTCAAAGTATGATATAATTAAGATGCCAAGCTAATATCGTTTTGAGAAAAAAGAGATATGTTCAAGACATTTAAACAAACAAATTATAATAAAAACTCGTCCTCCCATGTCATTTCCGAAAAGCTATTAAAAATATAAGTCGCCCGGCGACTAATTATTACCGATTTTTTTTTGTGTCACTTATCCATCTTTTTTGCTTCAAAGGCATCAGAAACACAGGTACCAGTCTCGTTTAAAATCTAAAAATAGCATTTGACTTTATATTGTCAATATATAGTCAAATGTTATTTTTAGATTTTAAACGAGACTGGCACCTGTGGTCAGAAAGCGTCAGTTTGTGGAAAAGAAACAATGGGTTATAGAAATACGACTGATTCATCGTTGTCTGGGTTGATTCGGCCGTTTACGTTTTAAATTACCAATGAATAGCCCTGATATAACTGAAATACTGTTGAAAACGGCACAGAACACCATTAAATCAAATCAAAACATTGGTGTAAGAATTACCTAGTCCAGGCCGAGATTGACCCAAAGTTTAACGTGGATTGCATAATTCAAGGAACATTCCTATTCCTAGGTTAACTAATCTTTGGTTTTACCACCTTGGATCAGCTTTCTCAAAACTAAAATGTTTGAACAGAGTAAGTTTATTTCATGCACCGTGAAGTTGTAGCCATTCTATGAAAATTCACTTGTATCGGTTTTCCCTACAGTTCAGTTCATTCGGTAGCGACGCGGGCTGTCAATCCAGGGGCTGAGAATTAGAACCCGAGCTCGTCTAACAGTTTTCCGACATTCTTTTCGACGTTTGACAAAAGTCACTGTGACAAGCAAAGCATCATTCGTCTTCCACCAATGGGCTAACAATGGAAATATCAGCCAGTTGTTAAGCAATCTATTTAATTTAAGTCAATGTTAGAAGTGTTCGGCCATATCTAAGACAAATCACTGTTGAAGGATTGGTTGAGGTTTAACGCCGTTTTCAACACTGATTCAGTCATATCACCTAACCATGTGTTTCCTGTCTTGATCATACCATTACACCAAAACACAGTCTGTTCCCTGGCAACTTGCTATCTTCCCACATATGAGCCGTCCCACGAGAAAAGCAACACTGTGGACTCCGCGTAAAGTATCGATCCGTTTTAACCTCCTGTAGCTTGTCTGTTTCAAGAGTCATGCGTAAAGTATAGACCCTGATCAGCTTTAGCATGCCGCGCAGGCTTACCAGGATAGACACTTTTCGCCTCCTGTGGATTTTCTGTTTCTGGAATCATTACTCTATACCTCTATCCCCCTGAGACGGACTGTGTCGGCCCGGATTAGCCTGAGCGGACTGCGCAGGCTGATCTGGGTCGATACATAACGCAGAGGCCATAATGTTGGTTTTCTCGCGGGACGGCTCATATACTCTAATGATCATTGATGGGAGACGAATGATGACGAATGATGAATTTTGTCAATCATGGGTAATAATAACTGGCGGAGCATAGGTTCGAACTCTCGACCTCGAGTGAAAGAAGACGCTACTTCAAAGAACTATTCAAATGAGCCGTTTCACGAGAAAACCAACGTTATGGACTCTGCGTAATTTATCGACCTAGATCAGCCTGTGTAATCCGCGCAGGCTAATCAGAGCCGACACATTCCGTCTCAGGGGGATAGAGGTATAGATTATTGATTACTGAAACAGAAAATCCACAGGAGACGAACAGTGTCTGTACGGGTTAGCCTGCGCGGCATGTCTTGCCTAACTGGGTTGATACTTTACGCCGAGTCCACACTGTTGGTTTTCTCGCGGAACGGCTCAAATGTGTGCTGTTTCAGTGATACAACTGAAATACTATTCAAATGGTGTATCAATCGAATAAATAATATCTACTGCGCAATAACAAAAACGAAGCTGATTGTAAAAAGATAAAAGTCGTGTTAAGGCGTCAATTAAACGTGACACAGATATTCCCTTTGTTAACACCAACAGATAAGATTGTATCTACTTTATTAGTTGGCTATATAAATTTTCTTCAAAGAAACGGTACTGTGATTGAAACAAAAAGATATAACGTAATCACGTAGTTATGCCATCTCATACATACATATTGACTTTTATTTATACTACATACTACATCTCATTCACATTACATAGATTTTAGTTCTGAAAATCTTTTCACATCATCTTCTTTTAACCAATATACTTGAGTTTTGAATAGTGTTACATCTCATTTCTTACTTTATATGCGCGCTATATGACCTAAGTTGTCGATGCGCCATAAAATACTTTACGTTCATTCATTCATTCAGTATGCAAGTCAAGTGATTTACAATAAAGCACGACGATTATCAATTATGCTTAGGTAAGATTTAATAATCCTATATTGATCTAGTCTGCCCTTTGGTGTCATCAAAACATTACTAATAAACTTGTGTCTCTTTGATTACGTCCTTTCGTCAACTTTAAGAGTTGTTATCCGAACGATAATCAGTAACCCTTTCCCAATGTCAGAGGCATTCCGACGTATCTATAGCAGACGTCTTTCAAAAACAATATAAGTATAAATTGATTATGATGAGCTAAATGCTATAATGAACCTTATTCAGTAATTATACTTCCGTTTTAGAGACCACATCGGTTGTGTAGTGGGAAACCGTCTGCCTCGGGTGCGGGATATCGCGGGTTCGATACCCGGCCGGGTCATACACAATTCGTTAAAAATGGTTGCCCTCCTTGGCTTCAAGGATTGCAGGGTGAGCATTCGACTGACTTGCTGGTGTCATGATAAATTAACCCTTTCCCACATACAACTAATTTGCAGCAGACGACTTTGAACATATTTTGTCAAAAAATGGAAAATCTCTATAATTTAATGGATAAGTGGAAAACACTGTGGCCAAAGGTGAAATTGCTCATCATGAGCAATTTCACCTTTGGTCACAATGTTTTCAAAAGTCGTCTGCTGCTATTGCGTTAAAATGCGTCTGCAGGTGGGAAAGGGTTAACCAGTATTACTGGTAACTTACCCAGGAAACGTCGTGATAAAACTGTAAAAACTGTTTAAAGAGGCGTAAAACACCAAATAATCAATCAAACAGTTTACTTTGTCCGACTGTCTTTCCGTCTTTTTGACCATCCGTCCGTATGTCTGTCCATCACGGTTTGCATTAAATGGTCTAAATGCTGTTTCTGTTTGGCAGATTCATTTCATGGTCACACTTACACATCTCGATCTGGAGAACGATACAATATTTCGAACATAAATTTGATGTGATTTTTTTTTTATGAACAGAACAGAACAGAACTTTATTCAAGAATATTGACTTGAACATGAATGAATGTATGAACATACAAATTAAATATACAGTTTTTAACACTCTCTTTTCATGAAATTATAAATAAACACATATATTTATATAAATAACACAAAATAGGAAAATACTTATTTACATATATTTAGATAAATATCAAGTTTTCAACACTCTCTTTTGATGAACATATAAATAGACATATATAACATCTACAGTATAGAATACATATATATATATAATATATATAGGATAATATACAGATAATGAAAATACTTTTTGCGGAAATAATGCACGATAATGCTTGTAATTTCTTCTTATACAATAACAATGTTTAATCTATTTTTTCTTTCTTCATTAGCTTTTATGTAGTATATTCCAACGGCATTTAATGCTTTTATATTTGAACTGTTTAACAACTGAATCAATTTGAACATACTAGGGTTTTGGTAGTAATACATTTTTATATATTTTTTTCTCATATCAGTATAGGCAGGACAAACTAACATATGTATAATCTCCATTTTGCATGATTTTTTCGTCGACAATTGTCTCAATAAATTTTTAATAGGAAACTTATGACCTGCAGATGTGCATTGCACAAAAACCACAACTTTAGTATGCGTTTGATTGTCTGTCATGTATATGTATAAAAGCATGATTCCAATATACAGTGTGGACATTTAGTGTTCACTGAGCAGGAACTATTATAGTTAAGGGTAGCTGCTCTATTTGTCAATCTTTTGTAATTCATGATTTTATTTTGGTTATACAGAAAAGCCTCAAACTGTGATAACTACTTATTTATATATTGGTTACTGGCAGGCAATATGTGTTATTTCAATTAATAAAGGTATTTACTTTGTTTGGAAACTATAAATTGAATGATTACTATTTTCATTACCATGTATGTTAATTATGTATGCTATGCACAATGAGCTTATATGCTTGTGTTGTAAATAAACTTCTGTCCTGTTCTGTTATTTCAAACATTTTTGGTTTGGTTTGTTTACAGGCCAATGTGACATTGTTTCAACAACGTGTGTCTATATAAATTCACATAACAGAGGCCCCTATACCATGAATGCTTTCAGCGCTTTGATTTTACATTGTTTGCGACTCCGTTTATAAAACTTTACAAACATTTATACGTGGGGAAAATATGTAGCTCTGTCCGCATACTCAATTACACTAATGGACCTTTCGTACAGTCGTTCCATTAGGGATGCTAGTCGTTCGTCTTAGGATGGAAAAGATGTTCGGATGAGAATGCTGGACAGCTTTCTTTAACATACTATGCCAGCCTTCTAAATTGTTCGTCGTCCTTGGAGCTTGAGTGTTGAAGTGGTTCCATATATTTTTGTCACCCTCAACCCAGTACTTGGTTACATAGTCTGTGACAGTTTCAACGGCTGCTGGAATATCTAGGGTAGCAATGTCGTTGAGTGCTTCGAACAACACATCTTCCACACTGTGCTGATTGGGACACGTGATAACACTGCTGCTCGTCTCATCAGGCGGTGAATGTCTTCGTTATTTCTGTATTCGTGTGTCAGTGTGTGTATACCACGTGACTTTGACGTCACAAATGCTACGGCGGACAGAAATATTTTACTTCGGTTTAGAAGTAAAAACAATGGTAACTATTTTATTTCTTCATCATTTTTAATGAAACATAGCGCAGTCTACGCCACTTACAGAGCCATATCTCCGTTTTGTTTGCGGAGTTTGATTAGTGGTTTAGTTTCTTCAAACAATTCGGCGAACGTGTTCTCAAAATGTATTAATATTGCCAACAGCCGGAGCATTATCAAAATTGGATTTTGAAAACAGGTTCGTCGAAGTGTTTGAAAAAACTAGACCACCAATCAAACTCCTGTAAAAACCGGAGACAGGACATTGTAAGCGGCGTAGACTGCGCCATGTTTCATTAAAAAGGGTGAAGAAAACAAAAAGTTACCATTGTTTTTGCATTCTTATCAAGAGCAATTATTGCTGTCTGACCATGCAAATATGACGTCAAAAGTCACGTGGTATACACACACTGTTTGTCAAACCAGTCGATTGTGCCTTCCTCCAGATTCACCATGCGTAGTGGAAGAAACAGGCCGTCGTCTGGAAGACTCGAACTTTTTTTTCTCTTTAGTTATTATCGGTTTGTTATGTCTGAGAAACAGACCAAAATTAAACATTAAAATGTTTAAATATTTTTGAATTAAATTATTAATTATAAGCCGGGATTTTTTTTGTCGGAAAAACATGTATACATGATTGCATGTTAGAGCAAACAAATGGATGGTGGAAATACCGCTGTCAAATAATCAAATTACTTAGATACAGTAAATGATGTAAACTTGGAATATGCAAACTAACCGGACTTTATTCTCACCTTTCCCTTACCGCTCTTCACCCTCCGGGTTAAGGGTAGATAGGATTTTCAAAATGTGGGACAATCGGGAAGATACTGTATTGCTCAAGGTTAAAATATTGTACAGACAGTAAACGGATAATAGTACAAATTGGGAGATATAAAATTTGAAAAACCAATTCTGCCCTGGGCTAATTCACACATGTTGACCTAGTGTCACTTTGTCAACTTTTATTCATCACAAAACTCTTAAGTATAACATAACATAAACTAACATAATTTTATTGGCATACAATAAATACATATTCATAGCCAACATGAGTGATATACAATTAGAAAAAAATAATAAACTTACAAAAGTTGCCAGTTGGTGTAGCTAAAAAGACCTGACATATCAACATATAAAGTTTACAGTTTACAGAGAAGTGTCAATAATTGAATAATTATAGTATCATTAATCATTTAATCATTTATTAGTCGCCGGGCAGAAGCCCGCGACTTCTATTTTTAATAGCTTTTCGGAAATCACATGGGAGGAGGAGTTATTATTAGAAAAAAACAAATTTAAATGTCTTGAACATATTACAATTGCGTTTGTTTAAAAACACTAAGTTATGACACATCTAAAATGAAATAAATATTCCGATGTTTTAAGTATTAGTAGTTTCTTTATTTTGACTCGCATCTCTTTTTTTGGGTTTTATTTACGAAGACAAAACCGTCCCTATGAGACTTGCAGCAAGCAGACTGTTGTGTCAATATCAAGTAAAATTCACGTCGAATTCTCCTTTAAAATAGCAATCTTAACTTACTGAATGTTATTTTCATGTTCAAAGAGATGTCTTGATTTGTGAGGAATTCATTTTATAATGTTTATCCATGTATATCTAAAATATGAACTGTTTCTAAGCTAAAACTGTTGATCGCGTGACTCGCGAATACCAACTGCGTAGATCAATCTCCTTTGCAGAGAACCGCTCTTTACACTCACTTACAAATAGTAAATTATAGGTGATTTAAAATGTTTATTTAGTTTGAAACAAATGAAGAAAAGAACAAACCGAGATAAAACTGGTTTTAATAGAAAAATGACTTTGAACGAACACTCTCTGCCTATAAAGACAGTTTCAAGAACGACACCTCTGCGAAGAAGAATATAGGTCACGAATCGGGTCTTTCGTACAAAATTAGTTCGTCCTTGACAATTTTAAATGTGTCATTAAATTCCCTAAAGGCATATAGCTTCCGATCTGCATATTGTTATGCATCATTGATACAAGGGCGCTCATCATAATATAATTCTAAAACATGAGTAGTTTGTTATTTTCATTATAAAAAGGAAGGAAAGAATTACAATAAATTAACATGTTGTAGGGCTCAGTTTATGTTCGAAATTAAGTTTAAATTATACAACAACTTCAATGAGATTTAACTGTTTAGCTGATATTATATTTCGAAGGTGGTTTTATTTATAAATATTGGACTACATTTCATCATTTGTTAAAAAGTATGATATAATTAGGATGCCAAGCTAATATCATTTTGAGAAAAAGAGAAAACTCATGTCTTCAGCGATTTAACCCTTATCTCATAGTTTTAAAAGTAGATTGCTGCAAAGGTGTCCAATGTTGACTTTAATAGGAGAAACATAAAATGACGTGCTATTGCATGCAAATCTTAAATTGTCTGTTTTGTGGTTTTATTGATAAATAATAACATTCACATATTCTGACAAACATCTTGAAAAGTGTATGTGAAATTCACAAATCTTATAATTATTCCTTAATGAAAGCACTGTATACATACTAAGACTAGTGATTGTCAAGATTACTCATTTCCATTACTGTGTATGATCAATAATTAGTTGGCTGTGTGTATGGTCAACCTACTTTGGAATGGAGATTGATCATAAACAATGAAAGGCTTCAATTATCAATCACTTCGTTGACAAAACAATGCAAGTTATGATACATTTTCACTTGACCCCGCCCCTGATGTTCCAATATGCCCCTCAGTTAATAACTGTTTATTCAACTACTATAATGTTAGTGTTATGCATAACTGCAGTATGCATTTCCGGCGACATTGATGCGTTGCATCAACTTTCTCTTGTCTCACTTGATTTAAACTGGAAGTTAGCAAAGTGATACGACACCAGTCTAAACTAATTTAATGCAAACCAGAAGTTAGAATTGGTTGATACAAAACCACAGCCATATGACTAGAGTTTAAACTCGGTTTTAGATTTAAACTAGAATTATGCAATCGACTCTCAGTCTTATAAATACATTTTGCCCTTTAACCGCACCGAGTCCCGGTAGCTCAGTCGGTAACGACGCGGGCTGTCAATCCAACTTTCTTTCCGACGTTTGACAAGAGTCAATGCGACATGCGTCATTCAGAGTCGTCTTCAACCAATGGGCTATGTGGAAAAGCAGCCAGTTGTTTGGGAAGATTGTTGTGTGGAGTACTGGTGTGAGAAACCCAGGAAAACATGAGTAGGTGAACTGGCCGCCGTGATATGACTGAGAAATTGTTAAAAACGGCGTTAAACCTTAATCAATCAATCTTTAACCGCAATCTAACAAAGGGACAGTATACTACATGGGAGTATTCGATGCGTACAACTTGTTTTGTCATCAGTTGCTACTCAAAAATAGGAAAAATCCAAGTTTAAAAATACAATGACAAGACGCGTTTACGAAATTAAATAAACATCTGTTATAGACTTTAATTGTACCAAATTGTGCAATTTATAAAATCTCAAACACAAACAGTGAAGGTCATTAATTGTGTTTAAACTTTAAATATAAGTATGATTATTGAAGCTTCAAAAGGCCCTGTTTTCACTACAGTTGTCACAATAAACCAATCTCTCTGCCTTCTTTTACGTTTGGGGGTCATAACAATTTTCTTAACCCTTTCCCGGCTGCAGACGCATTTTGACGCAATAACAGCAGACGACTTTTGAAAACATTGTGGCCAGAGGTGAAATTGCTCATGCTGAGCAATTTCACCTTTGGCCACAATGTTTTCAACTTTTTTTTTAACATTTAAGCTATCTTTTATGGAGATTTTTCAGGTTTTTGGCATTATGTCTTCAAAGTCGTCTGCTGCAGATGTGTTGTATGTCGGAAAATGGTTAACTTTATACAGACACTTTCTAACGCCTCTACAGCAGACGACTTTTCAAAAATAAATATTAGCAAAATCAGAAGTTGCTCATTTCGCCATAATGTTTACAACTCTAGTACATGATTATTCTTTCAGTTAGTGAGAAATACGGCACATTTTCCTACTTGTTTTCAAATTTGTCTGCTGCAGATTTGCTGTATGTGCGAAATGATTAATTTACATCTACGTACAGTGAGGACTAACTTTAATTTCTTATAGGTTTCTTGATTTAAGCACTGGGTCTTATTAATTACCCATGTTTCTTGTTCAAGGTAAGAGGTAAATTAGAAAATGAATATTGTATGAGACTTAACCCTTCCCCACATAAAAACGTGTTCTGCAGCAGACGACTTTATGGCAAAGGGAGAAAATGCTCATGATTGGCCACAATGTTTTTAACTCTATTTAATAATTAAACCCTTATTTTATTGAGATTTTTCATGTTTTAATCAATATGATTTCGAAGTCGTCTGCTTCTGATTTGTTGTATGTGGAAAAGGGTTAAATAGATAGATAAATAAATGTATTACGGTCCTAGATATAATTGTTAACCAAAAACCTAGAAGTGTAGCCCGACCAGTTTAAAGTCATTGTACCCTTATACCATCCCATTACGTAGAGTCGACCTAGTTGATGGCGTCGGGCATCCCGGGTTCGATCCCCAGTCGTGGCGGTCATGTTTGAGTGCCCATAGGCAATGCATAACTATTTAGTATCCTAGCACTGATTTGTTTATACAGGGATCGTGAATAAGTAGAAGCTGTCGGCGTAATACACCTGAAATGGTGTTGGAAGAACTATTGTCGTAAACCCGAGATGTCAGTAAGGCCCAAAATCCCAAGACACGGTGCATTTGTGAAATTCTATGAGCCGTCCCGCGAGAAAACCAACATTATGGCCTCTGCGTAATGTATCGACCTGAATCAGCCTAAGCATTCCGCACAGGCTTACCCAGATAGACACTTTTCATCTCCTGTGGATTTTCCGTTTCATGAATCATTACTCTATACCACAATCCCTCTGAGACGGAATGTGTCGGCCCGGATCAGTCTGCGCGGACTGCGCAGGCTGATCTGAGTCGATACATTACGCAGTGGCCATACTGTTGGTTTTCTCGCGGGATGGCTCATATAATTACGCGATCAATAGCCTTGCACTTGTCCATTGTGTAGAAAGTGGATAAATTGACTCAGCTATCTAAGACGATCCTTCACTTGTCCTAGATATTTCCCTAATACTATACGAATGTTGATGGCTTGGCAGAAGAACACTAGCATATATTTTTTTGAAAGCAGGAACTTCATATTTTCCAACAATGTTTTCTACTTTATCCGAACATCTGATTGACGATGTTTTGTTTGACTTTCCTCAAATGTGTTAGTGAGCAGCCCAATCTCATTAACTCTAATTAATTCTGAAGCAGACGACTTCGAACATATTTTGTCAAAAAATAATAGAAAATCTCTTTAATTGAATGGATAACCTATGACTAAAAGTGGAAAACATTGTGGCAAAAGGAGAAATTACTCGTTTTGAGCAATTTCTTCATTTGTCACTATGTTTTCAAAAAGCCGTCTGCTGCAGAGAGTCAGAAAGCGTCTATATAAAGCGTCTCATTGAAATCAGAACAAAATACATCGCTTTACGCATAATGGGTCTTGTTGAATTGACCTCATACACACTTAAAAAAACTCCCGAGCATGTGTTCGGTTAGTATGTCCAGTAAACTCGCACGCTACGACAAACGCCCATGCGAGGAACACTTTGGATAACTCGCCAATCGACGATTCTCTATATCGTTTATATGTATATACATGTATATGGGTTATCTTACCTGATTTATACCAAACGATTTGGTAAGCGACAATTTGATTGGCAGACGCAAAGGTCAATCTGAGACGACCTGTCAGGGGCAGTCATCAGATATATATATACGAGCCAGCGAAGTTCAGATCTGGTTTTAATGAGATTGTTAGCAACCGATCTTAGACATGGTTCATCAAAATTACGAGCCCTTGATGGCTAGCCCTCCTCTGCGGTAACAACGTAGCTATCGCAGCTCGGACATGGGTCTTCTAGAGCTTCTATACACGTTAATCAGGAGCCCATGAGTTCGATGTGACATGTCTAAGATCGTTCGCTCAAATACACATCATATGAGCAATTTCTCATTTTCACACAATGGTTTAAAATATCTGATTTTTCATTCAAAAAGCGTTAAGAGTAAATGAAAGAATTCATATGAATACAGTCTAAATATTCACAACAAAACAATGCATTTTACCGCCTCTGCATCAGACAACATTTGAAAACAGCCTGGCAGAAGGAGAAATCGATCAAAATGAGCAATTTCTCCATTTGCCACAATGTTTTCAACTCTTTTCAATTACTATATCTTTATTTATAAAGATCGTTCAAACTTTTACCGAGATGTATTCAAAGTCGTCTGCTGCAGATTTCTTGTATGTGGGAAAGGGTTAACCCTTTCCCTCGTATAGACGCTTTCTGACGCCTCTGCAGCAGACGGCCTTTTGAAAACATAGTGACAAAAGAAGAAATTGCTCAAAACGAGCAATTTCTCCTTTTGCCACAATGTTTTCCACTTTTAATCATATGTTATCCATTCAATTATAGAGATTTTCCATTTTTTTTACAAAATATGTTCAAAGTTGTCAGCTGCAGAATTGTCGTATGAGGGAAAGGGTTAAGCAACCACGTAGTGTACTTTGCCTAAAGGGAGATACGCCTATTAACTAAAAGTACTTTTTTGAAATATCAATGAATACAGCGCTAACCCTTTTCCACTGTAACAAATCTTCAGCACACGACTTTGAAAGCAAGGTGGCATAAAAAAAAAAAAAAAAAAAAAAATCCCTTTCAATGAAGGTATAATTACTGATAAAAGCTGTAAACAGTATGATAAAAGGAGAAACTGCTCGTTTTTAGAAATTTCCCCTTTTGGTCACAACTTTTTCAAAAGTAGTCTGCTGCAGATGTGTAAGAAAGCGTCTGTATGTGGGAAAGGGTAAAGCGCCAATCGATCAATGAATTTTATTTGTTTGACGTAGTTGTTAAACTCCAAGTGAAAAGTGCAAACTTCTTTTTAACTCAACAAGGTTAAAAATGACAATTAGATCAATATGGACGAATTACAGCGATTATCAAATTTAAACTACATATCGCTTTACATCCGTCTTTTAACCCCTTCCCGCATACAACAATTCTGCAGCAGATGACTTTGAACATACTTTGTAAAAAAATAGAAAATCTCTATAAATGAATGGATAACCTATGACTAAAAGTGGAAAACATTGTGTCAAAAGGAGAAATTGCTCGTTTTGAGCAATTTCTTCTTTTGTCACAATGTTTTCATAAAGCCGTCTGCTGCAGAGGCGTCAGAAAGCGTCTTTATGAGGGAAAGGGTTAAACAAGCTAGCCAGACTCTTTAAATTTCATGCTCGTAAAATATATCTAAATCTTCTTTGTTTAGTGTTGATTTTTACTTGTAATGCTAGCTTAAACGCGTGCTGTCAATCCAGGGGTTGTGCGTTCGAACACAAGCTCGGCAAACATTCTTTCCGACATTTGAAAAAAATATATGTGATAAGCGTCATTTTTCTTCTGCCAATGGGTTAACAGTCTATGTGGAAAAGCAGCCAGTTGCTTGGAAAGTCTGTTGTGTGGAATAGTAGTGTGAGCTAGCCAGTGAACACAGTATTCTGGCCGCCGTGAAATGAATACAAACTTATTGAAAACGACGTTAAACCCAAATCAATAGATCGATAAATCACTGGCGAAACAAAGAATAGTTTTATTATACATCACACTAGCTCAACCCGTCCTCGGTGTTGGGATTTGAACATAGGGAACGCTGCATACGGCATTGCTGCACTCAGCATTGCTGTACTCGATATTGCTGCACTCAACATTGCTGTACTCGATATTGCTGTACTCGATATTGCTGCACTTAACATTGCTGCACTCGATATTGCTGCACTCAACATTGCACTCGATATTGCTGTAATCGATATTGCTGTACTCAACATTGCTGTACTCGATAGTGTTGAACTCAGCATTGCACTCGATATTGCTGTACTCAATATTGCTGCACTCAGCATTGCTGCACTCGATATTGCTGTACTCGATATTGCTGCACTCAACATTGCTGCACTCGACATTGTTGAACTCGACATTGTTGCATTCGACATTGCTGCACTCGACATTGCTGTACTCAACATTGCTGCACTCGACATTGTTGAACTCGACATTGCTTCACTCGACATTGCTGCACTCGATATTGTTGAACTCGATATTGTTGCATTCGACATTGCTGCACTCAACATTGCTGCACTCGACATTGCTTCACTCGACATTGCTGCACTCGATATTGTTGAACTCGATATTGTTGCATTCGACATTGCTGTACTCAACATTGCCGCACTCAACATTGCTGCATTCGATATTGCTGCACTCGATATTGTTGAACTCGATATTGTTGCATTCGAAATTGCTGTACTCAACATTGCCGCACTCAACATTGCTGCATTAGATATTGCTGTACTCGACATTGCTTCACTCGACATTGCTGCACTTGATATTGTTGCATTCGACATTGCTGCAATCGACATTGCTGCACTCGATATTGTTGCATTCGACATTGCTGCAATCGACATTGCTGTACTCGATATTGTTGCATTCGACATTGCTTCACTCGACATTGCTGCACTCGATATTGTTGAACTCGATATTGTTGCATTCGACATTGCTATACTCAACATTGCCGCACTCAACATTGCTGCATTCGATATTGATGCACTCGATATTGTTGAACTCGATATTGTTGCATTCGAAATTGCTGTACTCAACATTGCCGCCCTCAACATTGCTGCATTAGATATTGCTGTACTCGACATTGCTTCACTCGACATTGCTGCACTTGATATTGTTGCATTCGACATTGCTGCAATCGACATTGCTGCAATCGACATTGCTGCACTCGATATTGTTGCATTCGACATTGCTGCAATCGACATTGCTGTACTCGATATTGTTGCATTCGACATTGCTTCATTCGACATTGCTGCACTCGATATTGTTGAACTCGATATTGTTGCATTCGACATTGCTGTACTCAACATTGCCGCACTCAACATTGCTGCATTCGATATTGCTGCACTCGATATTGTTGAACTCGATATTGTTGCATTCGAAATTGCTGTACTCAACATTGCCGCACTCAACATTGCTGCATTAGATATTGCTGTACTCGACATTGCTTCACTCGACATTGCTGCACTCGATATTGTTGCATTCGACATTGCTGCAATCGATTTTGCTGCATTCGACATTGCTTCACTCGACATTGCTGCACTCGATATTGTTGCATTCGACATTGCTGCACTCGACATTGCTACACTCGATATTGCCGCACTCGACATTGCTGCACTCGACATTGCTTCACACGACATTGTTGAACTCAATAGTGTTGCATTCGACTTTGCTGCACTCGATATTGTTGCATTCGACATTGCTTCACTCGACATTGCTGCACTCGATAGTGTTGCATTCGACATTGATGCACTCGACATTGCTGTACTCGATATTGCTGCACTCGACATTGCTTCACTTGACATTGCTTCATTCGACATTGCTGCACTCGACATTGCTGCACTCGTAATTGCTACACTCGACATTGCCGCACACGAAATTAATGCACTCGATATTGCTGCACTCGACAATGCTGTATTCGACATTGCTGCATTCGATATTGCTGCACACGACATTGCTGCACTCGATATTTTTGCACTCGATATTACTGCAAACGACATTGTTGCAAACGACATTGTTGCACTCGATATTGCTGCAAACGACATTGCTGCACTCAAAATTGCTGTACTCGGCATTGCTGCACTCGACATTGCTGCACTAGATATTGTTGCATTCGACATTGCTGCATTATATATTGCTGTACTCGATAGTGTTGCACTCGACACTGCTGCACTCGATATTGCTGCACTTGACATTGCTGCACACGATATTGCTGCACTCGATATTGCTTCACTCGAAATTGTTGCACTCGGCATTGCTGTATTCGATATTGCTAAACACAACATTGCTGCACACGATATTGCTGCACTCGATATTGCTTCACTCGAAATTGTTGCACTCGGCATTGCTGTATTCGATATTGCTAAACACAACATTGCTGCACTCGATATTGCTGCAAACGACATTGCTGCACTCGATATTGCTGCACTCAACATTGCTGCAAACGACATTGCTGCACTCGATATTGCTGCACTCAACATTGCTTTACTCGACATTGCTGCAAACGACATTGCTACACTCGGTATTGCTGCATCAACATTGCTTTACTCAACATTGCTGCATTCGACAATGCTGCACTCGATATTGCTGCACTCAACATTGCTGCACTCGACATTGCTGCAAACGACATTGCTACACTCGATATTGCTGCATCAACATTGCTGCATTCGACAATGCTGCAAACGACATTTCTGCACTTGATATTGCTTCACACGAAATTGCTTCACTTCACATTGTTGCATTCGACATTGCTGCACACGACATTGCTGAACTCGATATTGCTGCAAACGACATTGATGCACTCGACATTGCTGCAAACGACATTGCTGTACACGACATTGCTGTACACGACATTGCTGCACTCGACATTGCTACAATCGACATTGCTGCACACGACATTGCTACATTCGACATTGCTGCACTCAATATTGCTACAATCGACATTGCTGCACTCGGCATTGCTACACTCGACATTGCTGCACACGACATTGCTGAACTCGATATTGCTGCAAACGACATTGATGCACTCGACATTGCTACACTCGACATTGCTGCACACGACATTGCTACACTCGGCATTGCTGCACTCGATATTGCTACATTCGACATTGCTACACTCGACATTGATGCACTCGATATTGCTACACTCGACATTGCTGCACTCGACATTGCTGAAGTCGATATTGTACAAACGACATTGAAGCACTCGACATTGCTGCACACGACATTGCTGTGCACGAAATTGATGCACTCGATATTGCTGCAAACGACATTGCTGCACACGACATTGCTGTACACGACATTGCTGTACACGACATTGCTGTACACGACATTGCTGTACACGACATTGCTACACTCGACATTGCTGCACTCGATATTGCTTCACACGACATTGTTGCACTCGATAATGCTACATTCGACATTTCTACACTCGACATTGATGCACTCGACTTTGCTACACTCGACATTGCTGCACACGACAATGCTGATCTCGATATTGCTGCAAACGACATTGATGCACTCGACATTGCTGCAAACGACATTGCTGCAAACGACATTGATGCACTCGACATTGCTGCAAACGACATTGCTGCAAACGACATTGCTGTACACTCGACATTGCTGTACACGACATTGCTGTACACGACATTGCTACATGTACACTCGACATTGCTGCACTCGACATTGCTGCACACGACACTGCTGAACTCGACATTGCTGTACACGACATTGCTGTACACGACATTGCTACACTCGACATTGCTGCACTCGACATTTCTGCACACGACATTGCTGAACTCGACATTGCTGTACACGACATTGCTGT
This sequence comes from Serripes groenlandicus, assembly GCA_031761405.1. NCBI lineage: Eukaryota > Metazoa > Mollusca > Bivalvia > Cardiida > Cardiidae > Serripes > Serripes groenlandicus. Next base: position 51,343,951 of record JASEVX010000009.1, on the reverse strand, counting down.
ACACGACATTGTAAAGGTACAAGTTGGCACATCTAAACAGTGTAGGATCGGATCGGCCTGTACTTCCGCACCGTATTGCTATAATCTACAAAAGTTGACAGAAGCTTCGAACAAACTTATGTTTGTAATATGTGAACAGTTTAAATCCCTGCAAATGTACATGCTGATCTGGATCTGCACTATTCACTTTTTAAAATCAACTTGTACATTTTCCCATTTTCGTTATTTTTGTTAACGTGATTTATGTTAACTTTGTTGTATGACTTCAATTCACTGGCATTAATTTTCCAACTACAATTCCTCAAAAACATTTAAAGAAATATATCTCAAAACAATAGCTAGGACATTCGCTCTCCACAAATTAACTTTGATGAAATTTCAAACATTGTTAAATGATTGCCTTCTTCATTTTCAAATTAATTTGAAATAAGTTCTCGCCGCTTTCAACAATGGTTCAGTTGTATTACGGCTTTTCACGGGTATTTTACCACAACTACCAGACCATTTATCCGAATCAATCGTAATGCTAACCCCACTGTCATGAGCGCCAATAAGGGAAAGCACGTACTATCATTTAAAAGTATTTGGTATGTCACGGCCGGGGATCGAATACCCGAGGCTGACGCTATACCACCACACCAACGAGGGGGAAGGGGTGTGTGTGTGTGTGTGGGGGGGGGGGGGGGGTTGTTAACTAGAACAGCATACACGTCAATAGTTTAATCCCATGTTCAAACAGATGAACTAGGGGAGAGCCGTACTAACCCAGACGAGCGAACACATATGAGCCGAATTACGAGAAAATCAACATCGTGAACTCTGCGTAAAGTATCGACCCGGATCAATCTAAACTTACCGCGCAGGCCAACCCGGACGGACACTTTTCGCCTCATGTGGATTTTCTGTTTCAGGAATCATTACTCTATACCTCTATCCACAAGAAACGGAATGTGTCGTCCCGGATTAGCCTACGCGGACTGTGCAGGCTGATCTGGGTCGATACATTACGCAGTGTCCATACTGTTGGTTTTCTCATGGAACGGCTAATATTTTGATAGTTCTGTCAAGAATTCCGACAATTTAACTCTTTCCCACATACAACAAATCTACGGCAGACGACTTTGAAAACATCGAGGCAAAAAAGAATGAAAGTTTTCTATAAATAAAAGTTTAATTAGTAAACATAGTTGAAAATATTGTGGCAACACTAGAAATTACTCATTTTGAGCAATTTCGTTTCCTGTCACGATGTTTTCAAAAGTCGTCTGCTGTAGAGGTTTCAGAAAGCGTCTCTATGTGTAAAAAGGTGTTTCACTCTTTCAGCGCCAAAGGCAATATTGAGCTTTTTGCAAACAATGCAGATTCAGGTGAGTCGGCTCGTAACGAGCTGTCTCACCTGAAATCAGCATTGTTTGCCTTTTAGTTACCAAAATAGTCCAACACTTTCATAAATTGAGAAATGGACACACCCGATTTTGAACATTGAAGAGTATACTTTAAACAATTCGGCGCTGAAAGAGTTAAAACCTAAAGTGGACTGTTTGAGCACAAAAACGGACTCCACGCTTCAGATAAATCACGGGGTTTCCGTCATTCCCGCTGGACACATTATCGTTATGTTATCCCTGCAAACCTGAGCGCCAATGAAGGAAACCGCATCAACCATTTGAGCCGAGTCCCGGTAGCTCAGTCGGTAGCGACGCGGGCTGTCAATCCAGGGGTTGTGAGTACGAATCCCGGCTCGGCCAACTTTCTTTCCGACGATTGACAAAAGTCAATGCGACATGCGTCATTCGTCTTCCACCAATGGGCTAAGTCTATGTGGAAAAGCAGCCAGTTGCTTGGGAAGATTGTTGTGTGGAGTACTGGTATGAGAAAACCAGGTAATGCATGAGTAGGTGAACTGGCCGCCGTGATATAACTGAGAAATTGTTAAAAACGGCGTTAAACCCCAATCAATCAACCATTTGCTTCAGTCTTACTTGTAAACCGACCGGGAATCGGAGCTGAAAACTGCCACTAATCGAACAAAGGTCGTCTCATATTTCAAATACGACTCCATTGAATTTGTAAGGTAGGGTCTAATCTATGTCTCTATTAGCTGATAAAACAATATCGGAATCGACTTTCATTGTGTGCTAATAACTGCATTGTAACCCTGTTGACGCCTGAAATCGATTGGTTAAGACTATGTCATCACTATTAAGCTAGGCTAGCCGGCGTAGCCGCGCCGTCTGATTAATTTAACCTTTTGTCACATGTTCAACTTCATTCATTGTATTTTGTTTCATTTATTCAGAGTTTCCATATTATTGCTTAGATGTTTTTCTTAAGTCGTCTGCTGTGTACTCGTTGTATACATTGTATTTTATTTTAATTATGTCTCGTCTATGTACAATCAAATATATTGGTTTTTTTTAACCCTTTCCCTCATACGACAATTCTGAAGCAGACGACTTTGAATATATTTTGTCAACAAGTAGAAAATCTCTAAACCTATGACTAAAAGTGGAAAACATCGTGTCAAAAGGAGAAATTGCTGGTTTTTAGCGATTTCTTCTTGTGTCACTATGTTTTCAAAAGCCGTCTGCTGCAGAGGCGTCAGAAAGCGTCTATATGAGGGAAAGGGTTAATAATAATAATACAAATAAAAAGCACATGGCCTTTCGGGAAATGAAAGATAAGAGACTGCCATGTGAAAAGTATGTAAAACACCATTATCTGATCAAAATCATAAGCATGTATCTACATGGTACACTACAGGAATTCGCCGTGGTCGAGTGGTTAGCGTCGGGGGTTTTAAACCGGGTGTCCCTCATTCCCCAGTCGCGGCACGACGGTCATAGTAGAGTGCCCTTGGGCAAGGCACATTCTCTAGCCTAGTAGTACTGGTTTATTTACCCAGGGATCATGAATAAGTGAACTGTCGCCATGATATAACTGAAATAATGTTGAAAAGCGGCGTAAAACCCCAATAAAACAAAGCATGGTACAATTAAAGATTTGGATACTTAAACGTGAATAAAGTCGAATCCCGATGGGTAAAATGTGCCCTAACCCACGACTTTGAACATTTTTTGTCAACAAATAAAAATTTCTAAAATTGAATGGATAACCTATGACTAAAAGTGGAAAACATTGTGTCAAAAGGAGAAATTGCTCGTTTTGAGCAATTTCTTCTTTTGTCACTATGTTTTCAAAAAGCCGTCTGCTGCAGAGGCGTCAGAAAGCGTCTATATGAGGGAAAGGGTTAATTAACAGCGGTCATGATATAACACCCATGAGCTAAAACTGAAGCACTGTTGAAAACGGATTTAACCCCCAACAAAATCAACAAAAGCAGATATAGCTTTCTATATTCTAATCGTTGCACAACATGAGTCGTCCCGCAAGAAAACCAAAATTATGGCCTATGCGTTATATATCGAACCTGATCAGTCTGCGCAGTCTGTTCAGACTGATCCGGGCCGACATATTCCGTCTCAGGGGGATAGAGGTATAGAGTAATGATTCCTGAAACAGAAAAATCCATAGGAGGCGAAAAGTGTCTATCCGGGTAAGCCTGCGCGGCATGCTTAGCGTGATCCGGGTCGATACTTTACGCAGAGTCCACACTGTTGGTTTTCTCGCGGGACGGCACATATGGTGTTTGTATAACGATGCGTTTGTTTGAATAGTGATTAACTCTTTCAGCGCCAATGGCAATAATGAGCTTTTTGCAAGCAATGCAGATTCAGGTGAGTCAGCTCGTAACGAGCTGTCTCACCTGAAATCTGCATTGTTTGGCTGTGAGTTATAAAAATATTCCAAAAATCCTATAACATGAAAATAGAGTCGTCCGAGTTTGAACATGGAAGAGACTACTTTAAACAATTCGGCGCTGAAAGAGTTAAGTATTTAGCTAAATCACGGCGTTTCCTCCTGGGTAATTTCCCAGTACTACCTGCATTATATATTCCGACACCGAGCCATCAGTCGTAACGCTATCGATCCAACCATTGGTGAAAAGAAACCAATACTACTACTACTACTACTACTACTTGTTTTAAAGTCTTTTTTTAATAACGAAGTCTGCTATGAAATCATACAAACAAACAAAACAACCGTTTCATACTAGAAACATTAAAAGTACGTTATTACACAGTCAACGCACAGGAAACCCGAGGAAAGAGAAAAATGTCAGTTTTGAGGTAAGAATCTAGAACGTTCTAGATAAGTCTCCGAAGAACTTAAAAATATGTCAGATTAGCTCACTTAAAGAATTTAAAACGCCATCCCCTTGTGTACGCGTTGCCGAGGTAATTGATCACAATATTTGCCATTCCATTATAAATATTTCAATAACTTCTTGACCAAGTGCCAAACAATACGACATTCCAATTGTGAAGAAATATTGTCTTTTTTATTTCGCCGCTTCGGGAGATGTACTGGTAGATCCTTCGCTTAGGGTGCGGGATGGGGGGGGGGGGGGGGGGGGGGGGGGGAAAGGTGTAGAGGTAGAGCGTTCGCTTAGGGTGCGGGATGGGGGGGGGGGAAAGGTGTAGAGGTAGAGCGTTCGCTTAGGGTGCGGGATGGGGGGGGGGGGAAAGGTGTAGAGGTAGAGCGTTCGCTTAGGGTGCGGGATGGGGGGGGGGGGGAAAGGTGTAGAGGTAGAGCGTTCGCTTAGGGTGCGGGAGGGGGGGGGGGGTGTAGAGGTAGATCCTTCGCTTAGGGTGCGAGAGGGGGAGGGGGGGGGGGAAGGTGTAGAGGTAGAGCGTTCGCTTAGGGTGCGGGATGGGGGGGGGGGGGAAAGGTGTAGAGGTAGAGCGTTCGCTTAGGGTGCGGGATGGGGGGGGGGGGAAAGGTGTAGAGGTAGATCCTTCGCTTAGGGTGCGAGAGGGGGAGGGGGGGGGGGAAAGGTGTAGAGGTAGAGCGTTCGCTTAGGGTGCGGGATGGGGGGGGGGGGGGAAAGGTGTAGAGGTAGATCCTTCGCTTAGGGTGCGAGAGGGGGAGGGGGGGGGGGGGGGGAAGGTGTAGAGGTAGAGCGTTCGCTTAGGGTGCGGGATGGGGGGGGGGGGAAGGTGTAGAGGTAGAGCGTTCGCTTAGGGTGCGGGATGGGGGGGGGGGGGAAAGGTGTAGAGGTAGAGCGTTCGCTTAGGGTGCGGGATGGGGGGGGGGGGGGTGTAGAGGTAGATCCTTCGCTTAGGGTGCGAGAGGGGGAGGGGGGAGGGGTGTAGAGGTAGATCCTTCGCTTAGGGTGCGAGAGGGGGAGGGGGGGGGGGTGTAGAGGTAGAGCGTTAGCTTAGGGTGCGAGAGGGGGAGGGGGGGGGGGGGTGTAGAGGTAGATCCTTCGCTTAGGGTGCGAGAGGGGGAGGGGGGGGTGTAGAGGTAGATCCTTCGCTTAGGGTGCGAGAGGGGGAGGGGGGGGGTGTAGAGGTAGATCCTTCGCTTAGGGTGCGAGAGGGGGAGGGGGGGGTGTAGAGGTAGATCCTTCGCTTAGGGTGCGAGAGGGGGAGGGGGGGGTGTAGAGGTAGATCCTTCGCTTAGGGTGCGAGAGGGGGAGGGGGGGGGGGGTGTAGAGGTAGAGCGTTAGCTTAGGGTGCGGGAGGTCGCCGGATCGATCCCCAGCCGGGTCATACCAAGGACAAAAAAAATATGGATGGGTGTAATGACTTTCCCTCCTCGGCGCTCAGGGTTGTGGGTTTAGCATTACGACTGACTCGCTGGTGTCAGGATAAATGGACCAGTAGTACTATTACATTACCCAGGAAACGCCGCCGCGATATAACTGAATATGTATTGATAGCCGCATAAAAGACCATAAGAAACAAATCATTTTAGCCGTCCCTCGAGAAAACCAACATAATGGCATCTGCGTAATGTATCGACCCAGATCAGCCTGTGCAGTCCGCACACTCTGATCCGGGCCGACACATTCCGTCTCAGGGGGATGGAGGTATAGAGTAATGATTCCTGAAACATAAAATCCACAGGAGGCGAAAAGTGTCTGTCCGGGTTAGCATGTGTGGCATGCTTAGGCTGATCCGGGTCGTTTCATTACGCAGAGTCCACAATGTCGATTTTCTCGCGAGACGGCTATTTTTATTTCCTAATGACTGGGTTTTGTTCTTACATATACGGACTCATAAAGTTAATATGACCTTTTCATGCCCCCTATCTGCGACAAAGTCGTATGAACATATTTTGCGTTGTCTTCTTTCATATAAGATTATCCTTGCATGTGTTCCTAGTTTTCATTTTCTTCTATAACTTATGAACTGCATACGATAAAGACTTGCACATTTAGATATCCCTTTCCAGACGCATTTAGACGCTTATGTAGCGATCGACCGATTCGAAACTTTATGGTGAAATTAAAACTTGCTCATCGTGATACATTTCTCCATTTGCCACGATGTTTTCAACTCTGTTTAATTTTTATCATTTAAAGAGAATTTCAGTATTTTGCATCGATGTCTTCCAAGTCTATTGCTGTAAGTGTGTTGTTTTCTGACGAAATATAGGAATAGGAACATATTATCAGTTTCTTAAACGAGATAGGAAAAGGGTAAAAAAAAATTCTTCACTTATAACTATTCTGCATGAGACGAGTTTGAAATCATCTAGACAGAAACATGTTTAAGGTACATATATTTATAACAGTTAACCAAAATTATAGTAATAGAAGAATCGTTGCTATAGCAACTGATGAATTAAGTCATTTAAAAATAACAACATTCTTTTGCATACATCACAGTGTTCCCTAAACCATAGAGTTGTCCATGACGACATATTTGTCTCACATTTGCTAAACCCATCTAACTGATTTTATACAAATGGGCATAACTCTTGAAGAACAGTTACTTTCAATAAGAAAAGAAAATACGGGTGTGCTATATTTACTTGATTAGCCCTTTCTTTTACAATTACTACCTCACCCCTATATCTGCGTTATGATCTATTAACCCTTTCCCACCTGCAGACGCAGTTTGACGCAATAGCAGCAGACGACTTTTGAAAACACTGTGGCCAAAGGTGAAATTGCTCATGATGAGCAATTTCTCCTTTGGCCACAATATTTTCAACTCTATGTAACAATTAAGCTATCTTGTATGCATATTTTTTAGGTTTTTGTTACTATGATTTCAAAGTCGTCTGCTGCAGATTTGTTGTATGTGGGAAAGGGTATTAATTCAAGAATGAGTAGCGAACAATGACGACCGATGTACAGACTGATCTTGGTCTTCATTATATGAGCCGTCCCGCGAGAAAACCAACATTGTGGACTCTGCGTAAAGTATCGAACCGGATCAGCCTAAGCATGCCACGCAGGCTTACCCGGATAGATACTTTTCGCCTCCTGTGTGTTTTCTGTTTCAGGAATCACTACTCTATACATTTATCGTCCTGAGACGTAATGTGTCGGCCCGGATCAGTCTGCGCGGACAGCGCAGGCTGATCCGGGTCGATACATTACGCAGATGCCATAATGTTGGTTTAACACCCATTTTCCCCTGACACAACTTATTCATTCAACTATTGTTTTCATACGGATTTCAATGAGAGTGAATTGCAAGTATGTTCTATTGTGTTTTCTTTCGCATATTAACCCTTTCCCTTTCCAACGGAACAATAAAACACGCGTTATCGGCAAAATTGTCGTGATTTCACTTGCCTCCAATCCTTTAGAGATATGTCTATGAACAGACGCTTGTTTTTCTCTTAACTCTTTCTCACATACAGACGCTTTCTGACGCATCTGCAGCAGACGACCTTTGAAAATATTGTGGCAAATGGAAAAATTGCTTATTATTGATAAACTCTGATTTATGAAAATGTTTCATATTTTTGCCCAGATCATTTCAAAGTCGTCTGCTGCAGATTTGTTGTATGTGGGAAAGGTTAAGACCCATTTCCCCCTGACACAACTCTATCATTCAACTATTGGATTTTAATGAAAGTGAATTGCAAGTATGTTCATTTGTTTATTTCGCATATTAACCCTTTCCCACACAACACCAATTATGCAACAGAGGACGTTGAAAAACTATTAAACAAACATCCTAATAAACGGAAGTATTATTTTTATTGAATAAGAGCTGCAAACATTATGACAAAGGGTGACATTTTTCATGATGAGCAATTTCTCTTTTTGCCAAAATGTTTTTAAAAGTCATCTGCTGCAAAAACGTCAAAATATGTCTCAAAGTGGGTAGGGTGGTAAAGTCAATATAGTGCAAAGAATATATTATCGATCGCGAATCAATATTACTATTTTCGTTATCGAACCGAATAACTTGGGTCGATATTTAGGACAATGCTCATAATGAGCAAATTTCTCCTTTTTGTCAAAATGTTTTCAAAGGTCGCCCGAATAACATTGGTCGATATCAATTTTCCCACATACAATTATAAATCCGCAACAGACGACAATGAAAACATATTTGCAAAGATGTATTAAAACTTCATAAAGTATAGATTAATTATGAGATTAATTGAAAACATTGTTGTAAAAGGTCAAATTACTCATAATGAGCAATTTTTCCTTTTGCCTCAATGTTTTCAAGTGTCGACTGCTGCAGAGGCGTCAGAAAAGCATCTGAATGTGGGAAAGAGTCAAAGCCTAAAATCTTAAATTTTCTCTTCCGTTTTTATAAATAAAATTAAGCTAAAATATGTGGGTTTCTTATTTCTCTCTTTTCTGCTGTTATTTTTTAAAAAACCCTGAAAGTTCCAGTTTTCTCTGAAAATAATGTCCTATATCTATATCGATTGTATTTATAGTTATCTAGGACGCAGACTCGCTTTAACCCTTTCAGCGCCGAATTGTTTAAAGTAGACTCTTCCATGTTCAAACTCGGACGACTCTATTTTCATGTTATAGGATTTTTGGAATATTTTTATAACTCACAGCCAAACAATGTAGATTTCAGGTGAGACAGCTCGTTACGAGCTGACTCACCTGAATCTGCATTGTTTGCAAAAAACTCAATATTGCCTTTGGCGCTGAAAGAGTTAACTTGTTCTATTTCTTTGATTATAGAACACTATATTTATATATTGGCTATTATTTACATTATGTAAAATAGCATAAGCTCTATTTCACAATATATATACATATAATATTACAACGTCACAGTGATACAATAAAATGACCCGTTCCGCGAGAAAACCAACATTGTGGCGGACTCTGCGTAAAGTATCGACCCGGGTCAGCCTACGCATGCCTTGCAGGCTTTCCCGGATAGCAACTTTTCGCTTCCTGAGGATTTTCTGTTTCCGGAATCATTACTCTATACTATACCTCTATCGCCCTGAGATGGAATGTGTCTGCGCGGACTGTTGGTGTGTGAAGTTAGCAGTTAGTTGGTAATTATTGAATAGAGTTGAAAATATTGTGTCAAAAGGAGAAGTTGCTCGCCAAGTTTGCAGCAAGATGCGTCTGAATGCTGGGTATTGTTACTTTCAAAAGTTGTATTGTGTACGTATTTCTTTTTGGCTACATTTGTGGTGCCCATTGATTAAGTCAAAGCTAAAAACATTTTTTATTAATTTTCGAATAATTTACACAGTATGTTCTAATGTTTATGATCCGGGACGTCGCGGGTTCGATCTCTGACCGGGTCAAGCCGAAAGCATTTTAGTATTACTACTATCTCTCTGGAGTCAGGATAGATGGACCAGTAGTACAGGTCATTTACGAGATATAACTGAACATGTGTTGAAAGCGTTGTTAAAAACCATTTATTAATCTAAAATTGATATTTTGCAATTTTAAGATATAAAAAACCTTCTTTGGGTCAACAAATGCCCATGTAATCTGACGTGTTTTTGTGTCACTTGTGTAAAATGTCTTTGTCCGCAAAGTGTTGTCGTAACCCGGTAGTTCAGTCTGTAGTGACGTGTAGTTGATCCCCCGTAGTTCTGTCTGTAGCGACGTGTATTCGGTCCCCGGTAGTTCTGTTTGTAACGACGTGTAGTCGGTCCCCGGTAGCTCTGTCTGTAGCGACGTGTAGTCGGTCCCGATAGCTCTGTCTGTAACGACGTGTAGTTGATCCCCGGTAGTTCTGTCAGTAACGACGTTTAGTCGGTCTCGGTAGTTCTGTTTGTAATGACGTTTAGTCGGTCTCGGTAGCTCTGTCTGTAACGACGTGTAGTCGGTCTCGGTAGCTCTGTCTGTAATGACGTGTAGTCGGTCCCCGGTAGCTCTGTCTGTAACGACGTGTAGTCGGTCCCGATAGCTCTGTCTGTAGTGACGTGTAGTCGGTCCCGATAGCTCTGTCTGTAACGACGTGTAGTCGGTCTCGGTAGCTCTGTCTGTAACGACGTGTAGTCGGTCTCGGTAGCTCTGTCTGTAACGACGTTTAGTCGGTCCCGGTAGCTCTGTCTGTAACGACTTGTAGTCGGTCCCCGGTAGCTCTGTCTGTAATGACGTGTAGTCGGTCCCCGGTAGTTCTGTTTGTAACGACGTGTAGTCGGTCCCGATAGCTCTGTCTGTAACGACGTGTAGTCGGTCCCTGTAGCTCTGTCTGTAGCGACGTGTAGTCGGTCCCGATAGCTCTGTCTGTAATGACGTGTAGTCGGTCCCCGGTAGTTCTGTTTGTAATGACGTTTAGTCGGTCTCGGTAGCTCTGTCTGTAACGACGTGTAGTCGGTCCCGGTAGCTCTGTCCGTAGCGACGTGTAGTCGGTCCCGATAGCTCTGTCTGTAACGACGTGTAGTCGATCCCCGGTAGTTCTGTTTGTAACGACGTTTAGTCGGTCTCGGTAGCTCTGTCTGTAACGACGTGTAGTCAGTCTCGGCAGCTCTGTCTGTAACGACGTGTAGTCAGTCCCGGTAGCTCTGTCTGTAACGACTTGTAGTCGGTCCCCGGTAGCTCTGTCTGTAATGACGTGTAGTCGGTCTCGGTAGCTCTGTCTGTAATGACGTGTAGTCGGTCCCCGGTAGCTCTGTCTGTAACGACTTGTAGTCGGTCCCGGTAGGTCTGTCTGTAGCGACTTGTAGTCGGTCCCGGTAGGTCGGTCTGTAGCGACTTGTAGTCGGTTCCCGGTAGCTCTGTCTGTAATGACGTGTAGTCGGTCCCGGTAGCTCTGTCTGTAACGACTTGTAGTCGGTCCCGGTAGCTCTGTCTGTAGCGACTTGTAGTAGGTCCCCGGTAGCTCTGTCTGTAATGACGTGTAGTCGGTCCCGGTAGCTCTGTCTGTAATGACGTGTAGTCGGTCTTGGTAGCTCTGTCTGTAACGACTTGTAGTCGGTCCCCGGTAGCTCTGTCTGTAATGACGTGTAGTCGGTCCCCGGTAGCTCTGTTTGTAACGACTTGTAGTCGGTCCCCGGTAGGTCTGTCTGTAATGACGTGTAGTCGGTCCCCGGTAGCTCTGTCTGTAACGACTTGTAGTCGGTCCCCGGTAGCTCTGTCTGTAGTGAAGTATAGTCGGTCCCCGGTAGTTCTGTTTGTAATGACGTTTAGTCGGTCTCGGTAGCTCTGTCTGTAATGACGTGTAGTCAGTCCCCGGTAGCTCTGTCTGTAATGACGTGTAGTCGGTCCCCGGTAGGTCTGTCTGTAATGACGTGTAGTTGGTCCCCGGTAGCTCTGTCTGTAACGACTTGTAGTCGGTCCCCGGTAGCGCTGTCTGTAGTGAAGTATAGTCGGTCCCCGGTAGTTCTGTTTGTAATGACGTTTAGTCGGTCTCGGTAGCTCTGTCTGTAATGACGTGTAGTCGTTCCCCGGTAGCTCTGTCTGTAATGACGTGTAGTCGGTCTCGGTAGCTCTGTCTGTAACGACGTTTAGTCGGTCCCCGGTAGCTCTGTCTGTAACGACTTGTAGTCGGTCCCCGCTAGCTCTGTCTGTAGTGAAGTATAGTCGGTCCCCGGTAGTTCTGTTTGTAATGACGTTTAGTCGGTCTCGGTAGCTCTGTCTGTAATGACGTGTAGTCGGTCCCCGGTAGCTCTGTTTGTAACGACTTGTAGTCGGTCCCCGGTAGCTCTGTCTGTAGTGACGTTTAGTCGGTCTCGGTAGCTCTGTCTGTAATGACGTGTAGTCGGTCCCCGGTAGCGCTGTCTGTAGTGAAGTATAGTCGGTCCCCGGTAGTTCTGTCTGTAATGACGTGTAGTTGGTCCCCGGTAGCTCTGTCTGTAACGACTTGTAGTCGGTCCCCGGTAGCGCTGTCTGTAGTGAAGTATAGTCGGTCCCCGGTAGTTCTGTTTGTAATGACGTTTAGTCGGTCTCGGTAGCTCTGTCTGTAATGACGTGTAGTCGTTCCCCGGTAGCTCTGTCTGTAATGACGTGTAGTCGGTCTCGGTAGCTCTGTCTGTAACGACGTTTAGTCGGTCCCCGGTAGCTCTGTCTGTAACGACTTGTAGTCGGTCCCCGCTAGCTCTGTCTGTAGTGAAGTATAGTCGGTCCCCGGTAGTTCTGTTTGTAATGACGTTTAGTCGGTCTCGGTAGCTCTGTCTGTAATGACGTGTAGTCGGTCCCCGGTAGCTCTGTTTGTAACGACTTGTAGTCGGTCCCCGGTAGCTCTGTCTATAGTGACGTGTAGTCGGTCCCCGGTAGTTCTGTTTTTAACGACGTGAAGTCGGTCCCAGTAGCTCTGTCTGTAACGACTTGTAGTCGATCCCCGGTAGCTCTGTCTGTAGCGACGTTTAGTCGGTCCCGGTAGTTCTGTCTGTAACGACGTGTAGTCGATCCCGGTAGCTCTGTCTGTAGCGACGTTTAGTCGGTCCCGGTAGTTCTGTCTGTAACGACGTGTAGTCGATCCCCGGTAGCTCTGTCTGCAGCGACGTTTAGTCGGTCCCGGTAGCTCTGTCTGTAACGACGTGTAGTCGATCTCCGGTAGCTCTGTTTGTAACGACTTGTAGTCGGTCCCGGTAGCTCTGTCTGTAACGACGTGTAGTCGATCCCCGGTAGTTCTGTTTGTAACGCCTTCTAGTCGGTCCCCGGTAGCTCTGTCTGTAACGACGTGTAGTCGATCCACGGTAGTTCTGTTTGTAACGACGTGTAGTCGATCCCCGGTAATTCTGTCAGTAACGACGTTTAGTCGGTATCGGTAGTTCTGTCTGGAACGACGTTTAGTCGGTCCCGGTAGCTCTGTCTGTAACGACGTGTAGTCGATCCCCGGTAGTTCTGTTTGTAACGACTTGTAGTCGGTCCCCGGTAGCTCTGTCTGTAACGACTTGTAGTCGGTACCCGGCAGTTTTCTTTTTAACGACGTGTAGTCGGTCCCCGGTAGTTCTGTCTGTAATGACGTGTAGTCGATCCCCCGTAGTTCTGTTTGTAACGACTTGTAGTCGGTCCCCGGTAGTTCAGTTTGTAACGACGTGTAGTCGGTCCCGGTAGCTCTGTCTGTAACGACGTTTAGTCGGTCTCGGTAGCTCTGTCTGTAACGACGTGTAGTCGATCCCCGGTAGTTCTGTCAGTAACGACGTTTAGTCGGTATCGGTAGTTCTGTCTGTAACGACGTTTAGTCGGTCCCGGTAGCTCTGTTTGTAACGACGTGTAGTCGATCCCCGGTAGTTCTGTTTGTAACGATTTGTAGTCGGTCCCCGATAGCTCTGTCTGTAACGACTTGTAGTCGGTACCCGGTAGTTTTGTTGTAACGACGTGTAGTCGGTCCCCGGTAGTTCTGTCTGTAATGACGTGTAGTCGATCCCCCGTAGTTCTGTTTGTAACGACTTGTAGTCGGTCCCCGGTAGTTCTGTTTGTAACGACGTGTAGTCGGTCCCGGTAGTTCTGTCTGTAACGACGTTTAGTCGGTCTCGGTAGCTCTGTCTGTAACGACGTGTAGTCGATCCCCGGTAGTTCTGTTTGTAACGACTTGTAGTCGGTCCCCGGTAGCTCTGTCTGTAACGACTTGTAGTCGGTACCCGGTAGTTTTGTTTTTAACGACGTGTAGTCGGTCACCGGTAGTTCTGTCTGTAATGACGTATAGTCGATCCCCCGTAGTTCTGTTTGTAACGACTTGTAGTCGGTCCCCGGTAGTTCTGTTTGTAACGACGTGTAGTCGGTCCCGGTAGCTCTGTCTGTAACGACGTTTAGTCGGTCTCGGTAGCTCTGTCTGTAACGACGTGTAGTCGATCCCCGGTAGTTCTGTTAGTAACGACGTTTAGTCGGTATCGGTAGTTCTGTCTGTAACGACGTTTAGTCGGTCCCGGTAGCTCTGTCTGTAACGACGTGTAGTCGATCCCCGGTAGTTCTGTTTGTAACGACTTGTAGTCGGTCCCCGGTAGCTCTGTCTGTAACGACTTGTAGTCGGTACCCGGTAGTTTTGTTGTAACGACGTGTAGTCGGTCCCCGGTAGTTCTGTCTGTAATGACGTGTAGTCGATCCCCCGTAGTTCTGTTTGTAACGACTTGTAGTCGGTCCCCGGTAGTTCTGTTTGTAACGACGTGTAGTCGGTCCCGGTAGTTCTGTCTGTAACGACGTTTAGTCGGTCTCGGTAGCTCTGTCTGTAACGACGTGTAATCGATCCCCGGTAGTTCTGTTTGTAACGACTTCTAGTCGGTCCCCGGTAGCTCTGTCTGTAACGACTTGTAGTCGGTACCCGGTAGTTCTGTTTGTAACGACTTGTAGTCGGTCCCCGGTAGTTCTGTCTGTAATGACGTGTAGTCGATCCCCCGTAGTTCTGTTTGTAACGACTTGTAGTCGGTCCCCGGTAGTTCTGTTTATAACGACGTGTAGTCGGTCCCGGTAGCTCTGTCTGTAACGACGTGTAGTCGATCCCCGGTAGTTCTGTTTGTAACGACGTGTAGTCGGTCCCGGTAGCTCTGTCTGTAACGACGTGTAGTCGATCCCCGGTAGTTCTGTTTGTAACGACGTTTAGTCGGTCCCGGTAGCTCTGTCTGTAACGACGTGTAGTCGATCCCCGGTAGTTCTGTTTGTAACGCCTTGTAGTCGGTCCCCGGTAGCTCTGTCTGTAACGACGTGTAGTCGATCCACGGTAGTTCTGTTTGTAACGACGTGTAGTCGATCCCCGGTAATTCTGTCAGTAACGACGTTTAGTCGGTATCGGTAGTTCTGTCTGGAACGACGTTTAGTCGTTCCCGGTAGCTCTGTCTGTAACGACGTGTAGTCGATCCCCGGTAGTTCTGTTTGTAACGACTTGTAGTCGGTCCCCGGTAGCTCTGTCTGTAACGACTTGTAGTCGGTACCCGGTAGTTTTGTTTTTAACGACGTGTAGTCGGTCCCCGGTAGTTCTGTCTGTAATGACGTGTAGTCGATCCCCCGTAGTTCTGTTTGTAACGACTTGTAGTCGGTCCCCGGTAGTTCTGTTTGTAACGACGTGTAGTCGGTCCCGGTAGCTCTGTCTGTAACGACGTTTAGTCGGTATCGGTAGCTCTGTCTGTAACGACGTGTAGTCGATCCCCGGTAGTTCTGTCTGTAACGACGTTTAGTCGGTCTCGGTAGCTCTGTCTGTAACGACGTGTAGTCGATCCCCGGTAGTTCTGTTTGTAACGACTTGTAGTCGGTCCCCGATAGCTCTGTCTGTAACGACTTGTAGTCGGTACCCGGTAGTTCTGTTTGTAACGACGTGTAGTCGATCCCCGGTAGTTCTGTTTGTAACGACTTGTAGTCGGTCCCCGGTAGCTCTGTCTGTAACGACTTGTAGTCGGTACCCGGTAGTTTTGTTGTAACGACGTGTAGTCGGTCCCCGGTAGCTCTGTCTGTAACGACGTGTAGTCGATCCCCGGTAGTTCTGTTTGTAACGACTTGTAGTCGGTCCCCGGTAGCTCTGTCTGTAACGACTTGTAGTCGGTACCGGTAGTTTTGTTGTAACGACGTGTAGTCGGTCCCCGGTAGTTCTGTCTGTAATGACGTGTAGTCGATCCCCCGTAGTTCTGTTTGTAACGACTTGTAGTCGGTCCCCGGTAGTTCTGTTTGTAACGACGTGTAGTCGGTCCCGGTAGTTCTGTCTGTAACGACGTTTAGTCGGTGTCGGTAGCTCTGTCTGTAACGACGTGTAGTCGATCCCCGGTAGTTCTGTTTGTAACGACTTGTAGTCGGTCCCCGGTAGCTCTGTCTGTAACGACTTGTAGTCGGTACCCGGTAGTTCTGTTTGTAACGACTTGTAGTCGGTCCCCGGTAGTTCTGTCTGTAATGACGTGTAGTCGATCCCCCGTAGTTCTGTTTGTAACGACTTGTAGTCGGTCCCCGGTAGTTCTGTTTATAACGACGTGTAGTCGGTCCCGGTAGCTCTGTCTGTAACGACGTGTAGTCGATCCCCGGTAGTTCTGTTTGTAACGACGTTAAGTCGGTCCCGGTAGCTCTGTCTGTAACGACGTTAAGTCGGTCCCGGTAGTTCTGTCTGTAATGACGTGTAGTCGATCCCCCGTAGTTCTTTTTGTAACGACTTGTAGTCGGTCCCCGGTAGTTCTGTTTATAACGACGTGTATTCGGTCCTGGTAGCTCTGTCTGTAACGACGTGTAGTCGATCCCCGGTAGTTCTGTTTGTAACGACGTGTAGTCGGTCCCGGTAGCTCTGTCTGTAACGACGTGTAGTCGATCCCCGGTAGTTCTGTTTGTGACGAATTGTAGTCGGTCCCCGGTAGCTCTGTCTGTATCGACGTGTAGTCGATCCCCGGTAGTTCTGTTTGTAACGACGTGTAGTCGATCCCCGGTAGTTCTGTCAGTAACGACGTTTAGTCGGTCTCGGTAGTTCTGTCTGTAACGACGTTTAGTCGGTCCCGGTAGCTCTGTCTGTAACGACATGTAGTCGATCGCCGGTAGTTCTGTTTGTAACGACTTGTAGTCGGTCACCGGTAGCTCTGTCTGTAACGACTTGTAGTCGGTCCCCGGTAGTTTTGTTTGTAACGACGTGTAGTCGGTCCCCGGTAGTTCTGTCTGTAATGACGTGTAGTCGGTCCCCGGTAGTTCTGTCTGTATTGACGTATAGTCGGTCCCCGGTAGTTCTGTCTGTAATGACGTGTAGTTTATCCCCGGTAGCTCTGTCTTTAACGACTTGTAGTCGGTCCCGGTAGCTCTGTCTGTAACGACGTTTAGTCGGTACCGGTAGCTCTGTCTGTAACGACGTTTAGTCGGTACCGGTAGCTCTGTCTGTAACGACGTTTAGTCGGTCCCGGTAGTTCTGTTTGTAACGACTTGTAGTCTGTCCCCGGTAGCTCTGTCTGTAACGACTTGTAGTCGGTCCTGGTAGCTCTGTCTGTAACGACGTTTAGTCGGTCCCGGTAGTTCTGTCTGTAACGACGTGTAGTCGGTCTCGTAGCTCTGTCTGTAGCGACGTGATGTCGGTCGCGGTAGTTCTGTTTGTAGCGACGTATAGTCGGTCCACGGTAGTTTTGTTTGTAACGACGTGTAGTCGGTCCCCGGGTAGTTCTGTCTGTAATGACGTGTAGTCGGTCCCCGGTAGCTCTGTCTGTAACGACTTGTAGTCGGTCCTGGTAGCTCTGTCTGTAACGACAGTTTTAGTCAGGTACCGGTAACTCTCTCTGTAACGACGTTTAGTCGGTCCCCGGTAGTTCTGTCTGTAACGACGTGTAGTCGTCTCGTAGCTCTGTCTGTAGCGACGTGATGTCGGTCTCGGTAGTTTTGTTTGTAGCGACGTATAGTCGGTCCACGGTAGTTTTGTTTGTAACGACGTGTAGTCGGTCCCCGGTAGTTCTGTCTGTAATGACGTGTAGTCGGTCCCCCGGTAGTTTTGTTTGTAAACGACGTGTAGTCGGTCCCCTGTAGGTCTGTCTGTAACGACTTGTAGTCGGTCCCCCGTAGCTCTGTCTGTAACGACTTGTAGTCGGTCCCGGTAGGTTCTGTCTGTAGCGACTTGTAGTCGGTCTCGGTAGCTCTGTCTTTAGCGACGTGTAGTCGGTCTCAGAAGTTCTGTTTGTAGCGACGTATAGTCGGTCCCCGGTAGTTCTGTTGTTACGACGTTTAGTCGGTCCCGGTAGCTCTGTTTGTAACGACGTGTAGTCGGTCCGGTAGGTCTGTCTGTAACGACTTGTAGTCGGTCCCGGTAGGTCTGTCTGTAGCGACGTGTAGTCGGTCTTGGTAGCTCTGTCTGTAACGACGTGTAGTCGGTCCCCGGTAGTTCTCGTGTGTAACGACATTTTGTTCTCTTTTGTGACAATGACAGCAATCCTTCCTTATCTTCTCTGACTCTTGTTTTGGTCATCAATTTTACTATCATATATTGTGTTCAACAATTAGATCATCCGGTTTTGAACAGAGATTTAAACAAATTCAAAAAAAGTATTTCAGTAATGTCACGGCGTTTCCTGGTTTGTCTTACCCCTTTCCCACATACGAAAAATCTGCAGCAGAGCAGACGACTTTGAAAACAATCATGCAAAAACATGAAAAAGCTTTACAAATAAAAGTATTATAACTGAAAAAAGTTGGAAAACATTGTGGCGTAAAGGTGAAATTGCTCGTTTCGAGCAATTTCGCCCTTTTGTCACATTGTTTTCAAAAGTCTTCTGCTGCAGATGCATCAGAATGCGTCTACACGTGGGAAAGGGTTAACACCAGAGCAAATATCCATAATGTTATCCTGGCAACCCTGATCGTTACGGAGGAAAGACAGATGTACTACCAACTTGTAGTTTTTGATAAAAATCCTGTCTTGGGTCCAAACCCTGATCTCTCATTAGTGGCCGATGGCGCACCCACAACTCCACCGAGACAGCCATATTAGGTGCTAGGTAACAGGCGGAAGTGAACTCCCACCCACGGCGTGAAAGGTTTTATTAATAGAACTGTGTTAAACCTATCAACTATATTACGATCGTCGGCCGACTAGACCGGTTAAAACAGCTCGAG
>JASEVX010000009.1:51279559-51325003 GCA_031761405.1 Serripes groenlandicus | reverse complement strand
TAAAAAGACTATGTAATTCGATGATTCAGTACCAAATAGATTTCTTATTTTAACAATGTGTTCTTAAGTCTCTTTAGAATTAATCTGTGTGTCAAAACCTTTCTTTACCGAAACCACGACAAGTCTTTATGAATAAAATATGAATGATCAGATCGTCTTTGATCGGATTTATCGCTTTCAAGTATAGTTTAAGCTTTTCCCAAAGGCAGACGCATTTTGACGTATCTGCAAATCACGACATTTGAAAGCATCTTTACAAAAGGGTGAAATTTCTCATTATGACAATTTCTCCTTTTGCCACAATGTTTTCCAACTCTATGCAATAATAATTGTTCTTTCGTTTATAAGATATTTATATATTTAAGAAGATATGTTATGTAGATGTTTACCGTGTCGTCTGTCGGAATGGGTTTACTATAGGAGCGGTGCGCAGTGAAAACAAACTGTCAGGCATCTACGTGAAGATCCAGATCACACTACGCCTCCTTGTAGTCTGACCTCAATGTGCTCTGTTCACTTACACTCAAAGAGGCATCCATAAATCCTCTAAAACCCGGCTGTAATTAGATCACAGAGAATGAATGTGCACGTTGACCATTGACTAGCCAATACACTTGTCAAAAATACTCTGAGGTTGGTCAAACGCGGCTTATTTGTAAGAACTGTGTCTCATGCCGTTTTCAACACTTTTTTTAGTTATATCACGGCGTTTTTCTGTCTAAGTTACCACTAAAACTGGCCAATTTTTCCTGACACCAGCGAATCAGTCGTAATGCTAACAGCCAAGGAGGGAAAGCCATTGAAAGAAGAAGACATTGTGGCTTAATCTATATATATGGGCTTAAAGGACCGTGTTTACGTTTTGGAGGATACCCTTAACCATAGAAACATTTACGTCGCCTAACATTGAAACAGCCTATCCCATCGGTAACTTTTGCAACCGGTGTAGATCCAGATCGGCTTGTATCTTTGCGAAGTCTGATAGGAATCCCTTCCCATTTCGCTATCTACCGTCTCGATGCGAGTTCGAACCCTTACAGGTGTAACGCGAGATTGTGTATGTCTGTGATATTGTGTATGTATTGTACAAATGCGCATGCGCAACGGAACTACAACACTGCGATCAAAGACTTAAAATCATTTTATCTAACCCAAAATATATTTTTCACATAAAAGATAATATAGAATGCTTTTTTTCTCTCGAATGCAGTGGTATAAAACATGCACTAGAGCTTTGCCTGATTTTTTATTCACTTTCTTCGATGTCACAGCATCTCAATAAACATATCTTGACACGAGGTGAATGAACATTTCGAAAGATGCCCAAAAACCTAATATTACAAACTAAAATGATTAAATATAGGTGATATTAAATGTTTAATTGGCTAGAAACAAATTAAGAAAAGAACAACCTCTGATAAACAATAATTTTAGAAATATAGAAAATAGGTTCAGTTTCATACTTCATAATATCTTTTAATCAACAGACCCTTTCGCTAATTAGTCGTTTAATGATTCTGGACGCGTCAGATGACCCGTTTTCAATACAAAACAAATACATGTACATGTATAGTAATACTGCATGCATATATGTGTAAAATTGATAGTAAATGTTTAACTGCTTCATCTGTATCATATTACATTCTCCGCTCGCAATAATGTTTTCCAATATAGTCAATAATTTATTTTCATTAATAGGTACCTAAAGCCCTTATAAGACCTCTTATTAGACACTTTGATAAGTGTTTTTTTTATATATAATTTTCTAATGGGTATCTAATTAGCATATTAATGCTATTTATTCCGTAAAATGGTGATAATTACGGAATAAACCGTATCCTTGTTGGGTATACCCAAGAAGAAAACATCAAAGGAAAATACCCAACAAATGCCCATTCGTAGGCACGTCCGTCTGTCTGTCCGTCAACATTTTGGTTAAAGTTTCAGGTTGAGGCAAAATCTCAGCACTGGAAAGTGTTACAAACTTGAAACTTTGCCTGAAGGTAACCAGTAACAAGTTCTATTGATTACTATGGATACTTTGACCGTCCGTGTCTGTCCGTCCGTCTGTCTGTCCATCAACATTTTGGTTAAAGTTTCAGGTTGAGGCAAAATCTCAGCACTGGAAAGGATAACAAACTTAAAATTTTGCCTGAAGGTAACCAGTAACAAGTTCTATTGATTTCTATGGTTACTTTGACCTTGACCTTGGTTTGTCGATTTTCAAGGTCAAATTGACGACAATCCGGCCTTACCGTCTTCAGCGGTTTCTTCTTAAGAATCGTGTGCTGCGTTTACATATATAGAAAAAGGCAGGACGAATGTCGTCAAATATAAATATATTTAGACGAAAAAATTGTGAAAAAGGGAGGAGTCATGAAATTAATATAAATTTTCTGTAGCCTTTTAATTTTCAAACGACGTCTGTTCAATAGGCAGGAACAGTCAATTGTTGAAATTGCTTCAAGAAACTGTTGACCCTTTTGTGTTCATGCACCAAATCTGTAACAGACGACTTTGAAAACAGTTAGTCAAACATATGGAAAGTCTCTACAAATGAAAGGAAAGCTATTGAAAAAAAGGTTGGAAACATTTTGTCAAAAGGAGAATCTTTCCTTTAGTCAAACTCATTTTGAGCCGTCTCTGACAGAGGCGCCAGAAAAGCGTCGCTATGTGGGAAAGCATTTCCCTATTAATCTGTCCAACAATGGGGTTTCTGAGGGTATTGTCAAGGAATAGATTTTCGAAACCCAATAACTCGGTAATCATTATTTGAGCCGTCCCGCTTGAAAACCAACAGTGTTGCCTCTGCGTAAAGTATCGACCCCGATCAGCCTTAGCATGCCGCGCGGGCTTACCCGGATAGACACTTCTCGCTTCCTGTTGATTTTATGTTTCGGGAATCATTACTCTATACCTCTATCCCCACTGAGACGGAATGTGTCGGCCCAGATTAGCCTGCGCGGTTTGCGCAGGCTGATCTGGATCGATACATTACGCAAAGGCCATAACGTTGGTTGTCGCGGGACGGCTCATTTTACCTTGATCATAGATAACCCGATTTTATCTGAACTTTTGCTATTAATACTCCTGACGTCATGTAAAAATCACCTCGGTGGTGTAGTGGTAGAGCACCCGGTCCAGCTCGGGTTCAGGAGGTTGTTGGTATGATCCCCGAACTAGTCATACCAAAGACTTTGAACATGGTAGTTTATGAGTTTCCCTCTTTAGCACTCTGGATTGGGATCCGGGTCAGGATCGATGGACCAGAGTACTGAGTAGTACCGCTAACTCATTCAGGAAACGACTTGATATAATTGAAAATGTGTTTCACACAAAAGCAAACAAATACAACTTCAGATAAACTTTCATCATTTCCCCTCATAGAGCAAATCAGCAAAATACTTTAAAAATTGTTTGGAAAAGCATATCAAATCTTCATGAATTAAATAGTTTTGAAAACATTGTGCTGAAATTGGAACTTGCATATTTTTAGCAAGTTCTCCTTTTTTGTACCTATGTTTTCAAAAACCATCTGCTTCGCATAAGTATGAATTATTCTGCATATGGAAAAGGGTTACATAATGATTGATTGGTTATATTTAAGTGTTTTCATAAACAAGCACTACCAATCCATTAGGAATATTGCAAATCAAAGAAAGGTAGGAAGTCGCCAATATTTTATTTGTTGTCTTGATCAACTATAACGCTGAACAATGATATCTATGAAATTCATTTAATTAGGCTCTCAAAATTTCAATTCATTTGGTTTATTTGGTTTTATTCCGTTTTTAATAGCAATTCACAGCGACAGCACTTATTCTTGTTTCCTGATTACCATTAGACAATGCTCCCAAATAAACTATACTAATGAGCCGTTCCACGAGAAAACCAACAGTATGGACTCTGCGTAAAGTATCGACCCAGATCAGCATGCGCAGTCCGCGCAGGCTAACCCGGGCCGACACATTCCGTCTCAGGGGGATAGATGTATAGAGTAATGATTCCTGAAACAGAAAATCCACAGGAGGCGAAACGTGTCTATCCGGGTAAGCCTGCGTGGCATGCTTAGGCTGATCCGGGTCGATACTTTAAGCAGAGGCCACACTACTGGTTTTCTCGCTGGACGGCGCACATATAGGTAAAATCTCTTCAATTGAAACGTATAAAACTACATATTGAATAGAATTGAAAACATTGTGGCAAACGCGGAAATTGCTCATATTGAGCAATGTTTTCATAGGTTGTCTATCGAAGAGGCATCATAGAACGTCCTCGTGTGGGAATATTTTAATCCATCACCTGTAAGACATTTCCAACATTTACAAACATGGGGCTACACTTCTAGTTCTGCATCAAAGGTTACGTAAATGAGAACTAGTTCATTGTGTCAGTCTCGTTTAAAATCTAATAATAGCATTTGACTATACATTGTCAATATATAATCAAATGCTATTTTTAGATTTTAAACGAGACTGGCATCTTTGTGTCCAATAACGGGCTTGTCATTGCTTTATGCATTTAAACTCTGTACATTAAGTTAGACAAAAGAGCAACGCTTTCTGCTTTTGCATCATTGCTTTCTTGAAAGAGACATCTGATGCAATCGATTAAAATACTTCTCCGCGTGGGAAAGGGTTAACGAGTAAACGCTCAGTACACACCAGGCACAAAGTTGTTGAAATAATATAAATAAACATTGTAGTATTGTATGTACTCCTGTTGTAGTTCAATGTGTATAGCAATTAGGTAAGTTTGTCTTTAAAATGTAATTTCTACTGCAAGGGCAAATCATTTCTGACTCATGATAAATTCTCGTCCTTGTATATTTCAAAACAAGCTTTGATATTGATTTTCATGAGATGCGAAGCATGTGATCTATAAGCTTTGATGTAAATTCAAATTCACCGTTGAAAAGCAAACTATAAACTGTCCATTACGAATCAGCAAACAGTGCAGAGTTGGATCAAACTGCACACATATGTATGTTTATCGAGATCTACATTGGTTACAATTTCTCATTTAGTGACAATTTCTCATTGAGAGATAATTTTGTTTGTCTCTTATCAATAATTATCTTCTACGAAATATATACATTAAGAGTAAGAATCGAAACTGCGACGATTGCCTTTAAGCTCAATCAGAGAAATAAATTGTGACAACTCACCGAAATCACAATATGAGCCGTGCCGCGAGAAAACCAACATTATGGCCTCTGCGTAATGTATAGACCCAGATCAGCCTGCGCAGTCCGCGCATACTGATCCGGGTCGACACATTCCGTCTCAGGGGGATAGGGGTATAGAGTAATGCTTCCTGAAACAGAAAATCCACAGGATTCGAAAATTGTCTTTTCGAGTAAGCCTGCGCGGCATGCTTAGGCTGATTCGGATCGATACTTTACGCCGAGTCCACATAGTTGGTTTTCTCGCGGGACGGCTCATTATCCTCATTCGATGGAATGCAGTTGATATCAGTTTCAATGACCTTATCCAGCGTATTACCAATACAAGTTCATTGACCGATGCCATACTAATTTGTGAAAGCTCACTATCCACTGAATCATGAACGAAACCACAAAATCACCCCCTGGATCGAAAGTCAGCGGTTATTAAATTATGTCAACGGTAAAGTA
Organism: Serripes groenlandicus; assembly: GCA_031761405.1. NCBI lineage: Eukaryota > Metazoa > Mollusca > Bivalvia > Cardiida > Cardiidae > Serripes > Serripes groenlandicus. The sequence continues at coordinate 51,319,368 of JASEVX010000009.1, read as the reverse complement.
GGTTTCCCGTTGGACCTTCCTGGATCTCGATGACATTTGATGTCTTATTTAACCTTATTTCCTGAGAGATGAGACATAGCCCCAGCACTTCATTCTCCTTTAATGTTTTCTAACATTTTATCATATTCCAACGCACAGACGCATCTACAGCAAACTGCTTTTTTGCCACAATGGTTTTTAGCTCTTTCAATGATTGTAATGATATTAAATGTTATAAATATATTTTAATAGTTTTGCTTCAAAGTCGTGTTACGTGTGGAAAAGGGTTAGGAAAAAAACTGTACTCCATTTTTTTTCTCAGATGTTACTTTCTTCGGCGCTAGTGATCAGCAGATTTCTCACTCATACATGTACAAAAAAAAGACACCATAGTTGAGGAAGATCAGTTTACTGTTCCGTGGCCCTTTCCCACGTATTACAACATCTGCAGCAGACGACGTTTAAAACATCAAGGCAAATATTAGATGAAAAGTTACCGAAAAGGAAAGAATAAATATTGAATAAATTGGAAAACACTGGCAAAAGGAGAAATGTCTCATTATGAGAGATTTCTTCTTTTTTCGAATTGTTTTTAAATGTCGTCTTCTGCAGCTGTATCAAATTTCGTTAGCAAGTGGGAAAGCGTTAACCCTCATCCTGCTGAATTGTGTATCTGTAACCTTGATTTTCGACAAGTGTTTAACCCCCTTTCTCACATACAACAAATCTGCAGCCTGAAAAATCTCCATAAAAGATAGCTTAATTGTTAAATAAAGTTGAAAACATTGTGGCCTAATGTGAAATTGCTCATCATGAGCAATTTCATCTTTGGCCACAATGTTTTGAAAAGTCGTCTGCTGCTATTGCGTCAAAATGCGTCTGCAGGTGGGAAAGAGTTAAATAAATATAGACTACTAGTATTTTCTAGTTATTGATCACTGGGAGGCAATAACTGGCGATCTAGAATAGACTGTACGAATATTCAGGCTGATCTTCGTCCGCACTGTTCGCTATTACAGTCGCGTAAATATTTTTTTTGTCTCGAATAGCTGTTCATACTTCTCATATTCTCCAAAAATTATCCCTTTACCACATACAACACATCTGCAACAGACGAAATTGAAAACATATAGAAAAGTATATAATCTACAAGGGAAAGTTTTTTAATTATTAAAAAGAGTTGAAAATAATAACACTAAAGCCAGTACGAGCTTAAACAGTTGTAACTGTACTTGTGTTTTAATAAACTTAGGACTTTTATCTAGATATAACGACCGGAATGTGTGCGGGAAATGCCCCAGTTAACAATGAATTTAATTAACGACTTTGAAACCTTGACGGTTCTGATGTACCCTTGCCCACATACAGACGCTTTATGACCTCTAAGAAGCAGACAACGTTTGAAATAATTGTGGGAAAAGGAGTGATTGCTTATAATGAGCAATTTCTCCATCTGCCACAACGATTTCAAATTTATTCAATAATTAAATTTATTTAATTTATAAAGATTTTCTATATTTTTGCATTGATGTCTTAAAAGTCGTCTGCAGATTCGCTGTATGCGAGAAAGGGTTTACACGAAATTGACATAATGTCTTTTAAACCTTGACGGTTTCTGATTAAAACCCATACTATTTTATGATCCAAAACGTGTAAAAAAAGTAAAGAGAGACATTTCTGTTTTATATTAGCTTAAATTAGTTTTACAGACGTCATCATTCAATTCCAATAAGTGGATTGTTTTGTTGTAATGAAGGGCAACCCAGAGAGCTTTGTAAGTGGTTTCGAGAGCGTTAATATCGACGAAAACAGGACTGAACATGGACCACAATGGTTTGCTTGTTTTGGGTTTTACGCCGCTATCCACATATAATGTCATATCCCGGCTTACAGGAAAGATGATATTAGTAGTCCCACACCCCCATATCGAGGGCTTGGCGTGAAACGGTTGTAACTAAAATTGGTATTTTTTTTACCAAGGTTATTTACCTCGCCATAAAGTTTTTATAAGCGTTAACTCATTTTTCTTGGTAAACAATGGAAATCTAGGTGCCATTGCTCGTTCTGAGCAATGGCACCTAAATTTGCAGTGTTTACAAAAGGGTCACAATTGCCGCTAATCCAGGGTTTTCAAAATATGTTTTAGAGTTACAACCGTTTCACGCCAAACCCTCGATATTTACATCGAGCTAATATATAAGGTTTGAAACCTATACCACCAACCAGCTGCAGCTCAAGAGTTGCATCGACTCCAATTGTTCAGACCCATTTAGCCGGCTCTAACTGTTCAAGCAAAGGCCAGACTATGACTGCCATTCTTATTGAACGTTCCCCAGCCACAGTAGACCACATAGGTAATGGGCCCCTGTTCATTTCCTAGATATTATTTTACTACAGCCCTGTATTCAGTGCTCTTCCGTGATAACCGACCGTGAAAACCGACGGCATTTCACAAATACTCAGTATTGATTGTTTTCCATGAAAACCGACGTCATTTCACAATAACTCAGTAATCACTGTTTTCCGTGATAACCGACGTCGCTTCGTGAACTCTCAGTATTCAGTGTTTTTTCCGTGAAAACCGACGTCGTTTCACAAACACTCAGTTTTCACTGTTTTCCGTGATAACCGACGTCGTTTCGTGAACACTCAGTTTTCGCTGTTTTCCGTGACAACCGACGTCGTTTCGTGAACACTCAGCTTTCACTGTTTTCCGTGATAACCGACGTCGTTTCGTGAACACTCAGTTTTCACTGTTTTCCGTGATAACCGACGTCGTTTCGTGAACACTCAGTTTCACTGTTTTTCGTAATAACCGACGTCGTTTCGTGAGCACTCAGTATTCACTGTGTTCCTAGATAACCGACGTCGTTTCTCGAACACTTAGTGTTTTTCCGTGAAAACCGATGTCGTTTCAGTGTTTTGCCACGAAAACCGACGTCATTTCACAACAACTCAGTATACACTGTTTTCCGTGAAAACCGACGTCGTTTCGTGAACACTCATTGTTCAGTGTTTTTCCGTGAAAACCGACGTCATTTCACAACCCATTTCCGCACTTATCGCTTATTATCTAGCCAAGCTGACATATATCACCTTTGAGACATTTCAATTAAAAAGTTTAATAATAGGCGTGGCTAGAATTAAGGATTTAACCAAATCCATTGGACCATACGCTGATTGACCATACTGTTGATTGGTCAGCAAACTTAGGACAGAACATTCTTCTCATATCAGAACGACTCCACTGTCGCCAATGGAATAAGGACCTTCGATCTCGCGCTCCCAAAACGAATGCCTTGACCACTAGGCTATCGGGATCGGATATATGGTGCCGGGTGGCAAAATTAATAAAATGATTATTTTTGAAGTCTAAAAAGGTGCTGATATACAGTAAATAAAAGGAAGCAATTTAATAGTCTGACCTCCTCTGATGATGTATGGTCGAATTGTTTAGAGTAAACTCTTCCATGTTCAAAATCGGACGTCTCCATTTCTTATGTAATAAAAGTTTGGACTATTTTGACTGACTCGCCTGAATCAGTATTGTTTGCAAAAACCTCAATATTGCCTTTGGCGCTGAAAGAGTTAACAAACTTAAACGTAATTATTACACATGTTGAAAAATACCTGCGTGCGTATTTACGCTAAAAATACAAGTTTGATAAGTCAACAGAGTAGAAAATATTGTTGCAACATGAGCAGTGGCTCATAACGAGAATTTCCTCCTGTTGTAACAATGTTTTGCAAGGTCGTCTAAATGTGATTCGTCAAAAGGCGTCTTCGTGTGGTAAAGGTGATTACCGTTATAATTAAACGTGTGGAAGAGACCTGCATGTGCGTTCATGCTAAAGAATCCGAATAGATATTGATTTACAGACGATTCTCTAAACCTTCTATGTCTAATTATCTCATTAATTAAGGTGTTGGGTTGTTAGTCTCTAAATGTTAGTTGGGACATAGCATGGTTCGATCCATGTTGTTCTACTTATTAGTTGTTTAACCCTTTCCCTCATACGACAATTCTGCAGCAGACGACTTTGAACATATTTTGTCAAAACATAGAAAATCTCCATAGTTGAATGGATAACCTATGACTAAAAGTGGAAAACATTGTGTCAAAAGGGGAAATTGCTCGTTTTGAGCAATTTCTTCTTTTGTCACTATGTTTTCAAAAATCCGTCTGTTACAGAGGCGTCAGAAAGCGTCTATATGAGGGAAAGGGTTAACAAATCCACTATTTTAGTTTCATCAAATTCTGCGTTACAGACACCTGTTACAACTTAAACATGGTATGTTAGTCATATTTTGTGTTGATGTATAGAACGGGTAGAACGTATAACATTGCTATGGGTCGTTACGGGTTCATTCCATTTGTACATGCATGTTCTCCTGTACAGTTACATGACCGCGTCAGTGGTGTTATTGGTTAGCGCTTCAGACGATCAGGTTTTGATACCTGGTCGGGTAATTCCAATAACTTTATTAAATTGGTAGCTGTGGCTTTCTTCCTTGGTGCTAAGGTTTGCGATAATAGCCTGACCGACCAATGCGTTGGTGTCATGTTAAGCTTACCAGTAGTAGCATGGTACACGCGTATGTGCTGACCGATATGGGTATACACCTAGTTGTCTTGCGGTTGGTTTACTCAGACCGACGCTCAAATAGTCTTTATTAGGGTAACGGTTAACTATTTCACTGTCGAATTTCACAAATTCGACTGTTCCATGTTGAAAATTGGACCACTCCATTTTTCGTTCGACAAGAAAATTTGGTAAAATGTAATGTCGAAGTGGTAAACAATGCATATTTCTGGAGAGGCGGCTCGTTATAAGCTGTCTCTCCTGAATCTACACTGTTTGCAAAAGCCTTTCATAGCCTTTGGCAGCGTAAGGCTTAACCCTTTCCCTCATACGACAATTCTGCAGCAGACGACTTTGAACGTATTTTGTCAGATGGATAACCTATGACTATGAGTGGAAAACATTGTGGCAAAAGGAGAAATTGCACGTTCTGTGCAATTTCTTCTTTTGTCACTATGTTTTCAAAACGCCGTCTGCTTTAACCCTTTCCCTCATACGACAATTCTGCAGCAGACGACTTTGAACGTATTTTGTCAGATGGATAACCTATGACTATGAGTGGAAAACATTGTGGCAAAAGGAGAAATTGCACGTTCTGTGCAATTCCTTCTTTTGTCACTATGTTTTCAAAACGCCGTCTGCTTTAACCCTTTCCCTCATACGACAATTCTGCAGCGGACGACTTTGAACGTATTTTGTCAGATGGATAACCTATGACTATGAGTGGAAAACATTGTGGCAAAAGGAGAAATTGCACGTTCTGTGCAATTTCTTCTTTTGTCACTATGTTTTCCAAACGCCGTCTGCTTTAACCCTTTCCCTCATACGACAATTCTGCAGCAGACGACTTTGAACGTATTTTGTCGGATGGATAACCTATGACTATGAGTGGAAAACATTGTGGCAAAAGGAGAAATTGCACGTTCTGTGCAATTTCTTCTTTTGTCACTATGTTTTCAAAACGCCGTCTGCTTTAACCCTTTCCCTCATACGACAATTCTGCAGCAGACGACTTTGAACGTATTTTGTCAAATAATGGAAAATCTCTGTAAGTGAATGGATAACCTATGACTAAAAGTGGAAAACATTGTGGCAAAAGGAGAAATTGCACGTTCTGTGCAATTTCTTCTTTTGTCACTATGTTTTCAAAACGCCGTCTGCTTTAACCCTTTCCCTCATACGACAATTCTGCAGCAGACGACTTTGAACGTATTTTGTCAAATAATGGAAAATCTCTGTAAGTGAATGGATAACCTATGACTAAAAGTGGAAAACATTGTGGCAAAAGGAGAAATTGCACGTTCTGTGCAATTTCTTCTTTTGTCACTATGTTTTCAAAACGCCGTCTGCTTTAACCCTTTCCCTCATACGACAATTCTGTAGCAGACGACTTTGAACGTATTTTGTCAAATAATGGAAAATCTCTGTAAGTGAATGGATAACCTATGACTAAAAGTGGAAAACATTGTGGCAAAAGGAGAAATTGCACGTTCTGTGCAATTTCTTCTTTTGTCACTATGTTTTCCAAACGCCGTCTGCTTTAACCCTTTCCCTCATACGACAATTCTGCAGCAGACGACTTTGAACGTATTTTGTCAGATGGATAACCTATGACTATGAGTGGAAAACATTGTGGCAAAAGGAGAAATTGCACGTTCTGTGCAATTTCTTCTTTTGTCACTATGTTTTCCAAACGACGTCTGCTTTAACCCTTTCCCTCATACGACAATTCTGCAGCAGACGACTTTGAACGTATTTTGTCAGATGGATAACCTATGACTATGAGTGGAAAACATTGTGGCAAAAGGAGAAATTGCACGTTCTGTGCAATTTCTTCTTTTGTCACTATGTTTTCCAAACGCCGTCTGCTTTAACCCTTTCCCTCATACGACAATTCTGCAGCAGACGACTTTGAACGTATTTTGTCGGATGGATAACCTATGACTATGAGTGGAAAACATTGTGGCAAAAGGAGAAATTGCACGTTCTGTGCAATTTCTTCTTTTGTCACTATGTTTTCAAAACGCCGTCTGCTTTAACCCTTTCCCTCATACGACAATTCTGCAGCAGACGACTTTGAACGTATTTTGTCAAATAATGGAAAATCTCTGTAAGTGAATGGATAACCTATGACTAAAAGTGGAAAACATTGTGGCAAAAGGAGAAATTGCACGTTCTGTGCAATTTCTTCTTTTGTCACTATGTTTTCAAAACGCCGTCTGCTTTAACCCTTTCCCTCATACGACAATTCTGCAGCAGACGACTTTGAACGTATTTTGTCAAATAATGGAAAATCTCTGTAAGTGAATGGATAACCTATGACTAAAAGTGGAAAACATTGTGGCAAAAGGAGAAATTGCACGTTCTGTGCAATTTCTTCTTTTGTCACTATGTTTTCAAAACGCCGTCTGCTTTAACCCTTTCCCTCATACGACAATTCTGTAGCAGACGACTTTAAACGTATTTTGTCAAATAATGGAAAATCTCTGTAAGTGAATGGATAACCTATGACTAAAAGTGGAAAACATTGTGGCAAAAGGAGAAATTGCACGTTCTGTGCAATTTCTTCTTTTGTCACTATGTTTTCAAAACGCCGTCTGCTTTAACCCTTTCCCTCATACGACAATTCTGCAGCAGACGACTTTGAACGCATTTTGTCAAATAATGGAAAATCTCTGCAATTGAATGGATAACCTATGACTAAAAGTGGAAAACATTGTGGCAAAAGGAGAAATTGCACGTTTTGTGCAATTTCTTCTTTTGTCACTATGTTTTCAAAAAGCCGTCTGCTGCAGAGGCGTCAGAAAGCGTCTATATGAGGGAAAGGGTTAAGACGATTTGCACGATTAGGCAGTTTTCTTTTACCACACAGTTTTCAAGTCGTCATTATTATCAGGAAAAAGGTTAACATCGATAAAGACCTTGGTTGTTTCTAAGACCGTTATTGGTTGTTTTTTTACCTCATTTTACATTTTCCATATCAATGTATGTCTTCTATTTTTCTCATTATTTTGTGTATTTCAATACCATCAATTCACTATGTGTTTGTATATATATTAATGTCATTTCTTTTGTTTATCTCTTCAATGTTTTCTTTTCGTTTTTGTCTATGCATTTGTGTTTTGTTTCTTTATAATCATCTTCAAAATTGGAAGAAAACAAAGAATAAAGAATAAAACTTATTTTATCATTTCACAGAAATGTCAATCTGCCCGAAGCTTTAGCAATAGTATACAATCAGAACAAATCTCCATCGTGAAACCATGACCCTACTTTCTAACACGGTACTTGCCCATATCAATTATTCAACCATGTCTTTACCATTTAAAGGCACACAATTTGCACATTCAAATAAATCAATGCCCTACAATTACCCTGTAACATGCCAATAACAGTTTTAACTACGACTGGGACAAGCGTAGTCAGCACTGCGTCATACACACCACGTGACATGATTGGTTGATCCAGGAAACAGTAATTCAAGCTGGAGACATGTTCTGAATTTATCGATACACAAAAATGGGCGTTCCCTATAAAATCGACTCACGCGATACGAAAACCGACATTTAGAGCTTTTTAAATTATTGCCAATTAATTCGGGTTCGATCATCCGTCGCGGCACAACGATTATGGTTGATTACCCTCGGTCAATGCACATTACCTAGCCTAATAATGCGTGTGTCCCGGGGATCGTGATCAAGTGATCTATCCCTGTGATATAACTGAAATAATGTTGAAAGCGGCGTCAAACCCCAATAAGGTGAGCCTGTGGATATGCAAAGTGTGTCCACCAAGTATCCTTTGTCCGCCTATATCGTATATAGACATCAATGTATCTTTGTGCAAAGCAACACGAAGCCTAGCACACTAGTGTTACGTCAACGCCCCCTTTATGTGATCCCATAACGGAGAGGCAAAAAGACACCAAATTGATAGACGCGGCCTTCACCATACCATAACCAACCTTATGATGGCATATCGAGGGCTTGGCGTGAAACGGTTGTAACTAAAATTGGTATTTTTTTACCACGGTTAATCAACTCGCCATAAAGTCTTTATAAGCGTTAAATTATTTTTCTTAGTAAACAATGCAAATTTAGGTGCCATTGCTCAGAACAAGCAATGGCACCTAAATTTACATTTACAACTTAAACATGGTATGTTAGTCATAGTATGTGTTGATGTATAGAACGGCTAGAATGTATAACATTGCTACGGGTCGTTTAGGGTTCATTCCATTTGTACATGCATGTTCTCCTGTACAGTTACACATGACCGCGTTAGTGGTGTTATTGGTTAGCGCTTCAGACGATCAGGTTTTGATACCTGGTCGGGTAATTCCAATAACTTTATTAAATTGGTAGCTGTGGCTTTCTTCCTTGGTGCTAAGGTTTGCGATAATAGCCTGACGACCAATGCGTTGGTGTCATGTTAAGCTTACCAGTAGTAGCATGGTACACGCGTATGTGCTGACCGATATGGGTATACACCTAGTTGTCTTGCGGTTGGTTTACTCAGACCGACGCTCAAATAGTCTTTATTAGGGTAACGGTTAACTATTTCACTGTCGAATTTCACAAATTCGACTGTTCCATGTTGAAAATTGGACCACTCCATTTTTCGTTCAACAAGAAATTTGGTAAAATTTAATGTCGAAGTGGTAAACAATGGTTGCAAAAGCATTCTCTTGACTTTGGCAGAGAAAGGGTTAAGAAAATGTGCACGATTAGGCAGTTATCTTTTACCACACAGTTTTCAAGTCGTCATTATTATCAGGGAAAAGGTTAACATCGATAAAGACCTTGGTTGTTTCTAAGACCGTTATTGGTTGGTTTTTTTACCTCATTTTACATTTTCCATATCAATGTATGTCTTCTATTTTTCTTATTATTTTGTGTATTTCAATATCATCAATTCACTATGTGTTTGTATATATGTTAATGTCATTTCTTTTGTTTATCTCTTCAATGTTTTCTTTTCGTTTTTGTCTATGTATTTGTGTTTTGTTTCTTTATAATCATCTTCAAAATTGGAAGAAAACAAAGAATAAAGAATAAAACTTATTTTACCATTTCACAGAAATGTCAATCTGCCCGAAGCTTTAGCAATAGTATACAATCAGAACAAATCTCCATCGTAAAACCATGACCCTACTTTCTAACACGGTACTTGCCCATATCAATTATTCAACCATGTCTTTACCATTTAAAGGCACACAATTGCACATTCAAATAAATCAATGCCCTACAATTACCCTGTAACATGCCAATAACAGTTTTAACTACGACTGGGACAAGCGTAGTCAGCACTGCGTCATACACGCCACGTGACATGATTGGTTGATCCAGGAAAGAGTAATTCAAGCTGGAGACATGTTCTGAATTTATCGATACACAAAAATGGGCGTTCCCTATAAAATCGACTCACGCGATACGAAAACCGACATTTAGAGCTTTTTAAATTATTGCCAATTAATTCGGGTTCGATCATCCGTCGCGGCACAACGATTATGGATGATTACCCTCGGTCAATGCATATTACCTAGCCTAGTAATGTGTGTGTCCCGGGGATCGTGATCAAGTGATCTATCCCTGTGATATAACTGAAATAATGTTGAAAGCGGCGTCAAACCCCAATAAGGTGAGCCTGTGGATATGCAAAGTGTGTCAACCAAGTATCCTTTGTTCGCCTATATCGTATATATACATCAATGTATCTGTGTGCAAAGCAACACGAAGCCTAGCCACACTAGTGTTATGTCAACGCACCCTTTATGTGATCCCATAACGGAGAGGCAAAAATACACCAAATTGCTAGACGCGGCCTTTCCATACCATAACCAACCTTATGATGGCATTCGAGGGCTTGGCGTGAAACGGTTGTAACTAAAATTGGTATTTTTTTTACCAAGGTTAATCAACTCGCCATAAAGTCTTTATAAGCGTTAAATTATTTTTCTTTGTAAACAATGTACATTTAGGTGCCATTGCTTGTTCTGAGCAATGGCACCTAAATTTGCATTGTTTACAAAGGGGTCAAAATTGCCCCTATACCAGGGTTTTTAAATATGTTTTAAGTTAAAACCGTTTCACGCCATGCCCTCGATATACGTGATTTATTTGCGATCTGGATCTGAAACTAGATCATTTGGAAACAGATTGCATTAAATTCTGAAGCATATATCTATCTATCTACGTGTGTCATAAATACGCCAAGGTTGCTTTTCTTCGAGGTCTTCTCAAATAGATTAAATGATGTACCCACTACAACATAATCTAAAACAACTTGAACACTTTCCCACGTGTAGACGCATTTTGACGCCTCTGCAGCAGACGACTTTTGAAAACATTTTGGCAAATTGAGAAATTCTTCAAAACGAGCAATTTTTCTTTTTGCCACACTTTTTAAGCAATTATAACTTCATCTACAGAGGTTTTCCATGCTTTTTCCTAGATGTTTTCGAACTCGTCTGCTGCAGATTTGTTGTATGTGAGAAAGGGTTAAATATACAATGTTCACATATGACTTGCAGCACTACAGTGTTCAATTGTTACTGACATAAACCTATAAGAAGCGGACATGTCTGTTCCCCCCACTATATCTCTCTTATTACCCAACCAAACCATATGTTGTGTGTACTCAAAAGAATCGTCTCAGTCCTCTTTTAAGTACCTACAATATAGGGTTTGTGGATCAAATAGAAGTCAAACTACCTGCCTCATCTATAATTTGATCATATTTGTTCTTCTTTCCATTTGCAGTTAGACATTTCCTGTTGTTGACCGCGAAGTGTACGACTGTGAACCACCACCAGACCAGGTATGCAGGTCAACATAGCATTTACGCTGAGGAAGAAACACTGTGTACTACTGGTCCTTTGTTTTTCAGTATTACTTCTCGTTTGTGTTGTCAATTCTGTAGTATTCAACGTCCATCTGTCTCCTTACTACGTTCAACACAGGGCGAGACTCTTTCCAGCAACTTTCAACATCTCCAGAGAATGCCCATGGAACACAAAGCCTCACAATTTCTCGGACTTTAAACCCCGCCCTTTGGTGCTAATTGCGCATGCGCTGTCTGACATTTACGCTCAGTCAGGTATAAAATCTGTATTACGAGACGGTTCGTTGCTACATGTTTACAGGCACATCCGAGCGGACCAAGATATGGATATTTGGATGATTATTCCGAAAAACATGACTTTATCAAATGGCTACGATAAAGTAAAACATGTCATGAAAAATAACAATGCCTATATCGACCTTGGGTTTGAACATCAAAACATGGTACTTATGAGTCTTTTCTATCACTATAGTGACACAGTTCGGATATCCTACAAAGGGGTCAAGGTCGTTGATATCAACGTTCTTCACGAGACTTTCATTAACGATCCGCAGTTACAGACGCCATGTTTGAAACAAATGGAGTGTGGATTACGAGATGACGACCCTGAATTTCTAAGACATTTTCATTTCATCAAAACTAAAAATCTATTTGAAAACTTGTGTAAATGTCGCTTTATGGACACGGAACTGTTCTGCGTAACGGCTGCGTCCGAATATTTACAGCTTCGATACGGAAATAACTTTACAACACCAATTGACAAGAAAGACTTCGTCAGACCACGTGAACTGATATATGAAAGACCTTTTCAGCCGTGGAGGAACGTGCTTTCTAATAGTCGTATTATAGACGTTATAAAACCGCTTTTCGAAGGACACGTTGGGGAGAAATACAACCTAACAGACCTCCGAAAATGAAGAAGTTTTTTTAAAAGTTTCATATTTTGTAAGTATCACAGAACGCCGAGTCTGTTCATTGGATAAGGTACACGTTGACTTGTCAACAGTGTAGATCCAGATAAGCTTGTACATACACTGTTCACATATTACTTGCATGAGCTTGTTGGAAGATTCTGTCAATTTGTGTAGATTCTGATAAGAATGAGTTAATGTATAATCTGGTCTAATACTACGCTATTCATAAATGCATATCAAATTGTACCTTTCGCACGGAAAAGCAAAAATATAGTCTTCCATTTTGTACAAAATGCGATACAATTCACAGGAAAGAATTGATTTATTTCGTTATATTCAATACGTGTAGAAGTCACGTTTCTGAACCTGGCATGTTAGAGGTCAAATAGAAGTTTAATTTCAAGAACTACATTAATTACCTCCCTTGTCGGTAATTTTGATTGGCAAAAATAATCATTAATAGAGGATATTACAAACTATGTGCCAATTAGAAAACACAAAGATATTTGAATTTGATTAACCACATTTCGTTGAAGAAATTGTTTAATCTGATAATATCCATTTTATTGATTTAATTAGTTTGGTACATGAAGAAACTTTACGATAGTTTATTTCATCTTTGTCTTGAAATATGCCTATGAAAATCGCCGACAGAAATGGTAAAATGATACTACTGGTAGTACTGGTAATTGACCGCGGAAACTCGTGATGTAACTAATACTGATAGAACTGGTAATTAAACGCGGAAACTCGTGATCTAACTAATACTGGTAGTACTGGTAATTGAACGCGGAAACTCGTGATCTAACTAATACTGGTAGTACTGGTAATTTAACGCGGAAACTCGTGATCTAACTAATACTGGTAGTACTGGTAATTGAACGCGGAAACTCGTGATGTAACTAATACTGGTAGTACTGGTAATTGAACGCGGAAACTCGTGATGAAACTAATACTGGTAGTACTGGTAATTGGCCGCGGAAACTGGTGATGTAACTAATACTGGTAGTACTGGTAATTGAACGCGGAAACTCGTGATATAACTAATACTGGTAGTACTGGTAATTGAACGCGGAAACTCGTGATATAACTAATACTGGTAGTACTGGTAATTGAACGCGGAAACTCGTGATGTAACTAATACTGGAAGTACTGGTAATTGGCCGCGGAAACTTGTGATGAAACTAATACTGGTAGTACTGGTAATTGAATGCGGAAACTCGTGGTGTAACTAATACTAGTAGTACTGGTAATTGACCGCGGAAACTCGAGGTGTAACTAATACTGGTAGTACTGGTAATAGAACGCGGAAACACAGGTGATGTAACTAATACTGGTAGTACTGGTAATTGACCGCGGAAACTCGTGATGTAACTAATACTGGTATTACTGGTAATTGACCGCGGAAACTCGTGGTGTAACTAATACTGGTAGTACTGGTAATTGAACGCGGAAACTCGTGATGTAACTAATACTGGTAGTACTGGTAATTGGCCGCGGAAACTTGTGATGAAACTAATACTGGTAGTACTGGTAATTTAACGCGTAAACTCGTGGTGTAACTAATACTGGTAGTACTGGTAATTGAACGCGGAAACTCGTGATGTAACCAATACTGGTATTACTGGTAATTGACCGCGGAAACTCGTGGTGTAACCAATACTGGTAGTACTGGTAATGGAAACTCGTGATGTAACTAATACTGGTAGTACTGGTAATTGGCCGCGGAAACTTGTGATGAAACTAATACTGGTAGTACTGGTAATTGAACGCGGAAACTCGTGGTGTAACTAATACTGGTAGTACTGGTAATTGACCGCGGAAACTCGTGATATAACTAACACACTGTAGAAAGCAGTGCACACCATCACTGATACAGGTACTAGATGTATATTTTAACACGATTGTGGTTCTTACAAATTTTGTATTTATTTTATTAACTAGATGTCGGTGCTTTTATAACCCTTTCCCACATACAACAAATCTGCAGGTGACGACGTCGAAAACATTTAATGAAAATGGAAACTCTATATATGAAAGAACAGCTATTGAATAAACTTGATAAAACTCTATTGCAAAAGTGAAACTTGTTCATGATGATCAATTTCACCTTTTGTCATAATGTTTTTAAAAGTATTTTGCTGCAGAGGCCTCAAAAAGCGGATGTTTGTAGGAAAGGGTTACCACGTTAATATGTATGTGATGCTTCAACGCAAAATGCCAAATGTATTTTTCATGTTTCATGTTATTAATTGTTTTCAATTCATATAGTTCATTGCTTAGGTCGATACTTTAAGCAACGTAATGGACTATGTATATATACTTCGCTAGATTATTTATCACAATTTTTGAGTTTGATGTCCATCAGATTTATAATTATTAAACATTATAAGCCGAGCCCCGGTAGTTCAGTCGGTAGCGACGTGGGCTGTCAATCAAGGAGTTGTGAGTTCGAATCCCAGCTCGATCAACAATCTTTCCGACGTTTGACAAAAGTCACTGTGACATGCGTCTTTCTTCTTTCACCAATCGGCTGTTAAACAGTTTATGTGGAAAAGCAGCCAGTTGCTTAGAAAGTATGTTGTGTGGTGTACTGGTGTGGGAAAACCAGGAAACGCATGAGTAAGGTGAACTGGTCGCCTTGATATGACTGATTTTTTTTTTGAAAACGACGTTAAACACTTATCAATCAATCAATCAATCAAACAAACCATCAGATTTATGAATTTTAATAATCGTAGATAGTTTAAGTGATCAATTGAATCACGGGGTAGAGGTATAGAGTAATGATTCCTGAAACTGAAGAAAATCCACAGGAGGCGAAAATTGTCTGTCCTGCGTGGTAGCTTAGACTTATCAGGGTCGATACTTTACGCAGAGTCCACAATGTTGGTTTTCTCGTGGAACGGCTCACTTTGTTTGTGTTTACAACTTTGACCTGGTAGCTAAAGAAAAGGAGGAAGGTATTTGTTGGTGCTTTTTGATAGCTTAAGAATGAACTTTAATTGAATATAGGTTTCTGAGTTGTTTGGATTGTTTGTAAAGAGCCATAGACCGCAAAGCTATACTGGTCGCCTGCTTTCATCGGACCGGAGCAGGGGTGTAGCTCCCTTTAGGCACGTGCCTACACATGTTTTTCTAAAAAATGCCCCAAAATGTAGCTGCGGCGATACACATCTGCGTAATGTATCGACCAGATCAGGATCAGCCTGCGCTGTCCACGCAGACTGATCCGGCCGACACATTCCGTCTAAGGGGGGATAGATAGAGTAGTGATTCCTGAAACAGAAAATCCACAGGAGGCGAAAAGTGTATATCCGGGTACGCCTGTACGGCATGCTTAGGCTGGTCCGGGTCGATACTTTACGCAGAGTTTTTGTTGATTTTCTCACGAGACGGCCTACACATTGATTATTGCAAAGCTACGCCCCTGGTTTCTGATTTGTTTGGATTGTTGGAAAAGAGCCATAGACCGCAAAGCTGTTCTGGTCGCCTGCTTCCATCGGACCGGAATACGAGGAAGATGAGCTTATTGCCATTATAACCCCTTCCCTCATACAACAATTCTGCAGCAGACGACTTTGAACTTATTTTGTCAAAACATAGAAAATCTCCATAGTTGAATGGATAACCTATGCCAAAAAGTGGAAAAACATTGTGGCAAAAGGAGAAATTGCACGTTTTGTGCAATTTCTTCTTTTGTCACTATGTTTTCAAAAAGCCGTCTGCTGCAGAGGCGTCAGAAAGCGTCTATATGAGGGAAAGGGTTTTAATTAACCCGAGTTTCACTAATATCGAACTGTAAAATTTAAAGAAATTTCTCACTGTATGTTTCTCCTGTCAATTTTGTTTTTTATTCATGCTTTTATTCAGTCTGTAAGTTATTTATTCATTCAATTTCATTTCTTTTTTATTTATTTATTTAATCAATTAATAAATTCATTCATACATCCATTCATTCGGTAATTCAATCATTCATTCATCTATTCAATTATTTATTAAATTGAGTTTATTCACTCACATGCCTGCATCTATTCATCTATTCATTTATTTATTAAATTGAGTTTATTCACTCACATGCCTGCATCTATTCATCTATTCATTTATTCATTAAATTGAGTTTATTCACTCACATGCCTACATCTATTCATTTATTCATTAAATTGAGTTTATTCACTCACATGCCTACATCTATTCATTTATTTATTAAAT
Source organism: Serripes groenlandicus (assembly GCA_031761405.1). NCBI lineage: Eukaryota > Metazoa > Mollusca > Bivalvia > Cardiida > Cardiidae > Serripes > Serripes groenlandicus. The sequence goes on along the minus strand of JASEVX010000009.1, from coordinate 51,302,837 downwards.
TGAGTTTATTCACTCACATGCCTACATCTATTCATTTATTTATTAAATTGAGTTTATTCACTCACATGCCTGCATCTATTCATTTATTTATTAAATTGAGTTTATTCACTCACATGCCTACATCTATTCATTTATTTATTAAATTGAGTTTATTCACTCACATGCCTACATCTATTCATTTATTTATTAAATTGAGTTTATTCACTCACATGCCTACATCTATTCAATTATTTATTAAATTGAGTTTATTCACTCACATGCCTGCATCTATTCATCTATTCAATTAGTTATTACATTGAGTTTATTTACTCACATGCCTACATCTATTCATTTATTTATTAAATTGAGTTTATTCACTCACATGCCTACATCTCTTCATTTATTTATTTATGTTTTTGAAATCTACTTCATTTATTAAGTTAATACCATCCAAAATAGGTTTATAATTTACTTGAATATGTCTCAACCGGCGTATTTATCTTGGTCAGTGTTAATATTTGAGTGCTTTGTCTATAGTACATGCATGCTAACTGCGCGCTTTGCGTTTAAATCAACAAATAATATATCTATAGGTGCTACCTATTTACGAAAAAACACTTAAAATTAAACAGCATAATTTGGCAATTACAGTTGATTTTTAAAAGTATTTGACTAGACGGGGGTCGTTGGGTAATTTCTTCTGTTCAGCCCTTTTCTGATGTCACCTGGCGACTACCTTTTAAACCCGGTCTGAAAGGCTGGAACAAATATTGTAGGGGGTCACATTTCTGTTTAATTCTATCCCTAACAGACGATTATTCCAGCCCTTTTCTGATGCCACTTAGTGACTACCCTTTCCACCCAATCAATATGTCTTGAACCATTTTGTAGAGGGTCACCCATAGGACATCTTGGAATTCGAAGAAGCGGATTCACAGGAGAACAATTTTTAAAGTTTTGCAATTTCCACTCCATTCTGAAACTGCAGCAAACCAATTTATAGGTAGAATATAAATTGTTGAACAATTTTTAATGATTTCCACTCCATTCTGAAACCGCAGCAAACCAATTTATAGGTAGAATATAAGTTGTTGAAAAAAAAATCTATTTTTTTTATCATCAAGACCTAGTTTTTGATCAGGCATGACTCATATTCGACCTTCAGAGAAACATTCTGACAAAATTTGAAGATGCTGAAGCAAAAAATCGGCTTCTACAGTGTTAACACGATTTCCTTTCAATTTGGCCTAGTGACCTAGTTTCTTACCCAATATGACCCATATTCTAACTTGTCCAGGTTCTGATAGAGATAAATGTTCTGATATACTTTCATGAAGATATGATGCAAAACGTAGTCTGTAGAGTGTTAACAAGGCAATTGTTGACGAAGGACAGACGCAGGACAAAATGGGATCACAATTGCTCACATTGAGCACTTCATGCACAAGTGAGCTGAAAAGTAAAAGTGTAACATTAAAGCTCAAATCTTAACTTTAATTGTTGTAGATATTGTGAAAGAAAATATTTTACACACAAAGCTTTGAAAAATAACCTAATATTTATGATAAAATGGCATAAGAGAAGCATTTATTAACCCATTTTCACATACAAGGAATTTGAAGGTGATTACTTAAAATCGATCATAGACTTGAGTAAAGCATGATCAATCTTAATATAAGAAATTGCAATTCTGAGATTTAATGCAAATCTTAGTTGGAAAATAAAAAATATTCATCATGAGAAATTTATGTGTTCATTTCATTGGATACATCAGAAGTAGTCTGTAAGTGGTTAAGGATTAATCCTTTTCGACATGTAGATGCTTTCTGCCACCTCTGCATAAGAAATTTTTTGAAAAACATTGTGACAAAAGGACATATTGTTCATGATGAACAATTTCCCCCTTTGTCACAATTTGTTTACTCTTATCAAATAATTACACTTTTCTATTAATACATATTCCAAAATAAAACCAAAATGTTTTCAAAGTGGTTTGCTGCAGATTTGTTCCAGGTTGGAAAGGGTTAAGTAAAGAGAAAGTACTATAAGGTATGTATGTACATGTATAATTAACAAGAGGACCATAATAGTCCTATATCGCTCACCTGATTTAATCAAACTTAAAAAGTTTTCAGTGTTTGTTCCCCCTATATGAGTCTATGAAAAACAAGTGACCCCCAGGGAGGGCTCATTTTTGACCCCAGTGCTATAATTTGAACAATCTTGGTAGAGGTCCACTAGATGCTGCTACATACCAAATATCTTTTAGACAAGAAGATTTTTAAAGTTTTTTCCCTATCTATGTAAAACAAGTGACCAGAGGGAGGGGTCATTTTTTACCCCATGGCTATAATTTGAACAATCTTGGTAGAGGTCCACTAGATGATGCTACATACCAAGTATCAAAGGCCAGGGCACTCTACTTTTAGACAAGAAGATTTTTAAAGTTTTTCCCCTAAATGAGTCTCTGTAAAACAAGTGACCCCCGGGATGGGGTCATTTTTTACCCCAGGGCTATAATTTGAACAATCTTGGTAGAGGTTCACTAGATGATGCTACATACCAAATATCAAAGGCCCCCCAGGGAGGGCTCATTTTTGACCCCAGTGCTATAATTTGAACAATCTTGGTAGAGGTCCACTAGATGCTGCTACATACCAAATATCTTTTAGACAAGAAGATTTTTAAAGTTTTTTCCCTATCTATGTAAAACAAGTGACCAGAGGGAGGGGTCATTTTTTACCCCATGGCTATAATTTGAACAATCTTGGTAGAGGTCCACTAGATGATGCTACATACCAAGTATCAAAGGCCAGGGCACTCTACTTTTAGACAAGAAGATTTTTAAAGTTTTTCCCCTAAATGAGTCTCTGTAAAACAAGTGACCCCCGGGATGGGGTCATTTTTTACCCCAGGGCTATAATTTGAACAATCTTGGTAGAGGTTCACTAGATGATGCTACATACCAAATATCAAAGGCATGGGCCTTCTACTTTCAGACAAGAAGGTTTTTTAAGTTTTGGTTAATTTCCCCTTTTTTGTTGCTGTGGCAACCAAAGTTCTGCATGGAATAGAATTCTTTGAACAAGTTTGAAAGAGATCCACCCAAGGAATATTCCTGTAAAATTATTTTGAATTTGGTTAATTGGTTTAGGAGGAGAAGTCGTTTGTAGGAAAATGTAAAAAGGACGGACGACGACGAAGACGGACGGTGAGCGATCACAAAAGCTCACCTTGCACTTCGTGCATAGGTGGGCTAAAAATACTGAAAATCTCAATTAATTTAATAGAGATGAAAACATTGCGGCAAAAGGAGAAATTGCCAATTTTGAGTAATTTCTCCATTTGCAAAAATGTTTTCAAAATTGGTCTGCTGCAGAGGCGTCAGAAAGCATCTTCATGTAGAAAATGGTTAACCCTTTACCACTAACAGACTACTTCTGATTTACCGTCTGTATGTGGGAAAGGATTAACTAAGAAAGAATCTAAAAATAATTTACATGTACAAAATTTACTTTAAGGTAACAGGTGAAATTAAAATGCTCAAAACTTGTAATGCTTGGCTGTGGAAGAGTAGCAGACAACTTCTTGAATAATTGTAGGGAAGGAGAAATTTCTCCTATTTGTCACAATATAAAATATTTTTCCCCAAAGTTATATGTTCAAGCATGTATAAGTGCATGTTTAACCCTGTCCCACATGCAGATGACTTAAAATGATGAAGTTATAACTTTAAATAACATTGTTGTAAAATTAGAAAATCCTGACAAGTAATTTCTCTTTTTGTCATAATGTTTTCTATTGTATACAATTATTACATGGCCTTTGATAGATGTTGCAGATGTTGCAGATGTCCCGGGTTCGATCCCCAGTCGGTCATGGTGGAGTGCCCTTGGGCAAGGCACATTTTCTAGCCTAGTACTGGTTTGTTTACCCAGGGATCATGAATAATTAAATTTAAATGCGCGCTAAATGACCTTAGCTATCGATGCGCCGTAAAACAATATACATTCATTCATTCATTGATAGATGTTGCACAGGTTTTTGCAGAGTTGTTTTCAAATAGGTCTGCTGTAGTCTGATTTATGTGAGAAAAAGCTAAATATGCTACAATTTTTTTAAGAATTTGCTTCATGTGTTAAATGATAACAGCTATGATTGGATTTATTTCATATGATTACGAGTCCATGAATAAAAAATGAAACACTTTCAGTGTTAATCAGAATTATCTTATCTAAAGTGTCCTCTTCAATCATTGATTCTCTGAATACTGCTGACCTTAAAAGAATAGTATTTATTCTTTCCAATGACTATATGCCAAGCTCTGTTTTCAGAGTTTTTTAATCACAAATTTGCCAGCACTACATGAATACGCTCAGTAGCTGTCAGATCCATCAAGTTTCTATTGTCTCTGCTTATGAAAGTTGTTTCCTTCCCTTCATGAAATCTAGAATGTTAGCACAAAAATCACCGGCTATAATAAAACCACTCACAGCCATGATTTTATCACCCAGCAAAAACTAATTTAGAAATTTCTGAATTCTTAGTAATGTGTATATAAGTGGTCACTAAACGAGGTCCAATGTAGCCTGTGTAGGACAGGTTTGACTCAGTATCGCATTCCATGATGGGAATTAACGCCTCTTCATCTTTTTCTGTATCGAGCTGTACAGGGACATTGAGTTCAATTGCCCGTCTTACGATGACTTCTTGCTGGTGTTGTCTACTATTTAAAATAACCCATATCAGGGACCGGAAATTGGTTCTTCTTGCTTGGTCGAACACAAATTAAGTGGCCTGAATATACCTGAAATATAAATAAAAAAAATATATAGAAACAAATGTTTGTCATTTTGGCACAAGTATAACAAGTTTCCTGTGTGATTACACAATGTTGAATCATATCTTACATAATCAGAAAAATATTAATATCTAACCATTGAAATACCACACTCATGTGATTACATGTGAAGTTGGGAACAATTCACAAGCCCCTTGATGGATTTTAATACATAAAGAATGTGACATGAGAGAAATTATTGATTTACCCATCATATACTAAATTGTTGAAAATAAGTTTCAAATGTAAATATATATATTACTAATAGACAATTTATAAAAAAGCTTGACGATAACACGGGTCTCCCTCTCTATCGCAATAGCAATACACCAGTACTTACACTAGGATTTTGTTAACTGGATCAACCAGTTTAATAATAGCTTATAATAGCCCATGACCTAGTGTTCGGTTAGTTAGTTTAATATGAATACTGCCATGGTCTTTGTCTACAAATACTTTTCATTTGGTTTTTGCTTCTTAATGTACTGCTGTAGACTCAAGTATGGTGGCATATTACTGCCGTAAGATAACCAGTTAGTGTTTTGTAAATATTAACTGGTTATCTAGTTGGGGTTTGCGAATTTCACTTAATAAGTAACATACTAACTAGTTAACTAGATAAGATTCGTGTTACCACTTATTTGATATTCTCGAAACGTAAGACGAAAACAGGCATGAAAGTGCCCAAAACTGCCACCAGTTACCCTTTCTTGCTGTAAAATAGACTTAAACGACCATTAACGTACAACTGAAATCCTATCTAGTTAACCTATTATTATGTCACATACTAACTGGTTAACTAGATAACATTCGTGTTACCAGTTATAAATAGATACTGCGGAGGTCCTTTGTATTTTTCCGCTATTGAAGTTGCAAGTTCATTAAGGAAAAATACGAAGGACCTCCGCAGTATCAATAACGTACAACTGAAATCCTATCTAGTTAACCACTTATTATGTCACATACTAACTGGTTAACTAGATAACATTCGTGTTACCAGTTATAAATAAATACTGCGGAGGTCCTTTGTATTTTTCCGCTATGGAAGTTGCAAGTTCATTAAGGAAAAATACGAAGGACCTCCGCAGTATCAATAACGTACAACTGAAATCCTATCTAGTTAACTAGATAACATTCGTGTTACCAGTTATAAATAGATACTGCGGAGGTCCTTTGTATTTTTCCTTTGGACAGTTATCGATCCAAGGGAAAAACACAAAGGACCTCCGCAGTATCTATTTATAACTGGTAACACGAATCCTATCTAGTTAACCACTTAGTAATAACTACTGCGGAGGTCCTTTGTATTTTTCCGCTATGGAAGTTGCAAGTTCATTTAGGAAAAATACGAAGGACCTCCGCAGTATCACTAACGTACAACTGAAATCCTATCTAGTTAACCACTTATTATGTCACATACTAACTAGTTAACTAGATAACATTCGTGTTACCAGTTATAAATAGATACTGCGGAGTTCCTTTGTATTTTTCCTTTGGACAGTTATCGATCCAAGGGAAAAACACAAAGGACCTGCGCAGTATCTTTTTATAACTGGTAACACGAATGTTATCTAGTTAATCAGTTAGTATGTGACATACTAAGTGGTTAACTAGATAGGATTCGTGTTACAAGTTATCGATCACGCGTTTATTGCGCAATACACGCGTGATCGATAACTGATAACACGAATGTGTTTCAGTTGTAAGTTAATGCTCGTGTAAATCTTATTTTACAGCATGGTAAGGTAACTGGTGGCAGTTCTGGGCACTTTCAAGCCTGTTTTAGTCTTACGTTTCGAGAATATCAAATAAGTGGTAACACGAATCCTATCTAGTTAACTAGTTAGTATGTTACTTATTAAGTGAAATTCGCAAACCCTAACTAGATAACCAGTTAATAATGTACAAAACATTAACTGGTTATCTTACGGCAGTAATATGCCACCATACTCAAGCGATAGCTATAATTTAGCTATTTTGAACAATTGGTTAGCGGAATCTAGATTACTACCACCTGTTCACGGACATTGACAATGTACTTACTCGATGTTTTAATAAGCTTCTGGTGCATTTATGTTAACAATTTACTAAGGCTTTAACCGTTTCCCTCATGTAGACGCTTTCTGACGCCTCTGAAGCAGGCAACTTTTGAAATCATAGTGGAAAATGGAGAAATTGCTCATGATGAGCAATTTCTCCATTTGTCACAATCATGAATGATTTAAACTCTATCCAATATTCATACTATCATTTCGAGATTTTCTATCTTTCGGACTTGATAACTTCAAAGTCATCTGCTGCACCTTTATTGTATGTGGGAAAGAGTAAATTATAAACAAAATAAACAACAGGCTGGGTATGCATTGTGAGCAATGACCATATATGCATGTATCTGATTCTGAAAAATCTCAAGGCTTTAGTTTATAAGATATTTAAACCAGTACTAACCAGAATTAATTTTTCCTTTTTGTTGAACTGACTTATGTTTATACAAATGGATCCAATTAAACAAAGGGACACAACTTTGGTTAACTATAACAATTCGGATTCGCTACAATGTATATTTGCCACAGTACCACGATTTAATTAAAATGTATCCCACTCTCTTTCACTATATCTTATTGCATAATTCCCAAATAATCAGATGGTTGAAAATGAGAATGTGTTTGAATATTTGTCAGTTCGAAGAATTTGTTGTCCGACAGTCATGACTGAAGATTTTAGCGAAGACTGCCGACAACTCTACAATATAATGTTAGGCCTACTTACCAACACTTTAGACGATACATTGGAGTTGTTTCTTTTTAAATATTTCACCAGATACATCTCAAGTCGTCCTTATTCGGGATACAGTAACATTTAAGGCTTCAAACTGCAATTTTTAGTTGTGACTGTAAAGCGCTTTTCTGTAAATGGCGTGCGTCTAGATCACCTTGATTAGTACGGTACTAGTCGGCTATTTCGATTAACTGGAACAAAATATTTCATTCTCAGTTCCAGGCTTTTTTCGCTTTTTCTTAAAATTGTTAGTTCACACGAAATTACGCAGTTCTTTTATTACCTTAAACATCGATTTAGAATTAATAATGATTGACTAGACGACAATATTTTTCAAACTGTGTTTATACGTCGGACCGGCCGCATTTTAAACATATCCAAAATGGCGGCCCCCATTGAATTTTTCCAGTTTCATTTCAGAAAGCTTCATGGGTTATTGAAAAAAAAAAAAAAAAAAAAAATTCTCACACCTGTTAACTATAAGCGAAAAAATCCATTCATGGTTTTTTTCGTATTATTATTTTTGTAACTATCTTTTTCTCTTTTTTATACAATAATTGTATCCAAAACAAATGAATACAACGTTATAAGAAGTTATTTTGTGTTGCATCCCACGCCTAAAAGATTGAAACACGCGACAACTGTAATTACATATATATATTTTTTATTTCGTCTTTTCGTCTTAGAAAATCTCTGTAATTGAATGGATAACCTATGACTGAAAGTGGAAAACATTGTGGCAAAAGGAGAAATTGCTCGTTTTGAGCAATTTCTTCTTTTGTCACTATGTTGTCATAAAGCCGTCTACTGAAGAGGCGTCAGAAAGCGTCTATATGAGGGAAAGGGTCGAACGCTTTAATCCCCAGCCTTGGTGGCGTGCCCTTTAGCAAGACAGATATCCGAGCCTAGTACTTGTGTGTTTATGAATAAGTGAACTGTTACCGTGATATAACTGAACTAATGTTGAAAACGGCGTAAGACCCCCAATATAACTAACAATATTATACTTGCTGACTTACTGACGTCAAGCTAAGAGAAGTAAACGAGCCAGGCTCAAGGGAAGTCAATCACTCGGTGGACACGTGTAGATAAGGATCCGTCTGCGCATTGATTCAATTCAATCCAAATGTACACTGTTTGTAAGAAGTATCACGGAAGGCCCTGTGACTAGAAGGCGAACAGTGCAGCTCTGGATTAGACTAGCTGATAAATATATACACTGATACCGAAGAGCGTACAAAGAGCACCCTCATATCAGAGGGGATGATCGAAATGCATTGTGTTGTGATTACACGTAATTTTACGTCGAAGTTTCGATACCTCTCTATCTAAAATCTTCGTCCCTGATGTATCTAATAATAACCATATTGTAGAGTTAGTAATTTATCCTGTCTGAATGCCAAACAAGCTGAAAAATTGCTTTTCTACATTGCAAATTTTCTTTGTTATTGAATTACCTCCCTTGTTTGAATCAAGATTTGACAGCAAAGAAAGCAGTCGAATGCAGTCTAATGTCAATTTTCTTCATAGAAATTGATAGAAATGGCCTAAAAAGGGCATTTTATGGATTAATTTTGACAAAAGTAAGATGTCAGTTTACCTATAAAGTGGCAATACACATTCTGTTTCCTGGGGAAACCCCAACTTTTATTCTATCAATATTTCTCATAATATCCATTCTGGTATTATTAAAAGGATTTTTCTGTATCAAGGAGTGCCAGAATTATAAGAAAATGACTGGAACTCACACTCTCAGTCAATATCATGGACATAATAGGCCACACAAGTCTGATACAGGATGAAAAGAGTAGGACAAAAAGAGCAATTTTACCCTAATTACTCCAAAAATCATCCAACAAAAACGCAGGGGGTTAGTGTAAAATTGAGAGCTGCTTAGACTCTCAAAACAATAGGCAATCTGTGGATGCATTCAGAAATACCATGTTTCCAGCTCCTTTTAAAGCGATCTTGGACGCGAAAGCTGATATTCAACTTTACCTCTAAATTCACAACCAGTGTTGTCAAACCAGAAGGAGGAGTGGGTTTAACCGAAAAATTCAAACCCATGCTGAGAGCTTACTTTTCACATTTATAAACATTAAAATCAACCATTGCCCAAAAATGTACACAAAAATTAACATTTATCATTATATCTATTTTTGACCCTGGCCAAAATCCGAATATCCCGAAAGCAACTGTTATATGCCACCTTTAGCCCAATTCTCACTTTCCCGGATTGGCGCCCGGTACGTCCCGGATGATTTTTCGGGAGACACCTTGTCAAACCGAGTAGACAACCGCGGCGGCACCGTAGAAGTTCGAGATGATCCGTTATGTACCCTGTTGTTTTGGCTCGATCCGTCAGACCGTCCCGGATGTTTTAAAATGTTAAATAAAACCGGGTGACACCGGGAATTCTCCAGAACCTGCGTGATCCGGCACGATGCCGGTATACGCCGGTACATGGCCTGGTCTATACAGTAACTCTACCGTGATAGTCCGTGGTAATCTGCGCTTGCCCCGGTTTGTATACTATCCGGTTACCAACGGGGCCACCGGGTGTTACTGGGACTCCACCGGCGCATGACCGGGGCTATACCGGGTTGGGCTGACGGCCACCGACCTGGTTCACACCGGGTTATACCGGGATGGACCGGTAAACTGGATGGCGCGACATCGTAAATAAACCGCGCAAAAACCGTGAACTTACAGGGGTAATCTAGGATCAAACGGGGACATCCGGCTTCTAAACTGGGGGCAATTTATTTTTCGACAAAAATGTCCCGGATCATTCCGGTATACCGTCTTTTTTTTTTCTCCGGGGGATTCCGGGACCTGAACCGGAACAGTGAGAATTGGGCTTTAGGCATGGTAAAAAACCGTTTAGCAAAACGAATAGCCAAAACTAAAGAATTCGCGTTTTCATAAGAGTGCGTACGTCGTAAGCTGGCTTGTTCAGTTAATGAGAGGTTTGCTTCAACAACTCGTGTTTATGGTTCTGGTAAGGAATGGAATGAGGCGGTTCATAGATTGAATTTTTTTTATTGTGGGGTTCAGTCTTTTAAAATTGCAGCAAAATCAGGTGGGCCGAAGACAAAAAACGTGACCAAACTGTATTGAAGATAACTGGAACCCTTCGAAAAGGTGATCAATTTAAATTTCCTGACAGTACAAGCATTGACAGTATATTAACGATTCATTTCAGTTTAAAGAAAAAAAATGAAATTTAATGAAACATCCTGCTAGTTGAATGCCTCATACATTGACTGACGATCATAAAGAAATGTAGGTGTTGAAACTACCAAGAAGTTGCTAAGGATGGTCCCCCTGTATGACAAAAAAAACTTTTTGCAAATGTTGCACGGGAACCAGTGATGATGTTTGGAATAGAATATGGGTCACTGAACATGGTTAAATTGCCAATAATTACCAAACACAATATTAGATTAAAGAGGCTTTTGTAAGCCATGAAGGCATGTCAGCTAAAGAAACCAGTAAAACTGAGTCTAAGTGTCATTGGAAGAATGCATTACCGTGATTTCATATTGGGGGGAAAAAGAAAGAAAAAAGGTGCTTCTAGAATAGTCACCCAGTCATAGGTTTCTAACATAGTCTACTGTTGCATGACAATACTCCAGCGCGAACATCCAGTATAGTAACAACACTTTTGAATTCGGACAACACATTCTCCATGTTAAAACAGAGCTTGTAGCATGCATCCTCGGTACCTAGTCTATTCATAAACTATATGATACCCTGGGCAAATTGGCTAGCGAAACTTCGTAAAGCATGCACCACGATTTCCTCCGTAACTACACTGAAATGTTCGTATCGCATGAGGTTTTTGTCATGCGGCCAATCAAGCGGCTGCATTTCACCTCATAAATTATTCATGAGTAACGAGATTGTTACAGCCAATTTTCCCAGGGTATCATATATTTTATGAAAACCATCGGTACCGAGGATGGTAGCATGCGACTTCTAGCTCTTTCCAAAATTGAAAAAGAAAATCCTTTCTTGTCGTCGATGTCGATCGCGACAAGCTCTCTGTCCTGCTGTCCACCAGTACATGTTCTCCGTAGTATACCAATCTCTGCTTACCATGACGCTTGTCGAAAAATTACAACTATGCATTTCTGACCATGTTAAGAACTTTGAGGGTATCAAATGGAAATGATCAGTTTGTATACGGTTACAAACCACAATATACATACAATGCATTAGAACATCCCTGCTATCCTACATACTGATATGCCTTTACCAAAGGGGGCTACTCACACGTGGAAAAAGGCCACTAGCAAATAAAAGTACTAAGTTTGCTTATTCAACTTTATAAAAATCACTTTCAAATTTCAACAAAATCATTATTGTCCAATGGGAGACAACCTCAGACTTATATATTCATCTGAAATTGTCTGCCCGGCAAGCCGATCCGATTTACTTCCCTTAGACCAAAATGCTGTCTACAAAAAGAAAGCACCCTACAACCGATTAATTGGTCCCGGGTTCGATCCCCAGTCGCGGCACGGCGGTCATGGTGAAGTGCCCGTGGGCAAGGCACATTTTCTAGCCTAGTACTGGTTTGTTTACCCAGGGATCATGATTAAGTAAAATGTCGCCGTGATATAACTGAAATAATGTTGAAAGCGGCGTAAAATACCATTAAAACAAAAAAAGTGCATAAATTAATTTAAAAAATATATCAAATGTAATTTCCGTGTAGATCTAATTTGAAATTATTTGCAAACGCATCGGAAAATCGTTTATTAATACATCTTGAGTCCAAAGCAATAGGTATACATATGTACCTGTCACATCTTTACACTCTAATTTTCTCCCCGATCCGCTTTACCGACCAGCTAGGGTTTAAATCGAGTCGACGTATCGGGAACACACCATTACAATATACAACACTATGCTGTTTATTTATTTATTGGGGTTTTAATCAGATTTCGACAATATTTCAGTTATATCACGGTTTACAGTTCACTTATTCATGATCCCTGGGTAAACAAACCAGTACTGAGTACTAGGCTAGAAAATGTGCCTTGCCACCATGACAGTAGTACAGCGACTGGGGATCGAACCCGGGACACCCGGTTTAGAAATCCCCGACGCTAACCACTCGACCACAGCGGATTCCTACACTATAATACAATTAAACAAGTGTGATAGTAAACCTCGTACAGTCAAGACAGAGATGTATACGACTTTTGATACAATTTCAGCAGATAACCTGTGCAAATGGGATGTTCAATGTTTCTGTAATGTTTTCTACTCTTTGTTGAAATTTCCCTCAAGTCTTCAGGATAATAATTGTTTTAGTTTTGAAAAAAAGTATATATCATATCATGTAAATAGTTTAACTTAATTCGTTAAAAATATGTTTTCTTAGCTCAAATGCATCGTAAAGATAGTTCGATACTTTATATATCATTTCTTTAATGCTACATGCTAAAATGTTGGTGTTTCGTTTATATCGCTATGATTGATTGATTGATTGATTGATTGATTGATTGATTGATTGATTGGGGTTTAACGCCGTTTTAAACAATTTCTCAGTTATTTCACGGCGGCCAGTTCACCTACTCATGCATTTCCTGGTTTTCTCACACCAGTACTCCACACAACAATTTATATCGCTATGCCATTTTTTTTCAAGAAACATGCCCCAAAATACAATTTGAGTTCTTAAATTAGACTTATACATACTTGGGTTGATATACTGTCCAAGTGGTGTAGTGGTCAAAGCGTCTGATCCCAGTATCCAGTCATATAAATGGTAGTGGTAGCAGAGCTCTAAATAAGGGACGTTTCATATGTTCTAAACTTATTATTTGACCTTCTAACCCTATGTTGTGGGTACTTAAAAGAATCGTCTCACTGAGACGATTATTTTGAGTACCCACATCATAGGGTTTGGTTGGATAATAAGAAAGATGTTTTTGGGGGAAAAGATCTGTAAACCCCTTCCTATCTGGACCCCTGGTTGTAGTGATGGTTACCCATCTTGGGAAGGGTTGAAGGATTAGCGTTACGACGGATGTTTCGGTGTCTGACTAAATACTCGTCCTGATATAAACGGAATATTCTGAAAGTGGTGTAAAACATCATACAAACAAGGAATGGTTTGGAAGACCGCCCAGGCGATATAAATACAACCGGTTATTAAACGTAAACATCTGTTCAATAAATGTACATGTATAAGTAAGTATATACCAACTGATATAATTTATATATTGCACACTAATTTATACTAGTAAAGAGATTCACGTGCTTACCAAACCTAAAACGCAAGCTACCTGTATATATAATATAGTGTTTAACCCTTTCAGCGCCGAATTGTTTAAAGTAGACTCTTCCATGTTCAAACTCGGACTACTCTATTTTCATGTTATAGGATTTTTGGAATATTTTTATAACTCACAGCCAAACAATGCAGATTTCAGGGCAGCTCGTTACGAGCTGATTCACCTGAATCTGTATTGTTTGCAAAGAGCTCAATATTGCCTTTGGCGCTGAAAGAGTTAATCATTTTCCTAATATCGTTGAAGAATATAATTAAATCTAAATCTGGAAAAAGGGAAATCAATTTTGATAAACATTTCACACACATTTAATTATAAAATATTCAGAAGTCGTTTAAACGTCTTGATTTTGAGATAAATTGCGTATTTGCGTGCGTACATGCTAGTGTGCAAGTGTGCATGTGTGGGAGTGTACGTGCATTGCTTGTTGATGTACGTTCATGTTTTATTTATCTAAGTGCATTTCTGGATGTTTCAGGGTAAGATATATACATATTTTTACATTTGGAAAAAAAACATTTAACAACAACAAAATATACATTTTAAAGATATAATTACATAAATGACTTTATTCTTCTTTTTTTTTCGAAACTTTTATTTATAGAAAAATGCATAATTTGGGTTTTTGATTTTTGCATGTTTAACCCTTTCCCCCATACGACAATTCTGCAGCAGACGACTTTGAACATATTTTGTCAAATAATGGAAAATCTCTATAATTGAATGGATAACCTATCATGACTAAAAGTGGAAAAACATTGTGACAAAAGAAGAAATTGCACGTTTTGTGCAATTTCTTCTTTTGTTACTATGTTTTCAAAAAGCCGTCTGCTGCAGAGGCGTCAGAAAGCGTCTATATGAGGGAAAGGGTTAAAGACTTCAATGAGTTTAGGAATGTTTAGTCTAGACCAATAATATTTTTATATATATATTCGTCTTAGATCATAGTATATCGGGCTATTTTTTTTTTTTTTTATGTTGCCTAAATACATCTTAAAATTAAAGGAATTGATGAGAATATATGTTTTTGCTTTAGAGGTTTGACTTAGATCGGCTTCCCAGTTTTGGATAAAAAATATCTTTGACCGTTTGTTTAAATATATTGATAAAAGCGTTAATGTTTTCTACTCCTTGGTTCATCCATACATAGCTTAACCCTTTCCCTCATACGACAATTCTGCCAGCAGACGACTTTGAACATGGATTGTTAAAAAAATAGAAAAATCTCTATAATTGAATGGATAACCTATGACTAAAAGTGGAAAACATTGTGGCAAAAGGAGAAATTGCACGTTTTGTGCAATTTCTTCTTTTGTCACTATGTGTTCAGATAGCCGTCTACTGCAGTGGCGTCAGAAAGCGTCTATATGAGGGATAGGGTTAAACCGACATTATTCAATACAAGTTTAACCTTTGATGCCCAATTTTCTTTTATTTTCATTTACATCATTTAACATTTGTTACTATAATGCCACAATGTATCTGCGTTCGTCTGTTCTCGTGTTCTCTTGATTTTAAGCCAGTATTTAAATATCAAAGAAAGGTAATTTACATAGGAAACGTTTATATAAAACTCAAATACTTTTTAAAGTGGAGCAAAACAGAATACAAACAAACAATGGCTTGTATGACCGCCAAGGTGGTATAGTGGTAGAGTGACCGCCTATGATGCGGGTGTAGCGGGTTCAGCCCCGACCGGTTCATACAATATAATTTGAAAATTGCTTTCCCTCTTTTGCGGTTAGGATTGTGGGGTTAGCATTACGACTGAATCGCAAATCTCAAGATAAATGGACCAGCAGTACTGGTAACATACCGAGATAAAAGGACCAGCAGTACTGATAACATACAGAGATAAATGGACCAGCAGTACTGGTAATATACCGAGATAAATGGACCAGCAGTACTGGTAACATACCGATATAAATGGACCAGCAGTACTGGTAACGTATCGAGATAAATGGACCAGCAGTACTGGTAACATACAGAGATAAATGGACCAGCAGTACTGGTAACATACCGAGATAAATGGACCAGCAGTACTGGTAACATACAGAGATAAATGGACCAGCAGTACTGGTAACATACATAGATAAATGGACCAGCAGTACTGGTAACATACCGAGATAAATGGACCAGAAGTACTGGTAACATACAGAGATAAATGGACCAGCAGTACTGGTAACATACCTAGATAAATGGACCAGCATTACTGGTAACATACATAGATAAATGGACCAGCAGTAGTGGTAACATACATATATAAATGGACCAGCATTACTGGTAACATACATAGATAAATGGACCAGCAGTACTGGTAACATACATAGATAAATGGACCAGCAGTACTGGTAACATACATATCTAAATGGACCAGCAGTACTGGTAACATACCAATATAAATGGACCAGCAGTACTGGTAACATACCGATATAAATGGACCAGCAGTACTGGTAACATACCGAGATAAATGAACCAGCAGTACTGGTAACATACAGAGATAAATGGACCAGCAGTACTGGTAACATACCGAGATAAATGGACCATCAGTACTGGTAACATACCGAGATAAATGGACCAGCAATACTGGTAATATACCGAGATAAATGGACCAGCAGTACTGGTAACATATAGAGATAAATGGACCAGCAGTACTGGTAACATACAGAGATAAATGGACTAGCAGTACTGGTAACATACCGAGATAAATGGACCATCAGTACTGGTAACATACCGAGATAAATGGACCAGCAGTACTGGTAATATACCGAGATAAATGGACCAGCAGTACTGGTAACATATAGAGATAAATGGACCAGCAGTACTGGTAACATACCTAGATAAATGGACCAGCATTACTGGTAACATACAGAGATAAATGGACCAGCAGTACTGGTAACATACCGAGATAAATGGACCAGCAGTACTGGTAACATACCGAGATAAATGGACCAGCAGTACTGGTAACATACCGAGATAAATGGACCATCAGTACTGGTAACATACCGAGATAAATGGACCATCAGTACTGGTAACATACCGAGATAAATGGACCAGCAGTACTGGTAACATACCGAGATAAATGGACCAGCAGTACTGGTAACATACCGAGATAAATGGACCAGCAGTACTGGTAACATACCGAGATCAATGGACCAGCAGTACTGGTAACATACCGAGATCAATGGACCAGCAGTACTGGTAACATACCGAGATCAATGGACCAGCAGTACTGGTAACATACCGAGATCAATGGACCAGCAGTACTGGTAATATACCGAGATAAATGGACCAGCAGTACTGGTAACATACCGAGATAAATGGACCAGCAGTACTGGTAACATACCGAGATAAATGGACCAGCAGTACTGGTAACATACCGAGATAAATGGACCAGCAGTACTGGTAACATACCGAGATAAATGGACCAGCAGTACTGGTAACATACCGAGATAAATGGACCAGCAGTACTGGTAACATACCGAGATAAATGGACCAGCAGTACTGGTAACATACCGAGATCAATGGACCAGCAGTACTGGTAACATACCGAGATCAATGGACCAGCAGTACTGGTAACATACCGAGATCAATGGACCAGCAGTACTGGTAACATACCTAGATAAATGGACCATCAGTACTGGTAACATACCGAGATAAATGGACCAGCAGTACTGGTAACATACCGAGATAAATGGACCAGCAGTACTGGTAACATACCGAGATAAATGGACCAGCAGTACTGGTAACATACCGAGATAAATGGACCAGCAGTACTGGTAACATACCGAGATAAATGGACCAGCAGTACTGGTAACATACCGAGATAAATGGACCAGCAGTACTGGTAACATACCGAGATAAATGGACCAGCAGTACTGGTAACATACCGAGATAAATGGACCAGCAGTACTGGTAACATACAGAGATAAATGGACCAGCAGTACTGGTAACATACCGAGATAAATGGACCAGCAGTACTGGTAACATACCGAGATAAATGGACCAGCAGTACTGGTAACATACCGATATAAATGGACCAGCAGTACTGGTAACATACCGATATAAATGGACCAGCAGTACTGGTAACATACCGAGATCAATGGACCAGCAGTACTGGTAACATACCGAGATAAATGGACCAGCAGTACTGGTAACATACCGAGATAAATGGACCAGCAGTACTGGTAACATACCAGCAGTACTGGTAACATACCGAGATAAATGGACCAGCAGTACTGGTAATATACCGAGATAAATGGACCAGCAGTACTGGTAACATACCGAGATCAATGGACCAGCAGTACTGGTAACATACCGAGATAAATGGACCAGCAGTACTGGTAACATACCGAGATCAATGGACCAGCAGTACTGGTAACATACCGAGATAAATGGACCAGCAGTACTGGTAACATACCGAGATAAATGGACCAGCAGTACTGGTAACATACCAGCAGTACTGGTAACATACCGAGATAAATGGACCAGCAGTACTGGTAACATACCGAGATAAATGGACCAGCAGTACTGGTAACATACCAGCAGTACTGGTAACATACCGAGATAAATGGACCAGCAGTACTGGTAACATACCAGCAGTACTGGTAACATACCGAGATAAATGGACCAGCAGTACTGGTAACATACCGAGGAAACGCATTGAAATCAATGGAGAATGATATGTTTATCTATTTCGTTGATTGATCAGTCGAACTGGTGTTTAAGAGAATCACATAGAAAGAAATATAGGCTGTAATAAAACAAAACAAAAACAAGCTTAACAACAAGTAATGGGAATAATTTCGACAAACATGTATATGAATGAACATTTTTTTCATGTTTTTACTAAATATGCAGATGTATTATTTAAAATAGTCGGATAATGGTTATATGTTCTTTAACCTCATCGTAATATATACATTAACGTTCCCATACATTTAGTGCTATTAAAAGTTATATATGTAATCATTTAATATGAACACATGTATATATACATGAACTACCAACAAAGGTTCATATCGATTTCAACAGCACCACACTATACATCCAAAAGTTAGCTTATTGACTATTATATTCTGACACAAAAAATGCCTAACATTCTTCAAAAATACCATTTCCATCTTCACTGTTTAATTTGGGGCTTATGTGTTTACATTAACGATATTAAATCTTTGTTACTTTGTTGCATAGTTTATAAAATGACAGAGGTTAATTAATAGTGATTTTTTTTGCAGGTATTCAATAACTTTATAAATTTCGACATGCTAGGACGTACGTAATAATATTTTTTAATGTATTTTTGTCTTATTTCGCTATATTCCATGCATGTTAGTACAAAGTGATACTCGTCTTCGATATCTCAAGAGTTTCATATAGTACAGACTCTTTATGACGATCTACTCTATTTCTGCCATATCTGCCCGACTCTATGCGTAGATTATGTGACAAGATTCGAAGACGAGAAAGCAAACTCCTGTTCCTTTTAGTGCTTATTGTTTGTATGTATTCTTCAACACCAAAGTTTGGTTTTACAAAAATATATACTGAGTTAAGTACTCGATTATTTTCAATATCAGAAAACCATGTTTGCTTAAAACAATCGATAAGCCTTTCTTTGAACATTAGGATAAAATATTTTTAATTTATGTTACTTTGGTAATCCCAATATTCGGAAAAACCAAAGTTATTTAATAAAGTTTTAATCTTAGATACCTAATTTTTAGCAACCAACAAACATTAAGATAATACATTCTCATATATTGTTTTCAGTATAATATTCTTAGTGTGGAGTAAATTTATCCAATACTTTACTATAAGAACGTATCTGGTGATATATAATGGAAAACGGCCAAGTTCTCCATAAATTGCTGCATTGCTAGAGCTTGCTTTAACGCCGAGAATTTGTTTACAGAATTTAAGATATACTCGTTCTAGGTCCATTGATTTACTAAACCCCCAAATACGACAACCATAGTACAGAGTTGACCCCACAAAAGTGTTAAATAATTGAAGAGATATTACTGGACATAATTCGAATTTCTTGATATTTATAAGTAAAACATTCATGGCTTTTAGCGAATTCCCAATGATGTATTGATTACTTAGTTTAAATGAGCCTGTGTGGTTAAAAACAGTACCTAGATAATTAAAGTCATCAACCACTTCTAAGACTTGGTTATTATAATACCACTGTTCAGAGGGGAGTACAGGACCTCTTTTGCGAAATACTATTATCTTAGTTTTTTTCTATATTCACCTCTTAACCCCAATACTGACAATAGTCATATAGCTGATTAAGACTATTTTGAAGATCATGTACCGAATTACCAACGATCACCATATCATCAGCGAAAAGAGGGACAAGTATACATAAATTCATTATGGTTAGATCCGAGTCAATTTTATTTTGTAACAAAAGTTCCAAATCATCTAAAAACATGGAAAACAAAAATGGAGAATTATTTAAACCTTGTTTTAAACCGACTACATTGAACAAGTCCGAGAAAGAATTCAAATGTTTAACGCATAATTTCACAGTTGAATACAATTCCTTGAATATTCTAAGTGTTTTCCCGTCCAATCCCATTTTGTAAAGCTTATACCATAGTGCATTTCGATAAACAGAGTCAAAATCCTTTTTAATATCGACAAAAGCGCAAGGGATACGCATTTTATCATGTAGAAAGTTTTCAATTAAATTATGTAAAATGAAATTTGCATCTAAGTAGTACATAGGTTGATCGGCTTGGAATTTAATCAAGACATAAATCTCTACCCCTTTAACCGGATTGTTACACCTCGAAGCGAACGCCTATAAAACGCGTTACTTTTAGTCTTTGCTCGCCAACTTGCCAGGGTAAATATAACTATAGTATTGAATAGGCCGTAGTAAAAGTGTTTGAATTGTATTTTGTTAATTCAAGGTATGTATCTTTCCATCATATCTCTTTTCTTGTTTTATTTCATATTAAAATCTTTACATCTTAATGATAATTTAAATAATTGTTTTTAGGACAAAACATATTAATAATGATGTTCTACATTACTAATATTGCTGTAAGAACTAGACTGCTAAAACCAGTCTGTCATGCAGCCCGAAATAGTTTTGATTACCTGCCTAACGATCAACCCTTTCCCGCATACAACAACTTTGCAGCAGACGAATTTGAAAACATATGATTAATACTATGGTAAACCTCTTTTAATGAAAGAGTATTCATTGAACAGAATTGAAAATATTGTGGCAAAAGGAGAAACTGCTCACCATGAGTTTTTCCCCTCGTTTTATTCTAGATATTTGATAAATAAAAATGTTGCTTTCAATTACTCATTTTGCCGCAATGTTTTCAACATTTTTCAATATTGAGATATTCTATAATTTAAACTGGATGTTGTTATGAAGTCGTTTGCTGCACATTTCTTGTATGTAAGAAAGGTGTCAAACTAATGAACACTGACCCGCAAAGTACCAATGCCTGGAAGCTACAAACTGCGGGTCAGATACCGCTAGTCCCGTAACTGGGGAGTATTTTTGTTATCTAGCAATATGGATGAACTCTGAGACGAAAGGCATATATCAGAAAGTAAAGTATGAAGTAATTACTCATCAGCAATATCTGACTCTCCAGGACAACATTATGAATAAGTAAATAAATAAAAATGAATAAATAAGAAAATAAGTAATTAAATAAATAAATAAATGCATGAAAAATCAAAGCACTGAAAGTGGTGACAGCCTGTGGGCTGCAGGAAGGTTAAAGAAGTAGGGAAAATGTGAAAGGAAATAACAATTGCAGCTTATGTTTATGTATTTATTGTTGTTGAAATATCATATCAAAAATAGTGAATAGTATTAAACTGCCAATTTGAAAACAGGAGGACCTCGTTGGCATTATATCGCTCACCCGAGTACAAGAGCTCACAAGTATACACATTTAAGACATGAAGAATCAAAGGATAATTTGACAGCAGGTTTAGGCAGAATATTTGGAAGTTTTTGCCTCATTATATTGAGAAATATGTCAATGTAAATCAAGTTCCATCAAGAAGAAGAAATAATTCTCTTAAACCAATGTACATGTACTAGACTGGGAGAGAAATTGTTTGATCAATGGCAAAATTCATCAAGACAATTATTCTGACAAAGATTCAAAATGCAACATCCAGAGTGTTATCAAGATTTTCCCTTCATTTTGTCCTAGTGACCTATTTTCCTTTTACATAATATGACCCATATTCGAAACATTGACTAGAGTAATCAATCATGCAAAACATTCTGACAAAGTTTCAAGCTGCTGAAGCAAAGAAAAGCGGCCTCCAGAGAGTATTAACAATATTTTCCTTCAATTTGGCCTAGTGACTGACCTAGTTTCTAGTAAACACAGGCACATGACCCATATTCGAAGACCAAATTTTTAAAAAATGTGGCTTCTACAGTGTTGACCAAGATTTTTCCCTCAATTTGGCCTAGTGACATACAGTAGTTTTAAAACAGACCTATGACCCTAATATACAAACTTGGCCCACATTATCATCAAGACAATTATTCTGACAAAGATTCAAAATGCAACCTCCAGAGTGTTAACACTATTTTCCTTCATTTGGCCTAATGGCCTATATTTTTTTTTTACCTGATATGACCCATATTCGAACAAGGACTAAACATCCTCAAGACAAACATTCTGACAAAGTTTCAACTTGCTCAACGTAAATAAAAATGCGGCCCCCGGTGTTTTTACCAAATGTTCTTTCAATTTGGCCTAGTGACCCAGTTTATTAACCCAATATGACCCCATATTCGAACTTTTTTTTACCATATCATAAAGACAAACATTCTGACTAAATGTGAAGATGCTAAAGCAAAACAATGCGGCTATATACAGTGCTAACAAGATTTCCCTTCAATTTGGCCTAGTGACCTAGTATTGCTCAAAATTAAAAAATGCAGCATCCCATAGTTTTTGACAAAGATTACACTTTTAATTTTGTTGTAGTAACCTAATTTTCTGACCCCAATATGATGACTATCCTAACTTGACCTAAATATCATTCAGTTAAAATTTCAAGCTGCTGAAGCAAAAAAAATGCGGGCCTCTAGAGTGTTAACAAGATGTTCCTTCAATTTGGCCCTAGTGACCGTAGTTTTTAACCCAGGCACTAACCCCGTATTCGAAACTGGCCTAGATTTTCATTAAGATAAAACATACTCAGTACGCTATCTTTTCCCTCCTCCTCCGTTGTTGTTGACATGCTTTGATAGGCTCGGTATCTGCTAGCTATACTGTATCTATCTTAATGAAATGCTAGGCCCAAGTTCTCGAATTACGGGTAGTTGTTTAATGTCATCGGACCAGGTGTTAAAAACTAGGTC
>JASEVX010000009.1:51250499-51279359 GCA_031761405.1 Serripes groenlandicus | reverse complement strand
ATTGCATGCAAATCCTAAATTGTCTGTTTTGTGGTTTTATTGAAAAATAATAAAATTCAAATATTCTGACAAACATCTTGAAAAGTGTATGTGGAATTCACAAATCTTATAATTATTCCTTAATGAAAGCACTGTATACATACTAAGACTAATGATTGGCAAGATTTCTCATTTCCATTACTGTTTATGATCAATAATTAGTTGGTTGTGTGTCTAGTCAACCTACTTTGGAATGGAGATTGATCATAAACAATGAAAGCTTCAATTATCATTCACTTCGTTGACAAAACAATGTAAGTTATGATACATTTTCACTTGACCCCACCCCTGATGTTCCAATATGCCCCTCAGTTGATAACTGTTTATTCAACTACTATAATGTTAGTGTTATGCATAACTGCACTATGGATATCCGGCGACATTGATGCATTGCATCAACTTTCTCTTGTAAGTTTATTATATAGATACAATTTACCTTTGTGGTTGCATCATCAAACCATGAAAATAAAATAGTGACGATCAATCAGGCATGGTCTTTCAACCTTATCATAACTATATAATGGCTGAATAAATCAAAAGCTTTTTGTACGATAATGTTGACATTTCACACCTGATTGGCCATCCATAATGTTTTGCTGATGTAAGCAAAGGCGGATTTTATGATACGGTTCGATTACAATATATACAAGAGAAAGTTGATGCAAGGCATCAATGTCGCCGGAAAAGACTGCATTGATTTATTTATGTATTCTTGACTTTCCTTAGTCTATTCAAACATTAGGAACGTTGAAATGAAAACATTTGCTTATAAATTTTATATTCATACCTATACATTAGGGTATCTATAAAAAATTAACGAAATGTGTACACATTTATCTTGGCTTAAATTTAATTTTGCTGTTGTTACTTATTTAAATAATAGTATTCATTCATATAATTTCAATGTTTGTCAATCTTATTCGAATCACAGGGTAAATATCCTGGTATTGCTTTAAAGGGTGGTAATTTGAAGAAAACAAAAGTCTTCAAAAGGAGAAATATATCAGCATTACCGTCTACAGTTTAAATTGTTCTATTGTTTGTGGATTTAAAAATGTTCTTTTTTTCTTATTTCTACATGTACAACGAAATATTGCGGCTTCTCTTTGACGCTTTGCGTCAAACATTCGTCTTGTACTCGTCTAAAATAAAATAATATCACTCGCTTTTTCATATCGAAATGCGCATGCGCGAAAATCGATGTTAAAGGTCACGAAACTACACAACAGAATAGGGTCTATATTTAGCTTAGAAACAGTTCCTACTTTAGATATTCATGGATTAACATTATTAAATGAATTCTACACAAATCAAGACATCTCTTTGAACATGAAAACAACATTTAGTAAGTTAAAATTGCTATTAAAAGGAGAATCCGAAATTGACCTCAATGATGACACATAATGTCTGCATTAGGGGGTGTTGGTTCACGTCTTGAAGGGACCACTTTTGTCTTCGTAAATAAGACAAAAAACTTAAATGCGAGTGAAATAAAAAAAACTGCAAACATTAAAAAATCGGAATATTTATTTCATTTTAGATGTGTCATTTATTAGTGTTCGTAAACAACCACAATTGTAATATGTTCAAATCATCTAGATTTGTTTCTTTCTAATAATAAGCCGCCCTCCCATGTGATTTCCGAAAACCTATTAAAAATAGAAGTCGCGGGCTTCTGCCCGGCGACTAATGACCTTGACATTATGTATTCATCATGCGACAGTTCATTTTACACGGACAATACATAGGAGCCGTTCCACGAGACACCCAACATAAGGACTCTGCGTAATGTATCGCAGGCTAATACTGGCCGGCACATTCCGTATCACGGGTACGGAGGAATAGAGTAATGATTCTTGACACAGAAAATCCACAGGAGGCGAAGATTGTCTGTCCGGGTTAGCCTGCGCGGCATGCTTTACGCAGAGGTCACAATATTGGTTTTCACGCGGAATGGCTCATATGCTTCCTACCATTTCACCTCTGGTTGACCTCTTGTTGACCTCTGGTTGATTATTTTCTCGGGATTTTGTTATGGCGTTGTCTGTCCTACCGTCTTTCCGACCGTCCGTCCGGAGTTATATCTAAGGCACGGGTGGCTCGTCAACATAACTTCACGGACCTAAACAAATGTCACAGTTCGTCAATCGTCAACATAACTTCACGGACCTAAACAAATGTCACAGTTCGTCAATCGTCAACATAACTTCACGGACCTAAACAAATGTCTCAGTTAGTCACTCGTCAACCTAACTTCACGGACCTAAACAAATGTCACAGTTCGTCACTCGTCAACCTAACTTCACGAACCTACATTTTTTTATCCAATCTCCATGATAAATCACCAGATTATTTACCTCCATCATATCCCAGTCATGTGTGAAGACCCGGTCATGTGTGAAGACCCAGTCATGTGTGAAGACCCAGTCATGTGTGAAGACCCAGTCATGTGTGAAGACCCAGTCATGTGTGAAGACCCGGTCATGTGGGATCCAAAACTAGGTAACAATGTGAAATTTTAGAAAAAACATTGTTAACACATTAGAGGCCATCTTTATAATCAAAACCTTATGAATCCAACAAACTAACTTGTTTGATATTGGTTTAAGCTAAAAATAAATTATTTTACCGTTTTAACACACAGTATTCAAGTTACTTAACTCTTTCAGCGCCGAATTGTTTAAAGTAGACTCTTCCGTGTTAAAAATCGGGCGGCTCTATTTCTCATGTAATAACAGTTTAGACAATTTGATAACTAAAAGGCAAACAATGCTGATTTCAGGTGAGACAGCTCGTTACGAGCTGTCTCACCTGAATCAGTATTGTTTGCAAAAACCTCAATATTAATAGAGTTAATAAAGTAGGTTACTCAGCGTAGGATAAACACAGTGTTTGTCTATCTGCATGTTTGTATAGGTAATGTAGGACACGGATCAACGGTCTGATTATGCTAACCATAGCTGCACTATACATGTAGTTTTGACATTTTCCTACAAACAGACACATTTTGATGCATCAGCTGCAGACAACTTTTGAAAGTGTGCCGGGTTCGATCTCGAGTCGCGGCAGTACGGTCATGGTGGAGTGACCTTGGACAAGGCACGTTTTCTAGCCTAGTACTGGTTTGTTTACCCAGGGATCATGAATAAGTGAACTGTCGCCGTGATATTACTGAAATAATGTTGAAAGCGGCGTAAAGCCCCAATAAAACAAACAAACAAACACCTTTTGAAAACTCGGAATAAGATCTGAAGCTCAGTCGGACAAAAATCACATCTATTTTCTGTATGTAACCTGGGATATTAACATTCATATATCAAAAAGTTATTTTCACAGAAAAGCATTGGACCATGATTTGGTGTCAGGCTATATTGAACGCTTGGCTGGTGTATCTATTTTAGTTGATTGGTTAAAGCACTTTAAAATCGACATTAACCCTTTCGAAAAAAAACAGACTTCTGAAGGCATTATAGCAAAATTGCTCAAAACGGCATAAACAATTAAATAATTTCGTTTCAATGAAAGGGAAAAAACGCCTTTACTTCGAAATATACTAAAACTGGTGTGGTAAGCGTCTGAAATTTGTAAATGTACATGTAGGTTATATACGTGTAGGTTATATACAACATTGTGAAACATCAGGAGTAATTCAGTTATCACGGCGTTGTATGTTGCAGATGAGATGTAAAAGAACATGAAAAGGAATAATACTTGAAAAAAATAAAAATATTGTGGCAAAAGGAGAAATTTCTCGTTTTGAGCAATTTCTCATTTGGTCACAATGTTTTCAAAATCCGTCTGCTGCTTAGGCGTCAGAAAGCGACTTTATGAGGGAAAGGATAAACTCCGCCCCCTACTGTCCGATTTCAATGGTGTAAACTGTATCGATAATTTACCAGTAACATTGTGTAGTCGCCACTCGTTATTTTACCAGTAACATTGTGTAGTCGCCACTCGTTATTTTACCAGTAACATTGTGTAGTCGCCACTCGTTATTTTACCAGTAACATTGTGTATTCACCACTCGTTATTTTACCAGTAACATTGTGTAGTCGCCACTCGTTATTTACCAGTAACATTGTGTAGTCGCCACTTGTTATTTACCAGTAACATTGGGCAGTCGCCACTCATTATTTACCAGTAACATTGTATAGTCGCCACTCGTTATTTACCAGTAACATTGTGTAGTCGCCACTCGTTATTTACCAGTAACATTGTGTAGTCGTTACTCGTTATTTACCAGTAACATTGTGTAGTCGCCACTCATTATTTACCAGTAATATTGTGTAGTCGTCACTCGTTATTTACCAGTAACATTGTGTAGTCGCCACTCGTTATTTACCAGTAACATTGTGTAGTCGCCACTCGTTATTTACCAGTAACATGGTGTAGACGCCACTCGTTATTTTACCAGTAACATTGTGTAGTCGCCACTCGTTATTTATAAGTAACATTGTGTAGTCGCCACTCGTTATTTACCAGTAACATTGTGTAGTCGCCACTCGTTATTTACCAGTAACATTGTGTAGTCGCCACTCGTTATTTACCAGTAACATGGTGTAGTCGCCACTCGTATTTACCAGTAACATGGTGTAGTCGCCACTCGTTATTTACCAGTAACATTGTGTAGTCGTCACTCGTTATTTACCAGTAACATTGTGTAGACGTCACTCGTTATTTACCAGTAACATTGTATAGTCGCCACTCGTTATTTACCAGTAACATTGTATAGTCGTCACTCGTTATTTATCAGTAACATTGTATAGTCGCCACTCGTTATTTACCAGTAACATTGTGTAGTCGCCACTCGTTATTTACCAGTAACATTGTGTAGTCGCCACTCGTTATTTACCAGTAACATTGTGCAGTCGTCACTCGTTATTTACCAGTAACATTGTGTAGTCGTCACTCGTTATTTACCAGTAACATTGTGTAGTCGCCACTCGTTATTTACCAGTAACATTGTGTAGTCGCCACTCGTTATTTACCAGTAACATGGTGTAGACGCCACTCGTTATTTTACCAGTAACATTGTGTAGTCGCCACTCGTTATTTATAAGTAACATTGTGTAGTCGCCACTCGTTATTTACCAGTAACATTGTGTAGTCGCCACTCGTTATTTACCAGTAACATTGCGTAGTCGCCACTCGTTATTTACCAGTAACATGGTGTAGTCGCCACTCGTATTTACCAGTAACATGGTGTAGTCGCCACTCGTTATTTACCAGTAACATTGTGTAGTCGTCACTCGTTATTTACCAGTAACATTGTGTAGACGTCACTCGTTATTTACCAGTAACATTGTATAGTCGCCACTCGTTATTTACCAGTAACATTGTATAGTCGTCACTCGTTATTTATCAGTAACATTGTATAGTCGCCACTCGTTATTTACCAGTAACATTGTGTAGTCGCCACTCGTTATTTACCAGTAACATCGTGTAGTCGCCACTCGTTATTTACCAGTAACATTGTGTAGTCGTCACTCGTTATTTACCAGTAACATTGTGTAGTCGTCACTCGTTATTTACCAGTAACATTGTGTAGTCGTCACTCGTTATTTACCAGTAACATTGTGTAGTCGTCACTCGTTATTTACCAGTAACAGTGTGTAGTTGTCACTCGTTATTTACCAGTAACAGTGTGTAGTCGTCACTCGTTATTTACCAGTAACATTGTGTAGTCGTCACTCGTTATTTACCAGTAACATTGTGTAGTCGTCACTCGTTATTTACCAGTAACATGGTGTAGTCGCCACTCGTTATTTACCAGTAACATTGTGTAGTCGTCACTCGTTATTTACCAGTAACATTGTGTAGTCGCCACTCGTCATCTGAAGCCTATCAATCCATATACGAGCCGTTCTATTAGCAAACCAACATAATGGTTTCAGTGTAATGTATCGATCCAGATCAGCCTGCACAGTCAGCGCAGGCTAATCCAGGCCGACACATTCCGTCTCCGGGGAATAATCATTCCTGAAACAGAAAACCTACGGGAGGCGAAAATTGTCTGCCCGTGTTAGCCTGTGCGGCATGCTTAACCTGATCCGGGTCGATACTTTCCGCATAGTCCATTATGTTGGTTTTCTCGCGGGGCGGCTCATTTTATAACCACGCGGATCTGACTTACCTGGCCCATATATTATTCGGATGAATAATTTCTGTTTAAGTTCAAAGTGGATTTGCTTTTGCGCTTAGGTACGCACTAAATTTATTTCTGTGTTATCGTTTTAGTTGTTAGTATTGTTCGCCGGAGGTTTATTCTAAAACACTGGGTAAGTGTATAGGTCAGAAAACTGCCCTGCGTCCAGGGAAACAATTTGGAAGCTCATGGTGGCCACTCAACCAATCTAATTACAGCTCCTTTATAATAGCTATATGATTTGATTGGTGGAATTGAAATCGTGAGCTACCAAAAAGGTTCACTGAATGCAGGATTGTCTACTCTTTATATTTGTCTTTCTATGTGGAAAAGCAGCCAGTTGCTTGGGAAGATTGTTGTGTGGAGTATTGGTGTGAGAAAACCAGGAAATGCATGAGTAGGTGAACTGGCCACCGTGATATAACTGAGAAATTGTTAAAAGCGGCGTTAAAACCCAATCAATCAATCGATCAATTATATTTGTCTTTGAGCCGTCCCGCGAGAAAACCAACAGTATGGCAACTGCGTAATGTATCGAACCAGATCAACCTGAGCAGTCCGCGGAGACTGATCCAGGCCGACACTTACCGTTTCAGGGGTATAGAGTAATGATTCCTGAAACATAAAATCCCCAAGAGGCGAATAGTATAAATAGTGCTTTGGTTGATCCGGGTCGATACTTTATGCAGAGTCGACAGTGTTGGTATCTCGCGAGACGGTTCATTTGTCCTTGAACTGGCAAGCCTTGGGCTTTCTCCGTCTATGTAATTTCATGTTCTTCATATGTTTCGAATTACAGGTAATTTATAGTAGCTATATAGGTTGAGTTGTGGAATTGAAATCATGAGCTACCAAACAGGTATTGAGAACGCATGTTTATCCTTGAAATTGCAAGTTGGGCTATCTCCGTCTATGTTTTTCAATGTTGTCTGCATAGGTTTGAAATTTGAAAGAGAGTCTTTATACTTGCTTTAAGTTTATGTGCAGGATTGTTTGTGCCTGGAACTAATTTCCAAAGGGACATGTTTAAATTAGGGACCCCTTTTTATTTTGAAACAAAATGGATATTTATTTTAAAATTATAAAGGGACATGGGAAATTGAAGGTGGGGAAATGTCCCAAAGACTCGTTCTTGGCACAACACCGATTTAAATTTGACCAAATTTTAAACCCTTTGAAAAAGTCTGATGAAAATATTGTCTTTGATTAATGGTACGATGTATGGTACGATTTATGAACAGAGTAAAAAACCATTATAGCAAAAGTAGTTTTTTTTTGTCCTTTTGTCAAATGCGTCAGAATGTGGGAAAGAGTTTTAATACTTGTGTGGTAACCCTTCCCCTAGTGCAGGCGTCATTTGACATAAGAGCCGTCCCGCGAGAAAACAAACATTGTGGACTCAGCGTAAAGCATCAACCCGGATCAGCATAAGCATGCCGCGCAGGCTTACCCGGATAGACACTTTTTGCCTCCTGTGGATTTTCTGTTTCAGGAATCATTACTCTATACCTAATTCCCCCTGAGATGGAATATGTCGGCCCGGATCAGTCTGCGTGGACTGCGCAGGCTGATCTGGATCGATACATTACGCAGAGACCATACTGTTGGTTTTCTTGTGGGACGGCTTATATATTCAGCAGGCGTCTTCTGAGAGCATTTAGTGTGGAAAGGAAAAACGATCGGAGAGATCAATGTCTCCCTTTCACAAGATATTTCCAATCCCGTAACAAAAGTGTACATGTACTTACAATTTTCTAGATAATCCAATGGTTTTTCTTCAAACATTTTCAAAGCAAACGACTCTCAAACTGGCATAGCAGGTAATTTGTTTTTATAATCGATGTGTTTATTTCGTTGCAGACAGACTCCGACTGAGCAGTGAGATAGATCAACGATGTTTACATTCAAGATAACGTTTGCACTTAGCAAGAAGCATTGTCGCCTATTAGTGATTTGCATACCAGTGTTACTCTTCGTTTTTGTGGTATATTCTGTGGTATTCAACGTCCACCTGTCTCCTTACTACGTTCAACACAGGGCGAGACTCTTTCCGGCAACTTTCAACATCTCCAGAGAATGCCAATGGAACACAAAGCCTCACAATTTCTCGGACTTTAAACCCCGCCCATTGGTGCTAATTGCGCATGCGCTGTCTGACATTTACGCGCAGTCCGGTATAAAATCTGTTTTACGTGACAGTTCATTGCTTCATGTATACCGACACATTCGAGCAGACGAAGATATGGACATTTGGATGATAATCCCGAAAAACATGACTTTATCAGACGGTTATGATCAAATTAAACGTGCTATAAGACAAAACCGTTCCTACGCCGACCTCGAATTTCAACACCAAAATATGGTTCTAATGAGTATTTTCTTCGAAATAAGTGATGCAGTTCGAATATCTTACAAAGGGGTCAAGGTCGTTGATATCAACGTTCTTCACGAGACTTTCATTAACGATCCTCATTTACAGACGCCATGTTTAAAACAAATGGAGTGTGGATTACGAGATGACGACCCTGATTTTCTAAGATATTTTCATTTCATCAAAACGAAAAATCTGTTCGAAAACTTGTGTAAATGTCGCTTTATGGACACGGAACTGTTCTGCGTGACGGCTGCGGCCGAATATTTACAGCTTCGATACGGAAATAACTTTAAAACACCAGTTGTCAAGAAAGACTTCGTCAGACCACGTGAACTGATATATGAAAGACCCTTTATATTCTGGAGAAACGTGGCCTCTAATGTCCCTGGTCTCAATAAAGTAAAATATTATTTCCAAGGTCACGTTGGGGAGAAATACAACCTTACAGACCTCTGAAAATGAACGGGATGACGTTCAACGCTTTCCCACATACAACAATTCTGAAGCAGACGACTTTGAAAACAGAGTGACAAAAGTCTAAAAAAAAATCTCCATAAAAGATAGCTAAATTGTTAAATTAAGTTGAAAGCATTGTGGCCAAAGGAGAAATTGCTCATCATGAGCAATTTCACCTTTGGCCCCAATGTTTTCAAAAGCCGGCTGCTGCTATTGCGCCAAAATGCGTCTGCATGTGGGAAAGGGGGTAATTAAGCGTCATAATTGTAAGAATCACAAAAACTAAATCCCATTGATAGATTTTGAGTGTCTCCCATTTGCGAATTATGGAGATATTTCGTTTTAAAGTTTAAAAAAAAAATTGACTTCGGAATCATCCAAATCTACTCACTTGATTTATTTATTCAAAAAGGAAATATTTTGTCATGTTTGAGAGCAATGGAGCGGTTTATGAGATGTTATTCTGAAGCCAAATAGGGATATTGTGACATTTTGGAAGGGAGATAGGACGCCAAAAGAGGGAGTCTCTTTTGAAACGTCTTGATATAACTGAACACTTGTTGAAAGCGGTGTAAAACACCAAACAATCAATCAATCGATCGATATCACTTCATGTTGAATATATGTTGTCCAAAGTATAACTTATACATGATTCCGACATATTTTGTCTAAAGTTTAACATATCTTATTTATATCACTTCTGCTTTTATGTACCCTTATAGATGTTGTCTAACGTTAAACATATACTATTTATACCACTTCTGCTTTAATGTATCCTTATATATGTTGTCTAAAGTTAAACATATACTATTTATATCACTTCTGCTTTAATGTATCCTTATATATGTTGTCTAAAGTTAAACATATACTATTTATATCATTTCTGCTTAAATGTACCCTTATATATGTGGTCTAAAGTTAAATATATATACTATTTATATCATTTCTGCTTTAATGTATCATTATATATGTTGTCTAAAGTTAAACATATCCTATTTATATCAGTTCTGCTTGCATATACTATTTATATCATTTCTGCTTTAATGTATCCTTATATATGTGGTCTTAAGTTAAACATATACTATTTATATCACTTCTGCTATAATGTACCCTTATAAATGTTGTCTAAAGTAAAACATATACTATTTATATCATTTCTATGCTAAGGTATCCTTATATATGATGTTCAAAGTTAAACACATATAATTTGATATCATTTCTGCGCTAGGGTATCCTTATATATGTTGTTCAAATTTAAACACATATAATTTGAAATCATTTCTGCGCTAAGGTATCCTTATATATGTTGTTCAAATTTAAACACATATAATGTGGTATCATTTCTGCGCTAAGGTATCCTTATACGTAGGGAAGTGATATGGAAACAAATTGTTTAACCTCTCCTTACATGTATATCCTTTTCAAATATTAAATAAATACATAAATATCTCTTGTTGACTACGCTATCGTTTTATATTTTGTCAAAAATATAACACATACTTTAATATGACTTCTAATTATCCGAACATTATAAATGTTGTCAAAAGTTATGCAACTACTTGTTATAACACTTCTACACTCACTCTCCCTAACGTCATGGTGTAGCTTCCTATAGGTCCTGTATGACACGGCCGACACATTTTGTTGCGAAATCGAAAATTGAAAATGCCAATACTGCAATTAAAGGATGAAATGTAAGGATCTTACAATTCTTGTAAAACAAAATAATTTGAACGAAACATACGATAAAAAGTACCTCTAATGATCAAGTTGCAAATATGTCGACACTCCCACAATAGTTCCTAGTACTTACCCTACACATAATGTTAAGCCAAGCTACGTCCCTGAAAGTTGTAATTTAGTGTGAAAAGCAATCCAGTGCTAAAATCATACAAGGTAAAGAGTGCAGTAGCAATTCCGATAGCTCGTATGAACAATCAGACAGCTGTTATGGGCCGTTCCACGAGAAACCCAACTTTATGGTCTCAGCGTAAAGTATCGACCCAGATCAACCTAATCATGCCGCGAATGCTAATCCGGGCCGACACATTCCGTCTCAGGGGCATAGAGGTAAAGAGTAATGATTCCTGAAACAGACAATCCACAGGAGGCGAAAAGTGTCTATCCGGGTAAGCCTGCGCGGCATGCTTAGGCTGATCTGGGTCGATACATTAATCAGATACCATAATGTTGGTTTTCTCTCGGGACGGCTCATAATATGCAGTTTTTTAAAGATAAATCCGTTCCAGAAATGGTTCGGGGAAGACGATTATATTCGGATTTCCTATGTAATGTTCATCGGAATGTCCACTGAATTAATTTACATTGCATCGAAATGCACCGTTGCAGTTTACATGAGTTGTATGCTTGACCATAATTAATGCTGATGTTTTTTTTTAAATTTTGTACCTTTATAATATTTTGGTATTAGTCATTACATATTGAATTTGTTTTGATAATGTTCTCATGTTTTACATACACATCACCTATAATTCAGTGAGAGCGAAACACATCACTTTAGTATTTGTGGGAGACAATTACTAACGGCTTTGGCGCAGACCTGGACATGTGGGATCCAAAACTAGGTAACAATGTGAACATTTAGAACAAACATTAACACATGAGAGTCTATCTTCATCATCCAAACGTTATGAATCCCAGTAAGTTTTGAATCTAGTTCAAATGTTCTACAATTTTTATTTTTGGCGACGGATCTCAATTCAACGAACTAACTTGTTTGACATTGGTTTGAGCTAAAAAATAAATTCTCTTACCGTTTAAACAAGCCGTAATCAAGTTACTTAACAAGAAGAATTTTGATGCAAAGCATCAAAGACGCCGCGCATGATTTTGAAGCATGACTTAAAGGAAGCAGATGCAGATCAGTACATTTAAATAACCTGTGCAAGCAGACAGGATGTAAATAGTTCGAGCAAGAAGGCCAAATGTCCCTTTGTTTTAAACAAAAAGGCCAAGATGTGCCTATATTGCTCACCTGGCTACCATAGCCTATATAAAAAGGTTACCAATAGCAGACAGGGTCAATATTGACGTAGGGATTAAACGTTTTATATGCTACGATCTATGTGATATTCAGCATGTGAAGTTTAGTCGTGAAATGACAAGTTTAGTCCTGAAACCATTTGGTTTACGGTTTGCTTAACATTCACTGCAACTATAATGTGTCATACAAGCTGAAGTCTCTCAAGTGTGTTTTTTACCAATAAACTGTTTTAAATCCTCTAACTAGATGCATTAGATAACAAACAAACATACGTGCTTAAATATTAATATATATTAAGGTTTATTGCCTCTAGTTATAAGTTAAGTGTGACACAAGCTTTGGAAGGAGAGGGGGACGTCTATTCTCCTTTCAGTTAAGCAGAAGTATTGTAGCAAAAACTAGGAGTATATAAACAAAAAATACGAAGTAATTAAAACAAAAAGCAGATATTTATGATCAAGATTGAGCATTATGAAAGTTCACATGTATAGTCAACATGTAGCAAGAATTATTAAGTCTGTTTTGTTTGTTTGTAATGTCACTTTAATCGTTTTGAACATGCCAGTAGAAAACTGAAAAATAAACAAAAGAAAATGGTCAAGTCAGTTCCCCAAGAGCAAATAGCGAAAACTAGTTGGTACGAATCGTTCATATCGAACGAAACATTAGAAACCGGGTACGAATCCAATGAATTTTAGAAATCGGATGAAATCGTAAAAACAGCGAAGTATTCATAACGGAAGGAAGCAGAAACAACTTAATTACTCTATGGGAACCGATGACACCTCGTCGTCTATTCAATAAGAATGACCAAAATCACCAAGCGATGACATGCTGCATTTACAAATAGAACGGGTCACGTTACGGTCATGCCTATTGCATAGTTGGGATAACGTTGTTTTTACAGTTTCTAGAATTATACTGTAATATGTAGTTATTAAAATGAATCATCATTGATTTTTTAAAGATTACCCATTTATATAAAAATCTCAATATTGTAAATAGGCAAAAACATCGCCAGAAACATTTTTCTGAGCTTTGATGAATCGGGTCGTAAACCAAACTATAAAAACAGCGTAGCCTATGAAATTAGGGGAAAGTTATTAAATACCCATTAGATGCTTCTTAAGTTTTGTTATAACGGTAGAAGACATGCCTATTTTGTATCTGTTTGTGTCTTAAATAATTTTATACAATTTATTGATTCATAAAGGTTTTTGTTTTCAAACAAACAACAGAGGTTTTCTTAACAATAATAACATTGGTTTCTCCCTTTTTGATTACGTCACCCTATGGTACACAATTAAAACCTATCCCATACTGACGCCGCGCTTCCACGCGGCGTCAATAAAGTAGGTTACCGTAGGAGAAACACATTTTTTGTCTATTTGTATGTGTGTATAGGTAGCGTAGGACACAGATCAACAGTCTGATTATGCTAACCATAGCTGCACTTTATTTTTGACATTTTCCTACAAACAGACAACTTTTGAAAACTCGATATATTGTAAGTAAGATCTGAAGCTCATTCGGACAAGATCACATCTATTTTCTGTTCATATAACCTGGGATAACATGCCACGAGCAAACCAACATTGTGGATTCTGCGTAAAGTATTGTCCCGGATCAGCCTAAGCATGCGGCGCAGGCCAACCCGGGCAGACACTTTCGCCTCCTGTGGATATTCTATTTCAGGAATCATTACTCTATACATCTATAACCATTAGACAGAAAATGTCGACCCGGATCAACCTGCTCGGACTGCGCAGGCTGATCAGGGTCGACATATTACGCAGATACCATAATGATGGTTTTCTCATGGAAGGGCTCATATATATCATGCACGTTTTGCCATTGCAAATTTAAAGGTAAAAACACATTCATTTTCATAGAAAAGCATTGGACCATGATTTGGTTTCAGGCTATCTTGATCGCTTGGCTGGTGTATCTATTTTAGGATCGCAAACTGTTAGTTCATTAGTTAGAATACCTTAAAATCGACATTAACCCTTTCGCACAAACACACTTCTGAAAACATTATAGCAAAACGAGAAATTGCTCAACACGGAATAAACAATTTAAATAATTTCGTTTCAATGAAATGTAAAACCGCCTTCACTTCGAAATATACTAAAACTGGTGTGTTAAGCGTCGGACATTTGAAAATGGGCGTCCCAGGTTCGATCCCCACTTGCGGTGGTCATGGTGGAGTTCACTTGGGCAAGGCACATCTTCTAGTCTAGTACCAGTTTGTTTACCCAGGCTAGAATATGTGCCTTGCAAGATCATGATAAGAATAAGTGAACTGACTCCGTGATGTAACTGAAATAATGTTTAAAACGTCGTAAATCCTAATAAAACATGTCCACATTCCATCAACGATACTTTCTTACTACTTAGCGCTAAGAAATACTTAAAAACTTAAGAGCATATGTAATAATTTGTGTTTTCCTAATAAGATTGCCTAAATGTTTCATTTCTTGACTTGTATTGTTAGAGAATAACTCATTAAGTCTCAATAGTCATTTACTTTTGTAATGCTGTTATATGCTTTAACCTTACTTACGCTTAAACTTAAGATTTTAACCCTTTCCCTCATATAGACGCTTTCTGACGCCTCTGCAGCAGACGGATTTTTGAAAACATAGTGACAAAAGAAGAAATTGCACAAAACGTGCAATTTCTCCTTTTGCCACAATGTTTTCCACTTTTTTCCATAGGTTATCCATTCAATTATGGAGATTTTCTATGTTTTGACAAAATACGTTCTAAGTCGTCTGCTGCATAATTGTCGTATGAGGGAAAGGGTTATGTACCACTTAGCGTTAAGTATGGCTGGTGGACTTTCATGTAAAGTGGTATCATACCTTTAAATAAACGTCATTTTTGACGTCTAGAAACGTATGCTTTTGTGACAATAACAGTGTGGATAAAGAAATCGCTATTTCTGTCTCGTTTGAACAGCAATAACACCAAAGTGTAGAGAATAAAGTTATACGTGTCTAGATATTAATTCCATGACGATTCAGATAACAAAAAAAGATGTTTAATGAAAATTTCTCTGGAATATTTTAAAAGTAATTACATTATTTTTAATTCATTAAAAATGTTCCAGAGAGATTTGTTTAAGAAATACATACATTTACGAGCACCCTTTCTGCTAAAAGTAACCAATTTTCACTGGTGTGAGAAAACCAGGAAATACATGAGCAGGTGAACTGGCCGCCGTGATATGACTGAGAAATTGTTAAAAACGGCGTTAAAGCCCGATCAATCAATCAGTGGAGTAGATTTTTAGTGAAACTGAATGCCGTTTTACCTATGTCGCGCGTCGGAACGCTCACTGCGATACTTAAAACTGAAACGCAGTTAGCGTAATCAGGGACACTATATTAATATAGTGTCCCTGGCGTAATTAAAATTGACGCCCTCTTCTTCACAGTAATCATCAATTTGATGGTATCATGAAATCTACTCCTGACTAAAAATGGATATTTTGATTTAGTTATTTTATTGCAAATTATTAGTCGCCGGGCAGAAGCCCGCGACTTCTATTTTTAATAGGTTTTCTGAAATCACATGGGAGGGGGATTATTATTAGAAAGAAACACATTTAGATGTCTTGAACATATTACAATTGTGTTTGTTTAAAAACACTTAGTAATGACACATCTAAAATGAAATAAATATTCCGATGTTTTAGGTATTTTCAGTTTCTTTATTTTGACTCGCATTTATGTTTTTTTGTTTTATTTACGAAGACAAAACAGTTCCTTTTAGCTAGACTGGTATACTTTATTTTACACTATATACTACATGTAATCAAAAGGAGATAACTACAAACCTTTACGTCGCAGTCTAATTTGTTTACTTACGCGCACCTGCGTGACTCGCGAATACCAACTGCGTAGATCAATCTCCTTTGCAGAGAGCCGCTCTTTACACTCACTTACAAATAGTAAATTATAGGTGATTCAAAATGTTTATTTGGTTCGAAACAAATGAAGAAAAGAACAAACCGAGATCAAACTGGTTTTAATGGAAAAATGACTTTGAACGAACACTCTCTGCCTATAAAGAGAGTTTCAAGAACGACACCACTGCGAATAAGAAATAATCGGGTCTTTCGTACAAAATTATTTCGTCCTTGACAATTTTAAATGTGTCATTTAATTCCCTAAAGGCATATTGCTTCCGATCTGCATATTGTTATGCATCATTGACACAAGGGCGCTCATCATAATATAATTTTAAAACATGAGTAGTTTGTTATTTTCATTATAAAAAAGGAAGGAAAGAATTAAAATAAATTAACATGTTGTAGGTTATATACATGTAGGTTATATACATGTAGATTATATACCTGTAGGTTATATACCTGTATGTTATATACATGTAGGTAATATACATGTAGGTTATATACATTCAGGTTATATACATGTAGGTTAGATACATGTAGGTTATATACATGTAGGTTATGTACATGTAGGTTATATACATGTAGGTTATATACATGCAGGTTATATACATGTAGGTTATATACATGTAGGTTATATACATGTAGGTTATACACATGAAGGTTATATACATGTAGATTATATACATGTATGTTCGATACATGTAGGTTATATACATGTAGGTTATATACCAGTAACATTGTGAAACATTCAGCAGTAGTTCAGTTATCACGGCGTTGTATGTTGCATTTGAGTTGTATGTGGAAAAGGTTTAACCCTTTCCCACATTCATCCAATCTGCAGCTCACGAATGCGAACACTTCTTTGAAAAAAACATGGAAATGAATTATTCTTGAAAAAAATAAAAATATTGTGGCAAAAGGAGGAATTTCAGAAAGCGACTATATGCGGGAAAGGATAAACCCCGCCCCCTACTGTCCGATTTCAATGGTGTAAATTGTATCGGTTACTTGCCAGTGACATTGTGTAGTCGCCACTCATTATTTACCGTTAACATTGTATAGTCGCCACTCGTTATTTACCAGTAACATTGTGTAGTCGCCACTCGTTATTTACTAGTAACATTGTGTAGTCGCCACTCGTTATTTACTAGTAACATTGTGTAGTCGCCACTCGTTATTTACCAGTAACATTGTGTAGTCGCCATTCGTTATTTACCAGTAACATTGTGTAGTCGCCACTCGTTATTTACCAGTAACATTTTGTAGTCGCCACTCGTTATTTACTAGTAACATTGTGTAGTCGCCACTCGTTATTTACTAGTAACATTGTGTAGTCGCCACTCGTTATTTACCAGTAACATTGTGTAGTCGCCACGCGTCATCTGAAGTCTATCAATCCATATACGAGCCGTTATATTAGAAAACCAACATAATGGTTTCAGCACAGTCAGCTCAGGATAATCCAGGCCGACACATTCCGTCTCCGGGGAATATAGGTAAAGAGTAATAATTCCTGAAACAGAAAACCTACAGGAGGCGAAATTGTCTGTCCGGGTTAGCCTGTGCGGCATGCTTAGGCTGATCTGGATCTATACTTTACGCAGAGTCCATAATGTTGGTTTTCTCGCGGGACGGCTCATTTTATAAACACGCGGATCTGACTTACCTGGCCCATATACTACCTGACCCATATATTATTCGGATGAATAATTTCTGTTTAAGTTCAGAGTGTATTTTTTTTCTTCTTTGAAGTGCTGAACTTAGGTACGCACTTAATTTATGTATGTGTTATATTTTTTAGTTTTGTGGAAGGATGTTAGTATTGTTCGCCGGAGGTGTATTCTAAAACACTGGGAAACGGGGTAGGTCAGAAAACTGCCCTGCGTCCAGGGAAACAATTTGGAAGCTCATGGTGGCCAATTAACCAATCTAATTACAGCTCCTTTATAGTAGCTATATGATTTGATTGGTGGAATCGTGAGCTACCCAAAAAGGTTCACTGAATGCAGGATGGTCTACACTTTATATTTTCCTTGAACTAGTCAGTTGGGCTTTCTCCATCTATGTTCCATGTTCTTCATACTGTATGTTTCGAATTACAGGTACTTTATAGTAGCTATATAAGTTGAGTTGTGGAATTGAAATCGTGAGCTACCAAACGGGTTCAATGAGCGCATGTTTATCCTTGAAATTGCAAGTTGGGTCTCCGTCTTTATTTTTCAATGCTTTCTTCATATGCTTGAAAATTGAAAGAGAAAGTTTTTATACTTTCTTTAAGATTATGTGCAGGATTGTTTCTGCCTAGAACTAATTTCCAAAGGTACATGTTTAAATTTGGGACCCCTTTTTATATTGAAACAAAATGGATATTTATTTTCAAAGTATAAAGGGACATGGGAAATTGAAGGTGGGGAAATGTCCCAAAGACTCGTTCTTGGCACAACACTGATTTAAATTTGACCAAATTTTAAACCCTTTGAAAAAGTGTGATGAAAATTTTGTCCTTGATTAATGGTACGATGTATGGTACGATTTATGAACAGAGTAAAAAAACCATTATAGAAAAAGTAGTTTCTTTTTGTCCTTTTGTCAAATGCGTCAGAATGTGGGAAAGAGTTAAACTACATTAATACTTGTGTGGTAACCCTTCCCATAGTGCAGGCGTCATTTGGCATATGAGCCGTCCCGCGAGAAAACAAACATTGTGGACTCAGCGTAAAGCATCGACCCGGATCAGCATAAGCATGCCGGGCAGGCTTACCCGGATAGACACTTTTAGCCTCCTGTGGATTTTCTGTTTCAGGAATCATTACTCTATACCTAATTCCACCTGAGACGGAATATGTCGGCCCGGATCAGTCTGCGCGGTATGCGCAGGCTGATCGGGATCGATACATTACGCAGAGGCCATACTGTTGGTTTTCTTGTGGGACGGCTTATATATTCAGCAGGCGTCTTCTGAGAGCATTTAGTGTGGAAAGGAAAAACGATCGGAGAGAGATCAATGTCTCCCTTTCACAAGATATTTCCAATCCCGTAACAAAAGTGTACATGTACTTACAATTTTCTAGATAAGTCAATGGTTTTTCTTCAAACATTTCCAAAGCAAACGACTCTCAAACTGGCATAGCAGGTAATTTGTTTTTATAATCGATGTGTTTATTTCGTTGCAGACAGACTTCGACTGAGCAGTGAGATAGATCAACGATGTTTACATTCAAGATAACGTTTGCACTTAGCAAGAAGCATTGTCGCCTATTAGTGATTTGCATACCAGTGTTACTCTTCGTTTTTGTGGTAAATTCTGTGGTATTCAACGTCCATCTGTCTCCTTACTACGTTCAACACAGGGCGAGACTCTTTCCGGCAACTTTCAACATCTCCAGAGAATGCCAATGGAACACAAAGCCTCACAATTTCTCGGACTTTAAACCCCGCCCATTGGTGCTAATTGCGCATGCGCTGTCTGACATTTACGCGCAGTCAGGTATAAAATCTGTTTTACGTGACAGTTCATTGCTTCATGTATACAGACACATTCGAGCAGACGAAGATATGGACATTTGGATGATAATCCCGAAAAACATGACTTTATCAGACGGTTATGATAAAATTAAACGTGCTATAAGACAAAACCGTTCCTACGCCGACCTCGAATTTCAACACCAAAATATGGTTCTAATGAGTATTTTCTTCGAAATAAGTGACGCAGTTCGAATATCTTACAAAGGGGTCAAGGTCGTTGATATCAACGTTCTTCACGAGACTTTCATTAACGATCCTCATTTACAGACGCCATGTTTGAAACAAATGGAGTGTGGATTACGAGATGACGACCCTGATTTTCTAAGACATTTTCATTTCATCAAAACTAAAAATCTGTTCGAAAACTTGTGTAAATGTCGCTTTATGGACACGGAACTGTTCTGCGTGACGGCTGCGGCCGAATATTTACAGCTTCGATA
This sequence comes from Serripes groenlandicus, assembly GCA_031761405.1. Taxonomy (NCBI): domain Eukaryota; kingdom Metazoa; phylum Mollusca; class Bivalvia; order Cardiida; family Cardiidae; genus Serripes; species Serripes groenlandicus. The sequence goes on along the minus strand of JASEVX010000009.1, from coordinate 51,259,457 downwards.
CGGAAATAACTTTAAAACACCAGTTGTCAAGAAAGACTTCGTCAGACCACGTGAACTGATATATGAAAGACCCTTTAAATCCTGGAGAAACGTGGCCTCTAATGTCCCTGGTCTCAATAAAGTAAAATATTATTTCCAAGGTCACGTTGGGGAGAAATACAACCTTACAGACCTCTGAAGATGAACGGGATGACGTTCAACGCTTTCCCACATACAACCATTCTGAAGCAGACGACTTTGAAAACAGAGTGACAAAAGTCTAAAAAAAATCTCCATAAAAGATAGCTTAATTGTTAAATTAAGTTGAAAACATTGTGGCCAAAGGAGAAATTGCTCATCATGAGCAATTTCACCTTTGGCCTCAATGTTTCCAAAAGCCGTCTGCTGTTATTGCGCCAAAATGCGTCTGCATGTGGGAAAGGGTTAATTAAGCGTCATAATTGTAAGAATCACAAAAACAAAATCCCATTGATAGATTTTGAGTGTCTCCCATTTGCGAATTATGGAGAGATTTCGATGTAAAAGTTTTAAAAAAAAATTGACTTCGGAATAATCCAAATCTACTAACTTGATTTATTTATTCAAAAAGGAAATATTTTGTCATGTTTGAGAGCAATGGATCGGTTTGTGAGATGTTATTCTGAAGCCAAATAGGGAGATTGGGACATTTTGGAAGGGAGATTGAGCGCCCAAAGAGGAAGTCTCTTTTGAAACGTCTTGATATAACTGAACAATTGTTGAAAGCGGTGTAAAACACCATACAATCAATCAATCGATCGATATCACTTCATGTTGAATATATGTTGTCCAAAGTATAACTTATACATGATTCCGACATATTTTGTCTAAAGTTTAACATGTCTTATTTATATCACTTCTTCTTTTATGTACCCTTATAGATGTTGTCTAACGTTAAACATATACTATTTATACCACTTCTGCTTTAATGTATCCTTATATATGTTGTCTAAAGTTAAACATATACTATTTATATCACTTCTACGCTAGGCTGCACTTCAGGTCTTTTGCAACACAGTCATGTTATTTGAAATTGAATTGGTCACTACCCTTAAATCATGTACATGGTGTGCTCTTAATATTATGTTTGTACAGAAGTAGAAAACAAAAATAATCATAAAACACTCATTGGCATCCGCGATATTTGGGGCTACCAGCTTCCAAATCTGGTAGCCCAGTGGGATACCAAACAATTCTGAAATTTGTCGGACACTGTAGGGTATCCTTATATATGTTGTTCAAAGTTAAACACCTATAATTTGATATCACATCTACGTTAGGGCATCCTTATATATGTTGTTCAAAGTTAAACACCTATAATTTGATATCACGTCTACGCTAGGGTATCCTTATATATGTTGTTCAAAGTTAAACACCTATACTATTTGATATCACTTCTACGCTAGGGTATACTTATATTGTTCAAAGTTAAACACATATAATTTGATATCACTTCTACGCTAGGGTATCCTTATATATGTTGCTCAAAGTTAAACACCTTTAATTTGATATCACTTCTACGCTAGGGTATCATTATATATGTTGTTCAACGTTAAACACATATAATTTGATATCACTTCTACGCTAGGGTATCATTATATATGTTGCTCAAAGTTAAACACCTTTAATTTGATATCACTTCTACGCTAGGGTATCATTATATATGTTGCTCAAAGTTAAACACCTATAATTTGATATCACTTCTACGCTAGGGTATCATTATATATGTTGCTCAAAAGTAAACACCTTTAATTTGATATCACTTCTACGCTAGGGTATCATTATATATGTTGTTCAAAGTTAAACACCTATAATTTGATATCACTTCTACGCTAGGGTATCATTATATATGTTGCTCAAAGTTAAACACCTTTAATTTGATATCACTTCTACGCTAGGGTATCATTATATATGTTGCTCAAAGTTAAACACCTATAATTTGATATCACTTCTACGCTAGGGTATCCTTATATATGTTGTTCAAAGTTAAACACATATAATTTGATATCACTTCTACGCTAGGGTATACTTATATATGTTGCTCAAAGTTAAACACCTTTAATTTGATATCACTTCTACGCTAGGGTATCATTATATATGTTGCTCAAAGTTAAACACCTTTAATTTGATATCACTTCTACGCTAGGGTATCATTATATATGTTGCTCAAAGTTAAACACCTATAATTTGATATCACTTCTACGCTAGGGTATCCTTATATATGTTGTTCAAAGTTAAACACATATAATTTGATATCACTTCTACGCTAGGGTATACTTATATATGTTGCTCAAAGTTAAACACCTTTAATTTGATATCACTTCTACGCTAGGGTATCATTATATATGTTGCTCAAAGTTAAACACCTATAATTTGATATCATTTATGCGCTAGGGTATCCTTATATATATTGTTAACATTTAAACACCTATAACTTGATATCATTTCTGCGCTATGGTATCCTTATATATGTTGTTCAAAGTTAAACACCTATAATTTGATATAATTTCTGCGCTAAGGTATCCTTATATATGTTGTTCAAATTTAAACACCTATAATTTGATATCATTTCTACGCTAGGGTATCATTATATATGTTGTTCAAAGTTAAACACCTATAATTTGATATCATTTCTACGCTAGGGTATCATTATATATGTTGTTCAAAGTTAAACACATATTATTTGATATCACTTCTACGCTAGGGTATACTTATATATGTTGCTCAAAGTTAAACACCTTTAATTTGATATCACTTCTACGCTAGGGTATCATTATATATGTTGCTCAAAGTTAAACACCTATAATTTGATATCATTTATGCGCTAGGGTATTCTTATATATATTGTTAAAATTTAAACACCTATAACTTGATATCATTTCTGCGCTAGGGTATCCTTATATATGTTGTTCAAAGTTAAACATATATAATTTGATATCATTTATACGCTAGGGTATCCTTATATATGTTGTTCAAAGTTAAACACCTATAATTTGATATCATTTCTACGCTAGGGTATCCTTATATATGTTGTTCAAAGTAAAACACATATAATTTGATATCTCGCGAGACGGTTCATTTGTCCTTGAAATGGCAAGTTGGGCTTTCACCGTCTATGTAATTTCATGTTCTTCATATGTTTCAAATTACAGGTAATTTATAGTAGCTATATGATTTGATTGGTGGAATTGAAATCGTGAGCTACCAAAAAGGTTCACTGAATGCAGGATTGTCTACTCTTTATATTTGTCTTTGAGCCGTCCCGCGAGAAAACCAACAGTATGGCAACTGCGTAATGTATCGAACCAGATCAACCTGCGCAGTTTATATATTTTGTCAACAGTTATACAACTTCTTTTTATAACACTTCTACACACCCTCGACAAAAGGCATGGCGTAGCTTCCTATAGGCCCTGTATGACACGGCCGACACATTTTGTTTCGAATTCGGGAGTCGAAAATGCCAATACTGCAACAAAAATATCAAATGTAAGCCATCTTGGAACTTTTTGTAAAACATAATTACTTGAACGAAACATACGATAAAAAGTACCTCTAAGGATCAAGTTGCAAATATGTCGACACTCCCACAATAGTTCCTAGTACTTACCCTACACATAATGTTAAGCCAAGCTACGTCCCTGAAAGTTGTAATTTAGTGTGAAAAGCAATCCAGTGCTAAAATCATACAAGGTAAAGAGTGCAGTAGCAATTCTGATAGCTTGTATGAGCAATCAGACAGCTGTTGTGAGCCGTTCCACGAGAAACCCAACGTTATGGTCTCAGCGTAAAGTATCGACCCAGATCAACCTAATCATGCCGCGAATGCTAATCCGGGCCGACACATTCCGTCTCAGGGGGTTAGAGGTAAAGAGTAATGATTCCTGAAACAGACAATCCACAGGAGGCGAAAAGTGTCTATCCGGGTAAGCCTGCGCGGCATGCTTAGGCTGATCTGGGTCGATACTTTAATCAGAGTCTATAATGTTAGTTATCTCTCTGGACGGCTCATAATATGCAGTTTTCTAAAGATAAATCCGTTCCAGAAATGGTTCGGGGAAGACGATTATATTCGGATTTCCTATGTAATGTTCATCGGAATGTCCACTGAATTAATTTACATTGCATCGAAATGCACCGTTGCAGTTTACATGAGTTGTATGCTTGACCATAATTAATAATGATGATTTTTTTTTTAAATTTTGTACTTATATATTATTTTTTGATTAGATTAAATATTGAAATTGTTGTGATAATGTTCTCATGTTTTACAAACCCATCTCCTATAATTCAGTGAGAGAGAAACACATCACTTTAGTATTTGTGGGGAGACAATTACTAACGGCTTTGGCGCAGACCTGGTCATATGGCACAATGATTGTCATGCAAAAAAACAGGGGGAGACAATGTACCAACTGTTTAAGCCGTACTAATTGTTGACTAATTTGATTGTTATCTGCTCTTGTTATCATTTTGCTAATTGGCGGAAATTACCGGACATTTGTGTAACATTCGGTATGTATACATCGATAGTGCGGCCGGAGGGCAGTAGAGAGAGATACACAGGGTACGTTCAACATGGGATTATAGGGTAATACAACTAGGGTGTTATGATATCGATATTTTTTAATCAATTTACCAATAAATAGTCGAGCCGGTTTTTTTCATCATTATCAATTTCATAATACATGTACATTGTTACAGACATGCAGCTCTTTTTTTTTGTTATTATTCATAACGAAATAATAGTGTCAATATTGTATATATAATTATTCGTTCCTCCATAAGTGTGTTTCCTCTTTGCAATAGAGAGCATCAATTAACAAATTAGATCCATCAATTATGGTTTTATTTTGTTAAAAAAAAAAAGTCGAAAACAATGCAAAAAGAATTCAAATGTCTCGTAACGAGCTATCTCAATTATTCTAACACTTATTTCAAATATTTGTGAACTTGTGCGTTTTAGTCCATTTGTAAATATGGCTGAGCCTAACAGACGTAACCTCCCGTTCTAGAAAATATGGAAAACAAATTAGGAAAAAATAGACTTATATAAATTAAATTAAATACCGTAAAAATATCGTTAAAAACCTGGTATAGATCTATATGATAAATATATATTTCTGAGTATATCTGTTTAGGACAATAACACAACCTTATTATGTGAGTGGGGGTAATGCCTATTAAAGTTCAGTTAATACAAGTCTACTTTTTTTTCGTGCAATGGATCAGTTCAATGATTTTTTTTTTTTTTTTACGCAATTTTGTACAAACTCCTAGTTTTTGGAAGGTGATTATTATGTAATAATAATCTTCTTCCTATGGGATTGCACACTGACCTTAATGGAATATGCCCTATAACACACATCCTCTCTATAAACTATATGATCTCTTCATACATACGCTAGTTAATATAGTTCGCAAAAATCAATGTAAATTCATACTTAAAGTGTTTTCATGTACAATCAGAGAGTGGCGGGGGTAGTCCAGTGGTTAACACACTGGACTGTCAATCCAGAGGTCTTGGGGTTCAAATCCCGGTCCAGGTTCTGGAAATTTGAGGGATGCTTTTAAGCGTCCCCCACTCAACTAGAGGTTAAGTACTGGTCCTTTCCAGGAAAAATAACCTCGCGTGTATCGGTGCTATACACCGGGCACGTAAAAAGAACCAAGGGGTCTTTTCGGAAAGAGCTAGGGTATCGCACCCGGACTCCCTTGTATCTAACTTTGTCTGCTCGCCAAATAGTTAATTCTGCACGGCGAGGGTAAATAAAAAACAAATAATAATAATCAGTTTGATGTAGAAACTGGTTTGGACAATTAAATTTTCAAACAATTCATGTTTTTGTGGCTTTGAAAATTAAAATTGATTTTGATTTTCCAAATACACATCTTTCTGTGGTAAACATTGTTACCTGTATATTCTTACGCGCCACGCTTTCACCGATTCACCGGATCAGATATGCATTACACGAACTAGGGTCAATTCGAGGACATACCGTGTCGTAAGGTAGTTTCCCCAAAATATGCTAATCTATCCTTAATTACGACCTTTCAGTTATGTTCTTTATATTTCCTCTAGCATTTTCATTTATAGGTTTTTACATCAGTTATATATATATTATATGTATATATATATTTACTAATTGAAACGTTGTGGGGAAAAAAGGAAAAAAATCCCTCTCAGATATTTTCAAAATCTTCTGCTGCATTTGGAGTCCTGGATAAATTTCTTATGTTTTGTCACAATGTTGTCAATAGTTTGTGTGCCTAGGGAGAAATGTTAGTTATCTGGTAATTCACGAATGGTGTGTTCTCCCGAACGACTACTGGACTAAATATGTATAAGGGGATTATGGGGGGGGGGGGGGGGGGGGGGGGGGGGGGGTCATTCTAAATGGTAAATTACAGAATGATTATATAAAAAAGGATTGATTGCTTTAACGCCGTTTTCAACAATGGTTCAGTCATATCACGGCGGCCAGTTCACCTATTCATGTGTTGTCTGGCTTTCTCACACAAGTAATCCACACAACATTCTTTCCAAGCAACTGGCTTCTTTTCCAAATAGACTGTTAGCCCATTGGTGAAAGATGAATGACGCTTGTCACAATGACAGAAAGAATGATGGCCGAGCTTCGATTCGAACTTACAAATGCTTGATTGACAGCCCGCGTCGCTACCGACTGATTTACCGGGGGAAAGTTGAAAGATGTGAAAATCACTTTTCCTTAATTGGTATGGTAAACTCATGCATACTGGATAAGCTCCCTAACATGTTGCCTCTTTAGATATTGTAGCTCTTGAAACAAAATGTTGTGGGAAAAGAAGCCTTTGGTTTTAATATGCATTGGGTGTTTTTTTTTTAACAATTCGTTTCATTCAATCAGATTTTATCCGAATATCTAATTGTTTTAAATTGTAAAATATTTGGAAGTGTTTGAATCCACGCTTGACGCGGAATACACATCAAATAAAATTATTTCTATAAAAATCTGATCATCGTGAGATGTCATGATATTATTTAGATTTTACAACACTTTCTTAATGTTCTTGTTATGTGAGAATTGATTTAAATTGAGGGCACACCTATACTTAATTAAGCTTTCATGCAAGGAGAAAACATTACGTTCTACGTTGTATCCTCATTCAGACACAGTTTATCGAACATTGTTGCAAATGTAAAATTAATTCATGTTTTCATATTTTCATTCATAGCACTTGTATACGTTCATTCATAGCATTTGTTCACTTGTGAAAAGCAAATTTGAAAGACAGTGGCTATCATATATTTTTTTTGTGACGAGCAAGTTCTCCTATTGTTACAATGTTTTAACTATATATTTATGTTCTCACTTTTGTAATGTTTAATATGAAATGTACTTGCTCTTCAAATTTGGAAGAAATAAAGAATATCTATCTATATATCTTTGTCCTTATACAGACGCATAGAAAGATAGTATTAGCTATTGACGGATATGACTGAATGTTATTCTTTCCTGTACATTTCTGTCTAAATATGAAAAAATGCTTTCTATATTTTTTTACAAATATTTCTCTCTATATTTTTTACCAAAAATATAATTTGTTTTAATGCAATTTCTAAATGAATTGTATGTATGCAATACTCCTCACTTCTTGACAGTGTTTGCTACCTATTGTGAATATAATATAATGTCCAGCTGTCAACAATTTTGAAGTTTTTGTTCTTTCTTTATTATTGTATTCTACTGATGAAAGGGCGTTCTTCCGAAATTATATAGTATAACCGTATAAACTAAACAACAAGTGTTTGTGTTTTTTTATTACATTTGTTTGATTTATTCTTTTTTATACAATTTTACCTATTCCGAAACTGCAGCAAAATAAAGAAGTTTTTAAAGACTTAAATTCTTTCATTCATTTATTTTCCAACATATTTGCTCTCGTTTGTTCCTATCCATGATCTGTTCATACCTTGCATACAATTCATTATCCCATCTGCACCTGGCTGACATCACTCTAAAATCACATTCTCCATCAGTACTTTCAGTACTTTGATTTTAATATGAGCTTGAGCTCAGGGATGCTTAATTCGTTGAGACTTTTCCCAGAACTGTCCTGAGTATCCTGTACTCCGCGGTAATCGACTTCTGCCCGTTTAATTTCATCTTGAATTTTCTGTTTTTTGTTTTTATTTCAATTTCCAAAAACTCACATATCGTTGATAAGCGCCAATCAACGTCCCTTTGATGAAATTAGTTATACGAATTAAACCAATTTTAAAACATATCAAATTGAACAGTTTGACAAACAAATTTTGATAGAATTCTTAAACTTACAATGAGTTATGACAAATTATTAAACAACGTTAAACGCAATTTTATTTTAAGCATATCAAATCCGGGTCTTTCAAATAGAAAATCTAAGACATCGACATCATAAATTAGACTTAAATATAAAAGAAAAAAGCCGCTATTTTAGTCCCATAAACACCATGCAAGTAGGAGAATCTCCGAAAAAAGTAGATTTTCAGCTTTCGGCGATTACAGTTATGGCGTAAAAAAAACAAAAACCAAAATTCTTTACATTTTAAACAGGTCAAAACATGAAAATACGGATGAAATATGAAAATCTAAGACATCGACATCATAAATTAGACTTAAATATAAAAGAAAAAAGCCCGCTATTTTAGTCCCATAAACACCATGCAAGTAGGAGAATCTCCGAAAAAAGTAGATTTTCAGCTTTCGGCGATTACAGTAATGGGCGTAAACAAAGTCGTTCGTATCAAAGTAAACTTTCAAATACGAAAAACCACCTAAAAAAGAAATGTCAGGACAAAATACTTTCATGCAAAGAAAAAAGAATATTACATTGCATCAAGGGATTACTTTGTTGGTCACATTGATGGATAAACATTTAGATATACGTAGTTTTATAAACTTGATCGTTTTCTTC
>JASEVX010000009.1:51035358-51250299 GCA_031761405.1 Serripes groenlandicus | reverse complement strand
TGTTTGCTCTGACGAGCAAGTTCTCCTATTGTTACAATGTTCTTTACTGATATAGTTATGTTCTCACTTGTTGTAATGTTTAATATGAAATGTACTTGCTCTTCAAATTTGGAAGAAATAAAGCATATCTATCTATAGATCTTTGTCCTTATACGAGACGCATAGAGAAGATAGTATTAGCTATTGACGGTATATGACTGAATGTATTCTTTCCTGTACATTTCTGTCTAAATATGAAAAAATGCTTTCTATATTTTTTACAAATATTTCTCTCTCTATATTTTTTACCAAAAATATAATTTGTTTTAATGCAATTTCTAAATGAATTGTATGTATGCAATACTCCTCACTTCTTGACAGTGTTTGCTACCTATTGTGAATATAATATAATGTCCAGCTGTACAACAATTTTGAAGTTTTTGTTCTTTCTTTATTATTGTATTCTACTGATGAAGCGCGCTTCTTCCGAAATTATATAGTATAACCGTATAAGACTAAACAACAAGTGTTTGTGTGTTTTTTATTACATTTGTTTGATTTATTCTTGTTATACAATTTGCCTATTCCGAAACTGCAGCAAAAATAAAGAAGTTTAAAGACTTAAATTCTTTCATTCAGTTATTTTTCCAACATAGTTGCTCTCGTTTGTCCTATCCATGATCTGTTCTATACCTTGCATACAATCATTATCCCATCTGCACCTGGCTGACAGTCACTCTAAATCACATTCATCAGTACTTTCAGTACTGTGATTTTAATATGAGCTTGAGCTCAGGGATGCTTAATGCGTTGAGACTTTCCAGAACTGTCCTGAGTATCCTGTAGCTCCGCGGTAATCGACTTCTGCCCGTTTAATTTCATCTGAATTTTCTGTGTTTTTGTTTTTATTTCAATTTCCAAAAACTCACATATCGTGATAAGCGCCAATCAACGTGCCCTTTGATGAAATTAGTTATACGAGATTAACCAATTTTAAACATATCAAATTGAACAGTTTGACAAACAAATTTTGATAGAATTCTTAACTTACAATGAGTTATGACAAATTATTAAACAACGTTAAACGCAATTTATTTAAGGCATATCAAATCCGGGTCTTCAAATAGAAAATCTAAGACATCGACATCATAAATTAGACTTAAATATAAAGAAAAAAAGCCGCTATTTAGTCCCATAAAACACCATGCAAGTAGGAGAATCTCCGAAAAGAGTAGATTTTCAGCTTTCGGCGATTACAGTATATGGCGTAAAAAAAACAAAACCAAATTGCTTTACATTTTAAACAGGTCAAAACATGAAAATACGGATGAAATATGAAAAGTCTAAGACATCGACATCATAAATTAGACTTAATATAAAAGAAAAAGCGCTATTTTAGTCCCATAAACACCATGCAAGTAGGAGAATGCTCCGAAAAAAGTAGATTTTCAGCTTTCGGCGATTACAGTAATGGCGTAAGACAAAGTCGTTCGTATCAAAGTAAACTTTCAAATACGAAAAACCACCTAAAAAAGAAATGTCAGGACAAAATACTTTCTATGCAAAGAAAAGAAGAATACTTACATTGCATCAAGACTTACTTTGTTGGTCACATTGATGGATAAACATTTAGATATACGTAGTTTATAACTTGATCGTTTTCTTCTGTTTTCCAAAATGGCGGGTTCCCCGGATGTTGGTCACGTGATACTATACAGCTTATTTCGCGCATCTGTGCTCGATTCTAGACCATACTATTTGAAAGACCCTGATCAAATTGAACAGTTTTACAAACAAACTTTGATAACATTCTAATATTACCAAAGAGTTATGACAAATTATTAAACGTTTTAAAATTTCCTTCATAAATTTGGACAAGTCATACAATATACGATTGTAGGATAAAAAGAAACAGGATAAAAAGTAAAGGACAAAAAGCAACGGACAACAAGAAACAGGATAAAAAGCAACATGTTTTTCCAAAAAATACAATGAAAATCAATATGTTAAGTCTACAAATATGAAATAGACACAAACTAGCAAAGGAATAATGTATCTTCTTGATATTGTAATATTTGTTTTAATTTTGATACATTTTGTTGTGTTACACCTTAATGCACTGTTCAAAGAAATTGAGACATATTAAACTATTTACAAATATACAATAATATATGTAACTCAATCTAAAGTGCAAATATTTCTTTTACTTTGCAATGTTATTTCATGTATTAAGCATATCTGTGTGAAGATGTTTGAAAAGCGAAAGGAAAACATTATGAGAGAAGAGAAATTGCTCATAATTAGCAATTTCTCCTTTTCACGCAATGATATATTGTCAATGGAAAAGGAAGGAATTGCTTATATTGAGTAGTTTTCTTCTGTGCACACAATTATATTTTCTGTCAGATATTTGAAAAGGTGGAAGGGAAACATTGTGCGGGGAAAGTGGAAAAAAAAACCAATTGCAATTTCAGATAAATAAAGTTAAAATTTCGTATAAACAAGAAGATAAAATTTATAAATACAATTATTGAAATGTGTCTATTATATGTTAAAAATGTATTAAATCAAAGTAAAAAATAAATAAACCTGAAATGAAAATATTAGAACTGTTGCCTTTTGTCCTGTTACCCCCCCCCCCCCCCCTCGTTATCCGGGAAAAAACTGTTACTTTTTGCCCGTTGCTTTTTACTCCTGTTTCTTTTTGTCCGATTACCACAATATACAATTGAATGTTAGTCTACATTCATCCACATTTTATTTTAGATAGGATAATATTAACAAATGTTGACATTAGTCCGTTCTGACTATACAATCGCATTTGTTTTCCTAAAATAAGTAACTGGGGCTAATATCCGTCCGCTTGTGTCCATATTTTACATTTTAGTGCATCGAATCTAGGTAAAAGGCATTACATGCTGATATATATGTAAGATAAACGCAATATACACAGTCTGCCACAGCGGGGGTAATAAATAGATATATACCCCATCATAAATCGTCCGCAATGGTCGGTAATCATCGGAAGCTTTCGCTAGCAATCACGGAAACGTAAACGTTAGTAGTACTTGTAGAAAATGTTAAAAAGGACCAAAACTTTATTACTTTATTTTTAATACAATATATGTAAAATAAAAGGTAAATAAATTTACTACATTATGCCGTAAGTGCCCTGTTATTTTTTTATTTCTAAAAAAAGATATTCACTGAAGAACGTGTAAAAATTAGCGGGAAAATACCGTTTTCTTAACGGTTTATTAGGGAAAATTAGGGTGACTGTATTCAAAGTTAAAAAGGACCAAAATATTATTAATATAGAAACAAATAAAAACATATATTTATATTCAGAGGAGAAATTTTTCTTGAAAACTTGATAAGTGCCTTTTTAAATTTCTTGCAAAATAACAATTCGTTATTGAGTAAAAACTAAAAGTTGCTCTATAATCCCATGTAATTTAAGTTATCGATTTTTTTTGAGTCGCTGATTCCTCATAGTTGGATATGGTCATGTGGGATCCCAAAACTAGGTAACAATGTGAACATTCTAGAACAAACATTAACACATGGAAGGCCATCTTTATCATCCAAACGTTATGAATCCCCGTAAGTTTTGAATCTAGTTCAAATGTTTACAATTTTTATTTGTGGCGACGGACTCTCAATTCACCAAACTAACTTGTTTGATATTAGTTTTAGCTAAAAAATAAATTCTCCTACCGTTTTAAACAAGCCGTAATCAAGTTTACTTAATAAGTAGGTTACTTAGCGTAGGAGAAACACAGTTTTTGTCTATCTGCCTGGTTTGTATAGGTAATGTTGGACACAGATCAACGGTCTGATTATGCTAACCATAGCTGCACTTTATCTTTGACATTTTCCTACAAACAGACACGTTTTGATGCATCAGCTTGTCGACGACTTTTGACAACTCGGTATATCGAAGTAAGATCTGAAGCTCAGTCGGGACAAGATCACAGCTATTTTCTGTTCATATAACTTGGGATAACATGCATATGAGCCTTTCCACGAGCAAACCAACATTGTGGATTCTGCGTAAAGTATTGTCCCGGATCAGCCTAAGCATTGCCGCGCGCAGGCTCAACCCGGACAGGACACTTTCGCCTCCTGTGGATATTCTACTTTCAGGAATCATTACTCTATACCTCTATAACCCTTAGACGGAATGTGTCGACCCGGATCAGCCTGCTCGGGATGCGCAGGCTGATCAGGCCGACATATTACGCAGATACCATAAGATGGTTTTCTCATGGAAGGGGCTCATATATATCAGTGCACGTTTTGTCATTGCAAATTTAAAGGTAAAAACACATTCCATTTTTCACTAGGAGAAAGCATTGGACCATGATTTGGTTTCAGGCTATCTTGATCGCTTGGCTGGTGTATCTATTTTAGGATTGCAAACTGTTAGTTTCATTAGTTAGAATACTTTAAAATCGACGTTAAACCCTTTCGCACAAACACACTTCTGAAAACATTATAGCAAAGAAGGGTATTTGCTTCAACACGGAATAAACAATTTAAATAATTTCTGTTTCAATGAAATGTAACAACCGCCTTCACTTCGAAATATACTAAAACTGGTGTGTTAAGCGTCGGACATTTGAAAATGGGCGTCCCGGGTTCGATCCCCAGTCGCGGCGGTCATGGTGGAGTTTACTTGGGCAAAAAGTGTAAAAAATAAAGAGTACACAAGTCAACTGTTATAAAAATAACTCAGTTCATTGAAGCACAGATACACAATAAGTGTGTTTATCTAGTGTTAAAGCATTATACAATTATGCTGTGTATGGGATATAGATGATTTCAGGTATGTCACAGAAAACTAACATTCTCTTAATATATCTATAGGTGCCACCTATTTAAGAAAAAACGCAAGATAATTATAAACAAAAATTAAAGCACATACTTTGGCCATACAAAAAGGATTTATAAGTAATTGACTAGACAATAATAATGTTAATGTCATGTTTCTTGCATTATCAAAACATATTTGGAATTCGTATTGCTGTCGTCTATTATTACGAACAGAAAATAATAAAGTAAAAACTTTCAGAAAATCAAGGAATACATTTATAATGAACGAGGTTAAAACATGAGGGCCAAGATGATCCTTAATCGATCACCTGCATTATGGTAAAGAAGCAAATAGATCAGCCCTTTTCTGATGCCATCTGGCGACTACCTTTTTCAACCAGTCAATATGACTGGAACAAATTATGTAAGGGGTCACATTTCTGCTAAACCCTTTCCCTATTAGAGACAGTTTCTGAGGCCTATGCAACAGACGATTTAGGAAAAGATTGTCACCAAAAGAACAATTGCTCCTTATGAGAAAGTTGTCCTTCTGCCACAATGTTTGATAAATAATTATACTTTGAATGAGTGTGGCAATAGCTCATGTATAGGAATTTGGGGTCTTTCATGTTGATACCACTTTATTTTCGGGAAACGACGTCGCTCCATTGACGTTACGCCAAGATGAAGTGTAACGGAAATGACGTTACGTCCTTCTTTGGCAACGATACAGTCAAAATTTAGGTTCGGGCGTAAATGTTTATTCCCACATAACACAGCAATTTAATGATCTTAAATATCTATTTAAAATAAAAATGATTAAAAAGACGACAGTAATTTTCAATCCGTGTTTTTCCGCTCATTTAATACATACCCAAAATACCGATTTAAAAAAAAATGATTAAAAAGACGACAATAATTTTCAATCCGTGTTTTTCTGCTCATTTTATACATGCCCAAAATACCGATTTAAAAAAATGATTAAAAAGACGACAATAATTTTCAATCCGTGTTTTTCCGCTCATTTTATACATACCCAAAATACCGATTTTAAAAAAAATGATTAAAAAGACGACAATAATTTTCAATCCGTGTTTTTCTGCTCATTTTATACATACCCAAAATACCGATTTTAAAAAATGATTAAAAAGACGACAATAATTTTCAATCTGTGTTTTACGTCTGCCTTTTATACATATCCAAAATGGCGGCTCCCATGGATTTTTCCAGTTTCATTTCAGAAAGCTTCATGGGTTATTGAAAAAAAAAAAATATATATATATATATCTCACACCTGTTAACTATAAGCGAAAAAAACCCATTCATGGGTTTTTTTCGTATAAAATTGAACTGTGTAACTTGGATTTATTTTTCCCATTATGTTATTTAACTACCAAATATTTATTGTGTTTTTTTTCAACATGCATTTTAGTTTGATGATTCTTGAAATGTTAACCTTATGTATGCCCTATTATGATGACTTTAAGGGTGGTTTTGTCTTCTTAATCATAAATAATATGATTATAGGTGCTACCTATTTCGGGTAAACATTTATTATATGTTGTGATCGGTGAATAATTCCCCGTGAACTGCAGTTAGCCCCTTGCTTGCAGCACGATCAGTTATTTACGTCAATTACGAGTCCTACCGACCTAAGCAAAGAAAATAAAAATCATCATCAGGTTAAGCTTATATTTAACTTTAAAATATAGCCAAGATTTTACATCCATGAAATTATGATGACAGGTACAACAAATAATCAACTTGCCCTTCATAAAGTACTTCAAATAAAACGATTCCATAATTTACGGAACTACATTTGTGACAAGTCAAACTAACGTTTCCTATACTTTCTGTCGTTTTCTTTTTGGTTCATTTAGTTTAAACTTATTTATATTACATCGATTGTGAAACAAGCTTTCAGCTTATACTAATCACGCTCGATGTCTGCTTCCTGGAGACTTAAATCCCAAAGTCAGGAACATAGAACATAGAACATATTTATTGATTATAAACATACATACAATGTTTCGAACCAAATACAATGAATTAACAAATCAAAATACCAGAACAAAAACAAAAAAAACAAAAACAAAGAAAAGTCAGGACCCGCTCATCACGGGACTCGAACCAGGGACCTTTGATACAAGAGGCCGACGCTCTACCTCTGCACCACTAATAGAATGACGTCACTTTTATGACGTCATATTACAGAAATTTGGATTTATAACTTCCGGAAAGTCAAAAAACCCTTACAAGTTTTTATTTGAACTCGTTTTAGAAATAGACGACGAGTGTTATTACACGCAAATTATCACACATAAAATAACTTGTGCTTGTTCCTTTATCGTGTATGTATTATCATATTTAATAGTTCTTCTAGAAGTTTTTTTTGTTTCGATATTTTCTTTTCATCCAATGAAAACGTACGAGTATCGTGACTGCGTATCACTGCATCGAAAAGTTCGCTCTGGACACAATTTTAGGAAAGACGGTATAGCAATTTTTTGCAAAGTTCATACACATTACCTATTGACGGGAAACATCGCCGGCTTCGCCGTCGATTTGTTTACCCGTATTACTTTCAATTCTAACATATATCTACTAAAACAAATTTACTGTAAGGTATGAGGGAGGATGGCCACGACCTTCACATATCTATGCACGTGGCAAATAAATAGAGGATATTTGTTTGTTTTGAGTGGATATGGCATATATCTCATCGAGACGTGATACAATTGAATATTTTCACGAGCGCGTAGCGCGAGTGAAAATGTTTAAATTGTATCACTTCGAGTTGAAATATATTCCATATACACTCAAAACAAACAAATTTTCTTTTTATTTAATGACAAATTGATGAAAAACAAATAATATACCCATTATGTATTTCTTTATATATAACTTGTGTAGTATAACATGACCGAATACTAGGAAAATGACGTCACGTCAGCGGTTTGACGTCATAATGTTAGTCTCTTTGACGTCATTTATTCATATTCCACAGTGTGGAATAAGGATTTTATATTTCACTCTGATAAACAGCAAATTCATTGGTTGTCATATAATAAATACCGATCTTCACTATTATGAAATAAGAGAATCGTATTTTCTTGTGACATACCGTAAATCATCTAATAAACAGCATAATTAGTTTACCACTCGATACACATTTACTTGACCGTCTCGATGATGTTGTGGTAGAGCGTCCACCTCGGATGCGGGCGGTCACAGGTTTGTTCCCTTGCCGGGTCATACCACATTAAAATTGATAGTAAAGCTGCCTTCCGTGGCGCTGAGGGGTGTAGGGTTAGCATTACGACTGACTGGCTGATGTCAGGATAAATAGACCAGTAGCACTGGTAACTTACCCAGGAAACTACGTGATATAACATAAAACATGTTTAAAGCTGAGTTTAACACCAAACAATAAACATTTAAGTATGTAATTTCAGGTATGTCACAGACAACTATGGAAACAAGATAATGTTAGTTGTCTGTGATAAACAGCATTTATATTACTTTAAAGGCACAAGATACACATACTTATTGTGTATACAATGTATATGCCTCATTGAACTGAGTGTGTTTTTATAACAGTTATGTACATTTGATCTCAACACGGTTTGTATATGACATCCAACCTTTAAATACATTCCGGAATGAAAATGTACATGAACGGCTCCGTTTTTAAAATCCTGAAATCTTGGAGAAAAGTATAATTTGTGAGTGTGGTTAATCCCAAACCCATTCAGCTTCTTATTTTTAAAAAAATCGATTTGAACTTTTGAATGAGTTTTCTTCCCTCTGGATAGAAATGCCACTTTAAAAACGTCGTAAATCCTAATAAAGCATGCCCACATTCCATCAACGATACTTTCTTACTACTTAACGCTAAGAAATACTTAAATACTTAAGAGCATATGTAATAATTTGTGTTTTCCTAATAAGATTGTCTAAATATTTAATTTCTTGACTTGTATTGTTAGAGAATAACTAATTAAGTCTCAATAGTAATTTTCTTTTTTAAAACACAAATGCTGTAATATGCTCTAACCTTACTTACGCTTAAACTTAAGATTTTAACCCTTTCCCTCATATAGACGCTTTCTGACGCCTCTGCAGCAGACGGCTTTTTGAAAACATAGTGACAAAAGAAGAAATTGCACAAAACGTGCAATTTCTCCTTTTGCCACAATGTTTTCCACTTTTTGTCATAGGTTATCCATTCAATTATGGAGATTTTCTATGTTTTGACAAAATACGTTCAAAGTCGTCTGCTGCAGAATTGTCGTATGAGGGAAAGGGTTAAATACTACTTAGCGTTAAGTATGGCTGGTGGACTTTCAGTTAACCCTTTCCCTCATACGACAATTCTGCAGCAGACGACTTGTCACTATTTTTTCAAAACGCCGTCTGCTGCAGAGGCGTCAGAAAGCGTCTATATGAGGGAAAGGGTTAAAGTGGAATCATACCTTTAATATAACGTCATTTTTGACGTCAAAACGTATGCCTGTGTGTACAGTGTAACAGTGTGGTTAAAGAAATCGCTATTTCTGTCTCGTGTGAACAACAACAACAACACCAAAGTGTTGAGAATAAAGTTACACGTGGTTAGATATTAATTCCATGACGATTCAGATAACAAAATCCGATTTAATGAAAATTTCTCTGGAATATTTTAAAAGTAATTACATACTTTTTAATTCATTAAAAATGTTCCAGAGAGATTTGTTTAAGAAATACATACATTTACGAGCACTCTTTCTACTACAAGTTACCAATTTAATTAAGATATGTGGAGTCGATTTTGTCCCGGTAGCTCAGTCGGTAACGACGCAGGCTGTCAATCCAGGGGTTGTGAGTTCGAATCCCGGCTCGGCCAAGTTTCTTTCCGACGTTTGACAAAAGTCATTGCGATATGCGTCATTCGTCTTCCACCAATGGGCTAAGTCTATGTTGAAAAGCAGCCAGTTGCTTGGGAAGATTGTTGTGTGGAGTACTGGTGTGAGAAAACCAGGAAACACATGAGCAGCTGAACAGGCCGCCGTGATATGACTGAGAAATTGTTAAAAATGGCGTTAAACCCCAATCAATCAATCAATCAATGGAGTAGACATTTTAGTGAAACTGAATGCCGGTTTACCTATGTCGCACTTAAACTGAAACGCAGTTAGCGGAATTTAAATTGACGCCCTCATCTTCACAATAATCATCAATTTGATGGCATCATGAAATCTACTCCTGACTAAAAATGGATATTTTGATTTAGTTATTTTATTGCAAATTATCCAGTATATAAATAGACATACTACAGGATAATCATCTATTTTACTGTGTAATTGTAGCATACATGTAGGTTATATATGTTATATACATGTAGGTTATATACAACACTGTGAAACATTCAGCAGTTTAGTTATCACGGCGTTGTATGTTGCATTTGAGTTGTATGTGGAAAAGGTTTAACCCTTTCCCACATTCATCCAATCTGCAGCTCACGAATGCGAACACTTCTTTGAAAAAAACATGGAAATTAATAATTCTTGAAAAAAATAAAAAATATTGTGGCAAAAGGAGGAATTTCAGAAAGCGACTATATGCGGGAAAGGATAAACCCCGCCCCCTACTGTCCGATTTCAATGGTGTAAATTGTATCGGTTACTTACCAGTGACATTGTGTAGTCGCCACTCATTATTTACCAGTAACATTGTGTAGTCGCCACTCGTTATTTACCAGTAACATTGTGTAGTCGCCACTCGTTATTTACCAGTAACATTGTGTAGTCGCCACTCGTTATTGACCAGTAACATTGTGTAGTCGCCACTCGTTATTTACCAGTAACATTGTGTAGTCGCCACTCGTTATTTACCAGTGACATTGTGTAGTCGCCACTCGTTATTTACCAGTAACATTGTGTAGTCGCCACTCGTTATTTACCAGTAACATTGTGTAGTCGCCACTCGTTATTTACCAGTAACATTGTGTAGTCGCCACGCGTCATCTGAAGTCTACCAATCCATATACGAGCCGTTCTATTAGAAAACCAACATAATGGTTTCAGCACAGTCAGCGCAGGATAATCCAGGCCGACACATTCCGTCTCCGGGGAATATAGGTAAAGAGTAATCATTCCTGAAACAGAAAACCTACAGGAGGCGAAATTGTCTGTCCGGGTTAGCCTGTGCGGCATGTTTAGGCTGATCTGGGTCTATACTTTACGCAGAGTCCATAATGTTGGTTTTCTCGCGGGACGGCTCATTTTATAACCACGCGAATCTGACTTACCTGGCCCATATACTACCTGACCCATATATTATTCGGATGAATAATTTCTGTTTAAGTTCAGAGTGTATTTTTTTTCTTCTTTGAAGTGCTGAACTTAGGTACGCACTTAATTTATTTATGTGTTATATTTTTTAGTTTTGTTGAAGGATGTTAGTATTGTTCGACGGAGGTGTATTCTAAAACACTGGGAAACGGGGTAGGTCAGAAAACTGCCCTGCGTCCAGGGAAACAATTTGGAAGCTCATGGTGGCCAATCAACCAATTTAATTACAGCTCCTTTATAGTAGCTATATGATTTGATTGGTGGAATCGTGAGCTACCAAAAAAGGTTCACTGAATGCAGGATTGTCTACACTTTATATTTTCCTTGAACTAGTCAGTTGGGCTTTCTCCGTCTATGTGCCATGTTCTTCATACTGTATGTTTCGAATTACAGGTACTTTATAGTAGCTATATAAGTTGAGTTGTGGAATTGAAATCGTGAGCTACCAAACAGGTTCAATGAGCGCATGTTTATCCTTGAAATTGCAAGTTGGGTCTCCGTCTTTGTTTTTCAATGTTTTCTTCATATGCTTGAAAATTGAAAGAGAAAGTTTTTATACTTTCTTTAAGATTATGTGCAGGATTGTTTCTGCCTAGAACTAATTTCCAAAGGGACATGTTTAAATTTGGGACCCTTTTTATATTGAAACAAAATGGATATTTATTTTCAAATTATTAAGGGACATGGGAAGATGAAGAAATGTCCCAAAAGACTCGTTCTTGGCACAACACTGATTTAAATTTGACCACATTTTAAATCCTTTGAAAAAGTCTGATGAAAATATTGTCTTTGATTAATGGTACGATTGATGAACAGAGTAATACAACATTATAGTAACAGGTGATTTTCTTTAAGTTTATGTGCAGGATTGTGTCTGACTAGAACTAATTTCCAAAGGGACATGTTTAAATTTGAGACCCTTTATATATATGCCTCCTGTGTATTTTCTGTTTCCGGAATCATTACTCTATACCTCTTTCCCCCTGAGACGGAATATGACTGAGCAGGCTGATCTGTGTCGATACATTACGCAGAGGCCATACTATTGGTTTTCTCGCGGGACGGCTCATATATATTCCGCAGGCGTCTTCTGAGACCATTTAGTGGGAAAAGGAAAAACGATCGGAGAGAGAGCAATGTCTCGCTTTCACAAGATATTGTCAATCCCGTAACACAAGTGTACATGTACTTACAATTTTCTAGATAATTCAATGGTTTTCTTCAAAAATTTCCAAAGCAAACGACTCTCAAACTGGCATAGCAAATAATTTGTTTTTATAATCGATATGTTTATTTCGTAACAGACAGACTTCGAGCGATTAAGCAGCGAGATAGATCTACGATGTTCACATTCAAGATAACGCTTACCAAGAAGCATTGTCTCCTATCAGTGCTTTGCATACCAGTGTTACTCCTCGTTTTTGTGGTCAATTCTGTGGTATTCAACGTCCATCTGTCTCCTTACTACGTTCAACACAGGGCGAGACTCTTTCCGGCAACTTTCAACATCTCAAGAGAATGCCCATGGAACACAAAGCCTCATAATTTCTCAGACTTTAAACCCCGCCCATTTGTTCTTATTGCGCATGCGCTGTCCGATGTCTACGCACAGTTCGGTATTAAGTCTGTTTTACGGGACAGTTCATTGCTTCATGTATACAGACACATCCGAGCAGATGAAGATATGGACATTTGGATGATAATCCCGAAAAACATGACTTTATCAGACGGTTATGATAACATTAAACGTGCTATGAGACAAAACCGTTCCTACTCCGACCTCGAATTTCAACACCAAAATATGGTTCTAATGAGTATTTTCTTCGAAATAAGTGACGCAGTTCGAATATTTTACAAAGGGGTCAAGGTGGTTGATATCAACGTTCTACACGAGACTTTCATTAACGATCCTCATTTACAGACGCCGTGTTTGAAACAAATGGAGTGTGGATTACGAGATGACGACCCTGAATTTCTAAGATATTTTCATTTCATCAAAACTAAAAATCTGTTCGAAAACTTGTGTAAATGTCGCTTTATGGACACGGAACTGTTCTGCGTGTCGGCTGCGGCCGAATATTTACAGCTTCGATACGGAAATAACTTTAAAACACCAATTGTCAAGAAAGACTTCGTCAGACCACGTGAACTGATATATGAAAGACCTTTTCAGCCGTGGAGGAACGTGCTTTCTAATATTCCCGATATAGCTAGATTAAAATCGCTTTTTACAAGGTCACGTTTGGGGAGAAATACAACCTAACAGAACTCCGAAAATGAAGAGGTTGTCGTAAAAGCTTCATTTTTTGTAAGAATCACAGTACGGTGAGTCTGTTCATTGGATAAGGTACACTTGACATGTCAACAGTGTTGATCTAGATAAGCTTGTTCATCCGCACTATTTGGTCAAGATTAAAACTGTTCACATATTACTCGCATAAGCGTGCTGGAAGATTCTGTCAATTTGTGTAGATTCTGATAAGAATGAGTTAATGTATAATCTGGTCTAATACTACGCTATTCACAAATATCAAATTGTACCTTTCGCACGGGATAGCGGAAATATTGTCTTCCATTTTTGTGGCAATTGGGTTAACAATCGCCACAATTCTAACAGAAACATCAACAACGAAAACATTTACATAGTCAGTTTTGAACAGCCCGTTGACTTGTTATGCAATACTGCAAACCAATTAACCTACATCCGTTAAACCGCCAAATATATAGTTCCATCAGTGATGCCTAGACACGATTAATAATAATCATGTCAGTGCTACTTTGGTACCGGATTGATACTTAGATTTGAGATATTTAAAAGCTGGTTTCGTGTTTTTAGAATCAAACAATATTTTTTAAGCCATAAAATTCTGATTCCCGCGTCAATTGCTGAAAATATTGCAGTTCTATTGTAACTACCAATCTCGTTAAAATCAGTCAAAGATACGTCGATGTACGTATATTGTAATTTGACCTGTGACATGTCAGCGTTAATCATTTACCTCTTACTACACACATGACCTAATATTACAAATGAACGTTGTCAGGCGATTTGGCTTCCTGTTGGAAAACTGCAGCGCCACCACATATAAGTTGCTAGGTATATTGGATATCTGCAACACCACCCTAATCGGCTAACTTGATTGATTTTTTCAAAAAAGAAATATTTGAGCAATCAGACAGCTGATATGAGCCGTTCAACGAAAAACATTATGAACTCTGCGAAATGTATCGATCTAGATCAGCCTACGCAGGATTATCCGGGCCGACACATTCCGTCTCAGGGGGATAGAGTAACGAGACGTAAAACAGGAAATCCATAGGAGGCAAAAAGTGTGTGCAGGGTTAGCCTGCGCGGCATGCTTATGCTGGTCCGGGTCTATACTTAACGCAGAGTCCACAATGTTGGTTTTCTCGCGGGACGGCTCAATTATGCAGATTTCTACAGATAGATCCGTTCCAGAAATGGTTCGAGTAAGACGATATATTCGCATTTCCCCTGCGTTGTTCTTCGTTATGTCCATTGTATTTATTTACATTGCATGGAAATGCACCGTTGCAGTTCTCATGAGGTGTATGCTTGACCATAATTAACCCTTTCCCTCATACAACAATTCTGCAGCAGACGACTTCGAACATATTTTGCCCAAAAATAGAAAGTCTCTATAATTGAATGGATAACCCATGACTAAAAGTGGAAAACATTGTGGCAAAAGGAGAAATTGCACGTTTTGTGCAATTTCTTCTTTTGTCACTATGTTTTCAAATAGCCGTCTGCTGCAGAGGCGTCAGAAAGCGTCTATATGAGGGAAAGCGTTAAGGCTGGTGATATAATATGTGTTGTACTTAAATTATATTATATATTCGTCATTAAATATTGAATTTGTTGTGATACTGTTCTCATATTTTACATACATATCACCTTTAATTCAGTCAGAGCGAAACAAATGACTTTTGAATTTGTGGGAGACAGTTACTTAGGGCGTAAGTGCATGCCGCGTGATATAAAGGTCCCAAGTTCGACTCCAGTGATATGCCACAAGCTCCATCGGACAGTATCAATGAACCAGACATCGAGAGTGGTCAATATAAGATGCTTCACAATTGATCTAATGTAAATAACGTTCAACGGTTCACTCATTCGATGAATCTGCTGCAGACGAATTGAAAAGCATTCTAGTGAACATTTGGGGTCGCGAATTTGAAATCCATTCTTTCCGATGACTGACTAAAGTCAATTTGATAAAGTGTCATCATTCGCCTTCCACCAATGGGCTAAAATAGTCGATGGGAAGACAGCCTAGGAAGACTGTTGTGTGGAGTTAAGGCTTGAGAAAGTCAGGAAACACAACATAATGTCAACGTACCGCCGTGATATAACTGAAATCGCACTGACACAACGTGCAATTCCAATCAATCAACTTCGAATCGTAACAAAGAGTGCACAGATTCAATTACATAGCCGTTGTAGTGACAGATGTAGAGGTTTGAACAATACTCAAAATGGGGACACCAGTTCACTTAAGAACAAACCAAGTGTTATGTGAATAGATCAGAAAGGTTATCTAGTGACCGACAAGACATGAACTAAAGAGACCAAAGAGGCCGACTTTTAAAAAGTTACATGTCTGAGTTGTTGGACTTTACTAATAGAGCTGATGATCTTATGACCCAAATACATTTGCAAAGCTTCAATTGAATATCACCTGTGATTACAGGGACGGGCCAATTTTGACCACAGCTTAATTTAAACAATCTTGGATGATATCCACTAGACAATGCTACATACAAAATATCTAAGCTATAGTTATTTTGGTTTCAGACAAGAAGATTTTCAGTTTCCCTATAATAATCGATGTAAAGCAGGTGTCCCTGGGTTGGACCTAATTTAACAAAAATTATATTGGTAGAGTACCACTAGACAATGCTACATACCAATTACCTTAGCTCTAGGCCTTGTTTTCAGTCAAAAAGATTTTCAAAGTTTTTACCTATATATCTCTTTGTAAAACAAGTGACCTCTGGGCCGGGGCCAATTTTGACACCAGGGGCATACTTTTTCAACAATATTGGTAGAGGACCACGAGACAATGCTACACACCAAAGATCTAAGCTTTAGGCCTTTTGTTTTAAGACAAGACGATTTTAAAAGTTTTTCATTTATATTTCCATGTAAAACAGGTGACCCCGGCTAATTTTGACACCAGGGGCATAATTCAGACAATCTTGGTAAAGGACCACGGAACAATGCTACACACCAAATATTTAAGCTCTAGGTCTTTCAGTCTCAGACAAGTCAATTTTCAAAGATTTTTAAAGTTTTTCCCTTCAGTTGTATCCAGAGTTCTGCATGGAATTAATTTCTTTGAACATCTTTGGAAGAAGACTACCAATGAACCATTTCTGTGGAGTTTGGCTGCAATGGACCCAGTGGATCAAGAGTTGATGTTGTTTAAAGCAATTGTTGAGGACCACACAACGCAGAACAGACGACAGACTAAGTGTGATCTCAGTAGCTCATCTTGAGCATTTCATGTACAGGTGAGCTTAACAAGAGGACCAAGATGGCCCTAAACTGATCACCTGGGTTATAGTATAGTAACAAATGTTACTGCTAATAAAGGTGAAAAGTTGATCAAGAGTAAAGGACAATTTCAAAGAGGACCACCACAGGAACATTTCTTTGAAGTTCGGTTGATATTGGTCCATTGGTTGAAGCTAAAATGTACTTTTACCCATTTCGTGATGTCGCCTGGCAGCTATATTTTTCAACAAATCAATATGGCTTGAACAAATTATGTGCAGTGTCACTAAAGGAACACTTCTTCTAAACAATCTTGAAATCAGACGAATTTTAAATAAGAATGGAATTTTAAAGTTTTGTCATGTTGCCCCTTTTCTGATGCTGTCTGAATGCTATGTTCTTCAACTAATCAAAATGGCTTGAATACATTTTGTAGAGGGTCACTCAAGGAATATTTCTACCAATTTATCTTGGAATCAGACAAGCAGGAAGCAGGTTTAGAATAGAGGAATTTTAAAGTTATGGCATTTTCACCCTTTCTGATGACGCAGCAACCAAAGTTCTGCATAGAGTTTATATCTTAAACAATTTTGAAAGTGGACCCCCACAATAACACTCCTATTAAATTTGGCTGAATTTGGTCCAACTGATGAGAAGGAGAGGTCATTTGAAGCTCAAAATTAATTTTACCCCTTTTCTGATGCCACCTGTATGCTATGACTTTCAACCAAGCATTATTGATTGGAAAATTTATGTAGAGAGTTACTTAAAGAATATTTCTATCACTTTCATTAAATTCAAATTTTAAAAAAAAGTAATTTTGCCCCTTTTTGGATGCCATCTGTCTGATACTGCAGCAATCAAAGTTCTACATAGAATTTAAATCTTTGAACAATTTTGGAAGAGGACCACCAAAGGATCATTCCAGTGAAGTTTGGTTGAAATTGGTCAAGTAGTTTGGGAGAAGATGTTGTTTAAAGCTAAAAAATAATGACAACGGACAGTGAGTGATCACAATAGATCACCTTAGGCCTTCGGTTCAGGTCTTAAATGCATGTCAAAGTAATTGGTCACAGATCTAATATAATGTCCCATAAGACATGTACAAAGCTCAATCTCAGTGAAACGTGCTGTGCCCTTTATCCTTATGAAGTATATCATTTTTAAAAAGAGATAGTCAAATTCCTCAAACAATGCCTTAGATATGGCTAGACATTCGGACGGAGGGGCAAACACTGTTCCTCCAATTGAAGGAATCTGACAGAGGGTCACCCAAGGAACATTTCTCCAAAATTATTTGGAAATCAGCCAAATACTGTTGGAGAAAAAGATTTTTAAAGTTTTCACCATAGCCTTATAAGTCAAAACCACACCACCAACTGGCAGTCATGTTTTCTGACTAATTAATATGGCCTAAAGGAATCTAATAGAAGGTCACAAAAGGAACATTTCCACAAAATTATTTGAAAACAAGCTGACCAGTCTGGGAGGAGAACATTTCTTAAGTTTTTAGCTCTACTGGCCAAAGGCCAGAAGGGCTTATGTCGTGGCGATGTATCCGTCGTCCGTGCGTGCGTGCGTCCGTAAACAATTTCTTGTTAACACGATACAGTCTTCACTTTTGATTGTATCTCAACCAAACTTATACAGTAGTTAGATATCCATGAGAGCTCGGTTCCTTTCGAAAACCAGCCAGATCCGCCCATGCATGACTGGATTATGGCCCTTGAAATGGTCAAAATTGCTATAAAAGAGCTTGTTAACACGATACAGTCTTCACGTTTGATTGTATCTCAACCAAACTTATACAGTAGTTAGATATCCATGAGAGCTCGGTTCCTTTCGAAAACCAGCCAGATCCGCCCATGCATGACTGGATTATGGCCCTTGAAATGGTCAAAATTGCTATAAAAGAGCTTGTTAACACGATACAGTCTTCACTTTTAATTGTATCTCAACCAAACTTATACAGTAGTTAGATATTCATGAGAGCTCGGTTCCTTTCGAAAACCAGCCAGATCCGCCCATGCAAGACTGGATTATGGCCCTTGAAATGGTCAAAATTGCTATAAAAGAGCTTGTTAACACGATACAGTCTTCACTTTTGATTGTATCTCAACTAAACTTATACAGTAGTTAGATATCTATGAGAGCTCGGTTCCTTTTGAAAACCAGTCAGATCCGCCCATGCAAGACTGGATTATGGCCCTTGAAATGGTCAAAATTGCTATAAAAGAGCTTGTTAACACGATACAGTCTTCACGTTTGATTGTATCTCAACCAAACTTATACAGTAGTTAGATATCCATGAGAGCTCGGTTCCTTTCGAAAACCAGCCAGATCCGCCCATGCAAGACTGGATTATGGCCCTTGAAATTGTCCAAATTGCTATAATTGAGCATGTGAACACAATAGAGGCTCCATTTACTATCTGATCTTCACCAAACTTAGATAGTAGTTAAATATTGATGAGAGCTTGGTTCCTTTTGAAAACCAGCTAGATCCGCCCATGCAAGACTGGATTATGGCCCATGAAATTGTAAAAATTGCTATAATACAGCTTGTGAACACAAAAGAGCCTCCATTTACTATCCGATCTTCACCATACATACATGCTCTGGATTGAAAATGACCAAAGAACCATACCAGTAGAGCATAGGCCCTCATGGGCCTCTTGTTTATGTTGGTTGCCATGGAAACCAGAAATCTGCATGGATCAAAACAATTTGAAGTAATTTTGGTGATGACATTGAGAGGATGCTTTTTGTGAAGTTGTATTCAAATTGACCCACTGTTTACAGACGAGAAGATGTTGATGCATGATGGACGACAAACACCGGACAAAGGGCGATCACAATAACTCACCTTGAGCACTTCTTGCTAAGGCAAGCTAAAAAGAAAATTTCATATTTTTAAAGGCACCCTGTTTATTCATGCAATAATCAATTATAATTATGCTTAACTATCAAAATTTAATACAATAACTTAAAAATCTTAAAACTTTTGAAAATAAAGCTCTGTGTATATATTTATACATAAAATTTATTTCATACCCTTTAAATCTCCAGTACAATACAATAACTCATTCCCATTTGATACCGATGACTTTTGAAACCTTTGCAGCTGGTAACTTTTGAAAACGAGCAAAATCTTCTTTTTCCCATATACAACAAATCTGCAGCAGACGACTTCGAAAACATAATGACAAAAACCTGAAAAATCTCCATAAAAGAATATCAAGTTATTTTAAACCTATAAAATGTATCCTTTTTCTAGAGTATTATTTTGTTAGGAGTAAAGTAAGCGCAGATGCTTGAAAACTTAGGTTGAAGTGTAGCTCTAGCTTTCCTAGGTCAGATTTTTCACGCACCAGCACTACCTACACTCCTAGCAACAACAAATTATTCTTAGTTTTCTAACTCAGCTTGTGTGTACAAACACACCTCTAACTTTTTGTCCTAACTGACTGGATATTATTTCTTTTCCTTTAACCCTTTTGCACTTGCACACACATTTTGATGCATTTATACGCAGCAGACACCTTTTGAAAACATTGTGATAAGAGCAGAAATTGCTCATCATTTCTCCTTTTGCCATTATGTTTTAAACTCTATTCAGATTTGCTGTATATGGGAAAAGGATGGACTCATGGTAACTCAGACATGTAAACATTTGAATATTTTATTTAACCCTTTCTGACGCCTCTGCAGCAGACGGCTTTTTGAAAACATAGTGACAAAACGAGTAATTTCTCCTTTTGACACAATGTTTTCCACTTTAAGTCATAGGTTATCCATTCAATTAAAGAGATTTTCTATTTTTTGACAAAATCTGTTCAAAGTCGTCTGCTGCATAATTTTCGAATGAGGGAAAGGGTTAGGTATATCCAGGGACAGACACTATATTAAAGTAATATAGTGTCCCTGGTATATATAATCACTAAGCTGAAAATACACAAATAAAATATGTTTAACCCTTTCCCACCTCTAGATGAAATTTGACGCATCTACAGCAGATGACTTTTGAAAACATTGTGACAAAAGATGAAATTGCTCAAAATGAGCAATTTCTCCTTTTGCCACAAACTTTTCAACTTTTTACAGTAATTATACCTACAATTATAGAGACTTTCCATATATTTTGAGTAGAAATTTATTAAGTCGTCTGATGCAGATTTGTTGTATGTGGGAAAGGGATAAATACAGCAATCACTCAAATGCATCAATAACTCTCCCTTTTGATTTTGAGTTGTAGCAAGTTTACCTTATAACCAACAATTTTAAAGCTATTTTAGTGTCAGACAGGTTTCTGAGAGGAAAATAATTCTGCAGCCACATCTTGACCCATCTGGTGCAGACGACTTTTGAAAACATTGTGGCAAAATTTCAACTTTTCCCATAATGTTTCAAAATCTGCTTTAAAGTCATTTCTTCTTCATATAATTTCAAAGCAAACAAAATCTAAAGTGATGAAAGGGAAACCATTAAAACCACATCTTTCAAGTTCAATGACAATCTACATCATAAAATAAAATTACAAGTACACGTCATGTATAAAGGGCCTTTTTTCAAACTTGAAGGAAAGATTTATTAAGGAAAATTTCAAATATATGATATTCAGAAAAAAACAATCAGAAAATAATACTATTTTTCCAATTTGCATCATAATTGTCAAAAAACCCATAACAGAACATTATATCATAAAAACAAACATGAAGTAACAATTTATAATTTTTTTTAAAATATAAGTCAATAACAATTCATACTTCATGTATATACTTTCAACACCTCAATAAACTTCTCACTGCAGTGGACTTATAACCGAATTTATAGATAACATTTAACCAATTTACAGACGTTATAAATCAAATTTATAGACGACTTTTACCCAATTTAAAGACGTCGTTTATCAAATTAATAGACAACTTAAAACCAATTTATAGAAGTCTTTAATCAAATATATAGACGCCTTTTAACCCAGTTAATAGCCGACTTTCTATAACCCAATTTATAGACAACCTTTAAACTTTTTTTAGATGTCTTTTAACCCAATCTATAAGTAACTTTTAACCCAATGAAAAGAAGACTTTTCACCAAATTTATTGACAACTTATAAGCCAATTTATAGACGCAATTGAATTTTAATCAGAGGAAAAAGCAACGATTGAACAATGAAAACCGTCAAAAAAATATCTTAAGATCTTCCGTGGTTTTCTTTAGGTTCTAAGAATTTAACACAAACCCACATATAACAGACCTGCAGAAGATGACTTTGAAAACATCTCTGTAAAAATGTGGAATATCTATTAACCCTTTCCCTCATACGACGATTCTGCAGCAGACGACTTTTAACATATTTTGATCAAAAATAGAAAATCTCTATAATTGAATGGATAACCTATGACTAAAAGGGGAAAATATTGTGGCAAAAGGAGAAATTGCTTGTTTTGAGCAATTTCTTCTTTTGTCACTTTGTTTTCAAAAAATCTGTCTGCTACAGAGGCGTCAGAAAGCGTATATATGAGTGAAAGGGTTAATTTTTTCTCAAGTCCTCTGCTGTAGAGGCGTCATTGTTGTTAACAGGTGGGAAAGTTATAAACAAGAGTTTTGGGAACACATGTGTCTCATGGCATTAACCCTTTCCCTCATAGAGACGCTTTATGAAGCATCTGCAGCAGATGGATTATTGAAAACATGGCAACAAAATAAGAAATTACTCAAAACAAGCAATTTCTCCTTTTGCCACCATGTTTTCAACTCTATTCAATGATTGTTCTTTCATTTAAAGGGATTGTCTGTGCTTTTGCCTAGACGTTTTCAAAGTCGTCTGCTGCAGATTTGTTGAATGTGGGAAAGGGTTAAGTAGAAACTGGACAGGCAGACGGAAAAATGAACAACAGATGTGATCCCTGATAAAGAAGGCACAACAACAATTTTGAAAAATTACTTATTTGAGGTAACAAAAAGCTTACCATGATAAAACATAATAGTATCATGTCCTGAAGGCAAGACTATTGTAACTCAATATATGTTCAATTTGGAGTTACCATAGTTGTGTACTCAGGGGACATCAGCAGTGTTAAGAAGTTGGCATATCTATATAAAAAAAAAATCAGTGCAAAATATCACAGACAATCCACATAGATGGCAGTAGCAGTAATGAAGACATGAACTAGGGGTGAGACAGGACAGCGTAATGATTTCATGAACTGGGGGTGAGACAGGACAATGTAATAAAGACATGAACTAGGGGTGAGACAGGACAATGTAATAAAGACATGAACTAGGGGTGAGACAGGACAGCGTAATGAAGACATGAACTAGGAGTGAGACAGGACAGCGTCATGAAGACATGAACTAGGGGTGAGATAGGACTGCGTAACTCGCAGGGAGGAGGCTTGATTGTTAAACTTTTCTCATATATAGATGCTTTTTGACGCCTTTGCGCCAGACAACATTTTGAAAATAAAAACGAGCAATTTTTCCTTTAACTACAATGTTTTAAACACTTTTAATAATAAAAGTGTAATTTTTAGAGATTTTCCACATTTGTGCCAATTTGATTTCAAAGTCGTCTACTGCAGATTTTTTGTATGTGGATAGGGACTAATCAAAACAAACATTCTGCTAAAGATGTAGCCAACAGCCCGGTGATAACCTCTCTTGACATACAATCCATACAAGCCAAAACCTAGCAAATATTTCTTTATGCTTTCTGATGCCTCTGCAGCAGGTGATGTTTGAAAACAAAGTGGCAAAAAGAGAAATTACTCATGATGAGCTATTTCTCCCTTTGCCAGAATGTTTCAACTTTATTCAATAATTGTTCTTTCATCTATAGAGATTATCCAAAATTTTGACATGATGTTTTCTTTATTCAAGAACAGTTCTTTAATTTATAGAGTTTCCATAATTTTGACACAATGTTTTGAACATCATCTGCTGCAGATTTGATGTTTATGGGAAAGGGTTTCTGATGTCAAATAAGCAAACATATTATAAAAGGATTGCATCAAATTGAGAATCATGATGAAAAATTTCTCGTTTTGCCACAATGTTTCAACATTATTCAATAATTGTTCTTTCATCTATAGAGATTATCCAAAATTTTGACATGATGTTTTCAATGTCCATGGGAAAGGGTTAAGTTATGCTGACAACTACATTATAAGAAGTCAATCAAAACAGCAAATGCTTGCAGGCTTCTTTCAAATCTTTCTTCTTTTTTCCAAACATTTATACATTTTGGAATGCTTTCGACAAACTTAACAGACATTAGTTAATCTTTAAAAAATATTTTCATGATGGAATGGTTGAATTTAGGAATGTTGTCCATATACACATATATATATTACAGATATTAGTTAATTTAACCCTTTCCCACTAACAGGCCCTTTTTGATGCGTATACAGCACTGTAACAGCAGTCGGCTTTTGAAAACATTGTGTCATAAGGACAAATTGCTTATAATGAGTAGTTTTTCCCTTTACCACAATATTTTCAACTCTAATCAATAATGAAACTTGATTTAATTTTTCAATCTGTGGGCAAGGCTAAACAGAAATATGAGAGAATGGGTGAAAGGAAATTATTTAACCCTTTCCCTCATATAGACGCTTTCTGACGCCTCTGCAGCAGACGGCTTTTTGAAAACATAGTGACAAAAGAAGAAATTGCACAAAACGTGCAATTTCTCCTTTTGCCACAATGTTTTCCACTTTTTGTCATAGGTTATCCATTCAACTATGGAGATTTTCTATGTTTTGACAAAATAAGTTCAAAGTCGTCTGCTGCAGAATTGTCGTATGAGGGAAAGGGTTAAGGCAGTGCTCATCTCCTATAAAGTGACAACTTTAAACATTATGGTAGTTCGTAATTGGAGATGATTTTGAATCTTTCCAACATAAAAGTGCTTTATCACACCTGTGCAGCAGACGGCTTTTGAAAACAATGTTGCAAAAATATAGAAATTGTTCATATTGACATATATATCAAGTAAAGAAATACCCAAGAACTGCAGTTGGCACTGTAATAAATATAACTGGGGGTCATTTCATAACCCTTTCCAACATATAGATGCTTTCTGCGTCTTTGCAGCAGACGACTTTTGAAAACTTTGTGACAAAAGGAGAAATTACTCAAAACGAGTAATTTCTCCCTTTGCCACAATATTTTCAATGTTTTTTTTCTGTAATTTTGCTTTCATTTAAAGAGATTTACCATACTTTTGTCTAGATGTCTTCAAAATTGTCTGCTGCAAATTTGCTGTATGTGGGAGAGGGTTAAAAATATTTTGTATATTTCTCAGCATTAATTGAATATAACATAATTATTTTATATATATTTACCTAGACAGTACAGAAAGACCAACTTGTACCTTTTCACACAGAAGAGCTCATACAAGGTAGGTGGTTAATAACATTTGTAATCATTTGCGCCAATCTGGACAGCATGATTTTTTTCTTTTGATTGTAAATATTAAAATATCTTCTCATTACCCTGAATGTTAGGGAATTGCGGCGGGCTGCTCATATTTTTTAACGAGTTGACCACTCTCTCCCTTGGGAACTTCACGGATGACCAGTTACTGGACGACGGTGACCTCGTATCCGGATGGGCCTTTAGAATACTACTTGCATCCAGGTTGTGTCGTTGTTCCATGGCGGATATTTTACCTTTGGAGTCCAGGGCGATATCAAACACTTGTGGGCCATTTATCAGGCTGTTTTTTACTAGAAATGAGTTGATATCATCACACAAATGCAGGGACACTTCACTCTTACCTTTCACATCATCTTTATACTTTTTCTTGAGAGTTACATCAGCAATATGTTTAGGTTTGAATAAAAATGGTCTCTCTGTCAGGGATATGTCATCCAACATGCCTTTCTCCATCATTTCCTTCGACAGGTTAGGCTTTCGTAAATTTTTCTTTGTGTCAATCGATCCAGGTTTAACATCTGTCTTGTACAACCTAGGACCGTGTCGCCCGTCGTAAAATTTGGGCGCAGATTCTACAAGAGGCATCATGGTAAACTCATCTCTTGGATAATCATCGGTCAGGTTAGAAATGTAAGGAGGATCATCAACTTTCAAGGGAATCTTCCATGGATTTGGGTTCAGGAAACCTGTGGTTTTAGACCTGTTCTCAACAAATTCTAATTGTTTATTGAAGTCACTTTGCTCATATAGACCGTCGTCCAGGTCCTCGTCTTCAAACGTAAGCTTGGTCTGTTTTCTACTGATAGGTGATGGCTGCCGAGCGCTTTTAGCAGTTGGCAGAGAGTCGGGTCGTCGATCCCTGGAACCGTCTTTGGTATCAGAACCGGCTGTCTTTGAGGTCATACTATTGGGTTTCATCAACGAATCTTTAGAGTCTCTTTTGGTTTCTTTTGGCTTTTTATCCTCTTTTTTAGGGCCAGTAGGCATATCTTTGTCAAATCTATAATGAAACAAAAACAATTAAGTTCAGGATTCACCATTTACTTTTGTAATTACTGGACCAGTGGTCCAGTTAGTTTTGTAACGCACTAGACCAGACCGTATCTCAACTGGACCTATCACCAGCAAATGAAACGATGCAATATGTTAAGAAAGAATTTATTTTATTAATCTTCCGTTTGTAGTGAACATTTGCATTGATATTTAAATAAACAGTAAAAAGACAAATTCTACCATACTTTTTTCTGATCATTATAATTGTTCTGAAGTTAAAAAACAAGAGGGCCATGATGGCCCTGGATCGCTCACCTTAATTATACAATGTACTGCAATGCAAAACACATCAAGACAATTATTCTGAATGCAACCTTCAGAGTGTTAACAATATTTTTACTTCATTTGGCCTAGTAATATATATTTTTTTACTTGATATGACCCATATTCAGACATGGACTAGATATCATCAAGACAACATTCTGACAAAGTTTCAACTTGTTCAAAGTAAAAATGCGGTCAATAAAAGAAAATATTGACCTAGTTTCTGATCCAATATGACCCATATTCGAACTTGACCTAGATATAATTCAGACAAACATTCCAAAGTGTTCACAAGATTTTCCTTCAATTTGATCTAGTGACCTAGTTTTTGACCCAGCATGACCCATATTCGAACTTGGCCTACATATCATCAAGAAAAACATTCTGATAAAGTTTTATCATGCCGAAATTAAAAATGCAGTATCCAGAGTGTTAACAAGATTACCCTTCAATTTGGCCTAGTGACCTAGTTTTTAACCCGGCATGACCCATATCCGAACTTGGCCTAGATATCATTTAGACAAACATTCTGACCAAATTTCAAGCTGCTGAAGCAAAAAATGTAGCATCCAAAGTGTTAACAAGATTTTCCTTCAATTTGACCAAGTGACCTAGTTTTTGACCCGGCATGACCCATATTCGAACTTGGCCTAGATATCATTCAGGTCAACATTCTGACCAAATTTCAAGCTGCTGAAGCAAAACATGCGGCTTCTACAGAGTTAACAAGATTTTCCCTCAATTTGGCCTAGTGACCTAGTTTCTGATCCAATATGACCCATATTTAAACTTGAACTAGATATCTTTAAGACAAACATTCTGACAAAGTTTCAAGCTGCTGAAGCAAAAAATGCGGCATCCAAAGTGTAAACAAGATTTTCCTTCAATTTGGCCTAGTAACCTAGTTTTTGACCCGGCATAATCCATATTCGAACTTGACCTAGATATTTTTAAGAAAAACATTTTGACAAAATTTCAAACTGCTGAAGCAATCTGGAGTGTTAACAAGATTTTCCTTCAATTTGACCTAGTGACCTACTTTTTGACCCGACATAACCCATGTTCGAACTTGACCTACATATCATCAAGACAAACATTCTGATAAAGTTTCAACATGCTCAAGTTGAAAATGTGGCCTCCAGAGTTTTAACAAGATTTCCCTTCAATTCGACCTAGTGACCTAGTTTTTGACCTCATATGGCCCAGTTTCGAACTTGTCCAAGATTTTATGGAGATAAACGTTCTGATAAACTTTCATGAAGATTGGATGCAAAATGTAGCCCGTAGAGTGTTAACAAGCTCAAATGTTGACGACGCACGCCGGACGGACGCCGGACAAAATGTGATCACAATAGCTCACCTTGCACTTCGTGCATAGGTGAGCTAAAAATTAAGAATTAAAATATGTTACTATGTCAGTGTGTGGCACAAATAACACACATGCGAATGTCTTTAATTTCAAATACAGTCTGTGTAAAGTTAGTTATCAAAGTCTGGTCGTCTGGCTCTTTATCCCCCTTGCCACCGGAGTTCCAGAGCTCGCTGGGCATTTTATGGACTTATCCCTTCACTTTCCTTTAATTATTACTAATACTGGCATCCTTTTTATTGGAAGGAAATCCGAATTTAAACAGGTTTTTCTTACATTTTTTATATTGGCTGCTACGGTAAACAATGTAAACATACCAAAAAGTGTTCTAAACAATTGTCATTAGTTTTGAGATCCAGCTTTAAAAGATAGTGTTTGTGGGTATTCTTGAATAATACACCCTACTTTACTATAAATCGGACTATGGTTGTGTAAACATGCACAGAAAAAAATTGAAATTGATTTTCAAACGAAAAATTGCAACTTTTCTGACATTTTAATATCGGCTTCTACGGTAAAAACATAGTAAACATGCCGGAAATTGTTCTAATCTATTGTCGTAAATCTTGGGATCCCAAACCAATTGGGAATTCGCAACTTTTTGGATGTAATAATAATATATAGACATTTTGCGCATAAAGAGCTTCACAAGTTTTCTCGTGTCAGTAAGTGAAAACGTCATTGACAAACAGATGGACAGAGAAGGAGACACAATTATAACCCTTTCCCTCATGTAAACGCTTTCTGAAGCCTCTAAAGCAGACGACTTTTGAAATCATAGTGGCAAATGGAGAAATTGCTCACAATGACTTCAACTCTATTCAATAATCATACTATCATTTATAGAGATTATCTATATTTTGGAATTGATCATTTTCAAAGTCGTCTGCTGCAGATTTATTGTATGTGGGTAATGGATAATGAACCTTACTTACCCCCTCTCTCCTAGCCATTTATGAAAAGCCTCCTCACTAAAATGTTCATTTTTAGCTTTAAACTCCACCTCCAACTCCATCTCTCGAAGCACTTCCTGCATCTTAAGTTTTCGTAGCTGACGCATTTCCTTGGCAACTTGATCTTTACCCTGTTGCCACATTTCAGCTGCAATTATCCTAAACAGAAAATCGAAGAAGCATCATAATTTAACCCTTTCCCACATACGACAATTCTGCAGCAGACGACTTTGAACATATTTTGTCAACAATAAAAAATCTCTATAATTGAATGGATAACCTACGACTAAAAGTGGAAAACATTGTGACAAAAGGAGAAATTGCACGTTTTGTGCAATTTCTTCTTTTGTCACTATGTTTTAAAATAGCCGTCTGCTGCAGAGGCGTCAGAAAGCGTCTATATGAGGGAAAAGGGTTAGCCCTTACCCTGATATAAATGGTGTTTGCCTCTGCATTCATTATCTTTTGAACACTTAGTGGAACAAGGGTGTAAAACTGATACAGTATACCCTAACCAAGGGACAACAGTTTTGTGATCAAGTTTAATGAAAATTGGAAATGAAATGCTTTACTGTAGACACATTCTGACACATTCCGCAGCAAACAAATTTTTAAAACATTGCGATAAAAGGAGATATTGCTTGTTATGCACAAAAAGTGCAAACTCAGTTTGAGTTTTCATAGAAAATTACCCTATCCAATTATTTTTCATATATCTCAGAAAAGGACATAAGATGCAAACCAATATTATGTGTACTGGCAACACATCAATGGTGATTCTCACGAAAATGATTGATTGATTGGGGTTTAACAACTTTTGTCAAACGTTGGTAAGAATGTTGGCCGAGCCGTGGTTTTGAAACTCACAACCCCTGGATTGCCAGCCCGCGTCGCTACCAACTGTGCTACCGGGTCTCGGCTCTCACGAAAATGGAAAAATCAGGATGCACCATGAAAAAAACACTTTTGCCTAGATGTATTGAAAGTCGTCTGCTGCTAATTTGTTTCATGTGGGAAAGGGCTATTGGCAGTCAGGGTTCCAAGGATAAAATTACGACTCATAAGCCGGTGTCAGGCAAAGCCAACCAGCAGTACTACCAATGAAATCCAGTGATATAAATGAGCCGTTCCATATGAAAACCAGCATTATGTACTCTGAGTAATGTATCGACCCAGATCAGCCTGTGCAATCGGGGCAGGCTAATCTGTGCAGACACATTCCGTCACAGGGGGATAGAGGTATAGCTTTTATGATTCCTGAAACAGAAAATCCACAGTAGACGAAAAGTGTCTGTCCGGGGTTAGCCTGCATGGCATGCTTAGGAGCCTACATGGCATGCTCAGGCTGCTCTGGGTCGATACTTTATGCAGATTCCACAATATTGGTTTTCTCTGCTCAAATGCTGTTGCAA
Organism: Serripes groenlandicus; assembly: GCA_031761405.1. Lineage (NCBI taxonomy): Eukaryota > Metazoa > Mollusca > Bivalvia > Cardiida > Cardiidae > Serripes > Serripes groenlandicus. The sequence goes on along the minus strand of JASEVX010000009.1, from coordinate 51,220,160 downwards.
GCAGCATAAAACAAAATTAAAACACTATACCTTGCACATTTTCTGTGCCCCCACAGTTTTGCCAAGTCCAGTGGGGTGTGGTTTCGACAATCCTCACCGTCAATCTTTGCCCCATTGTCAATCAACATCTTCAAACATTGGACATGACCCTCACTGGCCGCTTGATGGAGGGGTGTTATACCATCATCATTGCCTCTGAAAAAAACAAGAAGGTTTCGCAGAGCTCTAAATATATAAGATTGCATATAAATTATTGACTTGACCTCAAATTAATTATTAAGACAATCTGTAACAAGTGATGGTACATATCTGTATGCACATCTATGCTAACAAACTAACAAAGTGTGTCTGAAATTGCCTGAATGTTTCTGCAACCAATTTACAAGCAGTGCTGATCTAGATCAGATTCGGTGATTTCCCTGGAGCATGGCCTGATTATACTAAAACATTTAAATTTGTGAGGTCAAAATGTCTTGATTTAAATCCAATATAAGGGTTTCATTCAATTCGCTTATTCAATAATTGGCAACTGGCTTCATCTTAAACTGGAGATGGTGCATCATTGTCATCACTGTCATTACTGGTCGAACGCAGACTTAATGGGAAAGGTATTTTGTTATACATTCCTGTTATCATTTGCCGGCTTTAGGTGTGAAATAGAGATCAACGAAATAATTTCAGTGCAGGCATAAACAAACTAAAGTGTTCATTCAAACAGCCTATGTGAGGAAATGTGTGAACAACTCTTCTATAATGTGTGACTGGTTATAACCAAGATAGTTGTCAACACTCAAGGTAGATTGTAGGGCTGTAGCGATAGTTCAAACTATCGATATATTGCAATAGTGACAAGGGCAATAGTAATGCATCGATTGTAAAACTGAAGATCAATAACTATCGCAATAGTAGTTGGAACTATCGATAGTATTGGTTCATGTAGTACATTGAATCTAAATATGCAGATATGCTTTTATTTCTTAGAGAAAAGACCATGTTACATGTCTGTGAACAAATTTTGTTGCCTGAAAAGTGATAAATGTTCTTATGTATGTGTAAGCTGGAAAATTAAGTTCTTTTTGAGAGCAAAGGGTTTCTTTTTAAGTTTTTAATTTAAGATAAACAATAAAATGCTCTTTTTGATACTTTTATTCTTTGTAATTAGACTTCAGAATAGTTATTTTTTTAAAGTAAGTTCAATAAAAGCAATAGTATTGCAATGCATCACAATGTTAGTTGTGCAATAGTTTAACTATTGCAATGGTACTTTCTGAAAATCAATACTATCGCAATAGTGATTTTTGGGCTCAATAATCACCCCTAGTAGATTGCAGTCTACCCTTTACAAATCAGTTCAGACAGTTAATATAAAATTATAACAATCTTTTAATCATTACATTGGCTAAAGAAGCAATTATTCAGATGTCTAAAAATAAAACCTGTTTTATAAATTTTGTATAAGATAGATCTGTAAGTAGTAACAAAAGAATATGGATCATCCCATGATATTAACTGTATAATCAGTTTTAATTATTTCTAATATTTATATTGACCAAAATGAACCCTTTCCCACTTACAGCAAATCTTAAACAGATGACTGAAAATATATGGCAACAAATATTGAAAAACTCTTTTTATGAAAGTATTAAATTTGAATAGATGTGAAAACATTGCAGCAAAAGGAGAAATAAATTATTGCTTATTCTCCACATTGTCTTTAAGTCTTCTTCTATCAATGTGTCAAAATGCGTGGGTAAGGGTTAATTATTTCTAAATTCAAGACATTTACTAATGTCATCAAGGGAATTAAGGTAACTCCATCCAAATAAAATCTGCAAATGTTTTGCTTTAAAAAAAGGATAACATCAGTCTGATAAATTAATAATTATACTTACATAGAAGCATCTGCCTTCTTGTCAATGAGATACTGCAAACACTGTATGGCTCTTTTTCCTGTTTGATTACTAATACACAGATGTATGGCCCTCCATCCTGTACTGCTGGGTAGGTTGATGTCAAATTTGTATTTCTCAATTAGCAGCTTTAAACAATCTAGCCTCCCATGTATGGCAGATAGATGAAGGGCACTTAAACCCTGAAATAAAAAGGTTTCTCCATTTATTATTTTTCACTAGAGATAATAAAATGCTCTCAGATACATGTAGCTAGTTCTGAGTTCATCAAAGCATGCAGAATGAAAGGCTAAGGCCTCTTCCCAATTTCTGGAAAAAAGGCCCTGGCATGTGATTTCCTACCTTGTAATAAGTTCCAAATATTTGTTTAAGATGAAATTCGAAAACTTTTCAAACAGTGTTCTTCAAAGATCCAGGGAATCCCATAATGTATTTGAAATAATTTTTGACAAAATTGCATTTTCGAAAGATTTTTTCTTTACTTTTTTAAGGTTAATGAATCGATTCAAGGCTGCGGGTAAAAAAAATGTCAACCCTTTCGCACATGTAGATGCTTTCTGATGCCTCTGTGGCAGATGACATTTGAAAACATTTTGGCAAAAGAAAAAACAATGTTTTTCACTCTTATTTGCACTTTCATTTTTTTAGTTTTTTCATATTTTGCCCAGATATTTTCAAAGCTGTCTGCTGCAGATTTCTCATATGTGGGAATGGGGGTTAATGTAAAATTGTAGAAATTTGCATAGACATGTACCGAAAGTTAATTTCAGAAAAGAAGCAAACTTTAACACAAATTTGGTATTGAAAAGTCACTTAAATGGATTTTTCATTTCGTGGTGGAAGGTCATTGTTTGGAAAATTCTTAAGTTGAAAGTTAACCCTATCCCACATACAATTAATCATCTATAAACAAAAATTTGGAAAACGTCTATTAATAAATTTATGTATAATAATTGAATAAAGTGTCTGAATGTGGTGGCAAGACATGATGGCCTAGTTAGCTCAGTTTGTCAGAGCGCCGATCTAGTGTGATGGGATTCATAGGTTCAAGCTCCACATCAGGCTGACATTTTTCCCCTCTTATGTTACTTTAATGGTATCAGAAGAAAACTGGAATGCGCCTGGACAGTGCTGTTGGGAGTTGCCGAGGTTAAAGCCTGGCTTCCAAAGGTTAGGAGAAGGAGGAATGTAGTGTCTGGATGTGGTGACAAGACATTATTGCCCTGTTAGTTCAGTTGGTTAGAGCTCCAAGCTAGTGTTATGGGGGTTGAAAATTTGTAGGTTCAAGCCCCACATCAGGGGGACATTTTTATCCTCTTATGTTACTTGAATGGTATCAGAAGTAAACTGGAATATGCCTGGACAGTGCTGTTGGGAGTTGCCGGGGTTGAAGCCTGGAGGGGAGGAGTGTAGTGTCTGGATGTGGTGGCAAGACATCATTGTCCTGTTAGTTCAGTTGGTTGGGGGTTGTAGGTTCAAGACCCACATCAGGGGACATTTTTCCCGTCTTATGTTACTTAAATGGTATCAGAAGTAAATTGGAATACGCCTGGACAGTGCTGTTGGGAGTTGCCGGGGTTGAAGCCTGGCTTCCAAAGGTTATGAGAGGGAGGACTGTATTGTCTGGATGTGGTGGCAAGACATCATTGCCCTGTTATTTCAGTTGGTTCGAGCACCAAGCTAGAACTATTGAGGTTGTGGGTTCGAGCCCCACATCAGGCGGACATTTCCCCCTCTTATGTTACATTGTGGTAAACGGAGAAATTGCAATTCATGAGCAATTTCCTTCAGGCACAATGTTTTCAAGTGTCATACGCAAAATATGTATTTAAAGGTATCAACATGTTGGAAATGGTTAACTGGAGCCAATAATGAACGCCCACCACCATCCTAGCTCTGCACCTGTATCATGACAACAGATGTAAACAACATGGCCGACAGTGGTTATTACAATCAAGTCAGCATTGATTGTGTTAATGTCAAATGACAACACTGCTTTAAAACAATAACATAAGTTAAACAAAATATGAATTGAAGATGTTGTTACATTTTTATCGTAGTTTATTTCTCCTTTATGCACGTTTTGGTCTCGTAAACTCTGCCTAAGCCATTCAACATCGCCAATCGCCGCTGCCATGAATTCATCATCTTGAATTTTCTTATCGTTGCCTAATCTTGTACGACGACGACGGAAAGGCCTTGCTGATGCAGACCCACCGGTCTGTGTTTGGTTTCCCTGGCTCATGTATCCGATTTTATGTCCTTTCAACGCATTTTGTAAATTCAGGAAAATGAATAGATTTCCCTTTCTTAGCTGTATTAAACATTACTTCGAATTTAATTTTAACGAAATTTAATACACTCAATTTATAAAAAATGTCATAATCTCTGCTAACTGTAATGACAAATAATAAAATATATTGTTTTAAATACAAATAACATCTGTTTATATGAAAAATATTTATTTCTTTTTCTTTATTTAAAAATAATATATTACATTTTTTACACTTCGTTTACTTAAATCTTTATTATGACTGCTTCGTTGAGAGCACTTGTTGTTTATATCGGAAGTAGAGACAGACTTACTTCCTTAGAAACCAATACAATATGGTGGACACAGGTTGATTTTCAAACTCAAAACAACCTTATTTCAATTGTTAATTTTTGTTTGAAGTAATCTTGATGTTTTAAATTATTTTTTCACAACAAATACCCACAGAAATATGTCTACGACTGCCAGGACAACATCAAGTGTCAAAGATACCAGAGACTTGTATGAATTGAAAGAAAAAGCTGCTAAATTTTATGCAGAAAATGGGGTTCCCCAGAAGATGGAAGAAATTCTCAACGCCATGTTTTATGACAACCCTCCAGATGTATATGGATACTTGGTTGGTATCCAAAGAAATTCTCTATTTGCTGTTGATTATTAGAAATAGCTATCCATGACCTTTTTAGTGACAAGCTTTATGAGAAGAATAATAGAAAAGTTCCCCTTGCAAGTCTGCTGCAAACACAATTTATGCTATTTCCTCAAACTGATTGATGTCATAATGTATAAGTATTTTCTTATTGGTGTAGCGGTAATGCGTCCGTCTCGGATACGGGAGGTTGTGGGTTCGATCTCCGCCCGGATCAAATCAAAGACTTTAAAAATGGTAGTAATGTCTGCCTTAAGGGTTTCGGGGTAAGCATAACGACTGGCTTGCAGGTGTCAGGATAAATGGACTAGTAGTACTGGTAACTTAACCAGGAAACGCTGTGATATAATGGAAAACTTGTTGAAAGTGGCATAAAACACCAAACAATCATATAATGGCATAATTATAAATGTGATAAAAAATAAATATGTGTTGCTTTGTTACCTCCGCAGTCAGTAGTGCAACTATATATAAGACTGATTGCATTTGATGCAATATGTTATGTCCAATTGTTATAACTACATCCTCCAGTGGGTGGCTCTCATACATTATCTTACAGGCATACGGTAACATGAGATCTCTTCTGCAGATCCTCAGAACATATACCTTATATTAAATATATCGGTGCTACCTATGTATGAAAAGAAGTGTTTTGCAGACAAAAGTAATACTGCATACAATGGCCATGAATATCAATTTTAAATATGATTTACTAGATGATGATAATGTTTTATTCAAGTTGTTTGCATGATCATTTTGTTATGGAATTGGAAAGCCATATTTGAAAATGTGAAATAAGTTTTGTATTAAATAGCCAACTGTCTGCAGCAGCCTATTTCAACTCTCCCCTGGATGGCTCCCTAAGACAAGTTTAACTGTTTTTGGATATTGAGAGCAATTATCATGAGTTTATTTATCTTATTTACAGGCAAATTATTTCCAAAGTTTCTCGGCAACACCACTGATTACAAAAGTAAGTTTACGTTTATTACTTTGTCTTTAATTATAAGTCAAAAAAAATTCAACAACAACACAATAATAATGATAAATTTGTCTTGGTCGCCTGATAATAATGCCTTTGTCGCCTGTAAATCTTTTTTATTCTTTCAGAATAAATTTTCCTGAATTTTGATATTAATTTTAAAAGTTTGAAAGTGGTGTAACACTGACCCAGAGATTTTCAGAAAATAGAACTTTGTATTTTCCATTTGATTATTACTTTTAATTATTACCAGGTGCTGATATGCTTTAATTTTAGAATAAAATAATTTTGTCAGAATATTGAAATTCTTCTAAAATAATGAAAGCATTTAATTTGAAACACAGCAGAAAAAAGTAAGAAAAAGCATAAAATATTAAAATCATTAGCTATTTTCTCCAATATTGCTTTCAAAAGTTTAATCTGTAAAGTTGTCTAAAGACTTTTTTATCAGGGAAAGGATTTACAATAAAATTATGTCAAGGGAAATCTATGGTCTAATGACTTTAGAACCAATACCCCAAAAATAGCAAATAGATAATTAAGGACCAGTAAACTGCTCTTTCCCCCGAAGTATCTGTCTTTTGCTAAACCAAACACTATGTTGTTTATACTCAAAAGAATAATCTCACTCAGTCAGGCAATTCTTTTGAGTCCCACACCATAGGGTTTATGGATCTACAGCCTTTATGCCTTTCCCTCATATAGATGCTTTCTGATGCCTCTGCAGCAGACAACTTTTTGAAAACATAGTGACAAAAGAAGAAATTGCTCAAAACAAGCAATTTCTCCTTTTGCCACTATATTTTCCACTTTAAGTCATAGGTTATCCATTCAATTATAGAGATTTTGCATTTTTTGACAAAATATGTTCAAAGTCGTCTGCTGCAGAATTGTCGTATGAGGGAAAGGGTTACCTAGAGATCTGTATTTGTATTTCAGGTTAGATCTAGACCTGGTTTCGACAGTAAGGCACAAACAACAATACAGACAGAAGTTTATTGTAATGTGAATAATAAAGAAAGGGTATGTAAATAGACACTACCATTCAGGCCTTTTTCTAGGCATTTAGGGAACAAGAGTTTGGCCCTTTTTTTGGGGAAATTTATCGCTTTTATTTTTTATTTGGGAATAAAAAACCAGGGTTAACATGACAAAAATGGGAATTATGCATGATTTATAACTTTTACCATTGGGAATGGGTCAGAATGTCTGACCCATGGGATGTCTAGAAAAGGGCCTGCCATTAATATCAGATACAGTGGATGCTTATAGCAAAGTACTGCTTATTTACAAACTGGTATTAATAAAATATCTACTGTGATATTTTATAAAATAAGAAAATAGGCATTAGGTGACAGTACAGTATCTTCCCGTAGGTAGTGGGAACTTTGGTCAGACTGAAAGTATGTATGGACAGATCAGATCTACACTTATCACAAATGTTTGAAGATCAGTTCTGCTTTCACTTGATGCACCGGTGCCAGTCTCGTTTAAAATCTAAAAACAGCATTTGACTTTATATTGACAAGGCACATTTCCTTTTCAATGGCCAATTTTTCTGATCGTGCTGGCTGTAATTTACCTTAAGATATTTGTGTGGAATTTTTTATTTTCAAAGATGTTACATTTTAAAGCAAGTTATGTAACAAATTTTATTAGAGTTAATAGAATAAGTGAGATATAGCTTTTAATGTAAAACTACTTTTCGTGGACATCACTGAGGTGACGTGAGATTTGAGTAAAATCTCTTAAATCAGATCATTATTAAGAAGTGTCATATTTTTAATGCGCTGCTATCGTAAGGCAATTATATATATTACATCATTATTGTCATAAATTGATACGACAAAATATGTCGAATATTTAAAAACCAAATGTCACCTCAGTGATGTCCCCGGCCGTAGAATAGGAAATGTACCTTGTCAATATATAGTCAAATGCTATTTTTAGATTTTAAACGAGACTGGCACCTGTGACTTGATGTTGCTCTGGAGTGAATGCATTTAAGGATGACTTGGTGCAACACCTTGTTTTCTGTTGTAGAAATGCAATACATCATGCAGTGGCGAAGAGGGCTGTCAATCCAAAAGAACATGAGTTTGAACCCCTGCTTGGCCACTGATTCATAAAAGTCATTGCAATTGAGCGTCATTGATAGTCCACCAAAGGCTAAAAATAGTCTGTGTGGGAAGGTAGCCATTTGCATGTGAAGAATGTTGTGTGTAGTACTAGTGCGAGGAAGCAAGGAAACACATGGATATGTGAACTGGCCACCATGATATAACTAAACTAAAATGGAGTGCTCCCCGGAGCACGTGTGTCACCTGTCGGGGCCTTGTCAGAAAATTTTAATTTTTGACCGAAAAGGGGAAATAACTCGAATATAAAAAATATTTGGATTATCCCTCTTTTGTCAACCCATCACAAAGATTGATATAAACATTTGTCAGAAGTTTCAATCCAATCCTTTGAGTAGGAAAAAAGTAATTTGAAAAAGTAATTTGAAAATTTAATTTTTGACAGAAAAGGGGCAACAACTCTGATATAAAAATATTTGGATTATCCCCCTTTTGTGAACCAATCACACACATTGATATAAACATTTGTCAGAAGTTTCAATGTAATCCTTTGAGTAGAAAAAAAGTTATTTGAAAACGTGACGAAAAAGTGTCGACAGACAGACGCCGGACAAAAAAAAGTAATCCCTAAGTGCCTACCATGCTACGCAGGTGACACAAAAAATGGTATCACAATCAATCAATCAATCAATGTTTTCTCTTATCAGTGTGTAAGCACAACTGTTAGCTCCAGTCAGTCTCCAGTGTTGTTGGAGATTGCTAAACCAGAAGAGAGAGAGGAAGAAGACAAAGAAAGAGAAGACAATGTTACAGCAGCAATAAAACTGATAAATGATGAGATGAACCAGAGGTTGAAAGGTTTAGATCCTACAAAACAACAGGAAGCTGACCTTGCAGTCAGGTATATAATCTTCATTGCATCTTAACCAAGGATGGGAACAAATATCATAATTAGTTTTCAGGTAATCACATACTGTTCCTATTGATTACTCGAGTACTCGAAAGAAATAAAAAAATTGTGTTCATTTGTTCATCAAAAACTTCAGCTTTTGGAGGTAAGATTGGCCAGCGTCTTTGGATTTGTTGGCGTTGTCTTATATAATGGCCGACATGCATATGTTTTTACTTCTAAAATTATGAGATATGAACTTCAAAGAAATGGTCTAAAATGTAAATAACATATTTTTTCGCCTCGAAATCCACTATTTTGCATCAAACTAGTTGAGTAATTGCGGTGGAGAAATCATCCATATGTCTGTTGCTGGCCACATATTTTATTTAATGCACAAAAATAATAAAAAGCAAACAGTTAAATGACCTCGAATACCAAAATCATGAACAGTTCAATTAATAAGAAAACATCATAATTGAAAAAAAGAAAACTAAAGCATCAATCTGAAGTGGTTTTCACTTTCGTTTTCCATATCAACAGGTGTAAATAAAAATTTACACAAGATATAAATTATACAATCTTTAATAGCCGATTCAAGGTGGCGGACTTGGTCAGACGGGCACTGTTGTAATTTGTTCTTGGTTCCACACATTTTCTTTCGTTTGAATAAATATAAATGGTAGAAAATGTTCTAATGAGGTGATGAAAAATTACGCATATAAAAGGTCACGTCATCATCCAATCATGTAACATGTATTTTTTACAAACATCGAATTAAAAACCTAACACTAATGATGCATTGAATGTGAGAAAAATTGGCATCCAGTTTGACACTTGATTGTACATTATTCGAGATTACAATATATGATCTTGGTTAGTTAAATGGATTAAAACAGTCATCCTACATAAAAGTGTCAATGTGTTTATTCAATAGGATACCTTAGCCCTTTGCCAGATAAAGATGATTACTGACGTAGCAGGCAACTTGTACAAAGTTGTCTGCTACAGATGTGTTGTATGTGGGAAAGGGTTATCTAGACCTAAACTAAGTAAAGTAATATCAGTTTGATTCTATTTATATACTGTTCATATGGCTCAGTCATTTTGTAGAGCTGAATTAATTAAAAAAATAAGCTTACTGGGTTACTCTTCCAGGTAATATGTAATGCATCTCCAGCAGACGACCATGAAATCATTGTGACAAAAGGAGAAATTGCTATTAATGAGCAATTTCTTCTTATCCACAATGTTTTTAACTCAGACAGACATCAAGTGTGGAAGACAATGGTAGAGTATTGGCCACTCATGCCTAATTCTGGATGAGCAAGTTCTGTTCTTGGAACGTTTTCACACTAACGGCGTGTATACTGGTTAAGTCTCCTGGAAGCAGGCATCGAGTGTGATTAATATAACCTGAAAGTTTGTTTCGCAAACAATGTGAAATAAATAAGTTTAAACTAATTGTGATTAATATATGTAGTCAATGTAAAATATATAAGTTTAATATAAACGCATTTATTTTTATTCTATCTACAGCAAACTGATAGCAGAATTGAAGGCTGCAGAAGATGAAAGACTTGCAAAGGAAGCAGAAGATAGAGAAAAGGATGGAGAGGGTGATGAACCTGAGAAGAAACCTGGTAGTGCTGTCAGTAAACCAAAGTCCGGAGCAAAGTATGTATCAAATATCTTTTTTTTACAGATACGCGACTTAATTAACGCTTTTCCTCATACAACAATTCTGCAGCAGACGACTTTGAACATATTTTGTCAAAAAATAGAAAATCTGTAAAATTGAATGGATAAATGACCAAAAGTGGAAAACATTGTGACCAATGGAGAAATTGCTCGTTTTGAGCAATTTCTTCTTTTGTCACTATGTTTTCAAATAGCCGTCTGCTGCAGAGGCGTCAGAAAGCGTCTTTATGAGGGAAAGGGTTAAAATACCCCTGGATTGCAACTAATACAACTGTATACAAATGTTCTAGATACATGCACAATTTAACACTGTAGAACTCAAATTAAATCTGTGCTCCATAAGGTCAAACTGCTGTAGTTTTGAAGGTCATGAATGTTATGATTAGAATTATCTTTTTTAGAAGCTGTTTTACTGGTCTTAACCCTCTTTCATCATAAAGGAAAATAGCTCATCATAAGCCTTTCTCCTTTCGTCACATTCTTTTTCAAAAAGTGGTCTGCTGCAGATGCATCAAAATGCAGGAGGGAAAGGGTTGGCTTTTCTCAAGCTGTGTCTATGACAAGATTGTAGACAACAAAGATTTTGATGAGACTGTGCAGCAGGGCGGGCTGATCTGGATCTGGATCTTTGTTGGTCACACAACACCAAGGGTTGATTTGCATGTTAACCTTTTCCCTCATATAGACGCTTTCTGATGCCTCTGCTGCAGACCGCTTTTTGAAAACATAGTGACAAAAGAAAAAATTGCTCAAAACGAGCAATTTCTCCTTTTGTCACAATGTTTTCTACTTTAAGTCATAGGTTATCCATTCAATTAACGAGATTTTCCAATTTTTTGACAAAATGTGTTCAAAGTCGTCTGCTGCAGAATTGTCATATGAGGGAAAGGTTTAAGTCATCTGCTTCTAAATAATCATAGGCAAATAGTGTAGCATTTAAAAAATTGTAAGTGTACTTTTTGAAACAGAGTTGAAAACATTGTATTCAGAGTTCCAGATAAGGAGGGGTATTCAGCTCTTTTTTCCGACAATTTCTCTCTTATTATTAAAGTGAACCCTATGTTGTGGGTATTCAAAAAGAAATCATCTCACTGAGACAAAAGGTTAAAAAGCATTCAATAATATGTTGATATGTTCATCCTCACCTAATCTCCTTGTGTGATATATCTCCCCATCTTTTCTTTAAAACCTAATGTGTGTCATATTTCTGTTACTTTAATTTGTGTGTGTGTGTGTGTGTGTGTGTTTAGCTTCTGGTATCTTCTGGTATGTAATCGGTTACAATACCTGAATATTATGCAAAGCTTTAAAATTATTTTGAGCAGGAATTAACTCAACTTTAAAGGAATCCACTGTGGTCGAGTGGTTAGCGTCGGGGATTTCGAAACCGGGTGTCCCGGGTTCGATCCCCAGTCGCGGCACTACTGTCATGGTGGAGTGCCCTTGGGCAAGGCGCATTTTCTAGCCTAGTACTGGTTTGTTTACCCAGGGATCATGAATAAGTGAACTGTCGCCGTGATATAACTGAAATAATGTTGAAAGCGGCGTAAAACCCCAATAAATAAAATAAAATAAATAACTCAACTTTAACCCTTTCCCACATACAGATGCTTTCTTATGCCTCTCCAACAGATGACTTTTGAAAATATTTTTGCAAAAAGAGAAATTGCTCATTATGAACAATTTCTCTTTTTGTCATAATGTTTTAAATTTTATTCAATAATTTTTCATTCATTTATTGTCAGTTTCCATATTTTAAACTTAATGATTACAAAGTCATCTGCTGCAGATTTGTTGTATGTGGGAAAGAGCTATCAAATACCACAGGCGTCTGAATTTTTATCTGTAAAATACTGTTACTAAAATTAAAAAAAAGTTACTAATATTAACCAGGCTGGTAAAGCTTTATATGTAACCAAGGTATATGTATAAAGAGACACTTATACTGCCTTCCTAGAGAGATAGATTTTATAGCGACATAGAAGAATGGTCGTTCCAATCTAGAGGTCCAAGGTTCGCTCCCTTGTCAGGTTTGATCTTTTAGGGCTGTTTAAATGGTGCTCAATGGGGGGGGACTACATAGGAAAACCCTCGAGAATGTTAATCACAGCAATATCAGTCTTAGAAAAATTCAAGGTCAAATTTCAGATTTGGAAGGGGTACATGTAGACAAGTGACACTTATACTGCCTTGCTAAGATAGTTAGCCTTTGTAGGAAAGTGGTAGAGCACTCCCCTTTTGATCTAGGGGTCCAAGGTTGGAGCACTGGTCCTGTAACATATGAACTAAATTGGACTTATGTTTAGTAGGGGGTTAAAATGGCATCTTTGGAATATTAACAGTTTTTTACAAATAAAAATTCAGCCACTTGTGCAAAGACACCAAATATGAAGACATATCCTTTGTGAAGATCAGCTATAAGCTGGAATAAGTGATGCATGATACTGTCTATATTTATTCACTGATTTGTCTTTAGTGTTAAAAAATCTCTCATCATTTTCATAGAATTGAAAAAGTAAAAAAATCCAAGCTTTTCGGCATGGTGCCAATTTGAGATGGAGTGAAAAAAAAAAACGTTCTTGGACAAGGAGACCATAAACAATTTCTCCTTTTCCAAAAATGTTTTAAACAATAGTCTAGAGCTGCATATCCATCAAAAGACAGCTATGTCAGTGAAAGATCTTAATACACCAGTATTAATTAAAACAATCATCAGATTTTGTTACATTTGTCACTAAAGCCAGAATTTTATGAAACTTTTCCATCGAAGATCCCAAACAGTGCATGATACAGGGCCAGGGCCGACAACATCTTTTAGTCTTCTGGGAAAACCCAGAACTGACAGGCGACTGTCAATCACACCTAGTCGGAATGCTAGTCGGGCAAATAGTCGAAATAATAGTGGGGCTAGCTCTCATTTAGGACCTGCTGCCTTAAAGACGATCAAACAGCTCAGTAATTTAAGTTCAAATAACATGGGGTAATATAGCTGTGGTGTTTATGTTGTAAGTGATGTATCAGAACACTAGATTACAGTTACAATAAACAATATTTGAAGGGTGCTCTGTGCGAAATCCAAACCTTAGGCATCTATGTAACCGGTTTATATCAAGATCAGTCAGCACTAATCCTGGAATCTGATCTGGCTCTGCACTGTTCGCTTATTAGTCATTAGTCACTGTAAAGCAGTATTCTTGTGGATCCTTAGCTTGGATGTGCAAGGTAAGTTATGTCCATATGTGTATTTATTATGTTAACCCTTTCCCTCATATAGACACTTTCTGACGCCTCTGCAGCAGACAGCTTTGTGAAAACATAGTGACAAAAGAAGAAATTGCTCAAAACAAGCAATTTCTCCTTTTGCCACAATGTTTTCCACTTTTAGTCATAGGTTATCCATTCAATTATTGAGATTTTCTATTTTTTGACAAGATATGTTCAAAGTCATCTGCTGCAGAATTGTCGTATGAGGGAAAGGGTTAACATTTTCCCACATACAAGAAATCTGCAGCAGACGACTTTGAACATATTTTGTCAAAAAGATGGAAACTCCCTTTTAATGAAAGCACAATAATTGAATAGAGTTTAAAACATGGTGACAAAAGGAGTAATTGCTCGTTTTGAGCAATTTCTTATTCTGTCGACATGTTTTCAAAAAGCTGCAGAGGTGTCAGAAAGCGTCTATATGAGGGAAAAGGGTTAAGCATCGTTTACACACGGCACCCCTCTTTTGTTCTGTGAGTAATGTCTGCACTTTAGTATTTTGAGGAGTACGTTTCAGTCCGGATTGTAGGTATTTACAGTATACATCTGTAAATAAACTTTAACAAATATCTTTTTTTTTTACAATAAGTCTATTTTTAACCCTTTCCCTCATACAACAATTCTGCAGCAGACGACTTTGAACATGTTTTGTCAAAAAATAGAATATCTCTACACTTGAATGGATAACCTATGACTAAAAGTGGAAAACATTGTGGCAAAAGGAGAAATTGCTCGTTTTGAGCAATTTCTACTTTTGTCACTATGTTTTCAAAAAGCTGTCTGCTGAAGAGGCGTCAGAAAGCGTCTATATGAGGGAAAGGGTTAAAGAAATGTGATAAATGTATATTTAACCACAAGATTGTTCTACCCACACAGATAGACTACTCTAAATGTAACAGTTCAGGGGTTATACTTTGCGACAGAATAGACAACTTTGAAGGAAAACCGAAATTTTCTCACCAATTTCTCTCTTTCGCACTTGTTTTAAAGTTCATCTGCAATTTTGTGAAAAAGATTATGTTGGATTTATTAAAGAAAACATTCTTTGGGTAATGTTTGTAAACCATTTTGTTCTGGGTACACACAAAAAAGACTAAGTGAGTTCAATTCCAAATAGTACTCACAGCATATGAAACTAGCTGTGGGAAAACAAACAAGTTGGCGTTTCTTGACCCTTTCCCTCATATAGACGCTTTCTGACGCCTCTGCAGCAGACAACTTTTTGGTAAACATAGTGACAAAAGAAGAAATTGCTCAAAACGAGCAATTTCTCCTTTTGCCACAATGTTTTCCATTTTTAGTCACAGGTTATCAATTCAATTAACGAGATTTTCCATTTTTTGACAAAATATGTTCAAAGTTGTCTGCTGCAGAATTGTCGTATGAGGGAAAGGGTTAACAGTGTAAGTTCAGATCAGCCCGTACATCTGCACAATGTTATCACTATCTTCACAAGTTGGCAAAATCTTCTTATAAGCTTGTGTTTGTAATATTTCAACAGAGTGGATCGTCATCAGACTGTCAAAATCATTTCAAAAAGTAGTCTGCTGCAGATCGAGATATATCGAAAGTCATTTGTTATAGATGAATAGAGAAATAGTACAAACCATTTTTTCGAACAGTGAAGTTTGTGAGTTCATGCCATGACTTGCACATGGACTAACTGCAAGAGTCCTTAAGATCATTCAAACTAAATAGTGTTTCACACATGCACTGTCAACCAAATCAACTTCCATGGAAATCGATTTTTAAGTTGATTTTTTCCTTTATTTTAAAGAGTACCAACTGATAAAAAGTCAAAGGAAAAGAATAAGTAAATCTTTCTCACTCCATCTTTTATTTCATTTTTATTACTATTTTAGTTTTACCAGCAGTACTAGAAAATAACAACTACTTCAATCTGTTAGTGGTGTTTTTAGCCCTTTTTGACGCCTCTGCAGCTCATGACTAGTTGAAACATTGTTGCAAAAGGAAAAATTGGTCATAATGAGCAATTTCTCCTTTTGCCACAATCTTTTCAATTTCATATATTAATTAAACCTTTATTTATAGAGAATTTCCACGTCTTTGGCAATATGTTTTCGACGTCGCAATTTCTTCTTTTGTCACTATGTTTTCAAAAAGCTGTCTGCTGCAGAGGCGTCAGAAAGCATCTATATGAGGGAAAGGGTTAAAGCATTACATTTCCAAACTAAGCCATTATCAAACATCACTGAAAAACGAAAAGGAATCTTTATATTTTTAGTACTGCTTTTAGCTAGAATGACATACTTTTCCTTGTCCTCCTTTTCTCTTTCATGTTATAATATTCTCGTAAAATGAAAATTCGGTTGTTCTCTGAATACTGAAGTAGAACATTAGTTATTGAAATGCACTAGCAAAGCAATGGCTGAACTATGTGTGAAAATATACAAATGCGTTAATGTATTTCAGAATTCCTTGGATTTACTTATACCACATACTTATAATTGAGCTTTGACATAGGAAAAGGAGCCCTCAGACATATGTGTGGTTTAACCTTTCCCCACATACATATAACTTGCAGAAGACAACTTTCAGAAAAACTGTTAAATTTTCTATAAATGAATTTATAATTATTGAATAAAGTTGAAAGCGTTGTGGCAAAAGGAGAACTTGCTCATGTTAATTAATTTTGCCTTTTGCCACAAAAACCATCTGCTGCAGATGTGTCAAAATGTGTTTCATGAGGGAAACTGTTCAAATCATACTCCACATTTCTGCAGTCTGATCAGTTTGACTTTGACTTTGAAATGCCTAACTGTTTAGGTGTTAACCCTTTCCCTCATATAGGCGCTTGCAGAATTGTTGTATGAGGGAAAGGGTTAAAACAGTGCAGATCCTGATCAAATTGTATGTATGTGTGGTTTAAACAATGATCACAAAATGTTCAAAGACCTTTTTACCTGTGCTCAGATTCATTTTTAGCTCTACTGGCCAAAGGCCAGAAGGGCTTATGTTGTGGCGATGTGTCCGTCGTGCATGCGTGCGTGCGTGCGTGTGTGCGTGCGTGCGTGCGTGCGAGCGTGCGTGCGTGCGTGCGTCCGTGCGTCCGTAAACAATTTCTTGTTAACACGATACAGTTTTCAGTTCCTTTCGAAAACCAGCCAGATCCGCCCATGCATGACTGGATTATGGCCCTTGAAAGGGTCAAAATTGCTATAAAAGAGCTTGTTAACATGATACAGTCTTCACGTTTGATTGTATCTCAACCAAACTTATACAGTAGTTAGATATCCATGAGAGCTCGATTCCTTTCAAAAACCAGCCAGATCCGCCCATGCATGACTGGATTATGGCCCTTGAAATGGTCAAAATTGCTATAAAAGAGCTTGTTAACACGATACAGTCTTCACTTTTAATTGTATCTCAACCAAACTTATACAGTAGTTAGATATTCATGAGAGCTCGGTTCCTTTCGAAAACCAGCCAGATCCGCCCATGCAAGACTGGATTATGGCCCTTGAAATGGTCAAAATTGCTATAAAAGAGCTTGTTAACACGATACAGTCTTCACTTTTGATTGTATCTCAACTAAACTTATACAGTAGTTAGATATCTATGAGAGCTCGGTTCCTTTTGAAAACCAGTCAGATCCGCCCATGCAAGACTGGATTATGGCCCTTGAAATGGTCAAAATTGCTATAAAAGAGCTTGTTAACACGATACAGTCTTCACGTTTGATTGTATCTCAACCAAACTTATACAGTAGTTAGATATCCATGAGAGCTCGGTTCCTTTCGAAAACCAGCCAGATCCGCCCATGCATGACTGGATTATGGCCCTTGAAATGGTCAAAATTGTTATAAAAGAACTTTTTAACACGATACAGTCTTCACTTTTGATTGTATCTCAACCAAACTTATACAGTAGTAAGATATCCATGAGAGCTCGGTTCCTTTCCTAAACCAGCCAGATCCGCCCATGCAAGACTGGATTATGGCCCTTGAAATTGTCCAAATTGCTATAATTGAGCATGTGAACACAATAGAGGCTCCATTTACTATCTGATCTTCACCAAACTTAGATAGTAGTTAAATATTGATGAGAGCTTGGTTCCTTTTGAAAACCAGCTAGATCCGCCCATGCAAGACTGGATTATGGCCCATGAAATTGTAAAAATTGCTATAATACAGCTTGTGAACACAAAAGAGCCTCCATTTACTATCCGATCTTCACCATACATACATGCTCTGGATTGAAAATGACCAAAGAACCATACCAGTAGAGCATAGGCCCTCATGGGCCTCTTGTTAACTTTTGTGTTGTGCAATGGCAATTTCCAAGTTCATGTTGACCATTTCCCCCATGTGTTCCCATTTTAAGGCATCTACAAAACAAAACTGGTTGATGTGGTCACTTGTCAAAATTGAATTCATCTCAGCACTCATGAAAATATAAATGAGCCGTCCCGTGAGAAAACCAACATTGGGGACTGCGTAAAGTATCGATCCGGATCAGCTTAGGCATGCCGCGCAGCCTTACCCGGATGGACACTTTTCGCCTCATGTGGATTTTCTGTTTCAGGAATCATTACTCTATATACCTCTATCCTCTGAAATGGAATGTGTCGGCCCAGATCAGTCTGCGCAAACTGCGCAGGCTGATCTGGGTCTATGCATTATGCAGAGGCCATAATGTTGGTTGTCTCGCGGGGACGGCTCAAATGCTGATAAAATAAATTTTGATAATTTACCAAAACAACCCAATTATCCTATCATGTGCTGTAGTTTGTTTTATTTCATCCTTTCCCATTTGCAGATGCATTTTGACACGTCTGCAGCAGATGACATTTGAAAAGATTCAGAAAACTGCAGAAACTGCTCATGATGAGCAGTGTCTGCTTTTCCCATAATGTTTTCAACAGTCAGCTCTATTATTGAATCATCTTTTCATTTATAGAGATTTTCCATAATTTTGTCTGAATGATTTAGAATTTTTCTGCTGCATATTTATTGTAGGTAAGAAAGAGGGGTTATTCCATTACTTCAAACTGACGACATTTGACGCCTGCCATAGCAGACGACTTTTGTAAACATTGCAATAAAACCTTAAATTGCTCAAAACAAGCAATTTCTCCTTTACTTTGTCAAAAAGTAACTTCCAGTTTTTCAGATTTTTCAACATGATACTTACTATTAAATGTTCAAGTTAATTGTTGTGATTGATTTCTTCCATTTAGAATTCCCTTAATTATTGAAATTTGAATTGTCTTTAAAATAAGATTACAGTATCTTTATCCCTTTACCTCATATAGACGTTTTCTGACGCCTCTGCAGCAAACAGCTTTTTGAAAACAATGTGACAAAAGAAGAAATTGCTCAAAACGCAGATGAAAAAAAGGAAAATAGATCATCATAAGCATTTCTCCTTTCGTCACATTATTTTTCAAAAAGTGGTCTGCTGCAGATGCATCAAAATGCAGGAGGGGAAGGTTTCGCCTTTCTCAAGCTGTGTCTCCTTTTACCACCATGTTTTTCACTTTTAGTCATAGGTTATCCATTCAATTATAGAGATTTTCCATTTTTTGACAAAATATGTTCAAGGCCGTCTGCTGCAGAATTGTTGTATGAGGGAAAGGGTTAAACCTGGACTAGTAATAGTGTTAACCCTTTCCCTCATACAACAAATCTGCAGCAGACGACACTGAACATATTTTGTCAGAAAATAGAAAATCTCTAGAATTGAATGGATAACCTATGACTAAAAGTGGAAAACATTGTGTCAAAAGAAGAAATTGCTCGTATTGAGTAATTTCTTCTTTTGACACTATGTTTTCAAATAGCTGTCTGCTGCAGAGGCGTCAGAAAGCATCTATATGAGGGAAATGGGTTCATTTTGAAAACACTTTGGTGATTATTTTATGATATTTTTTGAATAACTTATTTAACCCTGTCAACAAACAACAAATCTGCAGCAGACGACTTTGAAATCATTCTTTAGCAAAACTGTGGAATATCTCGTTAAATGTAAGTGAAATAAATAAATTGAATTGAAAACATAATTCTTATTTTACTGCAATGTTTTGAACTATTTTCAAATTTTAAAACACTCATTCAAATGTATATTCCAAATGAATTTTTTTCAAAGTCGTCTGCTGCAGATTTGTTGAATGAGAGACATAGAGATACTGTTCTATTAATGATGTTCCTTTACCTCATTTTATTATTTCTTATTTATTATATATCTTTTCTTATCTCATTTTTAATACCTTACTCCTACCTTTCATTCCCCTGTAACTTTACATGTACATATAATTTTGTTACAAATCCGGAATTTCTCAGTATTAAATAATATGAAATAGATTTTACTTGTGATTAATGAATTTATCACTGTTTTTATTACAGAGTTTTAGTAATGTAATCACAAAGTGCGAATATATTTTAACAGAGTCTATCAAATTGGGGTCTTTTATTGTATCTTCTATTTGGTATCCTGTAATTAACCATTTGTGGACACATTCTGATGTGTCTGCAGCAGACGACTTTTTGAATATATTGTGGAAAAACATGAAATTACCCGTAATGAGCAATTTTTCCATTTGTCACAATGTTTTCAACTATATTTGATAATTGAAATTTCACTTATGAAGAATTTTCAAATTTTTGTCAGGAGGTTGTCAAAGTTACCACTATACAACTACAGGGGTTACACTTCTTACTTTTTGTAAAATGATGAATACAGGTTAAGTCAGACAGTGAAGACTCTATTGAGACTGTCACTCAAAACAGGTACACTATAGGTCTGTGTAAACTGGGATACGAAAAAAGGGGGTGAATTTTATGGGAAAATTTATTTTATAATCAAATTGAGGCATTTTTTCTTCTTTGTCTTTGTAAAAAAAAATCCCCCGTTCCATACAAATTTATTTACCAGGGGTTGTGAGTTCGAATACCGGCTCGGCCAACTTTCTTTCCGACGATTGAAAAAAGTCAATGCGACATGCGTCATTTGTCTCCATCAATGGGCTAAGTCTATGTGGAAAAGCAGCCAGTTGCTTGGGAAGATTGTTGTGTGGAGTACTGGTTTGAGAAAACCAGGAAATGCACGAGTAGGTGAACTGGCCGCAGTGATATAACTGAGAAATGGTTAAAAATGCCGTTAAACCCCAATTAATCAATCCATACAAATTTAGGGGGGAATATTCAAAACAGTGTGATGGCAAGATCCCCCCTCCTAGATTTGACACTGTACACTTATACCCCCAAATCGTAAGACGCAACATGCTGCTGTTAACCCTTTCCCTCATATAGACGCTTTCTGACGCCTCTGCAGCAGATGGCTTTTTGAAAACATAGTGACAAAAGAAGAAATTGCTCAAAACGAGCAATTTCTTCGTTTGACACAATGTTTTCCACTTTTAGTCATAGGTTATCCATTCAATTGTAGAGATTTTCTATGTTTTAACAAAATATGTTTAAAGTCATCTGCTGCAGAATTGTCGTATGAGGGAAAGGGTTAGATATTGCGATGTATTTTATTGTGCTGAAGCATTTGAAACTTTACATTGATTTGTTAAGTGATGCAGAATGTATCACCCTCATATCCTTCTCTGTGTTTGAGCAGTGATGTGAGAAAAACATCTTGAAGGCATTTGCCACCTGAGTGCATAACCAGCTCAACAATGTTTGCCTATAAGTGATAGAAGAATTCAAGGTCGTTTTAAAAAACAGTTTCTAGTTGTATCCAATAACATGTGTGTATGCACAGGCAGATATTGGTGTGCATATGTGTAATCATACAGCTAAGGTTGGTTTTCCTTGAGCATGGTTCATATGTTGGATGAAAAGGTGAATAATGGTAGAATGATTGGACAAATAATTATAATAACGACTTAATTTGTTGAGGCTACACACTTGAGTTGTCCCAATTTTCCATGTGGGCCTCAAAGCAAGCAATATATTATATATACACAACATTATAAATACACAAGAGATGTATAAACAATTTAAAATAAAAGCAAATAGGTTAAAAAACTTGAGTCATGTTATGTTAAAACAAGTGAATGGTATTTTCAGACTATTTTGAAGATCCTATTCTTATTAGAATGTATGTTTATGGAGTTCAATCAGGCCTTCATGGCTTGTTGCCCTATCCCTCAAGCTTTGTAGAGGTTTTGAACAATAGCAATTATATATTGATCAACCTCTTGGCATTTCCCACATTCACTCAGTCTGTAACAGACGACTTTGAAAACATCTAGGCGAAAACATTAAAAATCTTTGAAAATAAAAATGAATTATCAAATGGAGTTGAAAACGTGGCAAAAGACAATGTTGCTCGTTTTAAGCGAATTTCTTCTTTTGTCACAATGTTTACAAAAGTTGTCTGCTGCACTGTCTGTATCTGGGAAAGGGTTAAGTTGTTTTGTTGTGACATCAATTTGAAAAAATATGTAAGATGTATCAGAGATTCCAGAGAAACAGAATGTATTGCTTTCCAAAAGTTGTCATTTACAAAAAATTGTGTCTCTTTCCCTCATATGGATGCTTTCTTACGCCTCTGCAGCTCCTTTTGCCACAATGTTTTCCTCTTTGAATCATAGGTTATCCATTCAATTATAGAGATGTTTTATTTTTTGACAAAATATGTTCAAAGTCATCTGCTGCAGAATTGTCGTATGAGGGAAAGGGATAAAGGAGAGGCTTTGTACATATTTACCTTTTTCTGAGTCAACTGCTTCCAAAACGTTTACGAACCAATGCAACTGCTGGAAAATCTAGATCTTTAACTGTGATAACCCTTTCCCACATACAACATATCTGCAGCAGACGGCTTTGAAAACATCTAAGCAAAAACAGCTCTGTAAAAGTAGGTATAATTACTGAAAAAAGTTGAACACATTGTAACAAAAGAAGAAATTGCTTGTTTTGAGCAATTTCTACTTTTGTCACAATGTTTTCAAAAGGCCTCTGCTGCAGAGGCGTCAGAAAGCGTCTGTATGTGGGAAAAGGGATAAAGAGTAGAAAACATTCAGGGAAAGGTGGAAATTGATTATTATCAGGCTAAATATCAGCATATTCTTCTTTTCCCATAATTTCTTACAACATAGTCTACTACACAAGCATCAAAAGCTGTCTGTTTCAGGGAAAAGAATAACCTTCCCCACATACAACAAATCCACAGCAGACAATTTATAAACATCTAGGCAAACATAATTATGCAAAGTATAAATAATGATTGAATAGAGTAGAAAACATTGTGGCAAATAGAGAAACTGCTCGACATGAGCAATTTCTCCTTTTGCTACAGAATTTTCAAAAGACATCTGCTGCAGATGCATCAAAAGCTGCCTGTTATTGGGAAAGGTTTAATGTTTGTTCCTTATTTTCATCAGGGGTAAAGGTAGTAAAGGAGGTGGAGCCCCAGTGATTGTCGTTCCAGAAGACCCCAAAGAAAAGGTGTTGTGTGGCTGTGCCAGTGTGAGCGCCATCAGTCAAGCCATCTGTACCGCTGGATCCAGTGTGGTGAACTCAGAACTGTATGAATACATAGCCGGCTTAAAGTATGGTGCAGTAAGTAGTTGTAAAATCGTTTTTAGTATAACTCAACAAATTTAAACAGATTCTGTCATTTGTGGTGAACTAAGAATGGTAGTTGTAGGATTGTTTTTAGCTCGACTATTCGAAGAATAAGGGGAGCTATTGTAGTCACTCCGGCATCGCCGTCGCCGTCAACGTTGGTTAAAGTTTTTGTGCAAGCTAGCATTTACCCTTATAACTTACATACACATAGGCCAATGATCTTCATAGCAAGTTGGTGATGCCTACACAGTTTGTAGTCAGTAGGTCAAAGGTCAAAGGTCAAGGTCACTGTACCTTTCTATATAGAAACAGTTTATGGTTAAATTGTTTGTGCAAGCTAGCATTTACACTTATAACTAACATACGCCTAGGCCTATGGTCTTTAAACTTTGTATGGACATTCTTCATAGCAAGTTGGTGATGCCTATAAACTTTGGAGTCAGTAGGTCAAAGGTCACTGTGACCTTCTATATGGAAACAGTTCATGGTTAAGGTTTTCATGCAAGCTAGCATTTACCCTTATAACTAACATACACTTGGCCTGTGATCTTCAAGTTGGTATTGCCTCGAGAGTTTGGAGTTACTAGATCAAAGGTCAAGGTCACTGTGACCTTTCTGTAAAGAAACAGTTAATGGTTAAAGTTTTTGTGAAAGCTAGCATTTACCCTAATAACTTACATACACTTGGCCTATGATCTTCAAACTGTGTATGGACATACATCATAGCAAGTTGGTGATGCCTAGAGAGTTTGGAGTCAATAGGTCAAAGGTCAAGTTCACTGTGACCTTCAATACAGGAACATTCCTTGCTTTAAAACTACTGATTGCTTAGGCCTATGACCCTGAAACTTAGTTTGGGTAATGGTCATGATCAGCACTTGACCAAACAGGTCATGGGATTATAAGGTCAAAGGTCAAGGTCACTTTATCTCAGTAATCAAATTAGCGGTGGAATAGTTGAGCATGCTGTCCTCCGACAGCTCTTGTTTTGTTACTCAACATTTTCAACCTGTTCTGACCATTTTTTAAACTCAGAACTTTATGAGTAGCTGGCTTGATTGTAATATGGTATAGTTTAAAATCGTCTTAAGTATATCTCAACAAATATAACCTGATCTTGATCTTATGTAAAGTTATATGGGTTGAAAAAAGCAGTAAAAGTGAGTTGAACACAGAACTATATTAGTATAAACTTAATTATGTCTCCCCCTGTATACAGGGGAGATATATTGTTTTTGTCCTTGGGGTCTGTCCTTCTGTCCGTCTGTCTGTCCGCATGAGAGAGTACTTGTGGGGTGCGTGTTTTTCCTAAAGCCCCCACCACCCTTATAAAGACACTTAGATAAATAGTTTATTTTTATTTTTTATAACAGGTATCTCATTTGCATATTAATGTTATTCATTCCGTAAAAGGGGGTTAATTACGGAATGAATTGCATACTTGTGGGGTGCACCCCACAAAAAAACATCAAACGAAATAACCCCACAAGTACTCTCCCATGAGTTCGTCCGTCTGTCTGTCTGTCCGAAATCGTGTCCGCTCCATATCTCCAAGACGGCTTGAAGGATTTTCATGAAACTTTGGTCACATGTTCACCTCATCAAGGCGATGTGCAGAACCCATGTCTCGACTGTCTGTCTGTCTGTCCGTCTGTCTGTCCCAAATCGTGTCCGCTCCATATCTCCAAGAGGGCTTGAAGGATTTTTATGAAACTTGGGTCAAATGTTCACCTCATCAAGGCGATGTGCAGAACCTATGTCTCGACCATACCGGTTCAAGGTCAAGGTCACACTTGAAGGTCAAAGGTTTGAGGCTTTATTTCGTGTCTGCTCCAAATCTCCAAGACGGTTTGAAGGATTTTCATGAAACTTGGGTCACATGTTCACCTCATCAAGGCGATGTGCAGAACCCATGTCTCGACGATACCGGTTCAAGGTCAAGATCATGCTTGAAGGTCAAAGGTTTGAGGCTTTATTTCGTGTCTGCTCCATATCTCCAAGACAGTATGAAGGATTTTCATGAAACTTGGGTCACATGTTCACCTCATCAAGGCGATGTGCAGAACCCATGTCTCGTCTGTCTGTCTGTCCATCTGTCTGTCCCAAATTGTGTCCGCTCCATATCTCCAAGACGGCTTGAAGGATTTTCATGAAACTTGGGTCACATGTTCACCTCATCAAGGTGATGTGCAGAACCCATTGTCTGCTTTTTAGGTTGGAATGTTTTGCGAGATTTTGACAGATATTTGAGGGGGAGACATCTGTTTTTTGCAAAAACAATTCTAGTTAAAGTTTGGTGCTGTAAGTAGTTGTAAGATTGTTTCCGTATTACTCAACAAGTTTGACCTGATAATGACCTTTGTTGTGAACTCAGAACTGTATAATTACATAGCCACATTAAAGTTTGATGCTGTAAGTTAATCAGTGAATTGAGTGTTATTCAATGTTTTACAGAGCCAGCGTGAGTATAAACTTCCATTGCCCATGGTAACAATATTCCAGAGTGGTCGATCAGCTCCAGGCAAGTCCGCTTGTGTTAAAGAATATATGATTGTACCGAAACCAGGAAAACCCTTGAAAGAGGTAACTAATTATTCAATTAATTTTGATTAACCCTTTCCCACATACAACAAATCTGCAGCAGACTACTAAGAACTTATTGACAAAAACACAACAAAAATCTCAATAAATCAGAGTTTTACTATTAAATAGAGTTGAAAACAATGTGGTCAAAGGAGAAATTGCTCATCATGAGAAATTTCACCTTTGGCCACAATGTTTTCAAAAGTTGTCTGCTGCTATTGCATCAAAATGCATCTGCAGGTGAGAAAACTTTATCACTGTTTTCAACTTATTTCAGTTGTATCACGTTGGCATGTGCACATATTTTCTTGATTCCTGGCTTTGTTGCACTGGTACTCCAGAGCATTCTTACCAGACAACTGGGTTTTGTCACCACGAAAAGTTTGCCCATTGGTGGAAGAAATATGTCACTAATCACATGACATTTGTCTATCATCTGAAAGAAAGTTTATTGTGCTGTAATTTGAACTTTCAACCCCTGAGCTAAACAGTGCCTTTTCACACACCACAAGAAATTAAAACCTCTAGGACTTTTAAACCTTTTCCCACATGCCACAAACTTGAAATCAGAGGCAAATCAAAAAGTCATCTGCTGCAAATGGGTCAGAATCTGTATGCAGGTGGCAATAAAGGACATTTGTGTATCCTGATAAGGCTAACTTTGAACTAAAATTGCGAAAACAATGTAGACCCAGTTTAGCCTGCACATGCATGAATTCTAATCTTGGACTACAATGTTTGCTTTGCGTTGTTAAATTCTTTGTAAAGACAACTCTGTAAATGAGCAATGACGTGTTAAAAATCAGGAAAAAAGACACCAGACAAAGGAATGAAGTGGGATAAGTGATAAAATCTTCTGGAAAACCAGCTTCAAGCTTGAAGGGTCCAAACTTACATTAGATATGTGGAATGTCTGTTGATTTGTGTCTCTAATTGCATTTTTGCAAAAAATAATTACTTCAAAATGTTTTTTAAAGGCATGTGCTACAAATGCACACAATTTCATGTGAGCTTCTACTATACTCCTAATGTCAGAATAGACATTTATCACATAAAGTTCTCTCTGGGAGTGTCATAATACCATTACATAAAAATAATATGACACTTCAAGTTTGGTTTCCAGTCTTATGCTCAAGTCTTTGTTACAACGCGGAAATCGAACAACGAAAATGACATCTCGTCAGCAGTTTGTCGTTATAACGTTAGTCACTTTTTAGTCACAAAACCGGCAAATTGCATGTACATTTTTTTCAAATGAAATTTTTATTGAATAGATATTCTCTTGGTGTTTGCTTACATGTTTTTAAATTCACCTTATGTAGATTGTTTGTAAGTAGGAAAGGGTTGAATATTCTGTAACCTTAATATCTTCTTTTGTTTCAGTCACTCCCACAAATAATGGCCATTTACAATGATGTGGTAAAAACAATTCTCAACAAGAATGGGGTAAGTTTGTCTGTTACTGCTCTTTCTACAAATCTCTGCTATTAATCCATTCCATAATGCAGACAACATTTGAAAACATTTTGGTTTAAGGAGAAATTGCTAAAAATAAGCAATTTCTCCCTTTCAGGCAATATTTTCAACTTTGAAATCATGTAGCGAGAAGTATTGAAAATCGTTTTTTATGAAAGCTAAATTTTTAGAAAAGAGTTGAAAACAATAGGGCAAAAGGAGAAATAGCTCATTATGATGAATATCTCCTTTGGCCACAATGAGTTCTCTGTATAAGCAGGGAAGAGATTTGCACATCATCTGTTAACCATTTCACACCTGCAAAAACACCTTTACAAAAACATTGTGACAAAAGGAGAATTTGCCAATAATGAGCAAATTTTTTCTTTGCCACACTGTATTGAACTTGATTCATAATTTATTTTCAATTTTTTTTTTTCATTTTTTTACGTATGAATTATCAAAGTCACCAGCATGAGGAATACGTTAAAATGAATGTTTTACTATTGACAATATCTGAAAGACAGAGTGTAAAATCTGACAAAAGACAGAGGAAATCTAATTCAACCCTTGGACTGCTTAGAACCTATTTTGTTAATCCTTTCCTTCATATAGCAACATTCTGACGCCTCTGCAGCACACTTTTGAAAACATGAGCAATTTCTCCTTTTGCCACAATGTTTTCAACTCTGTTTAATAATCAAAGTCTCATATACGGAGATGTTGCACGTTTTTTATGTTGTGTTTCTAAAAGTTGTCTGCTAAAGATTTGTTGTATGTGGGAAAGGGTTTAAAGTGTGTGCCATCACTTTAGAGCCAGGTGAGTTCTGTACGGATGGCTGACAAACTCAACATAATTATTTTGATATTCCTACAATTGGCTATGGACTCATCCAAATGCAAAGCTGGAAAATTAGACAAATATAAAATACAGGACTTTTGATCCCTTTAAAGCAAACATTTTATAAAATACTTTGTATAAAACTAAAAAGGAATAGTATCTCCCAAATTGAAAGCATTTTATTGAAAAAAAATGGAAATTTAAGACTATATTTTAGTATAGTTTTAGGACAAAGAATGCATTTTTTCTTAAAATGTTTTCAAAAGTCATCTGCAACTGAGGTGCCATAAAGCACCTATATCCAGTTACTGTTAACCCTTTCCCACTTACAACAAATCTGCAACAGACAACTTTGAAAACATCTGGGCAAAAATATTGAAAATCTCTAAAAATAAAAGTAAAATTATTGAATAGTGTTGAAAGCATTGTGACAAAAGGAGAAAACTTCCTATAATAAAAATTCTCCTTTTGTCGCAATGTTTTCAAAAGTTGTCTGCTTTCTGATGCATCAAAATGTGTCTGCAAGTGGGAAATGCGTGAAAGGTTATCATTACATATGAATTCTAGGTCCCTTCAAATAAGCGAGGAGACTTGGTAAGTCCGCACAAGGCAGAAGGCTTTTTGAAATATATACATATATTTTATTACAGCATGTTTTGTTTGTTTTTATATCTCTAAATATATACTTGTACATTTAAAAAAGAGTGTTTTATTGTTTTGAAATAAGAGATTCAACCTTTTATGTTCCCCTAAATTATCGGGGGAAGTGCATAGTCCATGTGTTTGAACATCCATACTAAGTTTAAACTGTTACCTTGATTGTGAAACAAGTTTTCACCTTATATTAATCACAATCGATGTCTGCTTTATGGAGAACTGACCAGAATTCGCATAGTTTGAGTCAGGAAAAATGTGATTCAAACATGGAACCTTTGGTACAAGATAAACCAGGGCACCACTGTTTCCCATCTTATTTTTGAGTCTTGGCTATTTCTCAAAAATTGCTGGCTGGAATTCAACGCAACTTTATTGGAAGCTTCAGTATTTAGAGGAGATATGTATGTTATTAGCTAGTTCAGATTCACCATTTTTATGGTTATAGACCTTTGGTATTTTACAACCCACTTGTGGGAGCATCAATCAGTATAACCAATTTTCTTGTTTACATAATTATATAGGCTCGATTTTTCCCCCAACCCTAATGCACAGTCATTATAATTTGATTAACCCTTTCCCTCATACGACAATTCTGCAGCAGATGACTTAGAACATATTTTGTCAAAAAATAAAAAATCTCTATAATTGAATGGATAACCTATGACTGAAAGTGGAAAACATTGTGGCAAAAGGAGAAATTGCTTGTTTTGAGCAATTTCTTATTTTGTCACTATGTTTTCAAAAAGCTGTCTGCTGCGTCATAAAGCGTCTATATGAGGGAAAGGGTTAAAGATTTTTATCTTAAATAACTTGTCCCAATTGCAGATGCATTTTGGCGCATCTGCAGTGGACAGCTTTTGAAACATTGTGGCAAAATGGGAAATGAGCAATTTCTCCTATTTCCCTAATTTGTTCAACTATGTTCAATAATTGTGTCTCTAAGCTCACCATACTGAGACAATGTTTGTACCAGCTCAATTGAAGGTCAAGGTCATACTTAGAGGTCAAAGGTCATATGGCTGTTTTTTTGTGTCCCCTCCATATCTCTTGAACCGCTGGAAGGATTTTTAAATAACTCGCCACAAATGTTCACCATATTAAAACGTTGTGCAGAGCGCATTTTATATATTACATGGAATAATTTTTTACCTTTATGAGACGGCGCAGTTAGATGGTTGGATGAATTTTTGGTCAAGAAAGCATTTCAAAATTAACCCTTTCCCACATACAACAAATGTGTAGCAGACGACTTTGAAAAACATCTTTTCAAAAATGTGATAAGTCTCCATTAATGACAGTTTAATTATTAAATAGAGTTGAAAACAATGTGACAAATGGTGAAATTGCTCATCATGAGCAATATCACCTTTGCTACAGTGTTTTCAAAAGGCGTCTGCTGCAGACCCATCTGAAAGTGTCTATATTTGGGAAAGGGTTAAAGAAAAATTGCTATTGTCATTAAAGGATGTTTGCTGCAAATATTATATCTATAAAGAAGATATTTAAAGTCGTCTACTGCCGATTTGTTAAAATTAGGAAGGTATAAACATAAGTCTGCAATTTACTTTTTCTTAAACAAATTCTGATGCATGTAAATTGTGCCCGTACAACCTTTTGTGTGTGGGTTGGACATGGGTCATCTTTAGCCCGGTTGTTTTGTTCATACAGTCTTATGCTGACCAATGTAATTCTGTGTAGTAAGTGGTGGTTTTTTAGCTCTACTGGCCAAAGGCCAGAAGGGCTTATGTCGTGGCGATGTGTCCGTCGTGCGTGCGTGCGTGCGTCCGTCCGTCCGTAAACAATTTCTTGTTAACACGATACAGTCTTCACTTTTGATTGTATCTCAACCAAACTTATACAGTAGTTAGATATCCATGAGAGCTCGGTTCCTTTCGAAAACCAGCCAGATCCGCCCATGCATGACTGGATTATGGCCCTTGAAATGGTCAAAATTGCTATAAAAGAGCTTGTTAACACGATACAGTCTTCACGTTTGATTGTATCTCAACCAAACTTATACAGTAGTTAGAAATCCATGAGAGCTGAGTTCCTTTCGAAAACCAGCCAGATCCGCCCATGCATGACTGGATTATGGCCCTTGAAATGGTCAAAATTGCTATAAAAGAGCTTGTTAACACGATACAGTCTTCACTTTTAATTGTATCTCAACCAAACTTATACAGTAGTTAGATATTCATGAGAGCTCGGTTCCTTTCGAAAACCAGCCAGATCCGCCCATGCAAGACTGGATTATGGCCCTTGAAATGGTCAAAATTGCTATAAAAGAGCTTGTTAACACGATACAGTCTTCACTTTTGATTGTATCTCAACCAAACTTATACAGTAGTTAGATATCTATGAGAGCTCGGTTCCTTTTGAAAACCAGTCAGATCTGCCCATGCAAGACTGGATTATGGCCCTTGAAATGGTCAAAATTGCTATAAAAGAGCTTGTTAACACGATACAGTCTTCACTTTTGATTGTATTTCAACCAAACTTATACAGTAGATAGATATCCATGAAAGCTCGGTTCCTTTCGAAAACCAGCCAGATCCGCCCATGCATGACTGGATTATGGCCCTTGAAATGGTCAAAATTGCTATAAAAGAACTTTTTAACACGATAGTCTTCACTTTTGATTGTATCTCAACCAAACTTATACAGTAGTAAGATATCCATGAGAGCTCGGTTCCTTTCCTAAACCAGCCAGATCCGCCCATGCAAGACTGGATTATGGCCCTTGAAATTGTCCAAATTGCTATAATTGAGCATGTGAACACAATAGAGGCTCCATTTACTATCTGATCTTCACCAAACTTAGATAGTAGTTAAATATTGATGAGAGCTTGGTTCCTTTTGAAAACCAGCTAGATCCGCCCATGCAAGACTGGATTATGGCCCATGAAATTGTAAAAATTGCTATAATACAGCTTGTGAACACAAAAGAGCCTCCATTTACTATCCGATCTTCACTATACATACATGCTCTGGATTGAAAATGACCAAAGAACCATACCAGTAGAGCATAGGCCCTCATGGGCCTCTTGTTGTTGTATGAATGCTCATTTAACCCTTTCCTTCCTGCAGACTGAGAATGAACAATTTCTTCTTTTGCTACAATCTTTTAAACTCTATTTTTAATTAAACTCAATTTTATGGAGATTGTTCTCTCTTTTTTCCCAAGATGTTTTCAAAGTCATCTGCTGCAAGTTTGTTGTTTGTTGGAAAGATTTGATACCAGTGATTGTTATTTGTTTTATACAGTTCTGATTTGGTTTCCAATTAAACTAAATCTTGGCGAATTATCCAATACAATTGTATTGGAAGGAAGGCTGTGATGGTGCTATTGTTGGCTTAACCCTTTCCCTCATATAGACGCTTTCTGATGCCTCTTCAGCAGACGGCTTTTTGAAAACATAATAACAAAAGAAGAAATTGCACAAAACGTGCAATTTCTCCTTTTGTTACAATGTTTTCCACTTCTAGTCATAGATTATCCATTCAATTATAGAGATTTTCCATTATTTGACAAAATATATTCAAAGTCGTCTGCTGCAGAATTATCGTATGAGGGAAAGGGTTAACCCTTTTCCACATGCATCAAATCTTCAGCCGTCCACTTTTAAAAACATTTTTACAAAAACATGGACAATCTTTATAATTAAAGTATAAGTATTTAACAGAATTGATAATATTTGGCAAGCGGAAAATTGATTGTTATTATTGATTTCTCCTCAAGCCACAATGTTTTCAAAAGATGTCTGACTGTGGGATAGGATTTAACATCTGAGGATCTTCCTGTTGAATTGTTCAAGTTAACCCTTTCCCTCATACGACAATTCTGCAGCAGACGACTTTGAACGTATTTTGTCAAAACATAGAAAATCTCCATAATTGAATGGATAACCTATGACAAAAAGTGGAAAACATTGTGGCAAAAGGAGAAATTGCACGTTTTGTGCAATTTCTTCTCTTGTCACTATGTTTTCAAAAAGCCGTCTGCTGCAGAGGCGTCAGAAAGCGTCCATATGAGGGAAAGGGTTAATTCAACTAAGTTAATAGATAACCAGAAAGTTAGCATTGGATCATGTTTTAACCTTTTCCCACATACAACAAATCTGCAGCAGTAGACTTTAAAAACATCTTAGAAAAAGCACAGAAAATCCCTTCAAATGAAAGAACAAGGATTGAATAGAGTTGAAAATATGGTGACAAAAGGAGAAATTGCTTGTTTTGAGCAATTTCTTCTATTGTCGCCATGTTTTCAAAAAGCCGTCTGCTGCAGAGGCGTCAGAAAGCATCTATATGAGGTCACTGTTACTAAATATATTACACAGAAAAATGGTAACCTTTTTGATGATATGGTTATGCGAGTTTGATCCACTTTTTGGAATCTGGTTTGATGTGGCTTTTTATTGGAAATTTACATTTATTTGCACCAATTACAATACATTTTTGTTCACTGAATATATTTATATCTTATCCATCATATATTACTGTGTTTCATTACAAATTTATCCTGTAACTGCTTTCCCATTTTTTTTTTATACTGGAACAAAATTATGTTAATTCAAATTCAGATTCTTCAAAACTAAAATTATTAAGAGAAACCTCGACAAATAAATGAGATGCTCCCATAGAACCAATCATAACCAACTGTTGGACATTTGTGACCAGTGTTGATTCAGATCTACCTGCCTTTCTGTGCAGTCTGATCACAATCTGAACTGTGCTCCAATGTTCACATACATTTTTAAGAGACATTTTACAATCATAATAAACTTGTATTGGAAAGCATGGATGCATAGGAAGATCTTAACCTTTTCCCTTATAAAGACCCTTATACAGCAGTTAAATTTTAAAAACAACATAAGGAGAACTTGCTCATAGTTTCTCCTTTGTCACAATGTTTTCAACTCTATTAAATAATTAAACTCTCACTTATGGAGATTTTTACGTCTATTGCCAATATGTTTTCTAAAGTTGTCTTCAGCGGATACAATGTATGTTGAAGATGCTGGTTTTACTGTTGCACAACTCATCATATTTATGTTGTACAATAGACTGTACAAGACTAGTTGTTACTAATAGCTGTATTGGCACAGGGCCAATCACCTTAAAAGATTCTTAATTCATATTTTTCTTAATTTAAAAATTGCACAATTTCGGATTGGCTATATCAATCAGAAATTGTGTTACTTTAACATTTAGAATAGGAATTAATTTAAAATTATAAATGAATGCAATGATTTCTTTGTTCTGGAATTTTTAAATATTTCCAAAACCTTTTCATGTGTTTGGAGCTGAAAACTTTAGAAATATTTTTGAAAAATGGAGGCCATTGCTCAAAATGAGCAATTTCTTTTTCTACCCCCCTGTGAGCGTCATAAGGTCACTTCGACCTTGAACTTTAAACAGATGACCTAAAAATCAATAGAGGTCATCTACTGGTCATGCTCAACGTATCTCACAAGTTTAAGTACTGTAGGTCCAAGCGTAATCAAGTTATCAATCAGATAATATTTTTATGTTCACGGTCACTGTGACCTTGACCTTTGAATAGATGACCTCAAAATCAAATAGTCATCTTCTGGTCATGCCCATCCTCTCTGCCTAATTTCAGTACAAGCTTTGATCTACCAACAGACTGACCAACATGTGCAAAGCAATATATCTGTCATCTTTGAGGGGGGTATAATAATTATGCTTTCATTTATAAAGATTTTGCAAACTCTTGCCAAGATGTTTTCAAAAAAGCATGCTGCAGATTTGTCAGCATGTGGTAAATGGTTAATGTGTTTAAATGCATTCATTCCAGGTGGCAGCCAAAAATGTGTCCGATGTTGGAGCCCTTATGATGCCCTTTGACCGCCCTGAACAGGGCCTGGACATGTTACAAGAGGCCATGAGCCACGTAGGGGTCACTCCAGGGGAGGACTTTTTTATAGCCCTGAACCTGGCTGGCCATGAAATCTTCGACTATGTAAGTACATTGTAAATTTTTTGTTAAACTCTGTACTATCCATTCCCAAGTTTATGCACTTATTATTAACTAGTTCAAACCCACAGAAATAACAATCATATATCCTAGTTCAGAAATGATTTTTTTCTTCATTTTATTTCATGCTTTTAATTCATTACCAGATATGGGTTTTTAGCTCACCTGAGCATGAAGTGCTCTTGAAAAGTTATTGTGAACGCTCTGTGTCTTTCATGCGTTGTCCATCAACATCAAATGGAATGAAACTTCACAAAAGCACCGTACCAAAATTCCTTCAAATACTTTTATCTATGCATAATTCTGGGGGCTGTTTTGCCTTTTATGACTATAGTGAGACTTTTAAAAATCTTTTACTTCAAAATAATTTGAATATTTCCAAATATTTCTTTTTATAAATGTTGATTGGGTGACCCTCTATCAGATTCCTTTAAGCCATGTTGATTAGTCAAACAAATAAGCCTACAGGGGTGGGGCTGTTTTGCCTTATATGGCTATAGTAAAAACTCCTCCGAAAGTATCTGGCCGTTTCCAAATAATTTTGTAGTACATGTAAGCACAACGTGATAACTACATACCTTTACATCGCACAGTCTATTTTGTTTACATACGTGCACCTGCTAGACTGACGCACTGTATTTTATTTCACTATTGACAGCGCGATTTTACTGTGTACAGTCTAATAGTCAATTTTGTGCAGCCGGTGCATTGATAATTTATTAAACAAAGATGTTAAAGCGCAAAATAGCAAGTTTCTTCACATCTCTTTAGAAGATAAAAACAACAATGATGATGAACAACAAACAACTGTTACTCCCAAACAAAATGAAATAAATTGGCCATCAGTTGAAACTGTGAAGAAATGAGCTCCACATTAACTTGCATCACAATGTCGATGATGATGGGAATGTTAAACAATAATTTGTAAAGATATTTCCGAGTTCTCGCCTGACCAGACATCAACTGTATGTTGAGACACCAATGACACCATACACATTCTATAAATTGTCTCTTAATAATTTCAGCCGTCTTAGACGAAAATGACTCGTCTGCTTTCTTCATAAGTTTTTTTTTTTATTCTTACCAAAGACATCTCGTAACCGTATTCAAAGGTGCACTTTCCAATGCTCAATGAATATTGCCAGGAAAATCATGTCATTAAAAATATATTTTACACTGTGGGACCAATTGTTTTTTGAAAACATGTGAAAGGAGCCATTTATAAATTTCCAAATTAAAACCATTTTCTCATTGCTTTACAAGTAGATTGCTGCAAAGGTGTCCAATGTTGACTTGAACAGGGGAAAGGTAAAATGACGTGCTATTGCATGCAAATCCTAAATTGTCTAATTTGTGGTTTTATTGACAAATAATAAAATTCAAATATTCTGACAAACATCTTGAAAAGTGTATGTGGAATTCACAAATCTTATAATTGTGCCTTAATGAAAGCACTGTATATATACTAAGACTTAATGATTGGCAAGATTACTCATTTCCATAACTGTTTATGATCAATGATTAGTTGGCTGTGTGTATGGTCAACCTACCTTAGAATGGAGATTGGTCATAAGCAATAAAATGCTTAAATTATATTTCAATGAAGGAGTCTTCCACCAATGGGCTAAGTCTATGTGGAAAAGCAGCCAGTTGCTTGGGAAGGTTGTTGTGTGGAGTACTGGTGTGAGAAAACCAGGAAATGCATGAGTAGGTGAACTGGCCGCCGTGATATAACTGAGAAATTGTTAAAAACGGTGTTAAACCCCAATCAATCAATCAATTCAATAAAAGACTTTCACTTCGTTGACAAAAAAATGCAAGTAATAATACATTTCCACTTGACCCCCACCCCTGATGTTCCAATATGCCCCGCAGTTGATAACTGTTTTTTTCAACTACTATAATGTAAGTGTTATGCATAACTGCAGCATTGATTTCCGGCGACATTGATACGTTGCATCAACTTTCTCTTGTTATTATTATAATCCCATATTTTAATTTCCAAGCATGTTTTTGTAGTTTTCCTAGTGCATGTTAATAGATGGATCTTCTTTATGCAGTGAAATATGCAGTTTAGTCTCTGTGTAAACCCTTAACC
Organism: Serripes groenlandicus; assembly: GCA_031761405.1. Lineage (NCBI taxonomy): Eukaryota > Metazoa > Mollusca > Bivalvia > Cardiida > Cardiidae > Serripes > Serripes groenlandicus. The sequence goes on along the minus strand of JASEVX010000009.1, from coordinate 51,183,241 downwards.
TGCTACTTTCAACTAGCCAAGAATGTCAGTTTCAAAGCAAAAGAAAAATTTGAATACAAAATTCCTTGTAAATATTCTACACTCTTTACTTTAACCCTTTCCCTCATACGACAATTCTGCAGCAGACGACTTTGAATATATTTTGTCAAAAAATGGAAAATCTCTATAATTTAATGGATAACCTAAAAGTGAAAAACATTGTGTCAAAAGGAGAAATTGCTCGTTTTAAGTAATTTCTTCTTTTGTCACTATGTTTTCAAAAAGCCGTCTGCTGCAGAGGCGTCAGAAAGCGTCTATATGAGGGAAAGGGTTAAAGGTTGATATTTCAGGAATTTTACAGTTTTAGTACTATATGGTTAATTGAAGCAGGTTTCAGGTTAAGACACCTTTTGCATGTGATTTGTCTCCCTTTATCCCTATATTTCCTTGAAAGGAAGCTTTCATAATTATGTTTACCTTATAAAACAATTTCAGCTTCTTTCTCCCAATTTTAAGATGAAAAACATATCAGAAGAACAAACAGTTTATCTATTCTCCTTAACCCTTTCCCTCATATAGACGCTTTCTGATGCCTCTGCAGCAGACTGCTTTTTGAAAACAAATTGACAAAAGAAGAAATTGCACAAAACGTGCAATTTCTCCTTTTGCCACAATGTTTTCCACTTTTTGTCATAGGTTATCCATTCAATTATGGAGATTTTTTATGTTTTGACAAAATATGTTCAAAGTCGTCTGCTGCAGAATTGTCGTATGAGGGAAAGGGTTAACCTACAATGATTAGAAATGTTTGCCTGCTACAGATCTCAAGGTATCAAAAATGTTGGAAGTATGAAAAGGATCAGTATGTTTTCTGCTATATAATCTTAAAAAGATTGTTAACCCTTTCCCACCTACAGTCGCATGTTGATGCATCTGCAGTAGACAACATTTGAAAACATTGTGGCAAAAGGAAATATTGCTCATAATGAGCATTTGTTTCTTTTGCCATAATGTTTTTTCAACTCTGTTCTATAATTATGCTTTCATTTATAGAGTTCTTCTCTATGTTTGCAAAGTCAACTGCTGCAGACTGTTTGTATAATGGGATAGTTTTCAGGAAAGCTGTACACTTTTTGAGACTGTAGAACCAGCAAGCAATCAATGAAATATGAGTCTGAATGAATTGTTCATGTTGCACTGAACAATAGCAAAAACAGTTATAATACTTGTCAAAAGTCTTTAATAGAGTTATGCCCCTTTATTAAGGATAAAATAGGTACAAGTAACAAGGACAAAATACCCCAGAGTTTTCCACTCGCTGGGCGGGCAGCAGTATGTATAGACAATATTTATGTGCATGCTAGTTCTGGCATGAGATTAGTATAATGGGTGAATGGACATTTTAATCAAGATTGTGTATTGTAGTGTATTTAGGTATTTATCTGGTTTTCCTGGGTCTACCACATGCAGACAAACTTTAACCCTTTCCCTCATATGACAATTCTGCAGCAGACGACTTTGAACATATTTTGTCAAAACATAGAAAATCTCCATAATTGAATGGATAACCTATGACAAAAAGTGGAAAACATTGTGTCAAAAGGAGAAATTGCACATTTTGTGCAATTTCTTCTTTTGTCACTATGTTTTCAAAAAGCTGTCTTCTGCAGAGGCGTCAGAAAGCGTCTGTATGAGGGAAAGGGTTAATGCATTTGAAGCAGAAGCATTTTGCCGATTTGACCTATGTTGGATAGCATTAAGTCACAAAACAGACATATGGAAGTTATTATTTTGACTTAATAACTCTTTTTTTTTCACATTTTGGAAGCATACATACATATTATTTCATTACTACCAGATAAATACATTTACACAATATTTGGCCTTGTAATTTATATTTGTATTTTATCATTTGTACTACTACTACAACAAAATGATAACCTTACCGTTTGGATAAAATAATTCTGTCTATAGGCTACTCCATATTATTGTCTTCTTGATCTTTAAATATTGTGTAATTGAAATTGACCATGGACATATGAATACACTATTTGGACGACTGCACTCAAAAATAGGAAGATACAGTACACTCATGAATGTACATATAGGCATAGCCATCTTTATTTCTAGTATCTAGGCAAGTCCGGCCCATAATACAATAACATATAACAAGTGCACAGAGAGTGACAATAATATAATTTATTTATGGGGGTTTTACGCCGCTTTCAACATTATTTCAGTTATATCACGGCGACAGTTTATTTATTCGTGAGCCCTGGGTAAACAAACTAGTACTAGGCTAGAAAATGTGCCTTGCCCAAGGGCACTCCACCATGACCGAGGTGCCGCAACTGGGAATCGAACCCGGGACACCCGGTTTCGAAATCCCCGATGCTAACCACTCGACCACAGCTGATTCCTGACAATAATATAAAACAAATAAAAATTATAGCTGCCATGATATAACTAAATTATTTTGAAAATGGCATTAAACCCCAATCAATCAATCAATTAAGTTTAGTGATCCAAATTGTGATTTCATGCGTTTGCCCTCATTTACTTTTCACAATAATATTGTATAATCACTGTTTATGATATCAACAACCCATATCCATATGGTCAATGTTTAAATCATCTTGTGCGAGAAGTACTTATCCAATAATGATTTTTTAATATTTATATTTATTATAATCAGATTGTAGAATAGAAAATATGACATAGATTAGCATATGTTGTAATGTCCAATCTTCTAATATTATCAGGGAGTAGTGTGACTGACCTACCCTTGTCGACACTACCTAATTTGCTAGGGGACTGTGGTGGCATGCCTACAAGTCCTTTGTGTAGCTATGCCACTGTCATTCAAGCAAAGGTGCTAGACACTAAACATTTATAAGTTCCTTACTGGGTAACAACGCTGGAGACTATAGGTTAGTGCCTTGTCTGTTCTTCTGCCCAACTTTATTTCTGGGCTATATCTTCTATACCATTTCACTTAGAGTTATCAAGTTTGGAATGTACATGCCTCTTTGGAGGACGCAGTTTAGGTCACTGTGACCTTGTCCAGGCCATGTCTCCTATGTAATCATATCATACCTGCAATTACTAAATATCGTCTGAAGATGAATCGTAGGAAGAGGATGTGTCGTGTACCATTATTTGGTCACTGTGACTTTGACCTCCGACTTTATTTGAAGAAAAAGCTTGTCAGGGGCATGGATTCTATTTTATTACACCTGGAGTTTCAAAATTTTGCCTGAAGTCTTCAAGATGCATCTTGGGGAGTGGATGTGTCTTGTACCATATCTATGTCACTATGACCTCTGACCCCATTTAAAGAAAAAGCTTGTCTTGGCCATAATATCTCCCATGTTATCTTACCTGTAGTTACTTAATTCTGTCAGAAAATGCATCTGCTAAAGAGGATGTGTTGTGCATCACTATTGGGTCACTGTGTCCTTGACCTTTGAGCCAATTTAAAGAAAATACTTGTCCAAACCTCTGACCCCATTTAAGTCAGTGTGTCCTGGACCTTTACTTCTGAGCCAGTTTAAAGAAAAAGCTTGCTTTGACTATTATATCTCCTATTTTATCTTACTTGGAGTGTTACCAAGTTTGGTTTGAAGATGCATCTTGGGTAGAGGGTGTGTCACATGTGGGTCAAGGCCATATCTCCTATGCTGTTTACCTACTTAACTTGAATCTCCACAGGAGGACTGTGGATTGTCTATATTTTGTTCTTGTTAATTATATCCTCATGAATATTCTTGTCTCATTGAAATAGAGGACATGAATATTCTTGAGAATGCAATAATGCTCTCCTCATATTGGTTGTTGTATTTGCATTAACAAACTGAACATTATTCTAAGATTGGACATGACAGATATTGTAAAGATTTAGTTATTATAATAATCTAATATAGATTTATAAATCTAACATTGATATAGATATTTATTTTATAGATTTTATTGAGATAAAATTGTACCATTACTTATCATTTTAACATTTTGATAGTTATTTTTCCTGACAAATATTTGATTTACTAATCATTTCACTAACAAATTTTACTATTAGTCCAATTGTTAATTTCACATGTATTTTCAATATAAGAATAAATTTCTCAGACAAAATCATTTGTAAAATTGTTACATTTGCAGCTGAACAGTTTTTAAAATATTAATGAAAAAGGTAATATACTGATAGAGATCAATTTGTATATTTCTCTCAATGCTTACTACTTTTGTCTTGGAGAAGATTTTTCACTTCTTTAGATTTTATCCCCAAGCCCCACCCTGTCACCCTACTTAAAGACCAATTGAATAATGGTTTGGTGTTGTCAGTCTGTCAATCTGGAGTTACATGTATATCTAAGGCATTGTTTGGGGAATTTTACTAAAATTGTATGGAAATGTTTACTAGCATAGGGAAATACCCCACAGCAAGTTTCATGAAGATCATCGCTCAATCTTTTTTTCTGAAGTCATCTGCTGCATATGCATTAAAATGTGTCTGTAAGTGGGAAAGAGTTAACCCTTTCCCTCATATAGATGCTTTCTGACGCCTCTGCAGCAGACGGCTTTTTGAAAACATTATAATAAGTAACAAAAGAAGAAATTGCACAAAACGTGCAATTTCTCCTTTCGTCACAATGTTTTCCACTTTTAGTCATAGGTTATCCATTCAATTAAAGAGATGTTCCATTATTTGACAAAATATGATCAAAGTCGTCTGCTGCAGAATTGTCACATGAGGGAAAGGGTTAAACCAGGTACAAGTAAAAAGACTTTATTAATCAGATTGTTTATTATCTATTCAATAGACACAGGTAAGATGGTGTGATTTGTCAGTTAGATATAGTCTGCTAATTTCTTCCTGTATTCACATAAAAGGGAAAGAAAAACACAAATAGAATCCAGTGTGTTTAGTTACGTAGACAATTCACATACATGTTCTAGCTTTTTAAATGAACCAATTTCCCTGATAAAGATGCTGAAGGCAAACTTTGAACATTTCATGGAAAAAGTAGAAATTGCCTAAAGCAAATAACTCATCTTTTTTGGCAAAAATCATCAGCTGCAGTGGTGTCAATAATCAACAAGGTCAGGGAAAATGGTACAATTTGTCGAACCACACAATGTGTTCAGTTTTCTATCATTCTTATTACACATGGTCCAGCTTTACAATGTTTAGTCGTATATGTTGATGGTTGGATATAAAGAGTTTTGATTTCAAATGTATCGTATTTAACTTCACTACTGTAACTTCACAATTTCAAACTATTGAAAATATTCACATGCTTGCACCAAAAGCATTCAAATAATTACAGCTAACATTTGTATGCCTCAACCAGAAGTGGCAAGGGTATAAAGTGTTGTCCTTGTTGTCCATTGGCTATTTTCATTCATATTATTCAGAATGCAAGACGATAGTTAATCCTGTAGAAGCATTTTGATGCACCTGCAGTACTTTTGAAAACATTGTGGCAAAAGAAGAAATTGCATATGAGCATTATTGACATAGTGTGGCCACAATGATATCAACTCTATTCTTTAATTGCACTTTCAAAGATCCCATATGTTTAACGCTTTCCCTCATATAGACGCTTTCTGACGCCTCTGCAGCAGACAGCTTTTTGAAAACATAGTGACAAAAGAAGAAATTGCACAGAACGTGCAATTTCTCCTTTTGCCACAATGTTTTCCACTTTTTGTCATAGGTTATCCATTCAATTATGGAGATTTTCTATTTTTTGACAAAATACGTTCAAAGTCGTCTGCTGCAGAATTGTTGTATGAGGGAAAGGGTTAAAGTAGTCTGCCGCTGATTTGTAGTGTGTTGGACAGGATTAACGACTTCGGAAACATGATGCACAAAATCATTGAAAATCTCTATAATAACATGACTATTATTGAATAGAGTTAAAAATTGAGCAATTATTTACTTTGCCTCAATGGTTTCATAAATGGTCTGCAGCAAATGCATCAAAATGCATCGTCAGGTTTGAAAGGGTTAGTTATGATTATTCGTTATCACCATGATAGTAGCTTCTCTTTTCTCATGTCAATATCATAATGAAATGCAGCCAGCAAAACTTAGTGCTAGGGTAAGTCAGAAATGCACAAAGGGCAGAATTTGTGAAAGGCACATTCATTGGAGGTTTTACTCAAATTACACACAAGCATTTTGATTCACATATATTGCAATGTTCTAATCTTTATTGTTGGAAAGAACTATAGGTTTACCCTCTCTATCTCTCTCTCTCTCTCTCTCTCTCTGTCTGTCTGTTTAACCCTTTGCCACATACAGCAAATCTGCAGCAGACGACTTTGAAAACATTGTGACAAAATCCTGAAAAATCTCCATAAAAGATGGATTAAATTAATTGTTAAATAAAGTTGAAAACATTATGGCCAGAGGAGAAACTGCATGCATGCTCATCATGAGCAATTTCACCTTTGGCCACAATGTTTTCAAAAGTCATCTGCTGCTATTACATCAAAATGCGTCTGCAGGTGGGAAAGGGTTATAAAATAAAGGATTTTGAGGTAATTAAAAATGTATAAGAGCTAAGACCATGAAACTGCAAATTGCAAAGGATTGGAGAAATGTGTAATGTCAAAGAATTGTTCTGGTTGCTTAATGGTCACAGTTCAAGGTCAAAAGGTAAAACAAAATATGAGATGCTACCCCCTAGAAACTTGTAATGGATATTTGTAATGCATGGAATACTTAAGTATCTTGTTCTGTAATGTTTTATCATGATATCTTATCAGAAAAGTAATTTATGATTAAACGGTTAAAGGTTCTTCTCAAAGAATATTGTTTATTGCGACTCACCCTGCCTTTGTTAAACAATTTTGAATATTCATATCAAATTGAAAAACATTAACTTTCACAATCAGTACCAAAACTATTATGTTAAATTTCTTTAAAACTCGTTATAATTGAACAGTAATGCAGCAGACCTTTTTTGAAAACGTCTTGGGAAAGAAGAAATTTTCTTATTTCAAAAAGAGCAATTTCTCCCTTGCCCACAATGTTTTAAACTTTGTATTTAAACTGCATGATTCAGTCTTCCAGCTATTATACTGTTTTCCTCAGATGTTTTCAAAACAGTCATCTCTTATAAAATCATCTCCCGTTAATTGTTAAATAAACATTCATTAATGGGTTTTACAATGTATAAGAAAGAATCCTTTTCACAATATAATTTTCAAGCATGTGTTCAAATAATTATTTTGACGAAATTCTGTTGTGCAATGGTGAGAGTGTCCACCTGCGGTGAAGAAGACCGGGAGATCAATTCCCGTGCGGATCATACCAACGACTTTAAAAATGGTAGATAATGGCTTCCCGTCTTGGCGCTCAGGGATGCGGGAATTGCATTGAGACTGATGCATTGTGTTTGGATAAATTCTTGTTATTTACGCAGGAATCACTTGATATTGATGAAATACTGTTTAAAGCGAAGTAAAATGTCAATCAATCAAACAAACAAGTCGACATTAAATTTTAGTTTATCATGTTCTACATCACTCTCTGTTGTTTGGAGATCGTATTACAAATTCAATTTTGAATGATATGCACAGTCGTGTTTTAATGGGGGAAATGGATCAATATAACTTTCGTAATATCAAATAATTAAATGTAAGAAGTAATTATGCAAAACTACATAATATAATATTTATAAAGCCATGATGATTCCCTTTGATAAATTATGAAATAATAACATAATTATGTTTTCCATTTGTTAGAAGTAATTTATTCTGGCATTATATATAGCGTATGTTTGGTAGTTGGCTGATGAATAATTCAGTTTGTCAAGCAGTCCTTCCAATTGTGATGACCATGGTTATACATTTGGCTTTTAAGTCCATAATTATCTATCATGAAATCAAGATAAACACAGCTTCTTTGATCAAAATATAACATCAGTAGCGAAAAATAACATATATTTCTTCAATAATCATAATATGTTTTATGTAATTTATTTACCATTGGAGGGTTAATACAAGGTTTCTTATCCCTCATGATTTTATCCGCCAATAACAATCTTGTGCAGAAGTACTCATTTATTACATTTACGCGTTAATATAACTAGGGATAGAGTACTCTATCAAAAGTTCAATAGTTTGTCTAAAAATGTTATAATCAGGCAAAGAAAATCTCGCACTTTTTGATGGAGTTTTTTATTCTTTTGACAGGAGAAAGGAAAGTATGAAGTGGTCGCAGGTCAACAGAAAGTGGCAGATGACTTAGTAGAATTCTGGGTAGAATTGTTAGGACGGTACCCTTCTGTCATCGCCATAATTGATCCAATGAGAAAGCAGGTAAAAAAGTAATTGATTACTCATGCTTGGAAAATGTAACACTTTTTCAGATGAAGACAACATTGTTTGCCTTTGCAGCATCCTGAGCATTTTCTCTTTTTCCAACAATTTAATTGATATTCCTTTTAAAAATAAACATCGAACTATCCAGATGTTGTAGTTGTTTCTTCAGTTATTTGTTATTTGAAGATCAAGACTTTACATGGTCACCATGTACATGTAGTTGTATAAGGATCATAGATTGAATGGAGATTAAAGCCTTTTTCAATAATCATTCTAACAAGTGTTTCCTAGCATTCTTGCACCAATTCTCCTTCCACACAATGTTTTTTCTAGGCGACTGGCTTAGTTACCTTCCCACATAGACCATTGGTGGAAGACTACTGATGCTACTCACAATGACTTTGTATATCATCAGAAAAAAATAAATGACTGAGCTGGGTTTGATCTTACAACAGCTTGATTGATAGCCCTAAACTTTACCAACTGAGCTATAGGGCTCAACATAAGCATCTTAAAGATCTTCATAGAATTATTATAGCCAAAACCATATTATACAAGTATGCAATTTAATCATAATTACCAGTACATGTAAGTTTTTAAACCTCGCGGCATCAGATTGTGTGTGACATGGTTCAAATGAGTCAGGTCAAACAAAAATGGACCTTCTATTATATGAAATAATACAATCTGCAGCAGACAATTTTGAAAATCATTTAGTCTAAATTATGGAAACTCTCTGCTAATCTCTGAGGCAAAGGTTTTAGCCAAATTAAAGTATAGTCAGAGCACACATACAACAAATCAGCAACAGACGATTTTGAAAACATTAAGTAAAAAGGTATGGAAACTTTCAAGTTGCAGAGGCGGCTTCAGAAAGTGTATATATATGGGGAAGGGTTAAGACGATTGCAATCAACTTGCATACTCATTTGGCCTATTTTCGGTCATAACTGTGCTCAAAAGATTTCCAGGATGCTTGTATGACTAGATAGCGAAAAAGGGTTTGATTGATTTAGGGTTTAACACCGTTTTCAACAGTTTTCAGTCCTTAACACGGCGGCCAATTCACCTACCCAATGTATTTCCTGGCTTTCTCACACCAGTACTCCACACAACATTCTTTCCAAGCAACTAGCTACTTTTCCATATGTACTGTTAGCCCATTGCTGGAAGTCAAATGATGCTAGTCGCATTGACTTTTATCAAATGTCAGAAAGAATGTTGGCTGAGCTGGGGTTCGAAACTCACAACCCCTGGATTGACAGCCCCCGTCATTACCGAGGCAAAAAAGGGAAGATACTGACCAGCCAGCGTAGACGCACAAGCTGATTGGGATCTTGCAGGTAGCAAAATCCTGAAGATCAATTTACGTGTGGCATAACTGGTAGTTCATAACGACTTATTTGACACTTTTAGAGTTGTCTGCTATGAAAACATCAGAGCGTAAAAACATTGTGGACACATCAGAAGTATGATTTGCCACAGAGTGTAAAAACATTAATTGTGGAAACATCAGAAGTATGATTTGCAACAGAGTGTACAAACATTAATTGTGGAAACATCAGAAGTATGATTTGCAACAGAGTGTAAAAACATTAATTGTGGAAACATCAGAAGTATGATTTGCAACAGAGTGTAAAAACATTAATTGTGGAAACATCAGAAGTATGATTTGCAACAGAGTGTAAAAACATTGTTGAAACATCAAAAGTTAACTTTCATCTATAGAGATTTTTCATATTTTCTTTGAGATAGTTTCAAAGTTGTCTACTGCAGAATCACTGTACATGAGAAAAGGGTTAAAAGTAGTAACCAGTGATTTTCAAAGCTGATACAATGTATCATCAGCGCTAAAGATAAGGAGAGTTTTTCATGTTCTAAAATACGTATTTGACTTCCAAAACCTGTGTTGTGAGACGATTCTTTTGAGGACCCACAACATACATTTGAGCCCTTTACCACCAGCAGACGCATTTTGTAGCAATAGCAGCAGACGACTTTCGAAACCTTGTGAACAATTGTTAAATTGCTCATGATTTACGTACACAAACAGTTTTGTAAAGATGACAAGCAATTGGCGATTATCAAACTCGCATCTCTTCCCCGTATTAGTAGTTCCAGTTATCTAGTTCTATGTATTATGTTCTTTTATAGGAAGACAGACAATGGATGACACTTTGCGAGAGAATATCAGATAAATGTTTTATAATGGGTGAAAATGTTTGGCAAAGACCTGGGTTATTGAAGGAAGAGGACCTTCCAGAACGATTTAAAACTAGCGGGATTGTGTTTAAACTAGAACAGATGAACAGTGTATCTGACATTGTAGAGTGCGCCAAAAAAATGGAGGGTAGGTCAATGATATCTAAATATTAACCCTTTCCCTCATATAGACGATTTTTGACGCCTCTGCAGCAGACAGCTTTTTGAAAACATGTCGACCAACAAAAGAAATTGCTCAAAACGAGCAATTTCTCCTTTTGTCACCATGTTTTCAACTCTATTCAATTATTGTACTTTCATTTAAAGGGGCTTTCCAAATTTGTTCGGATATGTTTTCAAAGATGTCTGCTGCAGATTTGTTGTATGTAGGAAAGGGTTAAATTACATTGAAATTAAACTGATATTGTTATATGCTTAATTAAACCATTGTTGGTAATATGTATCAGTATTGAATATTTTGAGATAGTGATTATACAAACATTTTATTAACAGATTGAGATTTTACTAATATTCTATTTATTAAATGCCAAACTGTTTCAATCCCACAGGCAACAAATCTGCAGCAGACAAGTTTGCAAAACATCTATAATTATTGAATAAAGTTGGAAGCATTGTGTCAATAGGAGAAATTGCCATTTTTTACTGAGTTTTCAAAAGGAGCCAGCAACAGATGTGTCAAAATATGTCTACATGTGGAAACGGTTGAATAATTGATAAATGATATCTCACTTCTTTGAAGAAATTTTAAAAGTTATCTGCAAAAGTATGGAAAATCTCTATAAATAAATGTATAATTATTGAATAAAGTTGAAACAGTTTGATCCGGGAGATCACAGTCTGAGAGAGAACATTCTTGTGAAATCTATTTCAGCAACAGACAACTTGTGCAAAATCTTTCACGGAGTCAAATAATCTGTTGAACATTATGGATCGACAAACAATCACAAGGCCCTTTTATAATAAAGCCTTTAATTTAATGTTTGATATGAGAAGGAAACATATTCCATACTTTATTCCTTTCCCATATACAACAAATCTGCAGCAAACAACTTTGAAAATATCTAGGCAAAACTGTGGAAGATCTCTATATATATGAGAGTATGATTATAGAATATATTTGAAAACATTGTCACAAAAAGAAAGAATTGCTAATATTTGGCAATTTATCCCATTACGAAAAATACATTCAGTTGTATGATGCAGATGCATGTGAAAAAAAAGGTTAAAACATATTTATTGATGTGGTTTACCAAGCTTGTGAGGCGTATGATATAGATACAGTAATGTGATGCAATAACCCTTTTCCACATACAAAACATCTGCAGCAAGTGACTTTGAAACGATCTGGCTAAAAAATTAAAAATTCTCTCAATAAGAAAGTGTAATTATTAGCTCGACTATTCGAAGAATATGAGAGCTTTACTACTCGCCCCGGCGTCGGCGTCGGCGACCGGTTAAAGTTTTAGGTCAAGTTGGCATTTTCATTCATAATTATTTGTGCTAGGGCTTTCATATTTGGAATATAGTTACATCTTATACCTTTCTTCACATTGAATGCTGAAGATGCTGAGTTTGACCTTCTTTTTGGGGTAAAAAACATGATTTTGTGTGGTTAAAGTTTTAGGGCAAGTTGGAATTTTATTTTTATTTTTAATTTTTCTCAATAAGTACTTGTGCTAGGGCTTTCATATTTGGAATATAATTACATATAATACCTTTCTTCACATTGAATGCTGAAGATGCTGAGTTTGACCTTCTTTTTGGGATAAAAAACATGATTTTGGGTGGTTAAAGTTTTAGGGCAAGTTGGAATTTTATTTTAATTTTTAATTTTTCTCAATAAGTACTTGTGCTAGGGCTTTCATATTTGGAATTGAATTACATATAATACCTTCTTCACATTGAATGCTGAAGATGCTGAGTATGATCTTCTTTTTGGGGTAAAAAACATGATTTTGGGTGGTTAAAGTTTTAGGGCAAGTTGGAATTTTATTTTAATTTTTAATTTTTCTCAATAAGTACTTCTTGTGCTAGGGCTTTCATATTTGGAATATAGTTACATCTTATACCTTTCTTTACATTGAATGCTGAAGATGTTGAGTTTGACCTTCTTTTTGTGATAAAAAACATTATTTTGGATGGTTTAAGTTTTAGGGCAAGTTGGAATTTTATTTTAATTTTTAATTTTTCTCAATAAGTACTTGTGCTAGGGCTTTCATATTTGGAATTTAATTACATATAATACCTTTCTTCATATTGAATGCTGAAGATGCTCAGTATGACCTTCTTTTTGGGGTAAAAAACATGATTTTGGGTGGTTAAAGTTTTAGGGCAAGTTGAAATTTTATTTTAATTTTTAATTTTTCTCAATAAGTACTTGTGCTAGGTCTTTCATATTTGGAATATAATTACATCTAATACCTTTCATTTATGATTTTTAACTTTAATATGGAGTTATTGCCCTTGATTGACTTTTAAATGTATGTATCTATTCAGTTGCTTTTACATATAGAGTATATATAATTTAAAAGTACTTAAGTGCAATATAATGAAATAGTGCTTTATGTGAATAAGAGGCATATAGTCGAGCGAGCTGTCCTCCGACAGCTCTTGTTGAATACATTGTGGCACAAGGAGAAATTGAAAATGGTGAGCAATAACTCCTTTTGTCACAATGTTTTCAATAGTAAATTTGGACGCATTTGTTGCAGACTCCTTTTGTCACAATGTTGTTAATAGTCGTCTGCCATAGATGAATCAAATGCATCTGTAAGTTACAAAGATGCTTCCTAATACCTCTGTTGGAAAACTTTGTGACAAAAGGAGAAATTGCTAACATTTTCAGTAATTGTGCCTTCATTTTTTAATTTTGTGCGGTTTTACTAGATCTTTTCAAAGTCGTCTGCTGCAGATGTTTTATATGTGGGTAAGGGTTTAAGCTTCCTTTCATGTCTCTCATTTACAGAAGCTAACAATGTAGCCGTGTTATCTACCAACGTAGGCGAGACTACAGATACATTTGTTGCCGATATGGTGAGTACATTTTCGTTTTGTTTGTATCGTGTTTAATGTCACTTTCAACAACTTTTCAGTTATATCACAGTGTAACCTGGGTAAGTTACATGTACCAGTACTACCCAGCTAGCAATCTATATGGGACCCATATGGGTCCCTTATGGGCACCTACATGGGTCCCATATGGGCTGCCCATATGGGACCCAGGTGGGGAGTGCAACCGGGTTCCACATGGGTCCCATATGGGCTGCCCCATAAACATGCAATATGGGACCCATATGGGTCCCACATGGGCAGCCCTTGTACTCAATATGGGTCCCTCATGGGCATCCCAGATACTTCCATTTTGGGCAGATCTTGCATTTCTTGGCTAGATTCATTTGCATTTATTTCAATTTTAAGTTTGCTGGCCTTTTAATAAACAACCACTTGTCAGAAACATCGGAAACAAACATGCGAAATTCTTTAAGCTGGAATGTAACAGCAGGTGCATGATTCTTGTACTTCCATTTTAATATTTGTTTATGTTTCAACTCTTTCTTTTTCCTGGAACAAAGAGATACTGTATTATGGCGCAAACGACTATATTATAATATCATCCTGCAAAGAAAACAAAACACTCTATGCTTTAACACTAAAACTTTATTAAGTAATCTCCTGTATGGTTCATATAAAGGCATGCATATAATCAGAATAAGAAATAAATCAAAATTCAACTTAAATGTAAACCGGGACCACTAAACGTATTAGTGGCCCAGATGTAAACAAAGAAACATTTGAATATTATGACAGCGGAATTCACGTCTGCGCATGCTCGAAATTTATTTTATCTTTAATCATGCAATGATTAAATTCTTGATAATAACTATGTCTAAATGATACATTATATATTTTAATTCATAAAAATTAAAACCTATATTAAAAATAAAATAAATCAATTTCGCGCACCTGTTCAGGGGTATTGACGTTTATCGGGAGGCCCAAATGGGACCCGTATGGGTCCCACATGGGTTGTAAAATATACGCGTATGTGTTGAATTACTATGTTTAGATAAAATAATAGCAGTTTAGATCAAGGTAGTCACATACTAGCTCAAAGTAAATGTTTTTTAAATAAATAAATAAATAAATATTCGTTTTTCCTAAAGGTGCTGTAATATGGGAACCATCTGGGACCCTTATGGGCAAACCCACATGGGCTTGCCCACAAAGGTCCCATATGGGTCCAATATGGGCATACCCATATGGGCTTGCCCAGAAATAGCCCATATGGGACCCATATGTGCATGTTTGCTGGGTACTGGTCTATTTTGCCTGACACCAGTGAGTCGGCCGTAATGCTAACCTTACAACTCTTGAGTGCCAAAGAGGGAAAGCCATTACTACCATTTTCGTTTTACCCTGCGTAGCATGGTAGGCACTAAGGGATTACTTTTTTAGCTCGTCTGATTTTTTGGAAAAAAAAAGACGAGCTATTGTCGTCACTTGATCGTCGTCGTCGTCGGCGTTGGTTAAGTTTTGCGTTTAGGTCACTTACATGGAAACTATCAAACATAATACTTTGAAACTTGGAAAACTTGTTCATCTAATACCCTTCTTCACATTGTATGCTAAAGATACTGAGTTTGACCTTCTTTTTGGGGTAAAAAACATGATTTTGGTGGTTTTTGATAGACTTTGAGATTTGGTCATAGCTCCCTCATTTTTTGTTAGATTGATTTCAAATTGTGCACACATATTTCATAAATAATGTACTTCAACATTTTAAATGGGATTTTGGGTCAAACATTTGGATTTTTTGCTTTTTCATTTCTTGTATCTTTTAACTTTGCGTTTAGCTCAACGTTAAAGTTTCTTTTTGTTTTTTTTTTTCTCAATAAGTACTGGTACTAGGGCTTTCATATTTGGAATATAGTTACATCTAATACCCTTCTGCACATTGTATGCTGAAGATGCTGAGTGTGACCTTTTTTGGGGGGTAAAACACTTGATTTTTGGTGGATTGTTTTTCTAATTTTTTTTTCTTCAAATATCTTGTATTTTTAAATTTTGTGTTTAGCTCAAAGTTAAAGTTTTGTTATTTTACTTTTTGTCTTTTACTCTTGCATGGAAAGTCAAAGCAGGGGACAGCGCTTCGCGTAATTACGCGTAATTTTTGTTTGTTACATTGATTTCAATTTTTCCTAAACAATAAAAACATAATGTCCTTCAACATATTATGAATATCTTAAATCAGAGTTACTAAAAATAGGAAAATAGAAATATATTCAATATCTTTAAAGTTAAAGTTGACTTAATGTACCAATATCATTTGCCTGTCAATTGCATACACAAGACTCAGCTCATGATCTTGACTGATTGTGACAGCCATCCAACGTGAAGATCTTCCTTATCATGTATATGAACTTGTATTTATTTCCACATAGTTAATCTTGTTTCAATACTTGAAAAATAGCAGTTGTGTGCGGTCATTATAATATGTAAATATTCTTTCCAAATTTGAATATTTTTTATATAAAATAAATAAACAGTAAAAGGATAATATCAGACGAGCGTCAGGGCGGTTCTCTTGTTTTTTGTCCGACGTCTGTCCGTCCCTCCATCCATCTGTCTGTCCGTCACACTTTTTCATCACACTTTCAATGCGCAGGTGCAGGTGACACACGTGCTCCATGGAGCACTCCATTCTAGTTAATGTTTAGGGATCGAACCTGTGACCTCCTGCACCCAAAGTTGATGCTCTACCACTTTACCACCAGCGATGTGCTTTTCTGAACAGTAAAGGTTCTGACCATCCTGTACATCTGATCCATCTTATCATAATCTACACAATTTGACATAAGTTTTCTAACAAGTTTAAACCCTTTCCCATATATAACAACTTTGCAGCAGACGACTTTGAAAACATACCCAAACTAATTTGGAAACTCCCTTTAACTGAAAGTACAATACCGGTAATTGAATAGAGTTAAAAACATGGTGACAAAAGGAGAAATTGCTCATTTTGAGCAATGTCTTCTTTTGCCGCCGTATTTTAAAAAAAGTCGTTTGCTGCGGAGGCATCTGACAGCGTCTATATAAGGAAAGTAATATTTTAACAGTGTTGATCTTGGTCAGACTGTGCAAACCTTAACCCTTCCCCAGATACAGACGCATTCTGATGCCTCTGCAGCAGAGGACTTTTGAAATCATTTTGACAAAAGGAGAAACTGCTCATAATGAGCAATTTCTTCTTTTGTAAAACATGATTTCAACTCTATTCAGTTATCATATTATCATTTATAGAGTTTTTCTATATTTTGAACTTTATAATTTCAAAGTAATCTGCTGCAGATTTGTTGTATGTGGGAAAGGGTTAACAAACAGATAAAAGATCTGATATGAAACAAATTCATGTTTGATTAGTATGTTTTCAAATACCCGCAATTCAAAAATCTTGTTATATACAACCCCTTCTCTCAAAAGCGGACCCATTTATTCAGCTCCCTGGAAATTCAGGAAATCATAATTATAGTCCCTGTGTTATCTGTTCGTTTGTGCTTTATCTTTTCCAACGTATAATAAATTGGCTGCAGACGACTTTTGAAAAATATAGAAAATAATTATTAACTTAATACTTATAGATAGTATTATCATCAAGAAGAGTTGAAAATATTTTGACTAAAGGAGATATTGCTCATATTTTTCTGCAGATGTGTCAACTATATGCGGGAAAGGGTTAGCTTAAATTCAGTTAAACTTTATGGGAAACATCATGCTCAAGAGTAAATGAGCATAATGAGACGTTCAATGAGAAAACCAACATCATGGACTCTGTGTAATGTATCTACCCAGATCAGCCTGCGCAGTCTGTGCAGGCTAATCCAGGCTAACACATTCCGTTTCAGGGGGAAAGATGCATACAGTAATGATTCCTGAAACAGAAAATCCACAGGAGGCAAAAAGTATCTGTCCAGGGTTAGCCTGTACGGCATGCTTAGGCTGATCTGGGTCGATACTTTACGCAGACTCCACATTGTTGTTTTTTTTGTGGGACGGCTCATATTATAAGCATATTACCAGATTCATTGTTTCTTTGAAAGTGATATTTTACAACCAATTTCATTGTTATCATTTCAGGCTGTAGGTATGAATGCGATGTTTATTAAAGTGGGTGCTCCGTGTCGTGGAGAGAGAGTCAGTAAGCTCAACAGACTTCTTGTGATAGAACAGAAACTTCAAGACGAGGGTAAACTGGCTCAACATAATGACTTTACATTCCCTGTGATAACTATACCCCCTGAGCCCGAGCCCGAGGAGGGGGAGGGAGACGCTGAGGACACACCCAAAGAGCCCAAAAAGAAGTAAAGACATCTGTTAAAAAACACCAGATAAAAAAACTTGTAGCATATTAAAACGTTAAGGTCCCTTTTCAACAAACAGATGCTTTCTGACATATCTGCATGATACGTCTTTTGAAAACATCGTGGCAAAAGGAGAAGGCTCATTATTCAATAGTTATACATTCATTTATATTCCATATTTTTGTCTAGATGTTTTCAAAGTCCTCTGCTGCAGATTTGTTGTATTTAGCAACAACAACTTGTGACATATATTGCAATGTGAAGGTATAACTTTGATATGAAGTATGATCTTACTTTATCATGTTTACAAAATAGTTTCAGAAGGTTTCAATTAGTATGTAAGTCTGGCATATTTCATAGTTAATAACTTTATCACAAAAGTCACATTGACAGTCTTATGTGCATGAGGTGATGAGAATAGATAGCTGATAACCCTACCCCACTTACAACAAATCCTCATGAAGCAAAAATTAGTAAATATCTTTGTAAATGAAATTATGATTTAAAAACATTGTGGCAAAACTGAGCTATTGCTTATCATAAACAATTTCTCTTTTTGTCACAATGTATTCAAAAGGCGTCTGCAGCTGGGAAAGGGATAATGAACATTTTTAAAAAGCATCTACAAAGGGTTTGCATCATTTATAGTGATTTTCAAATTACACAAGTAGCCGTATACTGATACAAGAAAATGTTAAATGCATTGCTTTTCTGTGATTTTATCTCTATGTAAATATATTGTTATATAAAACAAGATGTATTTTCGATTTTTTTTCATCCAAATTTACTAAGAGGATAATTATTATCCTCTTCAAGCTTGTGTTACTGATGACTTCAGATGAAATTTTCTCACTGAATGTTATTGATTTTGTCTGACAAAAGGATTGATGAAAAGCATCTATCCTAAAAAGTTGCCAGTTTGAGAAAAAGAATCCAGCCTTTGAAGTGCTTGGCTTGACAAAAAGTATCCACCTTTTCAAATTGCAGCCTTGATAAAGCATCCAGCCTAAATTAAAAGTTGCTTGTTTGACAAAAGCATCAAGAATTTACAGTTGCATACTTGATAAAAAGTCATCAAGTCATTAACAAATTGTTGACTTTACAAAAAAGCAACCAGCTATTGAAATAAAAGACTTGACAAAAAGCATTTAGCCTTCAAAGGTACTAGGTTAACCCTTTCCCTAATATAGACGCTTTCTGAAGCCTCTGCAGCAGACACCTTTTTTGAAAACATAGTGATAAAAGAAGAAATTGTTCAAAACGAGCAATTTCTCCTTTTGCCACAATGTTTTCCACTTTTAATCATAGGTTATCCAATCAATTATAAAGATTTTCTATTTTTTGACAAAATATGTTCAATGTCGTCTGCTGCAGAATTGTCGTAGCTTTTAAACTTATGGGGTTTACCAAAAGCATCCAGCCTTTAAAGATGTTACTTGACAAAAACGCATCCAACCTTCAATGTTACCTAAGCACAAAGTGTGGGGTGAGCTTTTGTGATTACTCACCGTCTGGTGTCATCGTCTGTTCACATTTTCCTACAAACTGATTTCACTTCACAGGGATGTTCCTTGGGTAGTGCCCTTTAATTATTACTTTAAGAAATCAATTCCATGCACAAATCTTGGGGTTTTTAACTTTGAAAATCTTCTTATCTCAAACTAAAAGGCCTAGAGCTTAGATATTTGGTGTGAAACATTGTCTAGTGGTCCTCTACCAAGGTTATTCAAATTATGCCTCTGAGGTCAAAATCGGCCCCAACTAGGGGGCCGTTCGTCTGTCTAACATAGAGATATACAGGGAAAATCTTTGAAATTCTTCTTGTCTGAAACTAAAAGGCTTAGATATTTGTTGAGTAGCAATGTCTAGTGTTCCTGTACCAAGATTGTTCAAATTATGCCTGTGGGGTCAAAATTGGCCCCGTCCCAGGGTCACCTGTTTTACAAAGGGAGATATAGAAAAACTTTTTTTTTTAAATAGACCTATCAGTTTCCTTATGTCATATTAATTTGACAAAAAGACGGACAACATTGGTTGGGTTATTTTGCTTTGTGGCAAGTGGACATAAACTTGACAGTGGGCCTCTCTTGTATTAATTATTAGTTTACCTGACCGCATTACAAATCATATTGCATAACTCAGGTGAGTGATTCAAGGGCCATCATACCCCTCCTGTTAAAGGGTTTTGCTTTGAAAACATAAATGGTGAAAATTAGAAGTTTTTAGCTCATCTGTGCACTAAGTGCTCAAGGTGAACTATTGTAATCACATCTTAATGAACGTTTATAAGAACAGAGATCTCCATCAAATCTTGGCCAAGTTTGAGACTGGGTCATGTACTAGATCACAAGGTCAAATTGGATGAAAAGCATGTCAACACTCGAGAGACTTTATTTTTTGCTCCAGCAGCTTGAAACTTTGTCAGAATGTTTGTCTTGATGATATCAAGTTCAAAACTAGGTCATTGAGGTCAAAAACTAGGTCATATTGATGGAAAATCTTGTTAACACTCTAGAGACCACATTTTTAGCTCGACTTTTGAAAAAAACGAGAGCTATTGTCATGACCCTGGCGTCGTCATCGGCGGTGGCGGCGTGGTCGGCCGGTTAAGGTTGTTTGTATAGCTCTTTTTTTTTTTCTGTTTTCTCCCTATCAGTCGAGCGTCTGTGCCGTACGCGGTGCTTTTGTTATCTTTAGCATGATGAAACTGTCAGAATTTTTGTCTTGATGATATCTAGGCCAATTTCGAAACTGGGTTATGTGAGGTCACCCAATCAAATTAAAGGAAAATATTGTTAACACTTTTGAGGCCATGCGGAATCCGCTGTGGTCGAGTGGTTAGCGTTGGGGATTTCGAAACCGGGTGTCCCGGGTTCAATCCCCAGTCGCGGCACTACGGTCATGGTGGAGTGCCCTAGGGCAAGGCATATTTTCTAGCCTAGTACTGGTTTGTTTACCCAGGGATCATGAATAAGTGAACTGTCGCCGTGATATAACTGAAATAATGTTGAAAGCGGCGTAAAACATCAATAAATAAATAAATAAATAATTTGAGGCCATGCATTTTGAAACTTTGTCAGAACAATTGTTTTGATGATATCTAGCTAGGTTAATAGGCCAATTTGAAGGAAAATCATGTTAACGCTCTAGAAACCGTATTATTTGTTCAGCAGCTTGAAACTTTGTCAAAATATTTGTCTTGATGAAATCTAGGCCAAGTTTGAAACTGGTTAATGTGAGGTCAAAATCTAGGTCACAGGGTCAAATTGAAGGAAAATCTTATAAACACTCTGGAGGCTGCATATTTATCTGTACTTTTCTGTAGCATGTTGAAACTTTATCAGAATAATTACATGTATCTATATGATATATAGGCCAACTTTGAAAATGGATTGTGTCAGGTCAAAAACTAGGTCACTAGACCAAATTGAAGGAAAGTCTTGTTAACAATCTAAATGCGGCATTTTTAATTTGAGCATGTTCAAACTATGTCAGAATGTTTGTCTAGGCTAAATTTGAATAAAGGTCATGTCAGGACAAATGTGAGAAAAATAATTTTTGCTTCAGCAGCTTTAAATTTTGTCAGAATGTTTGTCTCGGTGATATCGAGCCCAAGTTTTAAAAATGGGTCATGTTGGGCCAAAAACTAGGTTGTTGGGTCTAATTAATAATCTTGAAGACATTTTTAATTTGAGCATGTTGAAACTTTGTCAGAATGGATGTTTTGATGATATCTAGGCTAGGTTTGAACATGGCTTTAGTCTGGTAAAAAACTAGGTCACTAGGCCAAATTTAACTAGAACTATCATTGAAGATGATAAATATCCCCAAAACAGCACCTTGACCTACACCATAACTTAATAAGTAAAGGGGGCCATAACTCTGTAAAATAACGTGCAATTGTAAGACCTTTAGGATATGCAAATCTCCTCTTGGTATAGAAGCTTCATGTAAAATTTTATTGAATTCTACCCAATGGTTTGTAAGAAATAGGCCGGACAAAATATGGCTTCCGACCGACCGAAACGGTGACTCCTATATTCCCCCCTCTTCTTTGAAGGGGATATAATGACACTGTAGTCTAAATATAGAGGGTAAAGGGAAAATTGTTATTTCAAGCAATTGCTCCTTTGCCATTAATGAAGATATCTGCATCAGGGCAAAGTTGAGTTAGTTTCATGGCGAGTTTCCGCCTCTTTCAACAGCATCTCGTCTGGGTTTGCCACTAGCAGTTTCTCAACACCGCCATATATACATGTTGGAGAGATCCAAAGTGTTCTGCTAGTAAACTGAATTTCTCCTTTCCCTGATACAACAATTCTGCAGCAGACGACTTTGAAAATATTTTGTCAAAATAAAGACAATCTCTATAATTGAATGGATGACTAAAGGTGGAAAACATTGTGGCAAAAGGAGAAATTGCTTGTTTTGAGCAATTTCTTCTTTTGTCACTATGTTTTCAAAAAGCCGTCTGCTGCAGAGGCGTCGGAAAGCGTCTATATGAGGGAAAGGGACCTTTCCCACTTGCAGACCCTTTTTGAGGCATCTGCAACAGAAGACTTGAAAACATTGTGGCAAAAGGAGTTTGCTCAACCATATCTAGTTTATAAAGATTTTCCATACTTTTGCCTAAAAGTTTTCAAGAGCCAACGAGGGAAGCCACTACTTCCATTTTTAGCTCTTCTGCCCTTTGGCCAGTATGCTGTGGTGTCCGTTGTCTGTGCGTCCGTCCGTCCGTAAACAATTGCTTGTGAACGCGATACAGTCTTCAGTTTTGATTGTATCTCAATCAAACTTATACAGTAGTTAGATATCCATGAGAGCTCGGTTCCTTTCGCAAACCATGCAAGACTGGATTATGGCCCTTGAAATTGTCAAAATTGCTATTATAGAGCTTGTGAACACAATAGAGGCTCTATTTACTATTTGATCTTCACTAAACTTACACAGTAGTTGTATCCATGAGAGCTTGGTTCCTTTTGCAAACTAGCCAGATCCAGCCATGCAAGACTGGATTATGGCCCATGAAATTGGCAGAATTGCTATAATAGAGCTTTTGAACGTGAGTCTTCAGGTTTTTTTGTATCTCAATCAAACTTATACAGTAGTTAGATATCCATGAGTGCTTGGTTCCTTTTACAAACCAGCCAGATCAGCCCATGCAAGACTGGATTATGGTCCTTGGAATTGTCGAAATTCTTATAATAGAGCTCATGAACACAATAGAGGCTCCATTTAGTATCTGATCTTCACCAAAGTTACACAGTAGTTCTGTATCCATGAGAGTTTGGTTCCTTTCGCAAACCAGCTACATCCGCCCATACAAAACTGGATTATGGCCTTGAAATCCCATCCCTGTAGAGCAAAGGCCCTCATGAGCCTTTTGTTATTCTTTCCCACCTGTAGATGCATTTTGACGCAATAGCAGCAGAAGACTCTATCGAAAACATTGTTGCCCAAGGTGAAATTGCTCATCTTTTATGGAGATTTTTCAGGTTTTTGTCACTACGTTTTCAAAGTTGTCTGCTACAGATTTGTTGTATGTGGGAAAGGGTTAAAGTGTTTTATATGGGGAAAAGGAAAGTGGAGCACCATTTGGTATGAATAGACCAGAGGAAAATGGGTAAATAAATATAAAAACCAAACTTATCTAAATCAATAAAACATTTATTGCATAGTGTAAAATTCTAAGTACTCAATTCTTCATGTTTCACCATTACCAATTTTGTTTATTACTTTTAATTATACAAACATATTTTCAATTGTGAAAATATTATATATATTTTATACAACCTCTGCCCATGGTAGAAACATATTTAACAAGACTATAACATACTACTTTTGAAAACATCATTGAAACAAGAGGGTTATGATGGCCCTAGATCGCTCACCTGAATTATGCAATGTGATTTCTAATGCAAAACACATCAAGACAATTATTCTGACAAAGATTCAAATGAAAGCTCCAGTGTAAACAAGATTTTTCATCAATTGGCCTAGTGACTTACCTAATATGACCCATATTCGAACATAGACAATATATCATCAAGACAAACATTCTGAAAAAGTTTCAACTTGCTCAAAGTAAAAATGCAGCCTTCAGAGTTTTAACACTATTTTCCTTCAAATTGGCCTAGTGACCTAGTTTTTAACCCAATATTACCCATATTCAACCTTGGCCAAGATATCATTAAGACAAACATTCTGACAAAATTGCAGCATCTGGAGTGTTTACAAGATTTTCCTTCAATTTGACCTAATAACCTACTTTTTGACCTGGCATGATCCATATTCGAACTTGGCCTAGATACCATTAAGATAAACATGTTTAAGTTAAACATCTGGCCTCCAGTGTGTTAACAAGATTTCCCTTTAATTTAGCCTAGTGACCTAGTTTTTTACCCAATATTTAAACTTGACCTAGATATCATTAAGACAAACATTCTGACTAAATTTCATACTGCTGAAGCAAAAATTGTGCCCTATATTGTTAACGAGATTTTCCTTCAATTTGACCTAGTGATCTACTTTTAACCCGACATGACCCATATTCAAACTTGACCTACATATCATCAAGACAAACATTCTAATAAAGTTTCAACATGCTCAATTTGACAAAGTGACATAGTTTTTGACCTCATATGGTCCAGTTTCAAACTTGTCCAAGATTTGATGGAGATGAATGTTCTGATAATTTTTCATAAAGGTAGCCTCTAAAAATGTTGACGATGAACGAAGGTTGGATGACGGACAAAATGTGATCACAATAGCCCACTTTGAGCACTCTGTGCACAGGTGAGCTATAAAGTGGAAATTGCTCATAATGATGACGGCCGAGACGGATTCAATCTTCATTCAAAAAAACAAATAAGAGCTAATTGTTACTGATACTTGAACAAGAAGTTTGTCTTCAACTCCCCTTAATGCTTTCTCCCACATATGGCAAATCTACAGACAACTTGAAAATATCTAGGCAAAAATATAGAAAATCTCTATAAATGAAAGTATAATTATTGAATAGAGTTGAAATCATTGTGGCAAAAGGAGAAATTGCTCATCATGAGCAATTTCTCCTTTTGCCACAATGATTTCCAAACATGTCTGCACGTGTCATAGTTGTCAGCATGTGTGCACAAGTGGAAAAGGGTTAAATACATTCTCCATATTTCTGACACCTCTGCAGCAAACGGCTTTTTGAAAACATAGTGACAAAAGTAGAAATTGCTCAAAATAAGCAATTTCTCCTTCTGCCACAATGTTTTTCACTTTTAGTCATTGGTTATCCATTCAATTATAGAGATTTTCAATTTTTTGACAAAATATGTTCAAAGTCCAGAATTGTCTTATGAGGGAAACGGTAAATCCTTTCCAACATGCAGGCCATTTTTATTCATCTGCAACAGACTTTTGAAAATAAAAAAAATGTTCACAATTTTTAGTCTGCTTGGTAAATGTATTCTCTATTTCAGAATTTTCCATTTTTTTTGTCCTAGATTTCGTTGTCGTCTCCAGCACATTTGTTGTATGTGGGAAATGATTTATCCTAAAACCCTTACCAGATAGAGACAACCTAAAATGTATATATATAGTTATGTCTCTGCCATTACAGGTCAGGTTTTTGTGTAATGTGGCTCAAAAGTACGCAGTCAGACAAATATTTCAGGCGGCAATAAAGCAACATTTATTTATATACACTACAACCTGTACGATTTACTTAAATAACACAAAATCTAAAAACAATCTTATGCTGATCAATTTATGCAATGAACTTAATGTACATAGTTATGTATTGTCCTTTAATAGACAAAACAAACAATTAAAGCAATCAAAAGCTGATAAATTTGCAGTGAAAACAAGAAGATCATGATGGTCCTATATCATTCATCTGATTTAAAGGGACTGAAAAAAATAAAAAAAATTGCAGTGAAAACAAGAAGATCATGATGGTCCTATATCATTCATCTGATTTAAAGGGACTGAATCCCATATGAGAAAAAAACGGAAAAAAAAGAAAATTGTTAAAAATTGCTATTACCTTGATGTTTTTGCATGTAAGGCATTGATATTTGCTGACTGATGTACTACAATATATGCACACTATTAATATTGCGGAGATTTTTCGTTATTTTGCATTGTAAAATCTACTGGGTTAGTAACCCAGTAAATCTAAAAATATCGCTGTATATTTATCACGTTATCACTACAACCGAATTGACAATCTCCTTCCCAGAGTTGTTGTTCCTTACACTCACGCATACATGAATGTAATGAGTCGATAGTGTTAGAGAATGCCGAATTGAATCCACAAATTCAAATGAGCAAGAGGAAATTCCACGGTATTTTTAAACGGGAAAACATGAAGCGGACGTTTTTTTAACTGCTTATTTCCTATGAAATAATGAAAAACAAGACTTGTACGACCTTCTACAACATTCCGTTACATATATATAACGCATTTTGGATTAATTAGAATAAGTATAAAATATAACGATTTTGGACCATTATGGTGTTCAGTCCCTTTAATAGAATTTTAATAAAAGTCACATACTTTTTTGGCAAGTCTTAAATTTGCCTTTTGCAGTTAAGTTATGGAGTATGGTGTGTACTAATTAATTTAACATTAACGGTCATGTGATACTACATACCAAATTACAAAGCTATTACACTTGCAGTTTTTGACAAATATATGTATTCCCAAACTTGTTACTGTATACGTAAATTAAAATAAATTTGATAAACAACTCTTAAAATAACAGACCGAAAAAAATATAACATCTTAAAGTTAGATGTATGATTTAGATGTATATTGAAATTGACAACTTTGAAAAAACATCTTATATGATCTACACAAAAGTAAAGAAAACAAGAGGGCAATGAGGCCCTGGAATCGCTCACCTGAGAATGGGCTATTTAAGACATAACTCTCTCATGCTCCAGCCAAACATGTGGCTTCCAGAGTGTTAACAAGATTTCCCTTAAATTTGGTCTAGTGACCTAGTTTTTGACATGACATGACCCATATTCGAACTTGGCCTAGATATCATCAGGATAAACTTTCTGATAAAGTTTCAACATGCTCAAGTTTAAAATGCGGCTTCAAGAGTGTTAACGAGATTTTCCTTAAATTTGGCCTAGTGACCTAGTTTTTGACTCATATTCGAACTTGGCCTAGCTATTACTTAGACAAATATTCTGACAAAGTTTCAACATGCTCAAGCCAGAAATGTGGCTTCTAGAGTGTAATCAAGATTTTCCTTAAATTTGGCCTAGTGACCTAGTTTTTGACCGGACATGACCCATATTCGAACTTGGCCTAGATATCAAAAGTCAAACTTTCTAATAAAGTTTCAACATGCTCAAGTTTAAAATGTGGCTTCCAGAGTGTTAACAAGATTTTCCTTCAATTTGGCCTAGTGACCTACTTTTTGACCGGACATGACCCATATTCGAACTTGGCCTAGATATCATCAAGACAAACTTTCCGACAAAGTTTCAACATGGTCAAGTTTAAAATGTGGCTTCCAGAGTGTTAACAAGATTTTCCTTCAATTTGGCCTAGTGACCTAGTTTTTGACCCGACATGACCTATAATCGAACTTGGCCTAGATATCACTAAGACAAACATTCTGACAAAGTTTCAACATGCTCAAGCCAAAAATGCGGCTTCAGGAGTGTTAACAAGATTTTCCTTAAATTTGACCTAGTGACCTAGATTTTGACCCCACATGACCCAGTTTCGAACTTGGCCTAGAGTTGATCGAGATATATGTTCTGATAAACTTTTATAAAGATTGGATGCAAAATGTTGCCTCTAGTGAATTAACAAGCAAATGTTGACGACGGACGACGAACGACGGACAAAAGGCAATCACAATAACTCACCTTGAGCACTACGTGCTCTGGTGAGCTAAAAATCTATGAATGAGAGTATTTTTTATTGAAAAGGATTGAAAACATTCTGGCTTATAGAACAAGAGGCCCAAGAGAGCCAGTACTACTTCACTATTGCTATATAATGAAAAACATTCCCACCCCCAATCAACATGGCTTGAAGAAATGTCATAAGGGTCACCCAAGGACCATTTCTGACATACATTATGGTATACAAACATTGTTTTCAAAAATTAAATGCCCTTCCAATCATCCTATTTGTCAATGAAATGGAAAAATAAATGATGCGCTGGTGTCCTGGTTAGCTTACCTGCAGTACTGGTAACATGCCCAGGAAATGCTGTGATATGTCGGAATTACTGTTGAAAATGGCATAATCACCGTACAATCAATCAAGAAATCATTTTACAAAACCATGGGCTCCACATTAAACAGTTGTAACTATATCTTGAGAGAAGATGCAGAAAGAGCAGTTTTGCATTAAGTCATCAAAATGTCAAATTAATCCTACATAAATACGAAATATATTGTACTTTGAACAAAAAAAAACGGAAGAAAAAAAATCCTCAGTTTTAAAATTCTATTACACTTAACCCTTTCCCTCATAAAGACGCTTTCTGACACCTCTGCAGCAGACAGCTTTTTAAAAACATAGTGACAAAAGAAGAAATTACTCAAGCACTTAACCCTTTCCCTCATAAAGACGCTTTCTGACACCTCTGCAGCAGACAGCTTTTTAAAAACATAGTGACAAAAGAAGAAATTGCTCAAAACGAGCAATTTCTCCTTTTGTCACAATTTTTTCCACTTTTAGTCATAGGTTATCCATTCAATTATAGAGATTTACTATTTTTTTGACAAAATATATTCAAAGTCGTCTGCTGCAGAATTCGTTGTATGCGGGAAAGGGACATTTAGTTTAATTAAAATACGATTTTGTTACAGACATGACATATTTTGTAGAACTAAGCCCGTTCCCTCTTCCAGACACATTTTATCATATCTACAGCAGTCAATGTTTTTAACCCTTTCCCTCATACGACAATTCTGCAGCAGAAGACTTTGAACATGTTTTGTCAAAACATGGAAAATCTCCATAATTAAATGGATAACCTATGACTAAAAGTGGAAAACATTGTGGCAAAAGGAGAAATTGCACGTTTTGTGCAATTTCTTCTTTTGTCACTATGCTTTCAAAAAGCCGTCTGCTGCAGAGGCGTCAGAAAGCGTCTATATGAGGGAAAGGGTTAAACATGGTAACTAAGGGAGAAATTGCTCATCATGACAGATTTTTCTTTCTGCCACAATGATTTCAACCCGGTCCGATATTTATACTTTTATTTGAAGAGATGTTCTGTATCTTTGCCAAGATATTTTCAGTCATCAGCTAAAAAATTTGTTGTAAGTGGGAAAGGTCTTAAAATTCAATGACAACACATCAAAATATTACATGTATATCTAACAACATTTCTCAAATATATTTGAAAGAAAATAATAACGCGCGACTTGCATGATTATGAATGATAGAATCATCGAGAAATAATTCAACCTTTTCCCCCATGCAGAGGCATCTGCAACAGACAACCTTTTAATACATTGTAGCAAATAAATTGCTCAACATATAAAAATATCCTTTTGCCACAATGTTTTTAACACTTTAACCCTTTCCCTCATGCGACTATTCTGCAGCAGACGACTTTGAACATATTTTGTCAAAAAATAGAAAATCTCTATAATTGAATGGATAACCTATGACTAAAAGTGGATAACATTGTGGCAAAAGGAGAAATTGCTCGTTTTGAGCAATTTCTTCTTTTGTCACTATGTTTTCAAAAAGCCGTCTGCTGCTGATTTATTTCATGTGGAAAATGGGGGTTAACAGTTTGAAATAACACTTTGCTGTGCCACTGATGGAATGAATGGTGAGTCAACCTGTAAGTTTATAATTATTAACAAAAATATATCTTTTGGTGAGTTCTATTCCGAAGGAAATTCACCCTTTCCCACATACAACAAATCTGCAGCAGAGGACTTTGAAAACAATGATGCATAAACATGGAAATTATTATAAATGAAGGTTTATCGATTGATTGGGGTTTAACGCCGTTTTTTAACAATTTCACAGTTATATCACGGCGGTCAGTTCACCTACTCATGCATTTCCTGGTTTTCTCACACCAGTACTCCACACAACAATCTTCCCAAGCAAATGAAGGTAACATTACTACAAAAAGTTGAAACCATTGTGGCAAATGGAGAAATTGCTCGTTTTGAGCAATTTCTCCTTTTGCCACAATGTTTTCAAGGGTCGTCTGCTGCAGAAGTGGGAAAGGGTTAAATAAATATAACAATAAAAACACTCTTTGGCTCAACCTTTTGTCCCTAGGTCTTCTTCAGGATTTCACAAGGATCTTTTACAAACTATGTTGTGTCCATTTCAAACAAGGATCATGGGAGTTTCAAAGGGAGTCCCATGAGTGAGACACCATCACTGCACGAAAATTGGGATTTAATTTAGATGTAAATTTTCTTAAATTTCCTTAAATTCCGAAATTTAAGTGCAAATCATGTAAATTTTGGAATTTAAGCAAATTTAAGGAAATTTACTTCTTAATTAAATCCCAATTTTCGTGCAGTGACCATGCTCCTTGTTTGAGTTGGACACAGCATAGCATGTAGAGATCTATGTGAAATCCTGAAGAAAGATCTGGGCCTGAAATATCGAATCATTTGGTTTACAAAAAATATTATTTGTGATAACAAATGTAAATATTTAATCTATGTATCAAAAACTATGGAATGTGAAAATCTATCATCAAGAAAGAAAAAAAAAATTATGATTATAAAAATATCAATGACATTAAAGCTTAAATCTCTCTTTCTCTTATTCATTTTGTTCACCCTTCCACTTGACTATATAAGTCCGTCCACAGGTTCAAGTTGACTTTTGTGACCAGTGTAGATACAGATCAGCCAATGCATCCTATGAAAAAGGAATATTTGCTCAAGATGAGCAGTTTCTCTTTTTCCCAACAATGTTTACAACGGCCAATTGTCAGATGTTATATATTTTGTCTAATCATATTATACATTAATTTATTACATGCCTGTACATTTTCCGGTGGAAATACATGCAGATTGACATGCGCAAATACACCACGACAGATTAAAATTCCGTATCTACATGCGGTGTAAATACAAGATTGTGACGTCAGACAGTGCGCGGAATACTTTCAGCGAGGTATCCCCAATAAACAATGTATTGAATCTGTATATTTAATAGTTTTTTCGCTCTTCATAGATCGTAGGTATATAATAAAAGGAATATTACGTTGCGGGAGCGATAAATGGGTACGTATTGCACGACTTGTAGCGTGGGAAAATCCATATCTTACTCGACCTTCGGTCTCGTAAGATATCGATTTTTCCACGCTACTTGTCGTGCAATACAAACCCTTTTATCGCTCCCGCAACGTAATATTCCGTATATATCTTCAGCTAAACGGATAAAGAGTTTACATAAACCTTTCCCACATGTACACACATTCAGCAGACGACTTTTAAAACATTGCGACAAAAGGAGAAAATGCTCATAATGAGCACAATGTCTTCAACTCTATTTAATAAATACAATTTCATCTACAAAGATATGCCCGGATGTTTGTTAAAGTCATCTGTTTTGTATGTTGGAAAAGGTTTTAACCCTTTCCCTCATACGGTAATTCTGCAGCAGACGACTTTGAACGTATTTTGTCAAAACATAGAAAATCTCCATAATTGAATGGATAACCTATGACAAAGAAGTGGAAAACATTGTGGCAAAAGGAGAAATTGCACGTTTTGTGCAATTTCTTCTTTTGTCACTATGTTTTCAAAACGCCGTCTGCTGCAGAGGCGTCAGAAAGCGTCTATATGAGGGAAAGGTTTTAACAATGTCCTTGGTATTGATATTCCATGTTTGTAAACAATAATAAAACTGGTTGATAAGTGTAATAACATTGAGGGAGACAATCTTGTCTTAATAACGTCTCAACATCTTGTTCAGAGTGCTTTCCCCTTCATGGGCTCTCCTCCTTTTAAGATACAAAATTGAGTTCTCCATCTATGAAGCGTTCTTTGTTATTCACTGAAATAAATTATGGAAATCATCTTAACCCTTTCCCTCATATAGACGCTTTCTGACGCCTCTGCAGCAGACGGCTTTTTAAAAAAACATAGTGACAAATGAAGAAATTGCTCAAAACAAGCAATTTCTCCTTTTGCCACAATGTTTTTCTACTTTTAGTCATAGGTTATCCATTCAATTATAGAGATTTTCTATGTTTTGACAAAATATGTTCAAAGTCGTCTGCTGCAGAATTGTCATATGAGGGAAAGGGTTAACCCCTATAGACACTTGTCACCTCTGCAGCAGAAGACTCTTGAAAACATTGTGGAAATTGCTCATAATGCCACAATGTTTTCACCCCTTTTCAATAATTCAACTTTCATTTATATAGATTTGCAATATATTTAACCAGATATTTACAAAGTCTTCTGCTGCAGATTTGTCGTATGTGGAAAGCGTTAAAATAGTATTGTCTATTATCCTATTTTGAATCATTTACCTCAAAAGGAGTGAAATCATATAAGATCACTTTAGATGAAATGGACCAAGTTTGAAACCAATAAATGGAAATCAGTAATTACTCCTCCTTTCCCCACAATGATTTGAATTATTTATGAAAACTGATTTTCTCAACCCTTTGCAACAAATTGATGCGTCAAACAATTTTTGAAAATTTTGTGGCAAAAGCAGAAATACCTCATCATCGGCAAATTATTTTTTTGCCACAATGTTTACAACTTTATTCAATAATTATACATTCCTATCTAGAGACTTTCCACATTTTTTCTTGATGTTTTTAATTAGTCTTCCAATATGGAAAGGCTATGACAAAACCACTGTGATACATGATGTCATCAACGTATGACGAACAGACAGACAGAGAACAGAGATGTGATTCCAATGTTTCACCATGCTAAGGCTGGCATCACAAAAACTGAATTCCTGCATAAAGTGGTGAACAGCCCTAGACAGCTCTTTCCCACATACAACACATCTGCAGTAGACAAAAATATGGAAAATTTCTATAGACAAAAATATAACGCAACAATGTTTTCAAAAGCATGTTAAATTCTGTCTGCTGGTAAGAAGGGGTTAACTTAAGGTGCTAATCTTGGGGTCTTAAATCTTGAATTAATGCTCAAACCCTATGTTTTGACTACTCAAACAAATTGTATTATATTACATAAGTGGTGCAGAGATAGATTGTAAGCATCTCATACTAAAGATCCCGGGTTTGAATACCCTGGTTACAGTTTCTGCCTTAAGGATTTTTCAACACTAATGGCGCAAGTACTTGTTGAGTCTTGAGAAAGCAGGTATTGAGCGTGATTAAAATAAGACAAAAGCTTGATGTAAAATTAACAAGTTGATGCTGTATTGCAAGCAATACAAAAGTCCCCTACCATACGAGGACAGCACATTGTGTATTGTATGTGCATTTGTTGACAAAAAACAGCAATACACTGCATTTATTTTGGATACAGTCCTATCAAACATTTCTCATTTCGACCTTTGACCTGTAAGTGTGACCTGGACCTTCCAGTTGCAGGCCTGTGTCTTTTGTGCCACATGTCATCTCATCATGGTGAACATATGTGCCCAGTAACTTGGGAATCCTATGATGCATGGTTGAGATGCAGGCCGGACAAGGTACAGTCCTATCAAACAGTACTCATTTTGATCTTTGACCTCTAAGTGTGACCTTGACATTTGAGGTACAGGCCTGGGTATTGTGCGTGACACGCCGCCTCATCGTGGTGAACCTTTGTGCCATGTTTCTTTGAAATCCTATGATGCATGGTTGAAATGTGGCCTGGACAAGGTACAGTCCTATCAAACAGTACTCATTTTGACCTTTGACCTCTAAGTGTGACCTGGACCTTCCAGTTGCAGGCCTGTGTCTTTTGTGCCACATGTCATCTCATCATGGTGAACATATGTGCACAGTAACTTGGGAATCCTATGATGCATGGATGAGATGCGGGCCGGACAAGGTACAGTCCTATCAAACAGTACTCATTTTGACCTTTGACCTCTAAGTGTGACCTTGACATTTGAGGTACAGGCCTGCTTCTTGTGTGTGACACGCCGCGTCATCATGGTGAACCTTTGAGCCAAGTTTCTTTGAAATCCTATGATGCATGGTTGAAATGTGGGCCGGACAAGGTAGTCCTATCAAATAGTACTCATTTTGACCTTTGACCTCTAAGTGTGACCTTGACAGTTGAGGTACAGGCCTGGGTCTTGAGCATGACACGCCACCTCATCATGGTGAACGTTTGTGCCAAGTTTCTTGGAAATCCTATGATGTATGGTGGAGATGCGGGCCCAACAAGGTAATTCTATCAAAAAGTACTCCTTTTGACCTTTGACCTCTAAATGTGACCTTGACATTTGAGGTACAGGCCTGGGTCTTGTGCACGACATGCCGCCTCATCATGGTGAACGTCATTTGTGCCGAGTTTCTTTAAAATCCTATGATGCATGGTTAAGATGCGGGCCAGACAAAGTTAGGTGGGACTGACAGACAGACATGGAATCAACCAAATCCCAATAAGTTGAAATTAAACTAAAAGAATTGTCTCAATGAGCTGATTCTTTTGAATACCCACACCATAGGGTCAGAAGGGAGACACTGTTGGGAATTGATCACGCTTCCTTATCTTTGATTAACTTACCCCTCTGTTTCCTCCGAGACTTGAGACAATTTTCCTTTTTCTTTTCTTTTCGTAACTAAAATAAAAAAAAAAAAATCGAAGTACTGACTTCCCTCTTTTAGTATTGATGCATCTTGACCCATCTGCAGCAGACGAATTTTGCAACATTGAGTCAACAGCAGAAATTGCTCATAATGAGCAACTACTCGTCATGCCTCTTAATGCTTTAAACTGTTATATTTATTTATATAGATTTTCTAAATTTTTGCCTAGGTTATTTTAAAATCGTCTGCTGCTGAATTGTTGCCTGTGTGTAGGTTATCATCATATGCTGCATATTGTTTTTAACCCTCTCCGACATGCTACACCCATTTTGACACATCTACAGCTGATGAAATTTCTCCTTTTGCCACACTGTTTTCAAGTCTTATACAATAAATATACTTCCACAAGGTTTCTTTTCCATATTTTTAATAGATTTTTGCAAAAGTCATCTGTTGCAATTCTGCAGAAGACAACTTTGAACATAATTTGTCAAAAATTTGAAAATCTCTATAATTGAATGGATAGTGGAAAACATTGTGGCAAAAGGAGAAATTGCTTGTTTTGAGCTATTTCTTCTTTTGTCACTATGTTTTCAAATAGCTGTCTGCTGCAGAGGCCTCAGAAAGCATCTATATATGTGGGAAAAGTTAAAATATCCAAATATATTAAGAGTAACGTTAAACCAAAGTCAACCTTAAATGGTTTTGAAATTAATGACAAATATAATCAAATTGCATACTAATATAGTAAGTGTTTGGTCATAACTGTTCTTCAGAATTATTTCAGGGAGATTGTACAATTAATTGGCAAACACCCAGTTTCCTGCACGGGCTATTCTGATTTTTTATTGGTCACAAAATCTACTGTTAGCGTTTTATGTATCGCAGCTTATGACCTACCTTCAAAATGTTTTCTGACACATCTGCAGCGACTACTTTTGAAAACATTGTGGCAAAAGAAACAAGAGCTGTTGGAGGACAGCGCGCTCAACTATTCCACCGCTTATTTAAGTTACTGAGATAATGGACTCTAATGAAGTTGCATGCAAAACATTAACCACAATTTCTTAAAGTTGGGAAGGGTTGTATAACGTTTCAATGGAAAGCATCAAGTAGTAAAACAAGAGCTGTCGGAGGACAGCATGCTCGACTATTCCACCGCTTATTTGATTACTGAGATAATGGATTCTAATGTAGTTGCGTGCTAAACATTAACCACAATGTCTTAAAGGGTGATAATTTGCATTATATGCAGGATAGAGTTATTTAACTTGATTATTTTCATAGGTGTGATGGTTGGGAAGGGTTGTATAACGTTTCAATGGAATGCATCAAGTAGTTACTAAGATATGGACTAGTTCAAAGTTATTGCAAAAAATAGTTGTTTTTTTTCCGTTATAGGTCAAAGTGACCTTGACCTTTGACTTTATGATCCCATGACCTGTTTGAGTCAAGTGCTGATCATGACCATTACCAAAACTAAGTTTCAGGGTCATAGGCCTAAGCAATCAGTAGTTGTAAAGCAAGGAATGTTTCTGTATTGAAGGTCACAGTGAACTTGACCTTTGACCTATTGACTCCAAACTCTCTAGGCATCACCAAGTTGCTATGATGTATGTTCATACCAAGTTTGAAGATCATAGGCCTAGGCGTATGTAAGTTATAAGGGTAAATGCTAGCTTTCACAAAAACTAACTATTAACTGTTTCTTGACAGAAAGGTCACATTTGACCTTGACCTTTGACCTAGTAACTCCAAACTCTCTAGGTAAAACCAACTTAAAGATCACAGGCCTAAGTATATGTTAGTTATAAGGGTAAATGCTAGCTTGCACGAAAACTTTTACCATGAACTGTTTCTATATAGAAAGTTATAGTGTTCTCGACCTTTGACCTACTGACTCCAAACTAATTAGGCATCACCAACTTGCTATGAATTATGTCCATACCAAGTTTGAAGATCATTGGCCTAGGCATATGTAAGTTATAAGGGTAAATGCTAGCTTGCACAAAAACTTTAACCAACGGCGACGCCGACGCCAGGTTGACTACAATAGCTCCCCTTATTCTTCGAATAGTCGAGCTAAAAAGGGCAACAATTTGCATCATATGCAGGATAGAGTTATCTTAATTGATTGTGTATATAGTTGTGAAATTGGGAAAGGTTGTATAAAGTTACTGAGATTACACGCTAAATGTAGTTGCAAAACTTTAACCAGAAAACTGAGTTCAAAAAGGGCCATAACTTGCATAAAATGCTGGATAGAGTTATCATACTTGATTGTTTACATAGGTGTGATGGTTGGGAAGGGCTGCATCAAGTTTCAATGCAATGCATTAAGTAGTTACTAAGAGATGGTCTCTTAATGTAGTTGCACACAAAACTTTAACCAGAATTTCTAAGTTAAAAAGAAGGACCATAAATTGCAAAAATTTACTGGATAAGGTTATCATACTTGATTGTTTACATAGGTGTGATGGTTGGGAAGGGTTGTATAAAGTTTCAATGCAATGTATCAAGTAGTTACTAAGAGATGGTCTATTAATGTAGTTGCACACAAAACTTAAACCAGAATTTCTAAGTAAAAAAAGGGCCATAACTTGCATAAAATGCAGGATAGAGTTATCTAACTCAATAATCTACATAAGTGTGATAGTTGGGTAGGGTTGTATAAAGTTCCAATGCAATGCATTAAGTAAATACTGAGATATGGACTCTTAATTTAGTTGCACGCAAAACTTTAACCAGAATTTCTAAGTTAAACTAAAATGGAGTGCTCCCCGGAGCACGTGTGTCACCTGTCGGGGCCTTGTCAGAAAATTTTAATTTTTGACAGAAAAGGGGCAATAACTGTTAGAAAAATATTTGGGTTATCCCCCTTTTGTGAACCCATCACAAAGATTGATATAACAGTTGTCAAAAGCTAAAATCCAATCCTTTGAGCAGAAAAAAAGTAATTTGAATAGTTGACAGAAAAGGGGCAATAACTCTGATATAAAAATATTTTGGTTATCCCCCTTTTGTGAACTAATCACACACATTGATATAAACATTTGTCAGAAGTTTCAATGTAATCCTTTGAGTAGAAAAAAAGTTATTTGAAAACGTGACGGACAGACAGACACCGGACAAAAACAAAAGTAATCCCTAAGTGCCTACCATGCTACACAGGTGACACAAAAAAGGGCCATAACTTGGATAAAATGCAGGATAGAGGTATCTAACTTGATAATCTACATAGGTCTGATAGTTGGGTAGGGTTGTAGGAAGTTTCAATGCAATACACGTAGTATTTAAGTACTTGCATGCAAAACCTTAAACAAGGTGTGATGTGGACGCCTATGCCAGGGTGAGTAATATAGCTCATATTCTTCGAATAGTCGAGCTAAAAATTGCTTAGAGTTATTTCTCCCTTCTCTTACAATGGTTTCAACAGTATTTAATTAAACTCTAATTTTTTAAAAAGTTTCGTATTTTGCCAAGGCTATTCCATAACTGTCTGCTGCAGATTTGTTGAATGTGAGGAAAGCTTAACATTTATGCAATTTTGTATTCTTATGCCAAATAATGCTTTTTGATTAAATTAAATAAAAGTTTCAAGAATCTTTGTATCAGATCACCCAATTTCTTTCAAAATCTGACCAATATTTTTAGACTAGAAGATTTTTTTAAGTTTATAGTATACATCATGAGCAATTTCTCCTTTTGCCACAATGTTTTCAAAAGATATCTGCTGCAGATGAGTCAAACTGTGTCTGCTGGTGGGAAATGTTTAACCCTTTCCCTTATACGACAATTCTGCAGCAGACGACTTTAAACATACTTTGTTAAAAAATAGAAAATCTCTAAATTGAATGGATAACCTATGAATGAAAGTGGAAAACATTGTGAACATATTTTGTCAAAAAATAGAAAATCTCTATAATTGAATGGATAACCTATGACTAAAAGTGGAAAACATTGTGGCAAAAGGAGAAATTGCTCGTTTTGAGCAATTTCTTCTTTTGTCACTATGTTTTCAAAAAGCCGTCTGCTGCAGAGGCGTCAAATAGTTGAAAGAAAAGATATACCTGTTGCGGTTGAGTTCGGTTTCTTGATTTTGCGGAATGCTTGCGCCAGTTCGGAGTCATTCTTCTCTAATGGTGTGAGTAAATCTTTCTCTGTCTTGAGTCGCTTCATCTTGCTCTAATGTAAAAATATAAACATATACCACATGCAGAATAATTTTTGAAGCATCTGCAGCAGACGACATTTGAAATCATTGATC
Organism: Serripes groenlandicus; assembly: GCA_031761405.1. Lineage (NCBI taxonomy): Eukaryota > Metazoa > Mollusca > Bivalvia > Cardiida > Cardiidae > Serripes > Serripes groenlandicus. The sequence goes on along the minus strand of JASEVX010000009.1, from coordinate 51,144,380 downwards.
CAAAATGAGTGGTTGCTCATCATGAGCAATTTCTCCATTTGCCACAATGATTGTGCAAGACTCTATACAATGATAATACTTTCATTTATCATGATTTTCGCATTTGAGTCTAGATGTTTTCAAAGTTATCTGCTGCAGATTTGTTGTATGAGGGAAACAGTTTTAACCCTTTCCCTCATACGACAATTCTGCAGCAGACGACTTTGAACATATTTTGTCAAAAAATGGAGAATGGATAACCTATGACTAAAAGTGGAAAACATTATGGCAAAAGGAGAAATTGCTCATTTTGAGCAATTTCTTCTTTTGTCACTATGTTTTCAAAAAGCTGTCTGCTGCAAAGTCGTCAGAAAGCGACTGTATGAGGGAAAGGATTAAAGCTGTTTTGGTGTGACCTCAGAATTTCCCTCACCCTCCTCAGGTTCTTGCTCATGTAGTTATCATTTCTTGCTCATGTGGAATATGCAAATACCTGTATCGGAAAATGGTCATGGCACCAAAACTATAGAAAATATTAAAGGCACCAAAACTATAGACAATGGTCAAGGCAACAAAACTATAGAAAATGGTCAAGGCACCAAAATTATAAAATATTCAAGGCACCAAAACTATAGAAGTAGTGTACTTACAACAAGATTATTGAGTTCTGCCATTGCCGTGTTGGAATCCTCTGACCCTTCAGACTGCTTCTGAAAGATAATGAACAAGAGTCAAGACTTTTGTCAAAATGTTACGAGATCATGATATTTTAAGAGTTGTCTGATTTTAAAATATTCTTCTTAACCCTTTCCCTAAATCAAAATGTTTGCAGCAGACTACTCTATTTTTTTCAAAAAATACGTTCAAAGTCGTCTGCTGCAGAATTGTCGTATGAGGGAAAGGGTTAATTAACTGAAAAGTCAAAAACTTGAAAGCATTCCACTATGAAATTCAAAATTCGATTTCAATTCATCATGCCTTGTTTATTTAACCCTTTCCCTCATACGACAATTCTGCAGCAGACGACATTGAACACATTTTGGCAATCAAGAGACCCAAGAGGGCCAGTATCGCTCCACGGCCATTAGGCAAAAATTAAATCTCCAAACAGCCCCACCCCCTGATGGCCATGTTTTTGACCAATCAACATGGCTTGAAGGAATCTGATAGAGGGTTACCCTTAAGGAACATTTCTACAAAATTATTTGAAAATCAGCCCGAAACTTTCGGAGGAGAAGATTTTTTAAATTTTCACTTTAGCCATATAAGGCAAAATAGTCCCACCTGCCTGGCGGCCATAGTTTTCGACCAATCAACATGGCTTGAAGGAATCTGATAGAGGGTCACCCTAGGAACATTTCTACAAAATTATTTGAAAATCAGCCTGACATTTTCTGAGGAGAAGTTTTTTTAAGTTTTCACTTTAGCCATATACGGCAAAATAGCCCCACCCTCTGGCAGCCATGTTTTTCGACCAATCAACATGGCTTAAAGGAATCTGATAGAGGGTCTCCTTAGGAACATTTCTACAAAATTATTTGAAAATTGGCCAAACGCTTTTGAAGGAGAAGATTTTTTAAGTTTTCACTATAGCCATATAAGACAAAATAGCCCCGCCCCCTGGCGGCCATGTTTTTTGACCAATCAACTTGGCTTGTAGGAATCTGATGGAGGGTCACCCAAGGAACATTTCTACAAAATTATTTGAATATCGGCCTGACATATTCGAAGATTTTTAAGTTTTCACTATAGCCATATAAAGCAAAAAATCCCCGCCCTCTGGCGGCCATGTATTTCAACCAATCAACATGGCTTGAAGGAATCTGATAGAGGGTCTCCCAAGGAACATTTTTACAAAAAGAAAATGAAAATTAGCCAAACACTTTCGTCGGAGAAGATTTTTTAAGTTTTCACTATAGCCATATAAGGTAAAATAGCCCCGCCCCATGGCGGCCATGTTTTTCGACCAGGAGAAGAAGATTTTTTAAGTTTTCACTATTTTTTCTTTTGGTTGCCAGAATTCTGGATGGATCAACAAAAATTGAAGAAATTTAGGAGAGGACATTGAGAGGATGCTTCCTATGAAATTTCAACCAAATTGGCCAAGTGGTTAGGGAGGAGAAGTCGTTTAAAGGAAAAAATTAACGCACGCACGCACGCACACAAGCACGCACGACAGACAATTCGCCATGACATAAGCTCGACTGGCTTTCAGCCAGTGGAGCTAAAAATAGAAAATCTCTATAATTGAATGGATAACCTGTGACTAAAGTGGAAAACATTGTGGCAAAAGGAGAAATTGCTCGTTTGAGCAATTTCTTCTTTTGTCACTATGTTTTCCAAAAGCCGTCTGCTGCAGAGGCGTCGGAATGTGTCTTTATGAGGGAAAGGGTTAAAGTGTTCACTGACCTGTATATACAAAGAAGTTGAGTTAATTGACTATTGAAAAAGATTCTATCCCAAAGAATAGTAACAAGAGAAAGTTGATGCATTAATTTATCTTTTAACACAAATGCATTCTTGACTTTCATTAGTCTTAACATACACACAAACAAGAGGGCCATGATGGCCCTGGATCGCTCACCTGATTTTCTTTTTTAATTAAACTATATAAGCCCCGTCCCCTGGCGGTCATAGTTTCTGACCAATCAACTTGGCTTGAAGGAATCTGATAGAGGGTCACCCTAGGAACATTTCTACAAAATTATTTGAAAATTAGCCTGACACTTTTGGAGGAGAATTTTTTTTAAGTTTTCACTATAGCCATATAAGGCAAAATAGCCCTGTCCACTGGCGGCCATGTTTTTTGACCAATCAACATGGCTTGAAGGAATCTGAAAGTGGGTCACTTAAGGAACATTTCTACAAAATTATTTGAAAATCGGCCTGACACTTTTGAAGAAGAAGATGTTTTAAGTTTTCATTATAGCCATATAAGGCAAAATAGCCCCCCCCCCCTGGTGGCTATGTTTTTCGACCAATCAACATGGCTTGAGGGAATCTGAGTGTCATCCAAGGAACATTTCTACAAAATAATTTGAAAATCTGCCAACCAGTTTGGGAGAAGAAGATTTTTTAAGTTTTCACTAATTTAGCCATATAATGCAAAATAGCCCTGCCCAATGGCAGCCATGTTTTTCGACCAATCAACATGGCTTGAAGGAGTCTGATAGTGCGTCACTTAAGGAACATCCCAATTGACTCACTGGTTACTGAGGAGAAGAAGTTGACGCACGACGGACAAAAGGTGATCACAATAACTCACCTTGAGCAAAGCTCAGGTGAGCTAAAAATCAGGCAAAGCATGTTTTATTCCACTGCATTCGAGAGAAAAAAAGCATTTCTATATTATCTTTTATGTGAATTTTATATTTTGTGTTAAATAAAATGATTCAAGTCTGTGTAGTGGATTAACCAGTGAGAACAGTTGTAAACAGTGAAGTGTGCAAAAATTACAAATCTACGCAGTCGGTATGCGCTATTCATGTGATCAACATTTTTCAGCATACTATATTAATTTAGCTTAGAAACAGTTCCTATTTTAGATATACATGGATTAACATTATTAAATTAATTCTACACAAATCAAGACATCTCTTTGAACATAACATTTAGTAAGTAAAAATTGCTATTAAAAGAAGAATTCGACGTGATTTTTATCTCGATATTGACACATAACAGTCTGCAGCAAGTCTAATAGGACTAAAAATGGAGTGTGTCAGCAGGAATTTGTAGACGGTGACTATTTCAAAAGATGTATAATAATCAAGTTCATAAGTTTCATGTGTCATTAGGGCTGTAATTCCCTTTACAAAAGTTCAATAATGGCAAATAAAGTATTACATATTATGTAATTAGATGATCAATTTCACTTTTGGCCACAATGTTTTCAAAAGTCGTCTGCTGCTATTGCGTCAAAATGTGTCTGCTGGTGGAAAAGGGTTAATATCCTGTAAACTGAATCATAAACAGTACAAGTCATACTAAAGCCCAGTACTAATTACATTTATTCAACAAATCACCTGACATGACATTTCTAGTAATTACTGATTACATTTATTCAACCGATCACCTGACATGACATTTCTAGTAATTACCGATTACACTTATTCAACCGATCACCTGACATGACATTTCTAGTAATTACCGATAACATTTATTCAACCGATCACCTGACATGACATTTCTAGTAATTATCGATTACATTTATTTAACCAATCACCTGACATAACATTTCTAGTAACTAGAAATATCCCTGAAGGTGATGAATACCCCCAGCTGGTGCCTGACAATATACATATGTTACAATGTATGAGAAATTCAAGGGGCCATAACTCATTTAAAAACAAGAGGCCCAAGAGGGCCAGTATCGCTCCACGGCCATAAGGCAAAAATAAAATCTCCAAACAGCCCTGCCCCGTGGTGGCTATTTTTTTTACCAACCACCATGGCTTAAAGGAATCTTGTAGAGTGTCACCAAAGGAATGTTTCTGCAAAATTATTTGAAAATATGCCTGACACTTTCGGAGGAGAAGATTTTTTAAGTTTTCACTATGGTCATATAAGTCAAAATAGCCCCGCCCTCTGGCGGCCATGTTTTTCGACCAATCAACATGGCTTGAAGGAATCTGATAGAGGGTCACCCAATGAACATTTCTACAAAATTATTTGAAAATCGGCTGAACACTTTCGGAGAAGAAGATGTTTTAAGTTTTCACTATAGCTATATAACGCAAAAAAGCCCCGCCCCCTGGCGGCCATGTTTTTCGCCCAATCAACATTTCTTGAAGGAATCTAATTAAGGTTCACACAAGGAACATTTCTACAAAATTATTTGAAAATCGGCCTGACACTTTTGGAGGAGAAGATTTTTTAAGTTTGCTCTTTAGCCATATACGCAAAATAGCCCCGCCCTGTGACGGCCATGTTTTTTTGACCAATCAACATGGCTTGAAGGAATCTGATAGAGGGTCACCCACGGAACATTTCTACATAATTATTTGAAAATCTGCTGAACACTTTTTGAGAAGAAGATTATTTAAGTTTTCACTATAGCTATATAAGGCAAAAAAGCCCCGCCCCCCTGGCGGCCATGTTTTTCGCCCAATCAAAATTTCTTGAAGGAATCTAATAAAGGGTCACCCAAGGAACATTTCTACAAAATTATTTGAAAATCGGCCTGACACTTTCGGAGAAGAAGATTTTTTAAGTTCTCACTATTTTTTTCTTTCGGTTGCCATGGAAACCAGAATTTTGAATGGATCAAAAAAATTTGAAGGAATTTAGTAGAGGACATTGAGAAGATGCTTCCCATGAAGTTTCAACCAAATTGGCCAAGTGGTTAGGGAGAAGAAGTCGTTTAAAGGAAAAAGTTAACGCACGCACGCACGACGGACAATTCGCCATGACATAAGCTCGACTGGCTTTCAGCCAGTGGAGCTAACAAGAGGCCCAAGAGGGCCAGTATCGCTCCACGGCCATAAGGCAAAAATCAAATCTCCAAACAGCCCTGCCCCCTAGTGGCCATATTTTTTACCAACCACCATGGCTTAAAGGAATCTTGTAGAGTGTCACCCAAGGAATGTTTCTGCAAAATTATTTGAAAATCGGCCTGACACTTTCGGAGGAGAGGATATTTTAAGTTTTCACAATAGCCATATAAGGCAAAATAGCCCCACCCCATGGCGGCCATATTTTTGAACCAATCAACATGGCTTGAAGGAATCTGATAGAGGGTCACCCAAAGAACATTTCTACAAAATTATTTGAAAATCTGCTCAACACTTTCGGAGAAGAAGATTTTTTAAATTTTCACTATGGTCATATAGAGCAAAATAGCCCCGCCCTCTGGCGGCCATATTTTTCGACCAATCAACATGGCTTGAAGGAATCTGATAGAGGGTCACCCAATGAACATTTCTACAAAATTATTTGAAAATCGGCTGAACTCTTTCGGAGAAGAAGATTTTTTAAGTTTTCACTATGGTCATATAAGGCAAAATAGCCCCGCCATCTGGCGACCATGTTTTTCGACCAATCAACATTTCTTGAAGGAATCTAATAAAGGGTCACCCAAGGAACATTTCTACAAAATTATTTGAAAATCGGCCTGACACTTTCAGAGAAGAAGATTTTTTAAGTTTTCACTATTTTTTTCTTTTGGTTGCCATGGAAACCAGAATTATGGATGGATCAAAAAAATTTGAAGGAATTTAAGAGAGGACATTGAGAGGATGCTTCCTATGAAGTTTCAACCAAATTGGCCAAGTGGTTAGTGAGAAGAAGTCGTTTAAAGGAAAATGTTTACGCACGCACGCACGCACGCACGCACGCACGCACGCACGCACGCACGCACAACGGACAATTCCCCATGACATAAGCTCGACTGGCTTTCAGCCAGTGGAGCTAAAAATGAAGGAATTTAAGAGAGGACATTGAGAGGATGCTTCCTATGAAGTTTCAACCAAATTGGCCAAGTGGTTAGTGAGAAGAAGTCATTTAAAGGAAAAAGTTAACGCACGCACGCACGCACGACGGACAATTCGCCATGACATAAGCTCGACTGGTTTTCAGCCAGTGGAGCTAATAATTCCAGTGCAACACATCCACACTATGCACAACTAGGCCTGGTCTCAATCATTCTTGTGAAGTTATATTGAATTCTGACCAAGGGTTGCTGAGATATAGTGTTCACAAGAAATGTCTACAGACCAACTATGTATGAGAAATTCAAGGGGCCATAACTCATTTAAAAACAAGAGGCCCAAGAGGGCCAGTATCGCTCAACGGCCATAAGGCAAAAATAGAATCTCCAAACAGCCCTGCCCCCTGGTGGCTATTTTTTTAACAACCACCATGGCTTAAAGGAATCTTGTAGAGTGTCACACAAGGAATGTTTCTGCAAAATTATTTGAAAATCGGCCTGACACTTTCGGAGGAGAGGATATTTTAAGTTTTCACTATAGCCATATAAGGCAATATAGCCCCACCCCCTGGCAGCCATATTTTTCAACCAATCAACATGGCTTGAAGGAATCTGATAGAGGGTAAGCCTAGGAACATTTCTACAAAATTATTTGAATATCAGCCAAACACTTTCGGAGGAGAAGATTTTTTAAGTTTTCACTATGGTCATATAAGGCAAAATAGCCCCGCCCTCTGGCTGCCATGTTTTTCGACCAATCAACATGGCTTGAAGGAATCTGATAGAGGGTCACCAAATGAACATTTCTACAAAATTATTTGAAAATCGGCTGAACTCTTTCGGAGAAGAAGATTTTTTAAGTTTTCACTATGGTTATATAAGGCAAAATAGCCCCGCCCTCTGGCGGCCATGTTTTTCGACCAATCAACATGGCTTTAAGGAATCTGATAGAGGGTCACCCAATGAACATTTCTACAAAATTATTTGAAAATCGGCTGAACACTTTTGGAGAAGAAGATTTTTTAAGTTTTCACTATAGCTATATAAGGCAAAATAGCCCCGCCCCCCTGGCGGCCATGTTTTTCGCCAAATCAACATTTCTTGAAGGAATCTGATAAAGGTTCACCCAAGGAACATTTCTACAAAATTATTTGAAAATCAGCTGAACACTTTCGGAGAAGAAGATTTTTTAAGTTTTCACTATTGCAATATAAGGCAAAATAGCCCCGCCCCCCTGGCGGCCATGTTTTTCAACCAATCGACATTTCTTGAAGGAATCTAATAAAGAGTCACCCAAGGAACATTTCTACAAAATTATTTGAAAATCGTCCTGACACTTTTGGAGAAGAAGATTTTTTAAGTTCTCACTATTTTTTTCTTTCGGTTGCCATGGAAACCAGAATTTCGAATAGATCAAAAAAAATTGAAGGAATTTAGTAGAGGACATTGAGAGGATGCTTCCCATGAAGTTTCAACCAAATTGGCCAAGCGGTTAGGGAGAAGAAGTCGTTTAAAGGAAAAAGTTTACGCACGCACGCACGACGGACAATTCGCCATGACATAAGCTCGACTGGCTTTCAGCCAGTGGAGCTAATAATTCCAGTGCAACAAGCCGACAATATGCACAACTAGGCTTGGAATCAATCATTCTTGTGAAGTTATATTGAATTCTGACCAAAGGTTGCTGAGAAATAGTGTTCACAAGAATTGTCCAGACCAACGGACCGACCGACCGACCAACTGACAAACCGACCGACAAGCGTGACTCCTATATAGCCCCCATATACTACGTATCTGGGGGTATAATTACCGATTACATTTATTCAACCGATCACCTAACATGACATTTCTAGTAATTACTGATTACATTTATTCAACCATTATTAATAACACAGCACTCAGAAATAAAACAAACAAGCATACAATAACAAAGAGAATGTACATGTTATATACCTTTTGAATATTTTGAAAAGTAGATAATACTTTGCCAGTATACTGCATTTAACCCCTTTCCCACTTACAGACGCATTTTGACGCATCAGCAGCAGACGACTTATGAAAACATTTTGGCAAAAGGAGAAATTGAAATAATGAAAAACAAGAGGAACATGATGGTCCTATATATCGCTCATCTGATTTAATAGAAGTTAGAACAATGTTTCAAAGTGTGGCCCTAGTTCACTCACATAAATTATACAATGTACTGCAATGCAAAACACATCAAGACAATTATTCTGAATACAACTTCAACAGTGTTAACAAGATTTTCCTTCATTTGGCCTAGTGACCTACATTTTTTTACCTGATATGACCCATATTGCAACATGGACTAGATATCATCAAGAAAACATTTCAACTTGCTCAAAGTAAAAATGTAGCCTCCGAAGTTTGAACAATATTTTCCTTTATTGACCTTGTTTCTGACAAAATTTCAAGCTGAAGCAAAAAATGCAGCCTAGTGACCTGGTTTTTGACCCTACATGACCCATATTTGAACTTGGCTTAGATATCATTGAGATCAAATGTCAAGCTGCTTTAGCATAAAACGTGTCTTCTACAGAGTTTCTGACCCATTATGACCTATATTCAAACTTGACCTAAATATCTTTGAGACAAACATTCTGGCAAAATTTCAAACTTCTGAAGCAAGAAAATGTGGCCTCTAGTGCTAACAAGACTTTCCTTCAATTTGACCTAGTGACCTACTTTTTGACCCAACATGATCCATGTTCGACTTTACCTACATATTATCAAGACAAACATTCTGATAAAGTTTCATCATACTCAAGTTGAAAATGTGGCCTTTAGAGTGTTAACAAAATTACCCTTCAATTTGGCCATATTTAAACTTGGCCTAGATTTAGATAAACATTCTCACCAAATTTCAAGCTGCTGTAGCCAAAAAAGAGACTTCTACAAAATAAACAAGATTTTCCTTCAATTTGGCCTATAGTGACCTATATTCTGACCCAATATGAACTATATTCGAACTTGACCTAGCTATCTTTAAGACAAACATTCTGACTGACAAATTTCAAACTGCTGAAATAAAAATTGCGGCCTATAGGGTGTTAACAAGATTTTCCTGCAATTTGACCTAGTGACCTACTTTTTGACCCAACATGACCCATGTTTGAACGTGACCTACATATCATCAAGACAAACATTCTGATAAAGTTTCAACATGCTCAAATTGAAAAATGTGGCCTCTCGAGTGTTAACAAGATTACCCTTCAATTTGGCCTAGTGACCTAGTTTTTGACCTCATATGGCCCAGTTTCGAACTTGTCCATGAATTGATGGAGATGAATGTTCTGATACACTTTCATGAAGATTGGATGCAAAATGTAGCCTGTAGTGTTAATAAGCGCAAATGTGACGACTCACGACAGACGGACGCCGGACAAAATGTGATCACAATAGCTCACCTTGCATTTCGTGCATAGGTGAGCTAAAAACAAGCCCCGTCATCTGGTGGCAATGTTGATAAATAGACCGAAACAATTTGAACTAGAACTATCACTGAAGATGATAAATATCCCCTAAACAGCACCTTGACCTACACCATAACTTTTTAAGTAAAAGGGCCATAACTCTGTAAAATAACATGCAGTTGTAACCCCTTTAGGATATGCACATCTCCTCTTGGTATAGAAGCTTCATGTAGAATTGTATTGAATTCCACCCAGTGGTTTGTAAGAAATAGGCCGGACAAAATATGGCTTACTTAATAAGTAAAAGGGCCATAACTCCGTAAAATAACATGCTATTGTAACCCCTTTAGGATATGCACATCTTCTCTTGGTCTAGAAGCTTCATGTAAAGTTGTATTGAATTCCACCCAGCAGTTTGTAAGAAATAGGCCGGACAAAATATGGCTTCCGACCGACAGACAAACCGACACAGTGACTCCTATATACCCCCTCTTCTTCGAAGGGTGTATAATAATCTTGATAGAGGGTTACCCAAGGAACCGTTGTGCCACTTTATTTTCAATCGGGCCTATACTTTTGGTTTTCACTATACATACAGGTACACATAAGGAAAACAAGCCCTGCACTTTGGCGGCCATGTTTTTAAATGGATCAGAATAATTTGAAGAATTTAACAAGAGTACCGCAAACGGTACATAATACGCCCGTCAGGAACTTCTTTGTAAGTTTCCTCTTTGTTTTGATATATTGTTTGTTTGTAAAAAGTTAATAAAGTCGTTCAGGAATAAGTTGTTAAAGAATAATGGGAAACTATGAAAAATGCATAACTCATGCAGAAATTGACAAATATTCTAAGTCCAAAAAGGGGCATAACTCATTCAAAAATTGACGAAATCTGAGGAAATGTGAACTTGATCTGTGACACTTGATTACAAAGCCATATACATAATTTCAGCTCAATACATCAAAGCATGTAGAAAAAAAGTGCGGAAACAAATATTCTAAGTCCAAAAAGGGGCATAACTCATTCAAGAATTGACGAAATCCCAGGAAATATGAACTTGATCAGTGACATATCACTACAAAGCCTAATACACAATTTCAGGTCAATAGCTCAAAGTATGTAAGAAAAAAGTGTGGAAAACCAATATTCTAAGTCCAAAAAGGGGCATAACACATTCAAAAATTGACGAAATCCGAGGAAATGTGAACTTGGTCTGTAACTCATGATTACAAAGCCATATACATAATTTCAGCTCAATAGATCAAAGCATGTAGAAAAAAAGTGCGGAAAACAAATATTCTAACAAATATTCTTTCTAACAAATATTCTAAGTCCAAAAAGGGGCATAACTCATTCAAAAATTGACGAAATCCCAGGAAATATGAACTTGATCTGTGACATATCACTACAAAGCCTAATACACAATTTCAGGTCAATAGCTCAAAGTATGTAAGAAAAAAGTGCGGAAAACCAATATTCTAAGTCCAAAAAGGGGCATAACTCATTCAAAAATTGACGAAATCCGAGGAAATGTGAACTTTATCTGTAACTCATGATTACAAAGCCATATACATAATTTCAGCTCAATAGATCAAAGCATGTAGAAAAAAAGTGCGGAAAACAAATATTCTAACAAATATTCTAAGTCCAAAAAGGGGCATAACTCATTCAAAAATTGACGAAATCCCAGGAAATATGAACTTGATCTGTGACACATCACTACAAAGCCTTATACAAAATTTCAGCTCAATAGCTCAAAGTATGTAAGAAAAAAGTGCGGAAAACCCGAACGGATGGACGGACGGACGGACGGACGGAGGGAGGGACATGACCATACCATAATACGGACCGTTTTTAAAAAACGGTCGTATAAAAAGAGGGTCACCCAAACTATTTTCGAATCGGGCCAGTGTTTTTGTAAACAAAGATTTTTAAAGTTTTCACAATATATACATACAATGTATAAGGAAAATAAGCCCCCGACCCTATATACTTTCTGGGGAGAAGATTTTTAAAGTTTTCACCAAAGACATGGCAAAACAGCCACTGGCAGCCATGATTTTTTACCAATAAACATGGCTTGAAGGAATCTCATCAGATTACCCAAGGATCATTTCTACAAAATTCTTTGAAAATCAGCAACATAATTTCATCATAGAAGATTTTTAAAGTTTTTTCTAAAGCCATATAAGGCAAAACAGCCTCACCCCCTGGTGTCCATGTTTCTGTTTCACCAATCAACATCTCTACCAAATTATTTGTAAATCAGCTTCACACTTTAGGATTCACTATAGCCATTATAGGCAAAACATCCCATGATTTGAAAAAATTTGATAAAGGGTCACCCAACAACATTTCTACAAAATAATTTGAAAATCCGCCTACTAGTTTGTGAGAAGAATATATTGATTTTTTCAGTTGCCATGGAAATCAAAATTGTGCATGGATCCAAAAATTTTGAAGGAATTAGAGATAGGACATTGACAGGATGCTACTTATGAAGTTTCATCACAATTGGCTCAGTGGTTACAGAGGAGAAGTTGTTTGAAGCAAAAATTGATGCACACATGATGGAAAATTTGCCATGACATAAGCTTGACTGGCTTTCAGCCAGTGGAGCTAAAAGTCACAACTGATACATGGCCACTATACAAGACAGAAGGCAGTTCTAACCTAAGCTATAGATACAGTTCTAATCTAAGTTATTTATACAGTGCTAAGGTTATATTTCTACGAATTCCCACGCCAACCACATAAACAAATCACCTTCATCATGTCATCATCGAAGCTTCGAGATTTAAGCCTTATTTTAACTTCTGTAAAAGGCATTCCTTCTGAATCTATGGCTTTCTAAAAATAGTAAGATATTCTCTGAATCTGCTGAATATACTGTTTTCTAAAAATAGTAACATTTATTCATTCTCACCACAAGTTTAAAGCTGAGCTTACAAAACTAGCAATTAGGCAAAATCTTCTACAAAATTTTTGTATGAAACAAGCTTTATTTGAAAACAAGCAAATTTCTATAATTTGATATTCCCCCTTAATTGGCCATAGCTATGGTGTTCTTTAATTAACCCTTTCCCACATATAGACGCCTCTGCAGCAGTTGACTTCTGAAAACATGTTGGCAAAAGTGGAAATTGCCGTAGATGAGCAATTTACCCATTAGCCAAATTATTTTCAACTATTTTCAATTATTGTACTTTCATGTGAAGGGAGTTATCAAATTCTTTCGGGTGGGTTTTCAAAGTCGTCTGCTGCAGAGATGTTGCATGTGGGAACAGGTTAAATTAGCCACCTTTAGAAAACATAGCAAAACTAGAAGGGGAAACATTTCCTGATGGTTTGACTTTCCATCATTTTCTACAAAGGAATATCACTTTCCTCTTTGAGCTATTTCTTGTTGTTTTAGAGAAAAAGATTTTCAATGATTTACCCTATATATATCTATGTAAAACAGGTGACCCGTGGAGCAGGGCCAATTTTGACTCCAGGGGCATAACTTTAACAATCTTTGTAGAGTACTGCATCAAATTAATTTCTTTGAACAACTTTGATTCAAATATCATCCCTAGCAAGTTTAGTCAAAATAAATAGAAAGTGGTTTAGTAGGATTTAAAGAGATCATTGACGACGGACATGCGGATGTCTTGATGATGGGAGATATCAGGCATTAACCCTTTCCCTCATACCACGAATCTGAAGCAGACATCTTTGAAAACATACCTGAAATCATTTGGGAACTCCCTTTAAATGAAAGTACAATAATTTAATAGAGTTTAAAACATGGCGACAAAAGGAGAAATTACTCGTTTTGAGCAGTTTCTTCTAGTGTCACCATGTTTTAAACAAGAGGGCCATGATGGCCCTGGATCGCTCACCTTAATTATACAATGTACTGTTATGCAAAACACATCAAGACAATTATTCTGAATGCAACCTCCAGTGTTAACAAGATTTTCCTTCATTAGGCCTAGTGATCTATAAATTATTTTTCCTGATATGACCCATATTCCAACATGGACTAGATATCATCAAAACAACATTCTGACAAATTTTCAACTTGCTCAAAGTAAAAATACGGCCTCCGGAGTTATATTTTCCTTTATTGACCTTGTTTCTGACCCCCAAATGACCCATATTCGAACTTGAACTAGATATCATTTAGACTAGCATTCTGACCAAATTTCAAGATGCTTAAGCAAAAAATGCGGCATCCAAAGTGTTAACAAGATTTTCCTTCAGTTTGCCCCAGTGACCTAGTTTTTGACCCAGCATGACCCGTATTCGAATTTGGCCTAGATATCATTCAGCTAAACATTCTGACCAAATTTCAAGCTGCTGTAGCAAAACATGCGGCTTCTACAGAGTTAACAAGATTTTCCCTCAATTTGGCCTAGTGACCTAGTTTCTGACCCAATATGACCCATATTTAAACTTGACCTACATATCATCAAGACAAACATTATGATAAAGTTTCAACATGCTCAAGTTGAAAATGTGGCAGATTACCCTTCAATTTGGCCTAGTGACCTAGTTTTTGATCCGGCATGACCCGTATTCGAACTTGACCTAGATATCATTCAGCTCAACATTCTGACTAAATTTCAAGCTGCTGAAGCAAAAAATACAGCTTCTACGGTGTAAACAAGATTTCCCTTCAATTTGGCCTAGTGACCTAGTTTTTGACCCGGCATGACCCATATTCGAACTTGGCTTAGATATCATTCAGCTCAACATTCTGACTAAATTTCAAGCTGCTGAAGCAAAAAATGCAGCTTCTACAGTGTTAACAAGATTTTCCTTCAATTTGGCCTAGTGACCTAGTTTTTGACCCGGCATGACCCATATTCGAACTTGACCTAGATATTTTAAACACAAACATTCTGACAAAATTTCAAACTGCTGAAGCAAAAATTGCGGCCTCTGGAGTGTTAACAAGATTTTCCTTCAATTTGACCTAGTGACCTACTTTTTGACCCGATATGACCCATGTTCGAACTTGACCTACATATCATCAAGACAAACATTCTGATAAAGTTTCAACATGCTCAAGTTGAAAATGTGGCCTCCAGAGTGTTAACAAGATTTCGCTTCAATTTGACCTAGTGACCTCGTTTTTGACCTCATATGGCCCAGTTTCGAACTTGTCCAAGATTTTATGGAGATGAATGTTCTGATACACTTTCATGAAGATTGGATGCAAAATGTAGCATGTAGAGTGTTAACAAGCTGAAATGTTGACGACGCACGACGCACAACAGACGGACGCCGGACAAAATGTGATCACAATAGCTCACCTTGCACTTCGTGCATAGGTGAGCTAAAAAGCTGTCTGCTGCAGAGGCATCAGAAATCTATAAGAGGGAAAGGGGGGTTAACAATAGCTCACCATGAGCACTTTGTGCTCAGGTTAGCTGAAAATCAAACACCATAGTTATTACAATACATTAAACAAATAAAATTAAAAATATCACAAAATAAAATCTAGCAAACATGTGTACAAGTACCAAAGCAAACCAAATCATAAAACTTACGCAATACACATGTGTGGTAAGTCAACAACAATAATCAGATCAGGGTATGCACCTTTTGTGAAAAAAACATTATGCTTCCAAAATTGACATAGAATATATATTTTCATGTTTTATTGTCACATGCAGATGATTATTACAATTACATATCAGGCTTTGAAAACATCTACGCTTAAAATATGGAAAATCTTTATGAACAAAAAGTATCAGTTTTTGAAAAGAGTTGAAAACATTTAACAGAAGAAATTGCTTATTATGAGCAATTTCTTCTTTTGGCATCATGTTTTCAAAAGTTGTCTGCAAGAAAGAAAGGGTTGAAAGATGGTAATTGTCAACCTCTGGAGATAATGTGAACACATTTAACCCTTTTAACTATGCTGCTGGTGCTTTTAACAACACCAAGCTCTGTAAAACAACAACAGAAAACTAGACAATAAGTGCCATGTCACACAAAAAATGACCTCCAGATGTTTTAAAAATCAAACTGAATTTAAATCGAATTGCAAACTTTAAGCTTTGTTATTGGCCATTTAGCTTCTTTAGATCAGTCCAATTTGGTTATAAGACTAGATGGCAAACAGGCTTTGGGCCTAGGTCTCGCATTTCTAAATGGTAAAATTTAGATTTTTGGCCCCATTTTGGTATGGTACATGTAATAATAAATAGATTGTTGAACCCTTTCCCTCATACGACAATTCCGCAGCAGACGACTTTGAACATATTTTGTCAATAAATAGAAAATCTCTATAATTGAATGGATAACCTATGACTAAAAGTGGAAAACATTGTGGCAAAAGGAGAAATTGCTTGTTTTGAGCAATTTCTCCTTTTCCCACAATGTTTTAAAACCTATTTCAAAGTTATCCGGAGGAATCCGCTGTGGTAGAGTGGTTAGCGTCGGGGATTTCGAAACCGAGGGTCCCGGGTTCGGTCCCCAGTCGCGGCACTACGGTCATGGTGGAGTGCCCTTGGGCAAGGCACATTTTCTAGCCTAGTACTGGTTTGTTTACCCAGGGATCATGAATAATTAAATTTAATTGCGCGCTAAATGACCTTAGCTGTCGATGCGCCATAAAACAATATACATTCATTCAAAGTTATCCTTGATCATCTCTGGATGTTACAATTTGGTCTCAGATGTTTTCGAAGCAGACCAATATAAATCTAACAAATTGGCTAAAGGTTTAATCATTTCCCTCATATAGACGCTTTCTGACGGCAGCAGCATACAGCTTTTTGACAACATAGTAACAAAAGAAGAAATTGCTCAAGACGGACAATTTCTCCTTATGCCACAATGTTTTCCACTTTTAAACATAAAGGTTATCCATTCAATTATAGAGATTTTCTATTTTATGACAAAATATGCTCAAAGTTGTCTGCTGCAGAATTGTCGTATGAGGGAAAGGGTTAAAGCAGACGGCGTTTTGAAAACATAGTGACAAAAGAAGAAATTGCACAGAACGTGCAATTTCTCCTTTTGTCACAATGTTTTCCACTTTTAGTCATAGGTTATCCATCTGACAAAATACGTTCAAAGTCGTCTGCTGCAGAATTGTCGTATGAGGGAAAGGGTTAATCTTTTCCCTCATACAACAAATCTGAAGCAGGTGACTTTGAAAATATATTGAAAGTTGGGAAACATTGTGGCAAATGGAGAAATTGCTTATTTTGAGCCATTTCTCCTTTTATCACAATGTTCTCTCAAGTCTTCTGCAGCAGATGCGTCAAAATGCATCTTTATATAGGAGAAGGGGTGAACCAAAAGACTCACCTGTCTGACAGGCCGCAAGGTGGGTCTGAGACTTTTCCCATGCCGTATGTTGTTCATCATTTCATCCAAGGCCTTGTTGAAATCCTGATCAACTTTTGCTCCACTGTTTTGTACTAGAAATAATAAATACTTTTTTTCAAACCCCTTCCCACATACAACAAGATATTTTTGTCAATCCATATGCTGCCCCTGGCTGTCATATTGTCAGGAACATGCGGAAGATTGAACTAGAACTATGAGTGAACCCACAAAAGGATACCCCCCCCCCCCCCCGTCCCGCGCTTACAAGACATATGGACAGACAGACGGACAGACAGATATATTTCCGACAGGGATAATCTTACTTCATGCACATCCTCAGGTTGTGTACTGCAACCGTGTAAAGAATCGATCCAGCCATTAAGGAGGAGTTGGGTTTACAAGACATATGGACAGACAAACAGACGGACGGACTGACAGGCTGATTCCTATATACCCCCCCAAAACTTGTTTGTGGGGGGGGGTATAACAAATCTGCAAGCTTCAACTTTGTAATCACAGACGAAAATGTGGAAAATCTCTATAAATGTAGATAAAATTGTTGATTAACCTTTTCCCTCAAATAGATGCTTTCGAACGTCCTTGTAGAAAATATGTCGACAAAAGAAGAAATTACTCAAAACGAGCAATTTCTCCTTTTGTCAGCTTGTTTATAACTCTATTCAATTATTGTACTGTCATTTAAAGGTAGTTTCCAAAAATATTTTGGGTATGTTTTCAAAGTTGTCTGCTGCAGATTTGTTGTATGTGGGAAATGGTTAATATTGTGGCAAAAGGAGAGATTACTCATCATGAGCAATTTCTCCCCTTTGCCACAATGTTTTCAAAAAGCTTCTTGTGCAGATGCATCAAAAGGCATCTGTGTATAGGAAAGGGTTTAACCCTTTCCCACATATGACAATTCTGCGGCAGACGACTTTGAACATATTTTGAATGAATAACCTATAACTAAAAGTGGAAAACATTGTGGTAAAAGGAGAAATTGCTTGTTTTAACCCTTTCCCTCATACGACAATTCTGCAGCAGACGACTTTGAACGTATTTTGTCAAAAAATGGAAAATCTCTATAATTGAATGGATAACCTATGACTGAAAGTGGAAAACATTGTGTCAAAAGGAGAAATTGCACGTTTTGTGCAATTTCTTCTTTTGTCACTATGTTTTAAAATAGCCGTCTGCTGCATAGGCGTCAGAAAGCGTCTTTAGTAGGGAAAGGGTTAAGCAATTTCTTCTTTTGTCACTATGTTTTCAAAAAGCTGTCTGCTGCAGAGGCGTCAGAAAGCGTCTATATGAGGAAAAGGGTTGAAGAGGCAGCACAGTTGAACATACCCAGTCTTTCCTCTGGGTCTCTTTGGACTTGAAGAACAAAAAGAAAATGTGGCAGGATAGCATAGCTTGCTGGGTAAAGCATTTTTGCTTATGCGCTTAATAAAACCACCGACCCGAACCCCAGTAAAAGCATAACTGGGATATACTTCTAGCAAGTGTGAAAAGAGAAATAGGACCAAAGACCAGTTAACACCTCCCTATCTAGACCTCCTTAATCGTTTCCCTCATATAGATGCTTTCTAGGGCCTCTGCAGCAGACAGCTTTTTGAAAACATAGTGAACAAGATGTGTTTGTGAAACACTGATGCCCCCCAATGGCAACATCTAGGTCAAAGGTCAAGGTCGCCAGGTCAAAAATGTTGGTACTGACAGAAAGGTCATGTCACAAGGATTACACATGTGAAATATGGTAGCCGTACCTGTTATGGTTCAAAAGTAGTGGTCAAGGTTAAAGTTTTTTTCGAGAATGGCAACATCTAGGTCAAAGGTCAAGGTCGCAAGGTGAAACATTTTGGTACTGACAGAAAGGTCATGTCACAAGGTATACACATGTGAAATATGGTAGCCTTACCTGTTATGGTTCAAAAGTAGTGGGGAAGGTTAAAAAGAATTGAGAATGGCAACATCTAGGTCAAAGGTCAAGGTCAAAAATGTTGGTACTGACAGAAAGGTCATGTCACAAGGAATACACATGTGAAATATGGTAGCCGTATCTGTTATGGTTCAAAAGTAATGGCCAAGGTTAATTTTTTTTTCGAGAATGGCAACATCTAGGTCAAAGGTCAAGGTCGCAAGGTCAAAAATGTTGGTACTGACAGAAAGGTCATGTCACAAGGAATACACATGTGAAATATGGTAGCCGTACCTGTTATGGTTCAAAAGTAATGGCCAAGGTTAAAGTTTTTTTCGAGAATGGCAACATCTAGTTCAAAGGTCAAGGTCGCAAGGTCAAACATTTTGGTACTGACAGAAAGGTAATGTCACAAGGAATACACATGTGAAATATGGTAGCCGTACCTGTTATGGTTCAAAAGTAGTGGTCAAGGTTAAAGTTTTTTTCGTGCAGACAGGCCAAAAACTACATCTAGGTCAAAGGTCAAGGTCGCAAGGTCAAACATTTTGGTACTGACAGAAAGGTCATGTCACAAGGAATACACATGTGAAATATGGTAGCCGTACCTGTTATGGTTCAAAAGTTGTGGTCAAGGTTAAAGTTTTTTTTGTGCAGACAGACAGACCAACAGACAGACCAACAGACAGACCAACAGACAGACCAACAGACAGACAGGCCAAAAACTATATGCCCCCCGAATCGGAGATTCCGCGGGGGCATAAAAAGAAAAATTGCTGAAGACGAGCAATTTCTCCGTTTTCCACAATGTTTTCCACTTTTAGTCATAGGTTATCCATTCAATTAAAGAGATTTTCCATTTTTTGACAAAATATGTTCAAAGTCGTCTGCTGCAGAATTGTCGTATGAGGGAAAGGGTTAAACTACAAATAAACAAGCAGATAAGTAAGATGAAATATTTACATTTAGCTGACACATCAACCTTTTTCTTCTTAAACATTGACAAAAACCTGAAATGAACATTTTTAATGAAATATATCTACCATTGAATTTTAATCGTTTCAGCAAATCTGCAGCAGATCTGCAGCAGATGACTTTGAAAACATGTGGACAAAAATCTGGAAAATTTCCATAAAAAGATTGTTAAATAAAGTTGAAAACAGTATGGCCAAAGGAGAAATTGATCATCATGAGCAATTTCACCTTTGGCCACAATGTTTTCAAAAGTCGCCTGCAGGTGGGAAAAGGTTAAAAGGTTAGTTTTACCCCCAAGTGGAATTTATGTGCATACAACAAATAAGTATGTCATTAGCATGTAAAATCGCTTGGTGGCAGATTTAGTCCCAAAGCCTTTTCGGTTTCAGACTAGAAGTTTTCCCCTATAACTCTGTAAAAAGGAAGACCCCCTGGGCGGGGCCAATGGTGACCACAGGGGAATAATTTGAACAATCTTTGTAGAGGAACAAGAGACAATGCTAAACACCAAATATTGATTGATTGGGGTTTAACGCCGATTGTAACAATGTCTCAGTTATATCACGGCGGCCAGTTCAACTTCTCATGCATTTCCTGGTTTTCTCACACCCAGTACTCCACACAACAATCTTCCCAAGCAAAACACCAAATATCTATAGCACTAGGCCTTTCTGTTTCTGACAAGGTCAGAAGAAGACTTTCAATGTTTTACCTTATATATATCTATGTAAAAACAGGTGACCATCAATTTTGTAGAAGACCACTAGACCATAATGCTACACACCAAATATTTAAGCTCTAGGCCTTTCGGTTCCAGATAAGAACATTTTCAAAGTTTTTTAAAGTTTTTCCTTTCAGTTTCCATGGTAACGAGAATCATGCATGAATTAAATTTTTTAAACAACTTCGAAAGAGGATCACCCAAGGATCATTCTTTCCAAGTTTAGTAAAATATCAAACAGCGGTTTAACCCTTTCCCTCATACGGCAATTCTGCAGCAGACGACTTTAAACGTATTTTATCAAAACATAGAAAATCTCCATAATTGAATAGATAACCTATGACAAAAAGTGGAAAACATTGTGGCAAAAGGAGAAATTGCACGTTTTCAAAAAGCCGTCTGCTGCAGAGGCGTCAGAAAGCGTCTATATGAGGGAAAGGGTTAAGAGAAGATGTCATTTAAAGAAAGTGTTGAAGACGGACATCAGGCCATCAACATTGCTCATAAAAGTCAATTTCTTTCTCACCCACAATGGTTTCTTATCCCTTTCCCTCATATAGACGCTTTCTGACGCCTCTGCAGCAGACGGCTTTTTGAAAACATAGTGACAAAAGAAGAAATTGCCCAAAACGAGCACTTTGTCCTTTTGTCACAATGTTTTCCACTTTTAGTCATAGGTTATCAATTCAATTATAGAGATTTTCCAATTTTTGACCAATTATGTTCAAAGTCGTCTGCTGCAGAATTGTCGTATGAGGGAAAGGGTTAAATCATCTGCTGAAAACGCATCAAAATGTGTCTGCATGTGTGAAATGGTTGAGAAGCCTAATGGTGAAGAATGGCAGTGAAGAATACATCTTGCACTGAATCCTCATCTAGGATGGGTGTATATCAGTGAATTGTCACTTACCCTCCCTTTGACTGTGTAATGGGTGGTGGGGGTGGGGGTGTATATCAATGAATTGGTACTTACCCTCCCTTTGAATCTGTAATGGGCGGTGGGGGCGGCGGAGGAGGGGGAGGGGGTGGCCTCATGGCATCTTCAAACTTCTCTTTTAATTCTTTATCTGGTAATTGTACAATCGTATTGCCAGGATAAGAATTTAACAAAATTTAACAAAATATATGTATCTGCAGCAGCAGATGACTTTTCTTATCCCTTTCCCTCATATAGCCTCTGCAGCAGACCACTTTTTGAAAACATACTGACAAAAGGAGAAATTGCTCAAAACGTCTGCTGCAGTTTTGTTGTATGTGGAAAACGGTCAAGTTAAATACAACAAGAGTGCCTGCCGTAAGCGAACGCCAACACTCGTCTGCTTTTTTTCTAAGTTGAAAAAGGGGCATTATTGAATAATTATTAAAGTCAGAGTTATGTGACATAGTTGAGACATGCGTATTGTTCCTATGAACATGTGTACCAAGTTTCATTTAAAAATGTTGAACAGCTTTTGAGTTATGAGGTAAGGTTAACCCTTTCCCTCATATAGACGCTTTCTGACGCCTCTGCAGCAGACAGCTTTTTGAATACATAGTGACAAAAGAAGAAATTGCTCAAAACAAGCAATTTCTCTTTTTGCCACAATGTTTTCCACATTAAGTCATAGGTTATCCATTCAACTACAGAGATTTTTATTTTTTTGACAAAATATGTTTAAAGTCGTCTGCTGCAGAATTGTCGTATGAGGGAAAGGGTTAAAGTTTGGTGGAGACGATACCAAGGGTATCACAATATGCCGACTTTTTTTCTTAAAACAAGAGGGCCATGAGGCCCTGGATCGCTCACCTGAGAATGGGCTTTTTAAGACAAAGTTTCAACATGCTCAAGCCAAAAACGTGGCTTCCAGAGTGTTAACAAAATTTTCCTTAAATTTGACCTTGTGACCTAGTTTTTGACCGGACATGACCCAGTGTCGAACTTGGCCTAGATATCAGTAAGACAATAATTCTGACAAAGTTTCAACATGCTCAAGCCAAAAATATTGCTTCCAGAGTGTTAACAAGATTTTCCTTAAATTTGACCTAGTGACCTAGTATTTGACCGGACAATGACTGGACATGACCCAGTTTCGAACTTGGCCTAGACATCACGAAGACAAACATTCTGACAAAGTTTCAACATGCTCAAGCCAAAAAACGCGGCTTCAGGAGTGTTAACAAGATTTTCCTTAAATTTGACCTAGTGACCTAGCTTTTGACCGGACATGACCCAGTTTTGAACTTGGCCTAGAGTTGATCGAGATATACGTTCTGATAAACTTTCATAAAGATTGGATGCAAAATGTTGCCTCTAGAGTAGTAACAAGCAAATGTTGACGACGGACGACGAACGACGGAGAAAAGGCGATCACAATAACTCACCTTGAGCACTACGTGCTCTGGTGAGCTAAAAACAGACAAGATAAAAATGACGTACATTGAGACTCTAAGGTGGTGTACTTCTCGTTGTATTCAGTTATTCTCTTCAACAAATCTTCTTTTTCCTCTACCAGGGAATTTTTCTCACTTTCATATTCTTCCTTTGACTGCCCAGTACTCCTGTCCAGCTGAGATTCCAAATCCTGAATCTGCAATTTATGTGAATATATATTTAAATACCCATCATAAATACAAATTATTGCAAAAAAAAAAAAAAAATCTGTGTTTACCTGGAGTGTAATACGGAATCAGATTTCATTGTCTCCGTATTTAAGAAAGGTCTTGCAAAATTCTGATGCCCAAGCAATAAATTAAACGTAGAACTAGGCAGACATTTTAATATTGAAACGGAGAATAAGAATACCATGCATGTTTCAATGTGACCAATCACTTGCTATTGTATTCACAATATAACAGCTGAAATGATACAAAAAGTATTAACCCTTTCCCTCATACGACACTTCTGCAGCAGACGACTTTGAACGTATTTTGTCAAAAAATAGAAAATCTCTATAACTGAATGGATAACCTATGACAAAAAGTGGAAAACATTGCGGCAAAAGGAGAAATTACACGTTTTGTGCAATTTCTTCTTTTGTTACTATGTTTTCAAAAAGCTGTCTGCTGCAAAGGCGTCAGAAAGCGTCTATATGAGGGAAAGGGTTAACAACCTGCTGAAAATCGAAAGTATTGATGATTTAACCCTTTCCCTCATATAGACGCTTTCTGACGCCTCTGCAGCAGACGGCTTTTGGAAAACATGGCGACAAAAGAAGAAATTGCTCAAAACAAGCAATTTCTCCTTTTGTCACCATGTTTTCAACTCTATTCAATTATTGTACTTTCATTCAAAAGGAATTCCCAAATGTTTTCAGGTATGTATTCAAAGTAGGGATGGCAACAAATATTCGAATATTCGTATGGTCGAATATTCGAATACTATATTATGATTTGAATATTCAATAAAAATCAGAAGTATTAATAAAATATTTATATGAAAAAAAAAAGGTAACAGATGTGGTATTTTTTTTTTTTTTTTTTCAATAACCCATGAACCTTTCTGAAATGAAACTGACAAAATCCATGGGGGGCCGCCATTTTGGTTATGTATAAAATGAGACGAAAAACACGGATTGAAAATTATTGTCATCTTTTTAATCGTTTTTTTTTTAAGAAATCGATATTTAGGATCTGACATTAAAGTATTGTGTTATTTTCGTGTTGACTAACATTTGTACGAAAAAGTTAAAAATAAATGGAACTCTGTACAAAATATGTTTCTCCCGTTCGTCAAAAAAAGACGGCAAACGATATGACATCATTTCCATAACACTTCATCTTGGAGTAACATCAAATGGAGCGACGTCGTTTCCCGAAAAAAAAAGTGGTATCAATCACAATTTTGGTATTCATTGCCATCCCTAATTCAGTCTTCTGCTGCAGATTAGTGGTAAGGGGGAAAGTGGGAAAGTGGGAAAGGGATAAAGAAGAACGCTATTTATGTACCTGTGAATCATAAAACTTCCTTTGTTCGTCCATCTTTCCGGTTAAATCTTCAATTTCTATCAATGCTTCGTGTAGCTTCTCACCAGGGGTCACATTGAGCATCAAAACATTACTCTGACGCTTCATCTTCGTGTTTTCTACTGTAAACTGAAACATGAATTATAAACTCTCCTAACTCTTTCCCTCATACAGATGCATTTCGATGCCTCTGCAGCAGACAACTTTTGAAAACAGTTTGACGAAAGGAAAAAATTGCAATTTCTCATTTTGCCGCAATGGTTTACACTCTTTTCAATTATGTATACCTTCATTAACAGATATTTTTCATATATTTGCCAAGCCGTTTTCTGAGTCATCTGTTGCAGCATTGTTGTTTGTGGGGAATGATTAACTCTTTCTCACATACAACATATCTGCAAGCAGACAACTTTGAAAACTATGGAAAATATTTATTAATTTAGTAATTTCTCCTTTCCCAACATTGTTTTCAACTCCACAACATAATCAGGTTTTAATGCATCTGCAAGTTCGAAATGGGATTAACCCTTTCCCTCATATGGACGCTTTCTGATGCCTTTGCAGCAGACGTTTTTTTTGAAAACATAGTGACAAAAGACGAAATTGCTCAAAACGAGCCATTTCTCCTTTTGCCACAATGTTTTCCACTTTTAGTCGTAGGTTATACATTCTATTAAAGAGATTTTCTATTTTTTGACAGAATATGTTCAACGTCGTCTGCTGCAGAATTGTTGTATGAGGAAAAGGGTTAATTTGACCTTTTGTTGGGGAGTGATAGCTCAGTCTTTAACCCTTTCCCAACAACAAATCTGCAGCAGACAATTTTGAAAACAATGACGCAAAAACATGGAAAATCTCTATAAAAGCATGTTAAATCACTGAAAAGAAATGATAACATCGTGCGAAAAGAAACAAGAGGCCCAAGAGGGCCAGTATCGCTCCACTGCCATGTGGCCATGTTTTTTTACCAACCACCATGGCTTGAAGGAATCTTATAGAGTGTCACCAAAGGAACATTTCTGCAAAATTATTTGAAAATCGGCCAAATGGTTTTGGAGGAGAAGATTTTTAAGGTTTTCACTAAAGTCAATATAAGGTTAACAGTCCCGCCCCCTGGCAGCCATATTATTTTAAGACCAATCAACATTCGTCGAATAAGATTTTTTAAGTTTTCACTTTAACCATATAAGGCAAAACAGCCCCGTCCTCTGGCGGCCATAGTTTTCGACCAAGCAACATGGCTTAGCGGAATCTGATAAAGGTTCACCTTAGGACATTTCTGCAAAATTATTTGGAAAACAGCCCGACACTTTTGGAATTTGACCTAGTGACCTACGTTTTGACCTAACATGATGACCCTTATTCACCTTGACCTACATATCATCAAGACAAATATTCTGACAAAGTTTCAACATGCTCAAGAACATGCTTAACCCTTTCCCTCATATAGATGCTTTCTGACGCCTCTGCAGGAGACAGTTTTCTGAAAACATAGTGACAAAAGAAGAAACTGCCCAAAACGAGCAATTCCCCTCGTGCCACAATGTTTACCAGTTTTAGTCATAGGTTACACTGCACGAAAATTGGGATTTAATTTAGAAGTAAATTTCCTTAAATTTCAGAATTTAACTTCGAAATTTACTTTAAATTAAATCCCAATTTTCGTGCAGTGTTATCCATTCAATTATAGAGATTTTTTCTATTTTTTGACAAAATATGTTCAAAGTCGTCTGCAGCAGAATTTGTCATATGAGGAAAAGGGTTAAGAACGCTTTTGAGACCCACCTCTTGTACTTTCTGTTCAACAATATCATACTTCCCTTGTAAATTCAGGTACTCTTCGCAGGCATGTTCTGACGCTGAAAAATAACATAATCATTACCTAGTATGCATTTTTACCATTCTTGAAATTCATCCCTTCCAAAATTGCAGAAACATTTTGCAGCATCTGCAGCATACTAAATTTGAAAACATTGTAGGAAAAGGAGAAATTGCTCCTTTTCCTACTATATTTTCTACTCCTTTCTACAATAGATTTACAATATTATTATCCAGATGTTTTTAAATTCATCTGCTGCAGATTTATTGTACATGTATGTGGGAAAAGGTTAATCAAATCTGGATGCAGACACTGTTACTTTGGTGATAAGAATAGCTCTTTTATACAGGTGAGCTAAAAACTATATATTTTGAACAATGTCTCATTTTCCCATTATTTTAAAAAGTTGTCAACCAAATGCAGAGAAAAGCTCTAGAAAAGGTGTATATTTCACATTCTTAAACCTTCATCTGACCCTTTATTGTGGGTATTCAAAACTTGAATGGGCGATATATTGGGATGTTTTTTACCCTTTCCCACTTGAAGACGCATTTTTATACATCTGCAGCAGACAATATATGTATAATGCTTGTTTGTGCGGTATCAGAAAGGGAATAAAATACCCAATATTTAAAATTAGTCTGCTCTAAATCCGGTTGTCCGATTCCAAGGTTATTTCAAAGGTTTTCCTATATTTCTTTATGTAAAACAGGTGAACCCTGGAGCATGGCCAATTTTGACCAGGGCATATTTTGAACAATTTTGGATACCAAAATATCTAAGCTATAGGCCTTTTGGTTTCAGACAAGAATATTTTAAGAGTTTTCCTATGTATAAATCTCTATGTAAAACAGGTGACAAGTTTTTCTCTATATAACTATATATGTGAAAAGGGAGATTCCCAGGATAGGGCCAATTTTGACCCCAGGGGCATAAATTGGTGGAAGACCACAAGAAGATACTACACACCAAATATCTAAACTCTAGACCTTTTAGTTTCAGACAAGAAGATTTTCGAAGTTTTTCGCTATATATCTGAATGAAAATGGCGGCCTTGTTTTTCAATGGATCGGAAATATTTGAAATCTTGGTAGAGGGTGCCCCAAGAAACATTTGTGCAAAATAATTTTCAAATCAAGTGAGTACTATCGGACAAGAAGACTTTGAAGAAGTTTTGTCAATTTTCCCCTTTTTTGATGCCGCATCAACCAAATTTCTACTTGAAATTAAATTCTTTGAACAACTCTAAAGGAGGACCACCTAAGGAACATTCCTGTGAAGGTATTTTGAAATCAGTCCATGGTTTAGTAGGAGAAGTTCATTTTTCAGTCATATCACGACAGCAAAGTCACCTACTCATGTGTTTCCTGTCTTAACCACACAACAATCTTTCCAACCAACTGGCTACTTTTCCACATAGACTGTTAGCCCTTTGGTGGAAGATGAATGACGCTTCTTGTCACAATAACCTTTCTCAGATGACGGAATGAATGTTTGCCGAGCTGGGGCTCAAACTCACACCCAAAAACTGCTGTGACAAGATGGTTGTTGTCTGGACTAAGACAGAAAAGACCCCATACTTTGCCATATGAAGCCAGAAATTGAAACACAGTTTCTAGACTATGCTGTATATCTGACAGTCTCAGCAGCTTCTTTTCACAGCATGTTTAGGACCATGTTTACATTACATTCATGATTGACCATAATAGTGTATTGCACTATTATAGTTCACATTGTGTTGCTTAAAGTTAAAATTCTAATAAGTTCTCAAAAATTAAAGTTGTTTTCTCATTTAGCAAGTAACAAAAAATAGCACTTGCGAAAAAATGCAAGCAGAACATCTTGCTAATTTCGACCCTTGACAGTGGTATAGTTTGAGTGAACTGGATTATGACAATCTAGTGGAGGAGTTCAAGAACATGAAAAATAGAGAGATGGCCTTGTAATGATAAAAGTTAAACATGCACATTATACTAGTTTACAATTTTTCCCCTTTTTTCTAAAACGCCGCAAAATTTTCCCCTTCTCAAAGGCCCCAGGCCCCTTCCCCTTTTTCAGAAAAAAAACCCTGCTACTGACTGACACTACACTACTCGGCTTGTGTGTGGTAAAGTGATAGGAAAGACTTACTGTTGGCCAACTCTTCCAAGGCATCTTTGTGTTGCTGTAGGGACGTCTCTGTCTGTTTTAACTCGACCTTTAGAGACTGATACTGTAAGGGGGAAAAAAGACAAAGTATCTTGGTGTAACCATTTAACCCTTTCCCTCATATAGACGCTTTCTGATGCCTCTGCAGCAGACGGCTTTTTGAAAACATAGTGACAAAAGAAGAAATTGCACAAAACGTGCAATTTCTTCTTTTGCCACAATGTTTTCCACTTTTAGTCATAGGTTATCCATTCAATTATAGAGGTTTTCTACTTTTTGACAAAATATGTTGAAAGTCGTCTGCTGCAGAATTGTCGTATGAGGGAAAGAGTTAAAACTTATCCCACTAACAACACATCTGCAGCAGTCTACTTTGAACAAATCTAGGTAAAATATGCACAAGAGGGCCATGATGGAACTGAATCGCTCCCCTGAGTTATGCCAACCACATAATCAATCGAAATAACTCATTATGCGGTCAGGTAAGCTTATACTAGAGGGTTAACAGGATTTCCCTTCAAGTTGGCCTCCTGACCTTGTTTTTGACTCAACATGACCTAGATGTTATCAAGACAATCATTCTGACAAAATTTCAACATGCTCAAAATAAGATAAAAAGATGTTCCTGCAATTTGTCCAAGTGACCTAGTTTTTTTATCGGAATTAACCTATATTTCAACTTAGCCTAAATATCATCAAGGCAATTATTCTGATAAAGTTTCAACATAACTGAAGTTTAAAATGAGGCTTTGAGATTGTTAACAAGATTTTCCTTCAATTAAGCCAATAACCTAGTTTTTGACCTGAGATGACCCATATTAAAATTTGTTCTAGATATCATCAAAACAAAACCACTGATAAAGTTTCAAGCTGCTGAAGCAAAAAATGCAGCTTCCAGAGTGTTAACAAGATTTGCCTTCAATTTAGCCTAGTAACCTAGTTTTTGACCCAACATGACCTATAATCGACCTTGGTATAGATATCATCAATACAAACATTCTGTCAAAGTCTCAAGCTGTTTAATTAAGAAAACAGTCGGTCTTTAGTGTTTACAAGATTTTTTTTTCAGTTTCACCTAGTTACCTAGTTTTTGACCAGACATGACCTATATTCAAACTTAGCATAGATATCATTAAGACAATTATTCAGACAAAGTTTCAACATGCTCAAGCTAAAAATGAGGCCTCCGAAGTGTTAATAAGAGGTTTTTTTAATTTGACATTGTGACCTAGTGTTTGGCCTCAAATGGCCAAGTTTTGAACTTGTCCAAGATTTGATAGAGATATACATTATATATATGTTCTGAGAAACATGCATGAAGATTGGATGCAAAATGTTGCCTGTAGAGTATTCACAAGGCAATTGATGATGACGCACAACAGGTGGATGACAGACAAAAGTAATCACAATATAGCATATCATGAGCAATGGTAAAAATCTCTATATATAAAATAAAAAACATTATGTCAAAAGGAGAATTTAGCAATTTCTCCATTTCCTTAACCCTTTCCCTCATATAGACTCTTTCTGATGCCTCTGCAGCAGACGGCTTTTTAAAAACATAGTGACAAAAGAAGAAATTGCTCAAAACAATAATTTCTCCTTTTGACACAATGTTTTTCCCTTTTAGTCATAGGTTATCCATTCAATTATAGAGATTTTCCATTTTTTGACAAAATATGTTCAAAGTTGTCTGCTGCAGAATTGCCATATGAGGGAAAGGGTTAAACATATTCAAAAGTCTACCTCCATCTCCCACTAACAATGTAATTTACTTGTTAGAATATTCATCCATTTCATTAGACATGTTTAACGCAAAAACATAGAAAATCTCTTTAAATGAAAGTATAATTATTTAATATAGTTGAAAACATTGTGGCAAAAGGAGGAATTTACTCTTGATGAGCAAATTCTCCTTTTGCCAGAATGCTTTCATATGTTCTCTGCTGCAGATGTATCAAAATGTGTCTGCAGGTGGGAAAAATTAAATTAAGGAATCTAAAAGCATCAAATAGAGTAATGAATTGGATTTAGTTAGGTGAGCCTGTGTATACACATACACACGGTCGTGTATACACAAACACACAGTCATGTATAAACATACACACAGTCGTGTATACACATACCCACAGTCTCACCAGAGCCTTCATTGTCCATCTATATTTGAGTCATTGATGAACCTTCTGATTAAACTAGAATGGAGTGATCCGCGGAGCATGTGTGTCACTTGCACCTTATATTGCAGCCCATTGAAAGTGTGACAAAAAGTGTGACGGATAGACAGACAGACAGACGAACAGATGCCGGACAAAAAAAAGGTAATCCCTAAGTGCCTACCATGTTACGCAGGGTGACACAAAAACTAGAATTGTAGGTATTTTGAGTTCTACGCATATACTCCTTGAATATTATCCTAAAATTAGGACGTCATAATAGATGTGACTCCTACTATTTTACCATTTGAGTTGCCCATTTGTAATTTTCTTGTTCAAGGTAGAGATCATTTTTGGTTTGGTTAAGTTGCGTCATCAACTCTGCTACTTCATTCCGTAATTCTGAGATAAATAGAACATAAACAGTAAATTCATGTTTAATTCGGCAATTTGGTTACATATTCTTATGATTATTTGACCCCGCTGACCCCTGCGAAATGAGACAAAACTCTGAATATCCGACTGTTGACTGAACAGTTCTTCTTCTATGAGTGTTATGGTTTGCTACACAGACGACATTTGACACCTGCCATTCACCTTTTATTGCAATATTTTCAACTCTTTATCAATATAAATCTTTCAGTTTTCTAGATTGTTGAAATTGTTTATCTGATCATTGTAAAGCAGACGACCTTTAAGAGTCATGTGATGTAATGGGCAATGAGTGATAGGGTTTGCTATTTTCATAAATTTTCAGTTAAATCACAGTGGCCAGTTCGACTACCCATATGTTTCCTGGCTTTCTCACACCAGTACTCCCGTAACAGTCTTTCCAAGCTAATTGTTTGGTGTTTTACATCGCTTTCAACAATGTTTTCAGTTATATCTCGGTGTTTCCTGGTTAAGTGACCAGTACTACTGGTCCATTTGTCCTGACACCAGCCAGTCAATTGTTATGCTAACCGCGCAACCCTGAGCGCCAAGGAGGGCAGTCATTACTAACATGTTTTAAGTCTTTTGTTTGACCCAGCCAGGGATCGAACCAGCGACCTGCAATACCCAAGTGGACACTCTACCACTTCACCAAGGTGATGGTCACTCTTTCTAAGCAAATGGCTGCTTTTTCACAAAGACTGTTAGACCATTTTTGCAAGAAGCATGAAGCTTGTCACATTCACTTTGTCAAACCTGGTTGCCAGTGCTAGGGTTCAAACTTGAGACTACCAGGTTTGAGCTACCAGGGCAGTGCAGTTCTTTTCCTACATGAATTCTTTTCAGGCATTACTATGCTTGCCTCCGTGACAAATCTTAACTTATGCCAAAACTGTTATGCAGAGATTCGGATCAAGTCTTGCCCTGCCCTGCTGTGTCAAATAATCAGAACACTAGTTCTGTCGTAAAATACTTTAAATTAACCCTTTCCAACATGCAAATTTGCAGTAGATGCTTTTGAAAATATTTCATTAAAAAACATCTGTAAATGAAACTATTGAGTTTAGTTAAAAACATTGTGGCCAAAGGTGAAATTGCTCATAATGAGCAATTTCACTTTTCAAAAGAATGTTTTCAAAGAATGTCACCTGCATTTGCATAAAAATACATCTGCAGGTGAAAAAGGGAAAAACTTGATTGTTTTATAATTCTGTAAGAATTTCAAAAAAAGATCAGAAAATTTCTTTAAAATTGAATAAGCTTAACTTAAGTTATTGAGTCTATAAAAAGGTAGAAGGCCACAATGAAAATGAAACCTACCCAAGGAAATCTCCATTCATATTACCAGCTTTTAACTCCATTTAAAACCTCGTTAATAACAATAAAAAGAGTTCATAAAAAATGTTTGTAATGAGATATTTCACCTTTTCCAACACAGCCACATTCTAGTATCAAACCATTTACCCTTTTCCTCAAATGTTTTCATAAATATATTGTCTAACATCTCTTTTCACATTTCCAAATTATGAGATGAAATAAAAGTTGTTGGAGTACTAAATTGAACATTTCGCTACTTTGTCCTGTAAGATATCTTTATTGAGGTTATGTTTTCAACATTTCATGCGTTTCAATTAAATTACTGCAACAATCCTAACTTTAACACTTTCCCACATACAACACATGTTCAGCAGACCCCTCTCATATCAAGAAAAAAACCTATGTCAAAGAAACAGGTAAATATATCTTGCAAGCTTGTTTTAGCCAAAAACACTCATTCTTTGCAATTGAATTAGTGTATGCATTATAGGTCGGTGGGTGGGGTAATGACTCTGCAGATATTTGGAACGGCGTTATCAATTTAATCCCATTAATATGGCTCCCAAGTACGGTGTTGTAATGAGTCTACAGTGTATATGTAAAAGTACAAATTGTAATACAGTTGAAAACATTTTTTTCTTTTGTCACAATGTTTTCTCAAGTTATCTGCTGCAGCTGTGCCAAAATGCCTCTGTATGTGGGCAAGAGTTATCCCTTTTCCACATCAAGTCAATTCCCAGATTTTCTGTTGTTTTTTAGTTTTACCCTTTCCCTCACATAGACGCTTTCTTACGCCTCTGCAGCAGACAGCTTTTAGAAAAAACATAGTGACGAAAGAAGAAATTGCTCAAAACGAAAAATTTCTCCTTTTGCCACAATGTTTTCCACTTTTGGTCATATTTTATCCATTCAATTATAGAGATTTTCTAATTTTTGACAAAATATGTCCAAAGACATTTGTTGCAGAATTGTTGTATGAGGGAAAGGGTTAAAACTATACCTTCAATAGTTTTGTTGAGTGAGGAGTTTTCTTGTTTACTATCCACAACGTCAGCCTCTCCCTCTTCGTCGCTGTCAATCTTCATGTCTGCTATAGACAAATTACCTTTATCAAGCAACGCTATAATATTCATACTCTGCCGTCTTAATTTCGTGTTCTTGTTATGCATCTGCAATGTTGAAATAAATACCAGATTAACCCTTTCCCTCATATGGACACTTTCTGACGACTCTGCAGCAGACGGCTTTTTGAAAACATAGTAACAAAAGAAGAAATTGCTCAAAACAAGCAATTTCTCCTTTTGCCACAATGTTATCCACTTTTAGTCATAGGTTTATCCATTCAATTATAGAAATTTTCTATTTTTTGACAAAATATGTTCAAATTTGTCTGCTGCAGAATTGTCGTATAAGGGAAAGGGTTAACTGATATGTAACTATTTGGTTTAATTGATTGATTGGGGTTTAACGCCGTTTTCAACAATTTTTCAGCCATATCACAGCAGCAAGTTCACCTGCTCATGTGGTTCCTAGATTTCTCACACCAGTACTCCACACAACATACTTTCAAAGCAACTTGCTGCTTTTCAACATAGACTGTTAGCCCATTGGTGAAAGACAAATGACGCTTGTCACAGTGACTTTTGGAACATGCCACAAGTAAAGCTGATCTTCTACTTGCAAAAAGCGATCAGTCTTTGCCTCGATATTCTTATGAGTATCAGCCTTCTCTGCCATTAACCCTCTCCCACTTGAAGACGCATTCTGACGCATTTGCAGCAGACGACTTTTGAAAACATTGTGGCAAAAGGAGAAATTGCTCATAATGAGCAATTTCTCCTTTTTCAACAATGTTTTCAACTCTTTTATTGTTTAAACTCTCATTTATGGAGATATTTCACATTTTTGCCAATATGTTTTCAAAGTCGTCTGCTTCAGAAATGTCATATGTCGTAAAGCTATCCTTGAAGCCTCTAGAGAATGGTGGTTTTGCCTTTGTTTTCAAAACCTCCAAAGTTGATGGTTGCGTGATATATACAAGATATATGATTACATAGCTAGCACCAAAAAAGGTATTTTCACGAAGGGCAATGCCACAACTGAAATAAACTCATGGTGTTTACAAATGTAAGTCCAGTAGGCGTGCGATAAATAAAAGCTGAAACGTGTTATCAATGTGTTCCAGTGATTCCTGGATTTATGTTTAACTGATTATTACAAGAACGAAATTGCCAGTCAAAATAAAGAAACTGCACATACTTAAAACATCGGAATATTTATTTCATTTTAGATGTGTCATAACTTAGTGTTTTTAAACAAACGCAATTGTAATATGTTCAAGACATTTAAAAAAAAAAAATCTTCTGCCCGGCGACTAATGAAAAGCAAGCCAGTATTACAATCATATCTGCTGCTACAAAGATCCGTACCAGGAAATATTTCAAGTTAAACGATACATTCCAATTATTACATGGTCACAATATTGTGTGTCTTCTGTATAACCTGATCATACATCTAAACATACATCTAAACAAACAATTGCTCAGTTTATTTCACAATTATAATAACTGACTACATACGACAATTCTGCAGCAGACGACTTTGAAAACATAGTGACAAAAACCTGAAAAATCTCGATAAAAGATAGTTTAATTGTTAAATAAAGTTGAAAACATTGTGACCAAAGGAGAAATTGCTCATCATGAGAATTTCACCTTTGGGCACAATGTTTTCAAAAGTCGTCTGCTGCGAATGCATCAAAAGGCGTTTACAGGTGGAAAAGGGTTAAGTAGAGACTGGTTAAAGACTGCGAACAACAGTGAAGATGATCACTCGATTAAACTCACTCTTTGAACTAGAATGGAGTGCTCCGTGGAGCACGTGTGTCACCTGCACCTGCTCATTGAAAGTGTGACGAAAAAGTGTGACAGACAGGGTGACACAAAAATTAAGTACATCAAGATTTAATCCAATGTATGTTCTCAATAAATTACTGAAAAAGATGTTATACCGGTTCATAATTACTCACTTGTGAGGCATAAGTCACAGCCGAAGCTCGACAGCCTTTCTCAATCTCATATTTGTGACTCAGAGTCTCGTATTCACTGAGAGCTGGCTGTATCACTGCAGTAAAAAGAACATTACATTACAGAATTACAATTCTGGAGCAGTTGACTTTTATCGACTTTTATCATATTTTATCAAACAAGAGGGCCATGATGGCCCTAGTTCGCTCACCTTAATTATACAATGTACTGCAATGCAAAACACATGAAGACAATTATTCTAAATGTAACATCCACAGTGTTAACAAGATTTTCCTTCATTTGGCCTAGCCATCTATATTGTTTTACCTGATATGACCCATATTCCAACATGGCCTAGATATCATCAAGACAACATTCTGACAAGGTTTCCACTTGCTCAAAGTAAAAATGCGGCCTCCGGAATTTGAACAATATTTATTTTTATTGACCTTGTTTCTGACCCAATATGACCCATATTCGAACTTGACCTAGATATAATGCAGACAAACATTCTGACAAAATTTCAAGCTGCTGAAACAAAAAAAGCACCATCCAAAGTGTTAACAAGATCTTCCTTCAATTTGGCCTAGTGACCTAGTTTTTGACCCTACATAACCCATATTCGATCTTGGCTTAGATATAATTTAGATAAACATTCTCATCAAATGTCAAGCTGCTGTAGCAAAAATGCGTCTTCTACAGAGTTAACAAGATTTTCCTTTAATTTGGCCTAGTGACCTAGTTTCTAACCCAATATGTCCCATATTAGAACTTGACCTAGATATCTTTAGGACAAACTTTCTGACAAAATTTCAAACTTCTGCAGCAAAAATGCAGCCTCTAGAGTGTTAACAAGATTTTCCTTCAATTTGACCTAGTGATCTACTTTTTGATCCAAAAATGCAGTATCCAGAGTGTTAACAAGATTTCCCTTCAATTTGGCCTAGTGACCTAGTTTTAAACCTGGCATGACCCATATTTGAACTTGGCCTAGATATCACACTCTGACCAAATTTCAAGCTTCTACAGAGTTAACAAGATTTTCCTTCAATTTGGCCAAGTGACCTAGATTCTAACCCATATTCAAACTTGGCCTTGATATTTTTAAGACAAACATTCTGACAAAATGTCAAACTGCTGAAACAAAAATTGTGGCATCTAGGGTGTTAACAAGATTTTCCTTCAATTTCCTTCAATTTGACCTAGTGACCTACTTTTGACCTAACATGACCCATGTTCGAACTTGACCTACCTATCATCAAGACAAACATTCTGGTAAAGTTTCAACATGCTCAAGTTGAAAATGTGGCCTCTAGAGTGTTAACAAGATTACCCTTCAATTTGGCCTAGTGACCTAGTTTTTGACCCGGCATGACCCATATTCGAACTTGGCTTAGATATCATTCAGCTAAACAATCTAACCAAATTTCAAACTGCTGAAGCAAAAATTGTGGCCTCTGGAGTGTTAACAAGATTTTCCTTCAATTTGACCCAACATGACCCATGTTTGTACTTGACCTACATATCATCAAGACAAACATTCTGATAAAGTTTCAATATGCTCAAGTTGATAATGTGGCCTCCAGAGTGTTTACAAAATTTTCCTTCAATTTGACCTAGTGACCTAGTTTTTGACCTCATATTGCCCAGTTTCGAACTTGTCCAAGATTTGATGGAGATAAATGTTCTGATAAACTTTCATAAAGATTGGATGCAAAATGTAGCCTGTAGAGTGTTAACAAGAGCAAATGTTGACGACGCATGACAGACGATGCATAGGTGAGCTAAAATTTTTTGACCCTTTATCACATACAACAAATCTGCAGCAGACGACATTATTATTGAATCAAGTTAAAAATATAGTGACCAAAGGAGAAATTGCTCGTTTTGAGCAAGTTCTTCTTTTGTCACAATGTTTTCAAAAAGTTGTGTGCTGCAGAGGCGTCAGCAAGTGTCTATATAAGGAAAAGGGTTAAACATTGTGGCGAAAGGAGCAATTGCTCAACTTGAGCATTTTCTTCTTTCTAACTAAGGTGAAATTGCCAAAATCATTTCAAAGCTTCTGCTGTTTATTTGTTGTTTGTTTATTTATTGGGGTTTTACGCCGCTTTCAACAATATTTCAGTTATATCACGGCGACAGTTCACTTATTCATGATCCCTGGGTAAACAAACCAGTACTAGGGCACTCCACCATGACCGTAGTGCCGCGACTGGGGATCGAACCCGGGACACCCGTCTTCGAAATCCCCGACGCTAACCACTCGACCACGGTGGATTCCTTTGTTGTTTGTAGGAGTCATGAGCAATTTCTACTTTTCCCAAAATGTTTTCTAAGATGCTTCTAAAGCAAAGGTGTTTAAAATTTTTGTATCAGGTAAAATGATTAAATAAGACTAGGCAAAATTAGAACCAGTCAAGAAGTACTTACAGTTTTTCATTTCCTCTAATTGCTCATCCTTTCCAGCTATTTTCTGATGAAGCTCTTCATTCTGGAAGGAGAATTTATCAAATATATTAAATTTACTTTTGACCTCAAATAAAATATTTTGGACACCCTATGCAGCCAACAACCTTTTAAGCCATTGTGAAAAAAGAAGACATTTCTTATTTTCCCACAATGTTTGTAACAGTTACTCAACAGCAATCTCCTTAGTTAGAAAGAAGAAAATGCTCAAGTTGAGCAATTGCTCCTTTCGCCACAATGTTTAACCCTTTTAGTCATAGGTTATCCATTCAATTATAGAGGTTTTCTATCTTTTTATATAGACACTTGCTGACGCCTCTGCAGCAGACAGCTTTTTGAAAACATAGTGACATAAGAAGAAATTGCTCAAAACAAGCAATTTCTCCTTTTGCCACAATATTTTCCACTTTTAGTCATAGGTTATCCATTCAATTATAGAGGTTTTCTATCTTTTTACAAAAATGTTCAAAGTCGTCTGCTGCAGAATTGTCGTATGAGGGATAGGGTTAAAGGATATCATGCAAGGGATTAACCCTTTTCCACTTGCATTCATATTTTGACGCAATTGCAGGCTACACAATAAATTTTGAAAACATTGTGGCAAACGGATAAATTGCTTATATTGAGAAATGTTGTTTACAATTCTATTATGCTTTTAGTTATAGAGATTTTCTCATAGTTTTGAAAAGTGTTTTAAGCATTTCCCACATATAGACACTATCTGACACCTTTACAGCAGACAGCTTTTTGAAATCATAGTTGCCACAATGTTTTCCACTTTTAGTCATAGGTTATCCATTCAATTATAGAGATTTTCTATTTTTTGACAAAAAAAATTCAAAGTCATCTGCTGCAGAATAAAATTGTATGATGGAAAGGGTTAACCCTTTCCCTCATATAGACGCTTTCTGACGCCTCTGCAGCAGACGGCTATTTGAAAACATAGTGACAAAAGAAGAAATTGCACAAAACGTGCAATTTCTCCTTTTGACACAATGTTTTCCACTTTTAATCATAGGTTATCCATTCAATTATAGAGATTTTCTATTATATGACAAAATATGTTCAAAGTCGTCTGCTGCAGAATTGTCGTATGAGGGAAAGGGTTAAAGTCATCTGCTGCAGATTTATTTCACATGGGAAAAGATTAATCAGAAAGACATGCTTTTGAAACTTATAAAATTGTAAGAAAATAATATCTTCATTGCAAGATCTAATTGTTGAACATGGCCGTGTAAAAGGGAGACTAGGGCTACCATGTAGTCTCCCAGAGTTGATATGAAAAAGAATGACAAACTCCAATTGTTTATCCTCAGATGTTTTCAAACCAGACAAATCTAAAGACAGTAAATAGCTATTAATGAATCGTTTATGCATCTGCAAAATTGAAACAGGGACCTTAAACTTTTCCCTCATATAGACGCTTGAAAACATTGTGACAAAAGAAGAAATCGCTCAAAATTAGCATTTTCTTCTTTTGCTACAATGTTTTCCACTTTTAGCCATAGGTTATCCATTCAATTATAGAGATTTTCTATTTTTTGACAAAATATGTTCAAAGTGTCTGCTGCAGAATTGTCGTATGAGGGAAAGGGTTATATAATAATAGCTATTTTAATGAATCGCTTATTCATCTGCAAAATTAAAACAGGGACCTTAATTAATGAATCATTTATTCATCTGCAAAATTGGAACAGGGACCTAAATACCTCTTTCTCCAAACTGGCCTGCTTCTTTAGTAGGTCATCATGTTCTTTCAACACTGAAAAT
Source organism: Serripes groenlandicus (assembly GCA_031761405.1). NCBI lineage: Eukaryota > Metazoa > Mollusca > Bivalvia > Cardiida > Cardiidae > Serripes > Serripes groenlandicus. The sequence goes on along the minus strand of JASEVX010000009.1, from coordinate 51,104,520 downwards.
ATACAGAAAGTGTTCTAACCCTTGTTAAACAAGAGGGCCATGTTGGCCCTGGATCGCTTACCAGATTTTTTTCACTTTAGCCATATTAGCCCCTCCCCCTGGCGGCCATAGTTTCTGACCAATCAACTTGGCTTGAAGAAACCAAGAGGGTCACCCTAGGAACATTTCTACAAATTATTTGAAAATCGGCCCGACACTTTCTTAGGAGAAGATTTTTTATGTTTTCACTATAGCCATATAAAGCAAAATAGCCCCGCCCCCTGGTGGCCATGTTTTTTCACCAATCAACATGGCTTGAAGGAATCTCATAGAGGGTCATCCAAGGAACATTTCTACAAAATTATTTGAAAATCGGCTTGACACTTTTGGAGGAGAAGCACTATAGCCGTATAAAGCAAAATAGCCCTGTCCACTGGCGGCCATGTTTTTCCATGAATGAACATGGCTTGAAGGAATCTAATAGTGGGTCACTTAAGGAACATTTCTACTAAATTATTTGAAAATCGGCCAAACACTTTTGGAGGAGAAGATTTTTTAAGTTTTCACTATAGCCATACTAGAAATATCACTTAAGGTGATTATTATTATTATTATTATTATTATTATTATTATTATTATACAGAATACCCCCAGCTGGTGCCTGACAATATACATATGTATGAGAAATTCAAGGGGCCATAACTCATTTAAAAATAATTCCAGTGCAACACGCCGACAATATGCACAACTAGGCTTAGTATCAATCATTCTTGTGAAGTTATATTGAATTCTGACCAAGGGTTGCTGAGAAATAGTGTTCGCAAGAAATGTCCACAGACCAACGGACCGACAAACCGATCAACAAGCGTGATTCCAATATGGCCCCATATACTATGTATCTGGGGGTATAATAAGGCAAAATAGCCCTGCCCACAGGCAGCCATGTTTTTTTAATAATCAACAAGGCTTGAAGGAATGTAATAGTGGATCACTTAAGGAACATTTCTACAAAATTATTTGAAAATCGGCCCGACACTTTCGAAGAAGAAGATTTTTTAAGATATCACTATAGCCATATAAGGCAAAATAGCCCCGCACCCCTGGCGGCCATGTTTTTCAACCAAACGACATTGCTACACAATTATTTGAAAATCTGCCATCCAGTTTGGGAGAAGAAGAATTTTGAAGTTTTTTCATTTCGTTGCCATGAAAACCAGAAATCTGCATGGATCCCAAAAAAATTGAAGGAATTCTGGTGAGGTCATTGAGGGGATGCTTTCTGTGAAGTTTCATCCCAATTGACCCACTGGGTACTAAAGAGAAGAAGTTGACGCACGACGGATGACAATAACTCACCTTGAGCAAAGCTCAATTATTAAAGCTTAAAATAGAATATCTCTATAATTGAATGAATAACCTACAACTTAAAGAGTGGAAAACATTGTGGCAAAAGTAGAAATTGCTTGTTTTGAGCAATTTCTTCTTTTGTCACTATGTTTTCAAAAAGCTGTCTGCTGCAGAGGCGTCAGAAAGTGTCTATATGTCTACATATATAGAGAATCTCTGATGCCTCTGAAGAAATTGCTCAAAACTAGTAATTTCTCCTTTTGCCACAATGTTTTCAACTCTTTTCAATAATCAATCTTTTCCTAGATGTTTTCAAAGTTATCTGCTGCAGATTTGCTGTATGTGGGTAATGGGTTAAGGGAAGGGATTAACTCTTTCCCTCATATAGACAAAAGAAGAAATTGCTCAAAATGAGCAATTTCTTTTGCCACAATGTTTTCCACTTTTAGTTATATATGTTATCCATTCAATTATAGAGATTTTCTGTTTTTTGTCAAAATATGTTCAATGTCGTCTGCTGCATAATTGTCATATGAGGGGAAGGGTTAACTAAGGATACACAAAGGCCTTTCTAGGCATTTTGGGAACAAGAATTTAGCCCTTTATTTGGGAAAAATAATCCCAATTATTTCGTATTTAGGGGGGAAAAAACAGGTTTAACATGAGAAAAAATTGGGAAATCTGCATGACTTTTTAAGACATTTGCCACTGGGAATAGGTCAGAATATCTGACTGTGAGATGCCTCGAGAAAAAGGCTCGTCTCAAATCATCCACATACCATCTTTGGACAGAGATTCCAGGTGTTCGTATTTCTGTTGCCAGTCCTCCTCTCCGTCGGGCGTTCCCATATTAAGAAAAAAGACTCTGTTTCTTTTTAGGTAACCTGTCAATGATAGAAAATATCGTATTAACTCACCCTTTCCCACATACAACAAATCTACCGAAGACGAATTTGAAAACAACTTTGCAGGAGTGTGAAAAATCCCAATAAATGAGAGTTGAAATATCAAATAAAGTTGAAAATCATGAGCAATTTCTTCTTTTTGCCAGAGTGTTTTCAAAAGTCGTCTGCTGCAGAGGCGTCAGAAAGCGTCAACATGTTGGAAAGGGTTAAATCCACAAGCACCTAGCAATATTTATAACGTTCCTGTCCTACAGGTGACATTTGTTGCATCTGCAGCACAATAGTTTGGAACGCAATGTTGGTACATGATTTGCTTCCCTTCCAAATTTCTTTCCCAGTCTGTATCAAAGTTATACAACCAATTTTTTTCATCGAATATCTTGTACGCTGATAGACATTCTCTCAAATATCATATCATGTTATAATAGCAAACCTTTTTCATGAATTAATTTTATATAATCGACTTTCATTCAATTATGACAATTATAATAATGTAAAAAAAAAATTGTTAACAGAAACCCTGCCAACATAAAAGTTAAATCATATTATAATGAGCAATTTCTCCCTTTGCCACAATGTTTTCAAAAGTTGCGACTGCTGCAGAGGCTTCAAAGGGAGTAAGTATTGTGTGAAAGGTTTTACCACAGATACAAATTGATGCAATTTTGCCCCAGATGCATAAAAAATGTCACAGCATGAGGGAAAGGATTAAGGCTTTCCCTCATATAGACGCTTTCTGATGCCTCTGAAGCAGACGACTTTTGAAAACATTGTGGCAATAGGAGAAATGGCTCAAAACAAGCAAATTCTCCATTTGCCCCAATGTTTTCAACTTTTTTCAGTAATTATACCTTCATTTAATATAGAGATTTTTCATATTTTTACAAAGGGTCTTCAAAGTCGTCTGCTGCAGATTTGCCGAATGTGGTGAAGGGTTAACATTTTTCCTCAAACAACAAATCTGCAAACTGAAGCAGCCGACTTTGAAAACAATATATCTTAAATAACGAAACTCTTTATCAATGAAAGAATAATTATTTAATAAATTTCAATAATTTAAGAGCAATGTCTCCTTTTACCAGAATGTTTTCAAAAGTTCTCTAATGCAGATGCTTCCAAATGTGTCTGCAGTTGGGAAAGGATTAAAAAAGTTAACCCTTTCCCACATATAGCCACTTTCCGACGCCACTGCGGCTTTTTGAAAACATAGTGACAAAAGAAGAAATTGCTCAAAACAAGCAATTTCTCCTTTTGACACAATGTTTTCCACTTTTAGCCATAGGTTATCCATTCAATTATAGAGATTTTCTATTTTTTGATAAAAATATGTTCAAAGTCGTCTGCTGCAGAATTGTCGTATGAGGGAAAAGGGTTTTAAAAGTGATACAAGTAAATAATGGGATGTATTAATGGTCCTTCTAACTGATTACAGATAGGGAAAACGTACTTATCACTTACTCTTTCCCACATATAACAAACCTTCAGCAACCGACTTTGAAAATAACTTGGTTACAATTTGGAAAATCTCTAAAATTGAAGTATAGTTTTCTGAAAACTTTTGAAATTATTCTTGCCCAAGAAGTAATAACTCACTCATTATGATCAATTTCTACTTTATAGATATTTTACAAAAGTCGCCTACTTGTGGAAAATGGTAAAAAAGTATTTAAAAGTTCCTGTAACCCTTTCCCGCATATAGAGGCATTTTGATGCCTCTCCAGAAAATGACATTTAAAAAGATTTTGATGAGTAATTTGTCTTTTTGTCACAATGTTTTCAACTCATCAAGATTTTTCGTATTTTTGTCAAGATGATTTCAAAGTTGTATGCTTCATCCAGGGTTGGATATCGGTTTCCGGTATCTGTACAATACCTATAAACACTTAAAAAAGAACCGGTATAATATTATGTAACTGTTTCGAAAATTACCGGTACCGATATCGATATTCCATGAAAAGAAAGTAATCAAGTTTAAGCTAAAATACAACAATAGGATGAGTGAAATTATTACCAAATCCATTTCCCACTCTGAGACAAAACTTTAAATACACTCATCAGCTAACAATATTTGCATTATGGGAAAACCCAGTGTCAGATATAGCCAGTCTATGAGTCTTAGATAAGCAACAATCCTTCTCGTAAAAGCATAAAACGTGGCACATGGTATCAGTATCGATAAAAAGACCATATCGTTTCGTTGACAGGGGTGGCGAAATATGATTTTGACTTACTTGTCCGTTTTTTCAAAATGCTATTTTTCACTTGTCCGTATGATAGTTATTTAGTAAATTCCTACAAAATTTCACTTGTCCTCCGCACAGGCTCTGGGACAACCTGGACAATACAGACAATGGATTTTGCCACCCCTGGTTGATATCAATATCAGTATCGGACCGGTTCTTCCTCAACCCTATCCCTCCTACGACAATTCTGCAGCAGACGACTTTGAACATATTTTGTCAAAAACTGGAAAATCTCAATAATTGAATGGATAACCTATGACAACAAGTGGAAAACATTGTGGCAAAAGGAGAAATTGCACGTTTTGTGCAATTTCTTCTTTTGTCACTATGATTTCAAAAAGCTGTCTGCTGCAGAGGCGTCAGAAAGCGTCTATATGAGGGAAAGGGTTAATGAATAACGATATCCAACACTAGCTTCATAAATTGTTGTATGTGGGGTCATGGGTTACGTTGAAAATTGATAATGCTGAGGAAGTTAATTTAAAGAAATTGAAGTACTTCCTCAGTCATACCGGCATCCTCTCTCATTATTTTCTGTCCCATCTTCAGTAAAATCCTTCTTTAACCTTTAACACTTTCCCACATACAACAAATCCGCAGCAGACAACTTTGAAAACATAGCATTGAACAAAAACCTGAAAAGTCTCTATAGCTTAACTGTTAAATAAAGTTGAAGAACATTGTGGCCAAAGGAGAAATTGCTCATCATGAGCAATTTCACCTTTGGCCACAATGTTTTCAGAAGTCGTTTGCTGCAGAGGCATCAGAAAGCATCTGTATGTGGGAAAGGGTTAAAATCTTTCTAAATCAAAGTATAGTTATTGAATAGAGATGAAATAATTGTGGCAAAATGGAGAATTATTAGAGCAGGGACAATATATACACGGTCCCTGATTAGAGTTATTTCTCCTTTTGCCTCAATTATTTCGTAACTTGTCTACTTCATTGGCATCAGAAAGCGTCTTTATGTGGGAAAGGGTGAAACATTATATGAAAAGGAGAAATTAGATTACCTTTCCTCATTGTTATGTTTGTAATTTAACCCTTTACAGCCTACAGACACTTTCTGATGCATCTGCAGCAGAAAGAAATTGAAAACGTTGTGGTAAAAGTAGAAACATGCACAGAACTACCAATTTTTCCTTTTGTCAAGTGCTATTTTTTTCAATTTGATTCATTTATCATTATTTCATGAAATTTTGCATACTTTATCCTGGACGTTTCTGAAGTCACTGCTGCAGATTTGTATTTTGTTATATATGTGAGAAAAAGGAAACCATTTACTTGACATAGACTATTTCGGATTTCAGATTGAAAATAGAAAATACATCAGTAGGTGAAATAGTGGTGGATTTAAAGTTTAAGTTGGGTTTTGCACTGTTTCAACATTATTTCAGTTATATCACAGCGCTCACCGACGTGAAATTCTGAACAAGGAACACCAGGTTCCAAATCTGCAATGCCAACCACTCCGCCAAAGCAGATTCCCTGAAAGTATGGTTAACCCTTTCCCACTTGTAGACGCTTTCTGACGCATCTGCAGAAGAAGACTTTTGAAAACTTTTTGCCACAGCGTTTTCAACTCTATAATATACTTATAGTATCCTTTCATATTTTGGAGATTTTTCATGTTTGCTGATTTATTGTATGTGGGAAAGGGTTAACAGATGGACGGCAAAGAGATGAGCCGTCCCAAGAGAAAACCAACATTGTGGACTGCGTAAAGTATCGACCCATATCAGCCTAAGCATGCCGCGCATGCTTACCCAGATAGACACTTTTCGCCTCCTGTGGATTTCATGTTTCAGAAATCATTCATCTATATCTCTATTCCCATGAGACGGAATGTGTCGGCCCAGATCAGTCTGCGCGGATATTGGTCGATACATAATGTTAGTTTTCTCGCAGGACGGCTCAGATGCATTCCCTATGTGGTCTTACTGCCAAGGGACACAACTATAACATCTCAGATCACAGTCTGATTTAACATTTTCCCACATACGACATTAGTCAAAACATAGAAAATCTCTATAATTGAATGGTTAACTGTATGACTAAAAGTGGAAAACATTGTGGCAAAAGGAGAAATTGCTCGTTTTGAGCAATATCTTCTTTTGTCACTATGTTTTCAAAAAGCCGTCTGCTGCAGAGGCATCAGAAAGCGTCTATATGAGGGAAAGGGCAGCAGATGACTTTTGAAAACATAGTAGCAAAAGGAGAAATTGCTCATCATGAGCAATTTCTCCTTTTGCCATAGGTTTTTAATTCTACACAATAATTATACACTCTAGCTTATAGATTCTACACATTTTTGACTAGTTTATGTTTCAAAAGTGGTTTAGTTTGTTATATTTGGGAAAATGTTAAGGAAAAGGAGGATATCCCTATCTGTTATCAGTTTGAAGGACCAGGTTATTTTGTGGTAATTTTGGGGATACGACCTATACCCATGGAATTGGGAACTTTTTCATAAATACATGACTGTAGTATGCTTCTATGATACCTTGATATTAAACCTGGATTGTACGTCTCTGTGAATTATAAGACTCTCTGTGAATTATAAGACGCTTGCATGTAAGGGAAATGACAGTTTTGGGAATATTTTCTTCTTGGTTTCCCTTCTTTCTCTCGAATTTTCATTGAAAAATTGTGGAAGAAAGGAGGACCATTGATAAGAGGATATATAAAACATCCGTCCCATGTTATACTTGTAACTTATGAACCTCTATTCAATGATAATACAATGTACATTCATTTGTCAAAAACAAAATCATTAAATCAATAACATAATTTTAAAATTGTCAACTGCTCCTTCTGCCACAACGTTTTGAATTTTGAAAAGTAACCTGCTTAACCCTTTCCCTCATATGAAAATTCTGCAGCAGACGACGTTGAACATATTTTGTCAAAAAATAGAAAATCTCTATAATTGAATGGATACCCTATGACTTAAAGTTGAAAACTTTGTAGCAAAAGGTGAAATTGCTCATCATAAGCAATTTCACCTTTGGCCACAATGTTTTCAAGAGTCGTCTGCTGCTATTGCGTCAAAATGCATCTGCAGGTGGGAAAGGGTTAAGATGTGTCCAAATTGTGTTGGTTAACCTTTCCCCCATAGACACTTCTTTACACTTTCCCTCATATAGACGCTTTCTAACGCCTCTGCAGCAGACGGCTTTTTGAAAACATTGTAACAACAGAAAAAATTGCTCAAAACGAGCACTTTCTCCTTTTGCCACAATGTTTTCCACTTATAGGCTATCCATTCAATTATAGAGATTTTCTTTTTTTTTTTGACAAAATATGTTCAAAGTCGTCTGCTATAGAATTGTTGTATGATAGAAAGGGTTAACCTCTGTAGCAGATGACTATTGAAAACTAGAAATACTGTGAGCAAAGCTCACTAAAGAATACCCCCCGCTCCCCTCCCAAAGCATCGGATACATTGGTAAAGTTTCTACTTTGCTTATCTTCCCTTGGAAGAATCTGAGGAGAAAAATCTTCCTTCATGCATATCTACATATAATGTGTAGCCTTCATATACAGTTTGACTCAGTAGTGCTTACAAGAAATGTAGAGGTATGTGCACAGGAGTCCCTCGCAGGCAACCTCTAAGTTGAATTATCTGCCCTTGGAAGAATCCAAGGCGTATGATCTTCCTTCATGCATATCTACATATGATGTGTAACCTTCATGTAAAGTTTGAACCAAATCCATTGAGCCGTTTAGGAGGAGTAGTGCTTACAAGAAATGTGGAGGTATGTGCACAGGAGTCCCTCGCAGGTAACCTCTAAGTTGAATTATCTGCCCTTGGAAGAATCCGATACATATGATCTTCCTTCATGCATATCTACATATGATGTGTAACCTTCATGTAAAGTTTGACCCAAATCCATTGAGCCATTTAGGAGAAGTAGTGCTTACAAGAGATGTGGAGGTATGTGCACAGGAGTCCCTCGCAGGTAACCTCTAAGTTGAATTATCTGCCCTTGGAAGAATCCGAGGCGTATGATCTTCCTTCATGCATATCTACATATGATGTGTAACCTTCATGTAAAGTTTGAACCAAATCCATTGAGCCGTTTAGGAGGAGTAGTGCTTACAAGAAATGTGGAGGTATGTGCACAGGAGTCCCTCGCAGGTAACCTCTAAGTTAAATTATCTGCCCTTGGAAGAATCCGAGGCGTATGATCTTCCTTCATGCATATCTACATATGATGTGTAACCTTCATGTAAAGTTTGAACCAAATCCATTGAGACGTTTAGGAGGAGTAGTGCTTACAAGAAATGTGGAGGTATGTGCACAGGAGTCCCTCGCAGGTAACCTCTAAGTTGAATTATCTGCCCTTGGAAGAATCCAAGGCATATGATCTTCCTTTATGCATATCTACATATGATGTGTAACCTTCATGTAAAGTTTGACCCAAATCCATTGAGCCGTTTAGGAGGAGTAGTGCTTACAAGAAATGTGGAGGTATGTGCACAGGAGTCCCTCGCAGGTAACCTCTAAGTTGAATTATCTGCCCTTGGAAGAATCCGAGGCATATGATCTTCCTTCATGCATATCTACATATGATGTGTAACCTTCATGTAAAGTTTGAACCAAATCCATTGAGCCGTTTAGGAGGAGTAGTGCTTACAAGAAATGTGGAGGTATGTGCACAGGAGTCCCTCGCAGATAACCTCTAAGTTAAATTATCTCCCCTTGGAAGAGTCCGAGGCGTGTGATCTTCCTTCATGCATATCTACATATGATGTGTAACCTTCATGTAAAGTTTGAACCAAATCCATTGAGCCGTTTAGGAGGAGTAGTGCTTACAAGAAATGTGGAGGTATGTGCACAGGAGTCCCTCGCAGATAACCTCTAAGTTAAATTATCTCCCCTTGGAAGAGTCCGAGGCGTGTGATCTTCCTTCATGCATATCTACATATGATGTGTAACCTTCATGTAAAGTTTGAACCAAATCCATTGAGCCGTTTAGGAGGAGTAGTGCTTACAAGAAATGTGGACATACGGACAGACAGACAGACGGACAGACAGACGGACAGACAGACGGACAGACAGGGTGATTCCTATATACCCCCCCAAACTTTGTTTGCCGGGGGGTATAACAATGTGACAGAAGGAGAAATTGTTCAAAACCAGCAATTTTTCCTCTTGCCACAATGTTTTTCAATTCCATTCAATAACTATACATTCATTCATATGGGATCTACCACATTTGTGCAAAAAGGCATATATATTATGAAAGTTGTCAGCAGCAAAATTGTTGTATTTATGAAAGGGTTAACCCTTTCCCACATACCACAATTCTACAGCAGACGACTTTGAACATATTTTATCAAAAAAATGGAAAATCTCTATAATTGAATGGATAACCTATGACTAAAATGGAAAACATTGTGGCAAAAAGGAGAAATTTCTTCTTTTGTAACTATGTTTTCAAAAAGCTGTCTGCTGCAGAGACACCAGAAAATGTCTATATGAGGGTAAGGGTTAAGTCAACAGGTTTCAAGTCCGGATAAGGGACTAGTTGTCAGTCATTAGTACCAATTGAAGTACTTCTCACTATCTCTTTTCTGTAATTAAAGTATCAACATAGTGCACGCTTTTACCCTTTCCCATATATACAACAGATCTGCAGACAGGACTGAGAAATTGTCAATTAACCCTTTACCTCATATAGACGCTTTCTGACGCCTCTGCAGCAGACGGCTTTTTGAAAACATAGTGACAAAAGAAGAAATTGCACAAAACGTGCAATTTCTCCTTTTGCCACAATGTTTTCCACTTTTTGTCATAGCTTATCCATTCAATATATATGGAGATTTTCTATGTTTTGACAAACTAAGTTCAAAGTCGTCTGCTGCAGATTTGTCGTATGAGGGGAAGGGTTAACTCCTAAATATATATTATAAAAAATCTATTTTTATAAATGATAGTAAATGTTGTATTATAACTAAACAGAAGGTACAAATCATTGTGGAAAATGGAAAGATTGCTCCTGATGAACAATTTCTCCTATTGCAACAAATGTTTACAAACGACGGCTGCTGCATGCAGAGGGGTCAGAATGTGGGAAAGGTTTAACCTTTTCCCACATAAACAAATATCTAGCCGACTACTTTGAAAACTTCCAGGCAAAAACATGGGAAATCTCTGAAAATGAAGGTATGATTACTGAAGAATTGAAGAAACTTTGTGGCAAAAGGGGAAATTGCTTGTTTTGAGCAATTTCTCCTTTTGTCACAATGTTTACAAAAGTTGACTGCTGCAAAAGGGTCAGAAAGCATCTGTATGTTGGAAAGGTTTAACCAGTTATTGTCAATAAATTGGCAATTGCTGAATCTGTCACTCTTTAATGAGGAAGTCTGATTGAGGGGCTTTAACCCTTTCCTACATAAAGACGCTTTCTGACACCTCTGCAGCAGACATCTTTTGAAAACAAGCAATTTCTCCTTTTGCCACAGTGTTATCAACTTCATTTAATAATTCAACTCTCATCTATTGGAATTTTTCACACTTTTGAAAAGACGTTTTCAAAGTCGTCTGCTGCTTATTTGCAGTATGTTGGAAAGGGTTAACCCTTTGCCACACATAAAACTATTCTGCAGCAGACAACATTGAATAGTTTATAATATGGTGTTTTATAATGCTTTCAAACAATTTTCAAGTTTAAACCCGGTAAATTGGTTAATTAACCCTTTCCCTCATACAACAATTCTGCAGCAAACAACTTTGAACATATTTTGTCAAAGAACAGAAAATCTTTATAATTGAATGGATAACCTATGACTAAAAGTGGAAAACATTGTGGTAAAAGGAAAAATTGCTTGCAGCAGACGGCTTTTTGAAAACAGTGACAAAAGAAGAAATTGCACAAAATGTGCAATTTCTCCTTTTGCCACAATGTTTTCCACTTTTTGTCATAGGTTATCCATTCAATTATGGAGATTTTCTAAGTTTTGACAAAATACATTCAAAGTCGTCTGCTGCAGAATTGTCGTATGAGGGAAAGGGTTAAGTCAACAAGTTTCAAGTCCAGGAAAGGGACAAGCTGTCAATCATTAGGGTATCAAGTACTTCTCACTATCTCTTTTCTGATATAAGTAAATCAACCCTTTCCCTCATACGACAATTCTGCAGCAGACGACTTTGAACATATTTTGCCAAAACATAGAAAATCTCTATAATTGAATGGATAACCTATGACTTAAAGTGGAAAACATTAGTGTCAAAGGGAGAAATTGCTTGTTTTTGAAAAGCTGTCTGCTGCAGAGGCGTCAGAAAGCGTCTATATGAGGGAAAGGGTTAAGTATCCACACATTGCACCCTTTTACCCTTTCAGCAGATAACTTTAAAAACATCCAGGCAAAAACATGGGAAATCTCTAAAAATTAAGGTATAATTACTGAAAAGAATTGAAAACTTTGTGGCAAAAGATGATATTACTCGATTTGAGCAATTTCTCCTTTTGTCACAATGTTTACAAAAATCGACTGCTGCAGAGGGGTCAGAAAGGGGCTGTATGTTGAAAAGGTTTAAGTAGTTATTGTCAATAAAATATGGCAATTGCTGAATCTGTCACTCTTTAATGAGGCAGTCTGATTGAGGGGCTTTAACCCTTACCCTCATACGACAATTCTGCAGCAGACGACTTTGAACACATTTTGTCAAAAAATGGAAAATCTCTATAATTTGAGCAATTTCTTCTTTTGTCACTATGTTTTCAAAAAGCGGTCTTCTGCAGAGGCGTCAGAAAGCGTCTATGTGAGGGAAAGGTTTAATTACCAGCACTGGAGCTATTATTTAACCCTTTCCAACATACAACAAATCTGCAGCAGACGACTTTAAAAACATAGTGACAAAAAAACTGATAAATCTCCATAAAATATAGCTTTTAAAAATTGTTAAATAAAGTTGAAAACATTGTGGCTCAAGGAGAAGTTGCTTGTCATGCTTTCAACTCCATATATACAAAGAAAGTAGAACTGCATTTGCATTCAATATTCCAAACCATTTGATGTTATTACAAAATAATTGTCAGTGGATACAACTGTTTTAACCCTTTCCCTCATATAGACGCTTTCTGACGCCTCTGCAGCAGACGGCCTTTTGAAAACATAGTGACAAAAGAAGAAATTGCACAAAACGTGCAATTTCTCCTTTTGCCACAATGTTTTCCATTTTTTGTCATAGGTTATCCATTCAATTATGGAGAGTTTATATGTTTTGACAAAATACGTTCAAAGTCGTCTGCTGCAGAATTGTCGTATGAGGGAAAGGGTTAACGTGTTTACAACTGTTCCATTTACTGTATAATTATACCTAAACATGATGTCAGATGACCATAGTGAATTTAATAATTTAATAATTATATAATGATAAATCAATAGTCGAGCCTTTTGAAAACTGATAACAATAATAGAAGTCTCTACCAAAACACACTGGTTTGAGTTGAAAAATATATTTTCAGCAATCAAAATAGCCCAATAACTAGCTTTGATACATATATTTTATTCATGAAAAGCCAAAAAATGAAATTTCCTACCTGTTTATTAAATTGACATCCACAAGAATGTAAGGTTTCACTTATAAATCACCTTAAAATTTCATTAAAGACTGAATAATCTCCCGTAATGCATTCAAGATGTTTATCCTCCAACAGCCATGTTTTTTTGTCCTTCTCCCCTTAACCCTTCGCAAACCAAATAGACAAAACTTACATCAGTGCTTTAAAAAAGATACCTATATACCTGTATTTCATGTCCTGAAATCCTTATTTTTCCATTAAACCCTATGTTGTAGGTACTCAAAAGAATCATCCCACCATGAGGATTATTTTGAGTACCCACACCATAGGGTTTGTTTGGGTTGTAAGAGTTATAGTGCGAAAAAGAGCTTTAAACTCCCCCCTAATCTAAACAACTGTGATTTAAACATGAGTTGACAACCAAAATTATACAATGTAGCTTGTTTAATAAAGGTTAAATACTGTCTTTAGCCTGAGGTCGTGCTATATTGATGTGTGAGTTGATCTTTATCACAACTATGTATACATTTTCTGTTGGCTACAACAGTGCAAAGGGAGAAAAAACGTTTACCCTTTTCTTTGTATACACAACTGTTTATGCACCGACAGCATCTAAAGTGGTATCTAATATCCTACAAACTAAGTTCTTCATTTGTCAGAATGCTTCCTTTATTATTTAATAGATTTATATTAGTCTGTTTTTTAATTGTTTAAAAGTTATCTTTAAATTTGGGAAAAGACTTAAAAAATGAATAAATATAAGTTCTGTATCCAAACAAATAAAGAGTTTAACCCAAACCCGGAAGTAAACATGGGATTTGTAAAAACTACATAAAACACACAAATATGCAGTGGTCATGTAAGTGATTAATTTCCTCCTAAAACTGGAAACAATGGTAGAAGCCATTCTCGTTGCATTAAACGGTCTTTTATTTATTTATTTGTTTAAATGTGATAAGCTGTTTTATTTGAAACTGTGGGACTACACAAGATAACCTTTGACCTATAAGTTTAACCCTTTCCAATTTGCGGTAGACGACTTTTGAAAGCATTGTGGCACAAAAGAGAAATTGCTCATCACGGGCAATGTTTCTTTGGCCACAATGTTTTCAACTTTGTTCAATCAATCAATCAATCATTACACTGATTTGTGGAGACTTTCCAGTTGTTATCATATGCGATTATAGGATAACAAGATAAAAAGTGGCAGGACAACAAGAAACCGGATAAAAAGCAACCCATTTTCCAAGATACAATGAAAATCAATATGTTTAACCCTTTCCCTCATACGTCAATTCGGCAGCAGACGACTTTGAACATATTTTGTTAAAAAATAGAAAATCTCTATAATTGCATGGATAACCTATGACTAAAAGTGGAAAACATTGTGGCAAAAGGAGAAATTGCTCGTTTTGAGCAATTTCTTCTTTTGTCACTATGTTTTCAAAAATCCGTCTGCTGCAATGGTGTCAGAAAGCGTCTTTATGAGGGAAAGGGTTAAGTCTAAAAAGACACAAACTAGCAGCGGATTAATGTATCCTCTTGATATTGTAATGATTTTTGTTTTTTTAATTTTGATATATTTGTTTTGAGTTTTATACCTGAATGCATTGTTCAAAGAAATTGAGTTGGATTGAACTATTTACAACACTATACGTAACTCAAAGTGCTAATATTTCTTTCCATTTGCAATCTTTTTTTATATATATAATGCATGTCTGTGTGAAGATGTTTGAAAAAGGGGAACGAAAACATTGTGGGAGAAGAGAAATTACTCATAATAAGATATTTCTCCTTTTCACGCAATGATATCTTCTGTCAACAGTTATTGAAAATATGAAAACTTCTGTCAGATGTTTAAAAGAGTTGAAACAAACTTTATGGAAGAAGAAGGGATTACTTATATAAAGCAATTTCTCATTGGCACGCAATGATATTTTCTATCAGATGTTTGAAAAAGAGGAAGAAACGTTGCAATTTCAGATAAATAAAGTTAAAATTTCGCATAACAAAAGATAAATTACAAAAGTGTTTATTGAAATGTGTCTATTATATGTTACAAATGTATTAAATCAAAGAAAACATTAATTAACTCTAAAATAGAAATTAAAATATTACATGATTAGATCATCTGCATTATGTCGTGTTACCTGTTATCCGGCCAAAAACTGTTCCTTTTGCCCGGTTGATTTCCATCCTGCTTCTGTTTGTCCGTTCATTGTCGTCTGTTGAAAATGGGATATATCTCTCAGGGAACACCTCTCAGGGGCGTAGCTTTGCAATAATCAATGTGTAGGCCGTCTCGTGAGAAAATCAACATTGTGGACTCTGCGTAAAGTATCGACCCGGATCAGCCTAAGCATGCCACACAGGCGCCTACGCACAGACACTTTTCGCCTCCTGTGGATTTTCTGTTTCAGGAATAACTATTCTATACATCTATCCACCCCTTAAGACGAAATGTGTCGGCCGGATCAGTCTGCGCGGACAGCGCAGGCTGATCTGGTCGATACATTACGCAGATGTCTATCACTGCAGCTGCATTTTAGGGCATTTTGAGAAAAAATGTGTAGGCACGTGAGAGTGCCTAAAGGGTGCTATGACTCTGATCCTGCTTCTTTGTGTCCGATTACCGAAGTTTTCACCGTCGTCTGTTGAAAATGGGATATATGTGGGAAAGGGTTAATACAACCAGGGACCGTGTTTACGTATATTGTCCCCGATAAAACACAGAAGAAAATGTTGTCAGCGTTATTAGGTCTCTGCTTGTAATGACATTTCACGCGAACTGCGAGATATACGACACCATTTCCCTCATGTAGACGCTTTCTGACGCCTCTGCAGCAGACGGATTTTTGAAAACATAGTGACACAAGAAGAAATTGCTCAAAACGAGCGATTCTCCTTTTCCCACAATGTTTACCACTTTTAGTCACAGGTTATCCATTCAATTATAGAGATTTTCTATTCTTTGACGAAAATGTGTTCAAAGTCGTCTGCTGCAGAATCGTATGAGGGAAGGGTTAACCCTTTTTTCCACCTGCAGACGCATTTTGACGCAGTAGGAGCAGACGACTTTTGAAAACATTGTGGCGAAAGGTGAAATTGCTCATGAGCAATTTCTCCTTTGGCCACAATGTTCTCAACTTTATTTAACAATTAAGCCATCTTTCATTGAGATTGTTCAGGGTTTTTGTCACTATTTTTTTCAAAGCCGTCTGCTACAGATTTGTAGTATTTGGAAAAGGGATAACTTAGCCCTATTTCCCTTTTCATGTTTCGCGCGAACTGTGAGATATAAGATACCATGAGATTTACACACTTAACCCTTCTCCCACCTGCAGACGCATTTTGCCGCAATAGCAGCAGACTTTTGAAAACATTGTGGCAAAAGGTGAAATTGCTCATGATGAGCAATTTCTCCTTTCGCCATACTGTTTTTAACTTTATTTAATAATAATGCTATCTTTTATTGAGATTTGTCAGGGTTTTTGTCACTATTTTTTCAAAGTCGTCCTCTGCAGATTTGTTGTATTTGGTAAAGGGTTAACTTAGCCCTTTCTCTTATTATGTATACAAGCAAGTCCGCGGCGACTTTGAAAATATTGTAGTAAAATTAAAAAAAAATCTCTTTAAATGAAATGGTTGTTATTGGACATAGTTGAAATCAATGTGACAAAAAGGAAAAAATTATTCGCTATCAGCACATATAAATGTCAAGAAAAGTCGTCTGCTGCAGAGACGTCAGAAGGACCCTGTTTGTGGACAAGGGTTAAACATATTTTCCCTGTCACGGACGACATTTGATGCTCTATAGCAGAAGACTATGGCATAATTATCCCTTTTCCTCATATAGACGCTTTCTGACGCCTCTGCAGCAGACGGCTTTTTGAAAACATAGTGACAAAAGCAGAAATTGCTCAGAACGAGCAATTTCTTCTTCTGCCACAATGTTTTCACTTTTAGTCATAGCTAGGTTATCCATTCAATTATAGAGATGTTCTATTTTTTGACAAAATATGTTCAAAGTCGTCTGCTGCATAATTGTCGTATGAGGGAAAAGGTTAATACACCCAGGGACCGTGTATACGTATATTGTCTCCGATAAAACACAGAAGAAAATGTTATTAGCGTTATTAGGTCTCTGCTAGATTTCGCGCGAACTGCGAGATATACGATACCATAAGATTTACACACTTAACCCTTTTCCCACCTGCAGACGCATTTTGACACAATAGCAGAGGACGATTTTAGAAAGCATTGTAGAAAAAGGAGAAATTCCTCATGATGAGCAATTTCTCCTTTCGCCACACTGCTTTCAACTTTATTTAACAATTAAGCCATCTTTTATTGAGATTTTTCGGGGTTTTTGTCACTATTTTTTCAAAGTCGTCTGCTGCAGATTTGTTGTGTATGGAAAAGGGGTTAACTTAGCCCTTTCCCTTATTATGTATACAAACAAGTCCGCAGCGAAGTAAGATATAAAAAAAAAACTATTTAAATGAAATGGTTGTTATTGGACATAGTTGAAATCAATGTGACAAAAAGGAAAAAATTATTCGCTATCAGCACATATAAATGTCAAGAAAAGTCGTCTGCTGCAGAGACGTCAGAAGGCCCCTGTTTGTGGACAAGGGTTAAACATATTTTCCCTGTCACGGACGACATTTGATGCTCTATAGCAGAAGACTATGGCATAATTATCCCATTTCCTCATATATACGCTTTCTGACGCCTCTGCAGCAGACGGCTTTTTGAAAACATAGTGACAAAAGCAGAAATTGCTCAAAACGAGCAATTTCTTCTTTTGCCACAATGTTTTCCACTTTTAGTCATAGGTTATCCATTCAATTAAAGAGATTTTCTACTTTTTGACAAAATATATTCAAAGCCGTCTTCTGCAGAATTGTTGTATGAGGGAAAGGGTTAAGAAGAGACAATGGTGTTAACTGTTCTAAAATCAAACCTCTACTTTACTCATGTAACAAATAGGTACAGGTCGTCTTGACGAAAAAAGCCCATTAATCAATGATGTCGTTCAAGAAAGCAACATGAAACCAGACTGACCGTGCCTAATTAAATACCATAAATTTAGACAGGTTCCCCGTGAAAATACTTCAGACATTAAATGGTTATTTTAGCTACGAATAATTGGTATCTGTAAATTTGACATGTTTGACGCGAACTTGTTCCAAAGATCATCTTGTTTACAAAGGGACCATGATTGACCTATATCGCTCACCTGTTTTTCATTGTTCTAACTCTATATATACAAATGTACATGTATAAAGAAAACCGACACCAGCCCCCTCATTGTCACGTTTTTTAACGGCTCGATATAACTGGAATACTCTTGATAGAGATTTATTCAAGGAATATGTGCGCAACAAAATTCGATTCTTTGAATACTTTTGATTGATTGATTAGGGTTTAACGCCGTTTTCAACAATGTTTCAGTCATATCACGGAGGCCAGTTAACCTACTTATATGTGGCCTGGTTTTCTCATACCAGTACTCCACACAACATACTTCCCAAGCAACTGGCTGCTTTTCCACATAGACTGTTAGCCCATTGGTGAAAGACGAATGACGATAGTCACATTGACTTTTGTCAACCGTCGGAAAGAATGTTGGCCGAGCTGGGGTTCGAACTCACAACCCCTGGATTGACAGCCCGCGTCGCGACAGACTGAGCTACCGGGGCTCGGCGAATAATTTTGAAAGAGGACCATCTAGAGAAGTAATTTGAAATTGATCCATTGAATACGTAGAAGTTGTTTGCCGGAAAATATTAACGAACAGACGACGGTCATTGAGTGATCACAATAGCCCACCCTGACTTCGTGCTCAAGTGAGCCAACAAAGACGGACAACTGTTGTGAAATGGGTTCTATTTGTTCAAAGTATGTTACCAAAATCGGTATAAAGATTCATCTTAGGATGACAGTTAGTCGAATACCAAAGTTAGAATGATGTGACCTTGTCCTTTGATCCGTACCGCGTACCGAAAATTGCTCACTGTGACCTTGACCTCAGATCCCTTTGAAAGACATAGACTGTTCAGTCCGAACGCCATATTTACTGTGCTATCACTCCTAAGATTTCCAAATTCGGTATGAATGAACAACTTGAGAAGATGGTGACATTGGGTAATTGTGACATTTACCTCTGATTCCATTTAGAAGAAGAAAGCTTGCCGGGGCCATATATTTCTGATAGTTTAACACCTAGAGATATCAATTACTGTATGAAGATGCATCTTAGAATACAGTTTGTTGAACACCAAAGTTAGATCGGTGTGACCTTGTCCTTTGTAAATTAAGAAAGTGTGTCGCGTACCGAAAAAGGGTTTTCTGTGAAATTTTCAACATTATTTAAAATACAATCCAAACCAAAACTCTTTTGAAACAATACAAATTGCCTGCCAATAACAAATGCCTAAATATTTCTGTTATTTCACGGGGCAGTAATTATGCAGGATCATTGACTGAACCATCCAATACTAGGCTGGGAAATGTGCCTTTACCTACGATACTCAACACTGACCGCCGCAAGCGAGGATCGAATCCGGTTCCAAATCCCCCACGCTTACACTTCGGCTACGGGCCGGCGGATTCCATGTCTTGTATATGTTGATATATTTGGAAACGGGGGTCCCGGGTTCGATCTTCAGTCACTGCGCAACGGTTATGATTGAATGCCCTTGTGCAAGGCGCATTTCCTAGCCCAGTACTAGTTTCCTTACCCAGGTATCATGAATAAGAGAACACTCGCCGGGATATAACTTAAATAATGTTAAAAACGGCGTAAAACCAGAATAAAACTAAATAATATAGTTATGGAAGTTTTCTTATTTTGATGGCTGAACACACCGCGAAATTCGAAATACCATTCCATGCAAGTTAATGTGGTATTCTTGCAATACAACAGTCACCTACCGGACGAGGACAGCGCATTTTGTCTCTGCATTATTTTGGATAACTAATGTACCTTGATCTTAACCTGGTACCAGATAAATGATAAGATGTGCTGTACATATATGTAATATACAAGTTACAGTAAAATAAAAGCGCTTAAAGTACTGACGCGGAAATTATCGTCCTGGATCAGCCTACGCATGCCGCGTAGGCTTATCCGGGCAGACACTTTTAGCCTCCTGTTGATTTTCTGTTTCAGGAATCACTACTCTATGACTCTATCCCCCCTGAGACGGAATGTGTCGGCCCGGGTCAGTCTGCGCGGACTGCGCAGGCTGATCTGGGTCGATACATTACGCAGATGCCATACTGTTGGTTTTCTCATATTTGCATAGTTTATATGGACAAACATTGCTAAAACAATGTCTCATCGACCTGTAAACAAACAAAACCAAAATTATTTGAAACAACACAAAATGCCTGCCAATTACAAATGCCTAATTATGAAAGTTTGTGTCTTTTGGTGGTATAACCAAAAGAAATGATGAAGGACAAGAGATTGACAAACAATCGATCGGCAAGTCTTAACTTCAATTTTTCCAGTTCAGTGGACACTAAAGATCCACACTGCATATTGGAATACTACTGGTAAATGAAAGACAATCAAAAGCATGCTAAAGTTATCGTTCTTGTGCACTGCACATCTGCAGGTCATAAGTTACCTATAAACTAAGTTTAAAATTGATACATTGAAACTTTATTGTGACAATGACCCGAAGAAAATCATGAAAGGGAGATAACACCTAAAACAAAACCAGATCAGATTTATATTCGAAATATTGTATCGTTCTCCAGATCACGATGTATAAGTGTGACCATGAAATGAATCTGCCAAACAGAAACAACGTTTAGCTCAATAAATGCAAACCGTGACGGACAGACAGTCGATTGCTCCGGACAAAGTAAACTGAGCGTGTGGAAGCACTCATAAACGAACAAGATCCTTCCACGAAACTCATGTGTCTCTTGTGCAAGTCATAATATAAGTGAGAACATGGAAGGGCAAATAAATATACACAGTCCAAAACCAGCATGCTATAGTTATGGTCATCATACACTGCACATTTGCAGGTAATTATTTACCTATACATAAACCAAATTCCAAATGGATATTATGGAAATTATGGAGACAATGGCCTAACTAAATAAGGAAAAGTAGAGCCCTGATCACAAGGTATAAGTGACTGTGTGACCACTTTGAAATGAATCTGCCAAACAGAAACAACGTTTTGACAAATAAATGCAAATCGTGCCTGACGGACGGATGCACAACCAAACAGACAGTCGGCCGGATGACGGATAATTAATCCATAAGTGCCTCCCAGATATACAGACAGACAACACTCAAGAGACTGGTTTCGGTGCGTCAAAATACGTTTGTGTTTGGGAAAGGTTGACCATGTTATGGTACTGGTTATGTATTTGTTATCCCATACGAGCCACATGTAGCTATTTGGGGTTTAATTGAATCTTCGAAACGGGACTATACAAGGTAAATTGACGAAACACTTTTTAGGCTACAGTTCTAGTGTATTTGTCAACAGATACATCTAGGACTAGATAACATGTTGACGCACGTAGTGTCTTCAATTTATGCAAATGCAAAAATAGCTAGAAGCGGCTAACATGTAAAATAAATCTTAACTCTACGGTTATAACTCGTATGTATGCTGAAATTAACTTATCCCTAATGTGGAGATTGACTTTACATTTCCTAGTTGGATCGACAAACGGACAGACAGAAAAACAGGATGAAAGAAATATATCTTATCCAGCGACATATGAGAATATTCTACCTTTACCGACAATTCCCCCAGTACCTGCGAGACCGTTACCATTATTTCATGACACGTATATACACTTTCTTTGGACGACTAAAGCGATATTGCTTATAAAATAACCAGTTTACATTGTTATGTTATGTCTTTCTAACCATTGGCCACATAAATTTAATCGACAGCAAACGAAATTGAACATTGTCTAGGCTTAACCCTTCCCCACATACAACAATTCTGCAGCAGACGACGTAAACATATTTTGTCAAAACATAGAACATCTCTATAATTGAATGGATAACCCATGGCGAAAAGTGGAAAACATTGTGGCAAAAGGAGAAATTGCTCGTTACGAGCTATTTCATCTTTTGTCACTATGTTTTCAAAAATCCGTCTGCTACAGAGGCGTCAGAAAGCGTCTATATGAGGGAAAGGGTTAAATATGGATCTGTAGTAATGATAGTATAATTAGTCGCCGGGCAGAAGCCCGCGACTTCTATTTTTAATAGCTTTTGGGAAATCACATGGGAGGGCGGCTTATTATTAGAAAGAAACAAATCTAGATGATTTGAACATATTACAATTGTGGTTGTTTACGAACACTAATAAATGACACATCTAAAATGAAATAAATATTCCGATTTTTTAATGTTTGCAGTTTTTTTTATTTCACTCGCATTTAAGTTTTTTGTCTTATTTACGAAGACAAAAGTGGTCCCTTCAAGACGTGAACCAACACCCCCTAATGCAGACTCTTATGTGTCATCATTGAGGTCAATTTCGGATTCTCCTTTTAATAGCAATTTTAACTTACTAAATGTTGTTTTCATGTTCAAAGAGATGTCTTGATTTGTGTAGAATTCATTTAATAATGTTAATCCATGAATATCTAAAGTAGGAACTGTTTCTAAGCTAAATATAGACCCTATTCTGTTGTGTAGTTTCGTGACCTTTAACATCGATTTTCGCGCATGCGCATTTCGATATGAAAAAGCGAGTGATATTATTTTATTTTAGACAAGTACAAGACGAATGTTTGACGCAAAGCGTCAAAGAGAAGCCGCAATATTTCGTTGTACATGTAGAAATAAGAAAAAAAGAACATTTTTAAATCCACAAACAATAGAACAATTTAAACTGTAGACGGTAATGCTGATATATTTCTCCTTTTGAAGACTTTTGTTTTGTTTTCTTCAAATTACCTCCCTTTAAAGCAATACCAGGATATTTACCTTGTGATTCGAATAAGATTGACAAACATTGAAATTATATGAATGAATACTATTATTTAAATAAGTAACAACAGCAAAATTAAATTTAAGCCAGATAAATGTGTACACATTTCGTTTATTTTTTATAGATACCCTAATGTATAGGTATGTATATAAAATTTATAACCAAATGTTTTCATTACTACATTCCTAATGTTTGAATAGACTAAGGAAAGTCAAGAATAAATAAATAAATCAATGCAGTCTTTTCCGGCGACATTGATGCCTTGCATCAACTTTCTCTTGTTAATGAATAGTGATGACAACATTCATCTGTTAAGGTTATCAAAATGTGTCTAAAAGGGGAATAGGGTAAAATAATACATGTATCCAAATGTTTTAATATCTAGATTTTAAAAGAAAAACTTTGCTTCATGTTTTAAAATCATTGTATGAAAAGGAGGAATTGTCACCAATTGCTGCGTTTCCTAGAATATTTCCAATAGTCGTATGTACCTTAGTAAATAGCTATACTGGAAACGGTTCAACCCTTTGCAATGCTTTGCCGCTTACCGACGCTTTTTGACGCATGTGCAGCAGACGGCATTTGTATACATCATGACAAAAGGAGAAATTACTTATCGTGACTAATTTTTTTCTTTTTCCGCAAAGGTTTTTAACTATTTTCAATAATTATACTTTCATTTACAGAGATGTCAATATTTTCCCCTAGATGTGGTAAGGCAAAATTAATCGTTATCATTCATCTGTTGCAGGTTATTCAAAATGTGCCTGAAATATTTTCAATGTTCGTCTGATATCTTTCACGAAAAGGGTTCAGCTATCAAGGAAATGATTTAACCCTTTCCCACATGTGCAGCAGACAACAATTGGCAACATCGTGACAAGAGGAGAAATAACTTATCGTAGGCAACTTCTACTTTAGCTACGTTTTCAGCTCCTTTCAATAATTAGAATTTTATTTACAGTGATCTGCATATGAGCCTTCCCGCGAAAAAAACAACATTATGGCCCCTGCGTAATGTATCGACCCAGATCAGCCTGCGCAGTCCGCGCAGACTGATCCAGGCCGACACATTCCGACTCAATGGGATAGAGGATCAGAGTAATGATTCCTGAAACAGAAAATCCACAGGAGGCGAAAAGTGGTTATCCGGGTAAGGCTGCGCGGCGTGCCTAGGCTGATCCGGGTCGATACTTTACGCAGAGTCCACAATGTTGGTATCCTCGCGGGACGGCTCAAATGTTCTTTATATGCATTCTAAGTCGTCTGTTGTAAACCTTTTGGGGACACAGTATGTTCGCCGTTTACCTACAAGACCGACATTCAGGTCAAACATCGTTCAAAGTGTGTTTCACTTGTTGCAACTTTTTTGAATCATTAGTAATGCAATCGGATGGATTTTCCTTTAGTCGGTCGTACTCATGTAATAGATGGCAACAAATCAAAAACTCGACTTTCGCGGAAATTTACAAAAGTTGGACACGGTTACAGCCGTAAGTCGACTTTTCGAAAAGCAATGAATGGGAGAAGTGCAAACAGCCCCTTTCCTAATCAAAGCGCTGATGGTATAGGGGCATATGTAATTTGCAAATATATTGTAACATTGTTGAAACAATAAATCATCGACCTTTAAACAAACCAAACCAAATATTTTTGAAACAACACAGATTGCCTGCCAATAACAAATACCTCATTTATCAATGTTTGACCCTTATCTTGTATAAATAAAATAAATCACTGAGGACAAAAGATTGACAAAAAAATAAGCAGCGACCCTTATTTACAATATTTCCAGTTCAGAAAACACTAAAGATCCACAATATATATTGGAATCATGCTCATAAATGAAAGACAATCGAAAGCATGCTAGAGTTATGTCTCTTGTGCACTGGACATATGTAGCTTATTAGTTTCCTATACACGAAGTATTATATTGATTCATTGAACATCTATTGAGACAATGACCAAAGAAATATATGAACAAAATGAGTTTATACCTAAAATAACAGATCAGATTTGCGTTCGAAATATTGCATCGGTCTCCTCATCCCAATGTATAAGTGTGACGAATTTGAAATGGATCTGCCAAACAGAAACAAAGTTTTGACCCATAAAGGCAAAACGTAACGGACAGACGGACGGATGGATGAATAGACAGTCAGTCGCTCCGGACAAAGTACAAAGCTTGGGGAAGCACTCATTAACGAACAAGAGCATTTCACGGAACGCATGTGCTGCACGCGAAAGTCATATAATAAGCGAGAACATGGAAAGATAAAATATACACACTCCAAACACAGCATGCTTAAGTTTTGGTAATGGTGCACTTCACATCTGTTGGTTATAAGTTACCTACAATCCAAGTTTTAAATTAAATTAATTGAGAAAATGGCTGAACTAAATAAGGAAACATGGAGATTACTAAAACAAGCAGACCAGAGTTATGTACCTTGTATTTTGCCGTTCTTGTGATCACACGGTATAAGTGTGACCACTTCGAAATGAATCTGCCAAACAGAAACAACGTTTGCACATTCAGGCAGACAGCCGGCCGGACGCCGGATAATGTCTCCAAGCTTTACAGAAAGAGACAACACATAAAGTATTGATTACTACGGAATACCGTTAGGGCCATCACAGACCATCGCCTGTGAATGTGTTGATCTGAAACGCGATACTCGACAGTACGATGATGATAATGCGACAGTACGATGATGATAACGCGACAGTACGATAACGAAAACGCGATAATACGACAGTACGATGATGATAATGCGGTATACTATCGTGTTTTCACCATCGTACTGTCGCGTTTTCACCATCGTAATATCGTACTGTCGCGTTATCATCATTGTACTGTCGCGTTATCATCAGTGCACTGTCGTGTTATCATCATCGTACTGTCGAGTTATCACCATCGTACCGTCGTGTTATCATAATCGTACTGTCGCGTTATCACCATCGTACCGTCGTGTTATCATCATCGTACTGTCGCGTTATCACCATCGTACCGTCGTGTTATCATCATCGTACTGTCGCGTTATCACCATCGTACCGTCGCGTTATCATCATCGCACTGTCGTTCTACCGGCTTCCGGTGCGCATGTGCATAGAAGAATTTACCCTCCATGTGACAAAATGTCGGATTCAGAAGCAGAAGGTAAACATTTATTCTGGTTCATAAATCCGTATAAATTCTATTTTTGAGCATGCACATGCGCACCATAAGGCGATGGTACGATGATGATAACGCGACAGTACGATGACGATAACGCGATAGTATAATAATGATAACACGACAGTACGATGGTGATAACGCGACGGTACGATTGTGATAACGCGACAGTACGATGATGATAACGCGACAGTACGATACTACGATATTACGATTGTGAAAACGCGACAGTACGATGGTGAAAACACGATAGTATATCGCATTATCATCATCGTACTGCCGTATTATCGTGTTTTCACCATCGTACTGTAGTCGTACTGTCACGTTATCATCATCGTACTGTCGAGTATCGCGTGTCAGATCAACACATTCATAGGCGATGACCCTAACGGTATTCCGTAGATTACAGAAGACTGGTTCTATGCGTCAAATCACGTCTGTGTTTAGGAAAGGGTTAACATGTTATGGTATTTGCAGTTTAATTGAATCTCCGAAAAGGACCCGTACAAGGTAATTGACAAAAACATATTTAGACTACATTTCTAGTTTATTTTACATCTAGGACTAGATAACATGTTGACGTGTGTATGTTGACATTAACTAACAACACTGACAGTGAGCACGTCAATCATATGTCAGAGTGTGTTTCACTCATTGGAACTATTTTGTCTCATTAATTAATGCAAGCGGATTGTTGTTCGTGATTCGGTCGATCCAAGGAAACCGTTGTAAAAGTAGATTATAACCAATAAAAACTCGGATTTTCGCGCATAAATTCAATAGTATTCCATGGTTGCGGCCGTAAGTCGACTTTTCGAAAGCCCCTATCCCAAAAATCAGGTTTTGACATTTCATTTTCCTTAGATTCTTACAGAAAATGGGATATGTGCATAACCCCGTTTAGATCTCATATCAGGTTGTACATTATGTAGGACCTGATCTGGGGCCAAACATGTGGTCAAGGTCATAATTGGTCTATCAATGCCAATGTTAACATGCAAATAGATAGCTACAGTTACCTTTACACAGCCCGGACAGACAGAAAAGCCTGGGAGTAATTGAGACCAAACTGTGACCTAGACCTTCAGAGTAGGTGACTGGGTGATGTGCATGACACATCATCTTGTTAGGGAGTATAAGTGTGTGAAGTAATATCAAAAGCCATTCAAGCATGTGGAAGATACAGCCCGGACAAGTATTGAGCTCAAACTGTTACCTTGATCTTGGGAGGAGTTGGCTTGATGATGTGCATGACACCAGCTTGTTACGGAGAATAAATATGTGAAGATATATCAAAATCCATTCAAGCATGTGGAAGATACAACCTGTACACACAATTGCGGACGGACTATGTCTGCGCCCAAACTTTGACCTTGAACTTGGGAGTAGGTGGCTGGGTGATGTGCATGACACCTCATCTTGTTATGGAAAATAATTGTGTGAAGTTATACCAAAATCCATTCAAGCATGTGGAAGATACAGCCCTTACACGAAATTGCGGACGGACTATGTTTGCGCCCGAACTTTGACCTTGGGAGTAGGTGGCTGGGTGATGTGCATGATATCTCATCTTGTTATAGAAAATAATTGTGTGAAGTAATATCAAAATCCATTAAAGCATGTGGAAGATACAGACCGGACAATTATTGATTCCAAACTGTGACCTTGACCTTGGGAGAAGGTGGCTGGATGATCTTGTTACGGAGAATAAATATGTGAAGTAACATCAAAAATCAATTCAAATGTGGAACATATACCCTGGATACACAAAATTGCAGACGGACAATGTTTGAAACTTTGACCGTGACATTGAGGGTAAGTTTGGGTGACACATCTTGTAATGGGTAAATTGTGTGAAGTAATATCAAAATCCGTTAAAGCCACTGTTAATTTGCAAAGAGCTACAGTTACCTATACACAGCCCGGACATGACAGAAAAGCCTGAGAATGATTGAGCCCAAACTGTGACCGTGACCTTAAGAGTAGGTGGCATGGTGATGTGCATGACACATTATCTTGTTAGGGAGAATAAGTGTGTGAAGTAATATCAAAATCCATTTAAGCATGTAGGAGATACAACCGGACACGAAATTGCAGATGGACTTTGTTTGCGCCCAAACTGTGTAAGGAGAATTACTGTGTGAAGTAATATCAAAATCCCAGCATGTGGAAGATACAGCCTGGACAATTATTGAGCCGGAACTGTGACCTTGACCTTGGGAGTAGGTGGCTGGATGATGCGCATGACACCATCTTGTTACGGAGAATAAATTTATGAAGTAATATCAAAATCATTTCAAAAGTGGAAGATACAGCCTGGATACACAAAATTGTAAACGTACAATGTTCGAGTCCAAACTGTGACCTTGACCTTAGGCGTAGGTGGCTGGGTGATGTGCATGACACCTCATCTTGTTTTGAAGAAAAATTGTGTGAAGTAACATCAACATTCATTTAAGCATGTGGAAGATACAGCCCAGACACGAAATTGCAGATGGACAATGTTCGAGCCCAAACTGTGACCTTGACCTTGGTAGTAGGTAGCTAGATGACTGATGTGCATGATACATCATTTTGTTATGCAGCAAAAAGTTGTGAAGTAATATCAAAATCCATTCAACATGTGGAAGATATAGCCCTGACACGAAATTGCAGATGGATAATGTTTTAGCCCACACTGTGACCTTGACCTTTGGAGTAGATGGTTGGGCGATTACTGATGTGCACGACACATCATCTTGTTATGGATAATAATTGTGTAAAACTAGAAATACTGTGAGCAAAGCTCACTGAAGAATACCCCCCGCTCCCCTCCCAAAGCATCGGATACAATGGTAAAGTTTCTACGGTTAAGGAGTTGCGCTTACAAGGTATCACAGGAGTTCCTCGTAACCTCTTAGTTGAATTATCTTCCTTTGGAAGAATCTGAGGAAAAACATCTTCCTTCATGCATATCTACATATAATGTGTAGCCTTCATATACAGTTTGAATCAAATCAACTGAGCCCTTTAGGAGGAGTAGCGCTAAGGTTTGTGCACAGGAGTCCCTCGCAGGTAACCTCTTATTTGAATTATCTTTCCTTGGAAGAATCTGAGGAGAAAAATCTTCCTTCAAGCATATCTACATATAATGTGTAGCCTTCATATACAGTTTGAATCAAATCAACTGAGCCCTTTAGGAGGAGGAGCGCTTACAAGGTATGTGCACAGGAGTCCCTCGCAGGTAACCTCTAAGTTGAATTATCTCCCCTTGGAAGAATCTGAGGCATATGATCTTCCTTCATGCATATCTACATATGTTGTGTAGCCTTTATATACAGTTTGAATCAAACAAGCAAATTCAGAGAATTATGGTCCCCCGCTTTGGGGGTCTTATTGGTCAGGGTCAAGGTCACAAGGTCAAAATTGGTATTGATGGAAAGGGGTTGTCACAAGGAATACACATGTGAAATATGAAAGCAGTACCTATTACGGTTCAGAAGTTATGACCAAGGTTAAAGTTTTTGTGACAGCGTGACGGACTGACGAATGAGATTTAATGTCCCCGACGTTTTACTTCGTAAAGTGGGGGACAATAAACTGAGCCCTTTAGGAGGAGTAGCGCTTACAAGGTATGTGCACAGGAGTCCCTCGCATGTAACCTCTAAGTTTAATTATCTCCCCTTGGAAGAATCCAAGGCGTATGATCTTCCTTCATGCATATCTACATATGATGTGTAACCTTCAGGTAAAGTTTGAACCAAATCCACTGAGACGTTTAGGTGATGTAGTGCTTACAAGAAATGTGGAGGTATGTGCACAGGAGTCCCTCGCAGGTAACCTCTAAGTTGAATTATCTCCCCTTGGAAGAATCCGAAGCGTATGAGCTTCCTTCAAGCATATTTACATATGATAAGTAACCTTCATGTAAAGTTTGAACCAAATCCACTGAGCCGTTTAGGAGTAGTGCTTACAAGAAATTGGAGGTATGTGCACAGAAGTCCCTCGCAGGTAACCGCTAAGTTGAATTATCTCCCCTTGAAAGAATCCGAGGTGCATGACCTTCCTTCATGCACATCTACATATGATGTGTATAACCTTCATGTAAAGTTTGAACTAAATCCATTTAGCCGTTCAGGAGGAGTAGTGCTTTCAAGAAATGTGGACATACGGACGGACAGGGTGATTCCTATATACCCCCCAAACTTTGTTTGCGGGGGTATAATAACATCAATATCCATTCAAGCATGTGGAAGATACAGCCCAGACACGAAACTGTGGACAGACGTGAGCAAACCTTAATAATCATACCTCATGTATAGTGAGTGATATTCAATTTCTTTTTCACCACTTGGGTTTTATTCCCATGGCAGGCAATACAACTTTCCGGATCGATTGATTATTTGATGTTTTACGCCACTTTCAACAATTGTCCAGTTATATCCCGGCGTTTTCTGTGTTAGTTACCAGTACTACATATCCATTTCTCCCATCATCAGCCAGTCAGTCGTAATGCTAACCCCTGACCCTGAGGTGGTCAGCCATAAATACCACTTTTAAAATCTTTGGTATGATCCAGCCAGGGATCAAACCTACAATCTCCCGCACCCAAGCCAAACACTCTACCACAACACCACTGAGGCAGTCGAATTATGTCTATCTTGAGATTTTCTTTGGCCACAGCAATGTTTTATTGGGGTTTTACGCCGTTTTCAACATTATTTCAGTTATATCACAGCGACAATTCACTTTTTCATGATCCCTGGGTAAACAAACCAGTACTAGGCTAGAAAATGTGCCTTGCCCAAGGGCACTCCACCGTGACCGTCATGCATTGACTGGGGATCGAACCTGGGACACCTGGTTTCAAATCCACCACACAAACCCAATCCACCACGGCGGATTCTCCTCAGCAATTTAAGCTGTTCAATAGTTTCCATGCCGCATGCATGACCCTTCAAAAAAGTGTTTTTCATGGACACATACATATGTATATATGTGTGTGAATGAGATCTTGTTTAAAATGCATTTGCTGCAGATTTTGTTGTATGTGGCCAAGGGTTGAGAATCTATGGTGAATGCAGATTCCATGCTGGGTCTGAAAACAAAGCACTGGGCAGAATAAATAAATTAAAGCATCAACTAATTAAAAAACAAATTTTAATACTGGAATTTTATTTTACATTAATTAAGAACATTATAGTATTTACATAAATAAACTTATTATTTGAAAACAAATAGAGATACTTTGTATAAAATTTGGAGCACATTCTTCTGTTCTCACCTAATTTTAAACATATAATTTATCACTGCTATAGCTGATTAAAAGGCTTTGTTTGAGTTTGGGGGGTTTACCATATATCTCAAATCTGCAGCAGCCGGCACTTTGAAGAAATGTAGGCAAAATATCGGAAATCTTTATGAATGAAAAAAATAATATTGAATAAAATTTAAACATTCGCAGAAGGAAATATTGCTCATTTTCCAAAAAAAAATGTTTTCAAAAGCCGACTCTGCTGCATATTTGCCTAAACAAGTTGATATGTACGAGAGGTTTAAAATATGTTTATCAACCCTGCCTGTTGAAAGATAAAACCCAAACTATTGCAGAAATGTATCCGATATTCACAGAACATAAAGATGATACCCTTTCCCTCTAACAGACATAGTGTGGCGCCTCTGCAGCAGACGACTTTTGAAAGCATTGTGACAAAGAATAAATTGTTCATTATGAGCAAGTTCTCCTCTTGCCAAAATGTTTGCAACTTTCACAGTAAAATACTATCAGCCTTAGAGATTATTAAATATTTGGCCAAGATGTTTTCAAAAATTGTTGGCTGCAGATTTGTTGTATGTGGGAAAGGGTTAAACAACAAAATTACTAGATTTTATCAACGTTTTTTAAGCAGACATATACTCATACACTTAAAGACAACTTCGAATAAAATTCTATTCTTTGACACAATGTTTTCAATGTTCCTATTCAACAACTTGCATTTTCTATAGATTTGCAGAGATGTTCTATCAGTGTTCAGTGCACACTCAGTACCACATATGTGCTTGTATTTGTTAACCCGTTCCCTTATATAACAAATTTGCAGCAAACGACTTTGAAAAACAAACACCCTTTAAATGAATGAACAATAATTGAATATAGTTGAAGACATGGGGACAAAAGGAGAAATTGTTTTTGTCTTTTTTGTGGCCCGTTTTTAAAAAAAGCTGTCTGCTGCAGAGGCTTCAGAAAGCATCTATATGAGGGAAAGGGTTAAAAAGGTTACAATTCTTCTTATGATATATATGTGAAAATATGTTTTCATCCATAGTACTTCTTCCATTTTAACCCTTTCACACATATCTCCTTAAAAATATGGAAATTTTCTTCATTGTACCTACAATTAATATAAGATGAAAACATGGTGGCAGAAGAAGAAATTGCTCATCTTTAAATAGGAATAGATATAGGATTACATAAGAACAGCAATTCCTACTTTTCAGACAATATTTTTAAACATAGTAAAAGTTGTCTGTATTGTGGATGTTTGAACCCTTTCCCTCTTAGAAACGCTTTTGGAGGCCTTTACAGCAGATAACTATTGAAAAACATTGTGTTAACCCTTTCCCTCATATAGACGCTTTCCGACGCCTCTGCAGCAGACGGCTTTTTGAAAACAGTGACAAAAGAAGAAATTGCTCAAAACGAGCAATTTCTCCTTTTGACACAATGTTTTCAACTTTTAGTCATAGGTTATCCATTCAATTATAGAGATTTTCTATTTTTTGACAAAATATGTTCAAAGTCGTCTGCTGCAGAATTGTCGTATGAGGGAAAGGGTTAAAAGGAGTAATTGGTCAAAAGGAGCAATTTCTCTATAACCAAAATGTTTTCAACGATTGTACATCCTTTAATGATTAAGGTTAACACAGATTGAACTGATTTAACCCTTTCCCCTCATACGACAATTCTGCAGCAGACGACTTTGAACGTATTTTGTCAAAACATAGAAAATCTCCATAATTGAATGGATATCCCCCATGACAAAAAGTCGAAAACATTGTGGCAAAAGGAGAAATTGCATGTTTTGTGCAATTTCTTCTTTTGTCACTATGTTTTCAAAAAGCCGTCTGCTTCAGAAAGCGTCTATATGAGGGAAAGGGTTAATCATTTACCAACTGAAACAACATAAAATACTGAAATAAAACAAATCATCTTAAACGGAATGGTCCACTGGACATTTATAATATGTATCATATTAAATAGTAACCCTTTCCCACATGTATGCAGAAAACATCAGCAGTGTAGCTGACGAGTTTTGAAAACATTCTGGCAAAAGATGGAATTGCTCATGATTATCTGTTTGCCAGTGTTTCAACACTTTTTAAAAAAAGTGATAATCTGTTTGCCAGTATTTCAACTCTTATATAAAAAAATCCCTTTCATTTCAACATTTTCAAAATTATTAGAATACATCAGCAGTGTAGCCGACGAGTTTTGAAAACATTCTGGCAAAAGATGGAACTTGCTCGTGATAATCTGTTTGCCAGTGTTTCAACTCTTACTTAATAAAAAACCTTTCATTTCAACATTTTCAAAATTATCTGCTGCAGATTTGTTGTTTGTTGGAAAGACTTGACAAAAATATGCGTGTCTTTTGAACTCATTCTCACAAACAACACAATTGGTCAAATCTGCAGTAGAAGACTTTGTACACATGTATTAGGAGTCGAAACTATGGAGACTACATGGATCTATAAATGAAAGAACAGTTATTGAATTAAAATTAAAACATCCTGGTAAAACTAGAAATTGCTCAGAAGATGTGTCTGCAAGTGGGAAAGGGGACATCTCTAAGAAACATATTTACATAATTCTAAAATCAATATACATGCCAATATAAATATTCTCTAAAAATAATTTATTTCCTAAAAGAACATCCGGCATTGAAGGAACTGTCTCAATAAACAATAATTATTTTGGTCATGTATTTTTGAAGGACTACAAAATGATCCAATTGATTAATACAAATAAAGTCAATTCTAAACCAAACACCACACCTTTATCTCTCAAGTTCTAGTTGTATGCATAGATGTGTTTTTTAAAGAGTCTAACTATGTAGCACACAATTTAGATATTTTTTTATATTAGCTATACAATGATAACATCATGTTTTTAAATTAATTTGGAAACCGAAATTTGCTGCAAACTTTGTACTTTATACAACTTATCAAAGTACTTATAGCCTATTATAATATCAGTTTACTGAATTTGGTTTTAGACCCAAAATATAGACAGTTCCTTCACACAATTTCAGCACAATTTTAAGCACATTTGACAGTAAATAAACTATTGGGCTATCTGTGATAATAATCTGGTTTTTGACACATCTGCAGCAGATCTGAATATATACCGAAAACATTGTGGCAAAGCGGACAAATTGTTGATAACTAGTAATTTCTCATTTCGCCATAATGTTTTCAACTTTATCTCAAAACATTTTTTTTTTTGTAAAGATAAATGATATCTTCCATATTTCTGCACATCTATTTTGAAGATCATCTTGAGGGCTTGGCATGAAACGGTTGTAACTAAAACCCGGTTTTGAAAACCTAGGTTTAGGGACAATT
This sequence comes from Serripes groenlandicus, assembly GCA_031761405.1. Classification (NCBI taxonomy): domain Eukaryota; kingdom Metazoa; phylum Mollusca; class Bivalvia; order Cardiida; family Cardiidae; genus Serripes; species Serripes groenlandicus. The sequence continues at coordinate 51,069,744 of JASEVX010000009.1, read as the reverse complement.
TTAAGCCCTTTCAAATTTAGATGCCATTGCTCAGAACGAGCAATGGCACCTAAATTTACATTGTTTACCAAGAAAAGTGATTTAACGGTTACAAAAACTTTATGGCGACGTGATTAACCTTTGTAAAAAAAATACCAATTATTGTTACAACCGTTTCACGCCAAGCCCACAATTATTCTGCAGAGGTATAATTGTATGAAGGAAAAGGTTTACTTTTCATTAATTTCACCTTCTCATATTACTACTGGTACAATATTATTTCTATCAGCGCTAAAGATAAAGGCATGTTTTACTTGTAATGTTCTAAAATCCTTATTACAAGATCCTCAAAATGTATATTGGTGATATTCAAAATGTATTTCCTTACTGAGAATGCGAGATGATTCTTTTGTGAATCCATTATGAAAATCCCTTCTTATAATAATCTAGGCATCTGAATACAATAGTGCATGTACCTTCATCCCTTTCCCTCATACGACAATTCTGCAGCAGACGACTGAACATATTTTGACAAAAAAATAGAAAATCTCTATAATTGAATGGATTACCTATGACTAAACGAGGAAAACATTGTGGCAAAAGGAGAAATTGCTTGTTTTGAGCAATTTCTTCTTTTGTCACCATGTTTTCAAAAAGCAGAGGCGTCATCAAAATGCATCGAATGTGGAACAGATTTTCATTAAACTAACTTAATTGGTCGACAATTTTCTATAAAATTAACTATTCAACTGTGTTATATATACTGTAGCTATTGGGAATATGGAAAAGATATTTTAAATTGAACACAATGTGGTGAAAAAAGAAAATACTTGTCCTGTGTAAATGCAGTTCTCCACTTTCTAAAACTGTTTTCAAGGCTGTAAGCCATATAAAGTATATTTTAGTTATGTAAACCATTTAATTTGAAACATGCAAATCAATAAATAAACTGTGATTTAAATTTGTCCTTCAACAACAGAATTAACCCATTCTAACCCCTTGCTGACATACGGCAAATAGTATGTATCAGACATTGACAACTTTGAAAATGCCTGGGCAAATCTATTGATATTATCTATAAATGAAAGTTGAAAACAACATGATAAAAGGAGAAATTGCTCATGTTAAGCAAACTCCTTCTACCACAATGTTTTCAAAAACTTCTGCTGCAGATATGTCTGCATGTGGTAAAGGGTTAAGAACAAACTAGAACAAAAGATGGAAAATAGAAACTTAAAAACAGTTCATTAATAGAACAAGTAATAATAATTAATTCAAATTAATTAATTAAATGGATAAATTTTAACATATCTTGATGATTTGATTTTGATTTCAAATATATGGAACCTTATTGATTTAATAATTTATACTTCATCCATTAGTTGGTCAAAATTTAACTTTGAATTCTTAATCCTTTCCCTCATGAATATAGACGCTTTTTAACGCCTCTGCAGCAGACATTTTTTGAAAAACATAGTGACAATAGAAGAAATTGCTTAAAACAAGCAATTTCTCCTTTTTTCCCACTTTAAATTATAGGTTATCCATTTAATTAAAGAGATTTTCAATTTTTTGACCAAATATGTTCAAATTCGCCTGCTGCAGAATTGTCGTATGAGGGAAAGGGTTAAGTAATAAAAAAGATAATTTCCATGTCATCACAATCATACCCTAGAGACGTGCCCTTTGAAAACATCCATCATGGATTATGGCAAAATAAGAAGGTGCTCATATCAACCCTTTCCCTCATACGACAATGCTGTAGCAGACGACTTTGAACATATTTTGTCAAAAAGTACAAAATCTATATAATTGAATGGATAACCAACATATTTTGTCAAAAAGTACAAAATCTATATAATTGAATGGATAACCTGTGACTTAAAGTGGAAAACATAATGTTGCAAAAGGAAAATTGCTCGTTTTGAGCAATTTCTTCTTTAGTCACTTTTTTCAAAAAGCCGCGATGTGACGTCTGCTGCAGAGGCGTCAGAAAGCGTCTATATGAGGGAAACGGTTAATATACTTCATCTTATGCCATAATGTGTCGACTATAAATTCATTCAGGGCTCTAGATAAGGCGCATTTTCCATGTTCTAAAATCCTGATTTTGTTGAGTAATAAAAGAAATATTGTGGACAAAAATGTGTGTTTTTAAAGCCGCCCATTGCAGTTAAACTTCCAATTCTCAAAATGTTTGTTTTCTAAATAATAATTAAATCCACATATGGTGGCTATTTATGGGCTATTTATTTCCACATTCAGAAATTCAGCATTGTTAAATCTACCTATTTCTAACAGATTCATCTCCAGTCCACTTCTGTACCAATTATTCTCAAACAACAGCAACGACAAATTCCCTGAGCACTTTAATGGATGTACATCTTTATCAAGGACTAATAAAACATTATCTTTTTTACAGACATAATCTGCAGTAGATCTTGACAGGATGAAATATGGTTATAATAATCTCTTTCTTACTTTGAGTCCACCTTCAAAGTTTTAAAACATTGCGAGCAATTAAAAATCACGATAAAATGGTAAATAAATGGATTCACCTCCTCACTTTGAGACGACCTGCGGAATCTCGGGTCGAGTTAATGAGAAGCAACAGTCCCGGACTCGCACCGCTGTTGTTTTTCGGACAGTACCTTACGGTATGAGCTGTGTCGCCGTTCGTTCCGCACATGGGGCATGTGTACTTCCTGAGGACCGGACAACTGACTTTCCCACTTTCATCTTTCACGACGTGACTGTTGTAAAGAGTGGGTAATTCGCCATTATTCCTGCAGAAAACGCATACCTTCTTCTTACGTTTGTTCTGCTTGTTCACGTAATAGGCTGTGGTTGGGTTTTTGTCAACCTCGGTCAGGGCTCGAACCTCGCGGATTTGGTGCTGGTACTGATCTATCTCGTCCAGGTCGGATTCAACGCCATTGCGTCGGAATTCATCGTAGGAATTGAAGCGGTCTTCATCAAGTGGGTCTGTGGCGATTCCGTTATTCACGTAGAAAGGCAGTGCACATTCTCTACTGTCGCTATCAGAAACACGGGCAGTGCTGCTGCACTGTGGAGGGCTCATTATCCGATTCAGATCACTCAACAAGTCCAGATTCCAAGCAACATTGGAGAGAGAAAAATAATCTTTATACGGTTCGTAATCCATCTTTTTACAGTTAAAACTATCTATAATTTATAAGAACAAATTAAAATCTAATTTCAGCTCTATACCGCCCGTGATATTTAACTAAAACCTAGCTCGACACTGATTGGGTGATGCCGATTGGATAACGAGAAGTCGGCAAATCATGCGCTATTACGAAACTCCGCCCCCTGTGTCTTTGCCGCTTCTCGTTTGTACTATTCCACTCTCTCGAACACCTGCAAAAACTGGGTCACCACAGGAATCTCGTGCCCAGAATTGTTACCCTTTTAGGACATGCAAACAAAATTACAGCAGACGACTTTTTAAAACGGGGTGACAAAGGATTTTTGACAATGTATCCGTTTGCCCAGAATCATATAAACACCTTTTTTATATGTCTCTGGTTTGCCTCAAAATATCAAAGTAATCAATTCTTTTCAATAATTTTTATTTTAATTTATAGCGATTTGCCATCTTATTCCCAACTTACAAAGTCGTCTGCTGCAGAAATATTATTGTGGACATTTTCAAAAGGGTCATACTCTTTAAATACGACTTTCGACACCTCTACAACATTTGACTTACGACAAGATTGAAACGTTTCATGTATCTTATTTATCAATTAGTCGGAGACATATAAATACATTGTCTCCTTTCGAAGTGATTGAATCATGCAAAATTGAAACAGAAGATGCTTTGCTTGAACCTTTTATACAAACAACAACATTCATTAAACTACTTTGAAAACAATTGCAATAGAAAGTATCTACAACCTGGGATGACAGATATCAATCATCCCAGCAACAACTGACTGCAATTATTGAATGGAGTTGAAATTGATAATCTTCTTTCGGCCACAATGACTTCGACTGTATTATTATAGTTTATGCTTTAATTTACGGATATAGTCTATACATTCTGTATATGCGTGTGTGAACGTCGTCCTTCTGCCGACTTGTTTTATGTTGTGAAGGGTCAACGGAAAAGGTGTTCAACCTTCGTGATGTTTTAGGTACAGTAATATTCCAATTTCCTAGTCCATGTTCTGAAGTCTTTAACCCTTTCGCTTCTGACTGCCTCTGCAGCAGACGGCTTTTTGAAAACATAGTGACAAAAGAAGATATTGCTCAAAACGAGCAATTTCTCCTTTTGCCACAATGTTTTCTCCTTTTAGACATAGGTTATCCATTCAATTACATGTATAGAGAGTTTCTACTTTTTAACAAAATATGTTCAAAGTCGTCTGCTGCAGAGTTGTCATATGAGGGAAAGAGTTGCTTGTAATTGTCAAAATTTCAACTCTATCCCGCATACAACAAATCTGGAGCAGATGGCTTTGAAAAAAAGAAAAACTTACTTTTAAATGCAAGTGTGATTATATTATTATAGAGTTGAAATCATTGAAGAAAAAATCGTCTGCTGTAGATGCGAATACAGGATATTGATATTCCGCAGCAGAAATATACAAAAATACCGGTTGTGTGTTCCAAACTTAAATATGAAAGTGTTCTTATCTAACACGCCGAGGTGACTATTGTTTTTTATTTTAAAAAAACAAAAACTAATTAAAAGTCAAAATAAACATCAGTGTCAGTGCGATTCATATTATCTAGAGACATATTAAACACATATATATGTCTCTGATATTATGAACAAATGAGACGTCTCGCGAGAAAACCAACATTATGGCATCTGCGTAATGTATCGATCACAGATCAGCTCTGCGCAGTCCGATCCGGACCGACACATTCCGTCTCAGGGGGGATAGAGGTAATAGAGTAATGATTCCTGAAACAGAAAATCCACTGGGGTAATAAGTGTCTATTCGGGTAAGCCTGCGCGGCATGCCCTAGCCTGATCCGGGTCAATACATTACGCAGAGTCAACAATGTTTGGTTTTCTAGCGAGATGGCTCAATTATGTCTCTGAGATTATGACCAAATCATGAATCCGTTATCCAGAAGATGTGAACCTTTTCCCATATACAGGAGAGAGATGAGAGATGAGAGAGAGGAGAGAGAGAGAGAGAGAGAGAGAGAGAGAGAGAGAGAGAGAGAGGAGAGTAGAGAGAGAGAGAGAGAGAGAGAGAGATGAGAGAAGGAGAGAGAGAGAGAGGAGATGAGAGAGAGAGAGTGAGGGGAGAGAGAGTGGGGAGATAGAGAGGGAGAGAGACGAGAGAGAGGGAGAGAGATAGAGGGAGAGAGAGAGAGAGAGAGAGAGAGAGGAGAGAGCGGGAGGAGAGAGAGAGGAGAGAGAGGGGGGAGAGAGAGGGGGAGAGAGAGAGAGAGAGAGAGAAAAAGAAGAGGATGAGCGAGAGATTGGCTGAGAAGAGAGAGAGAGAGAGAGTGAGAGAGACACATTTTGGGCATCTGCAGCTGACGGCTTTTAAAAACATTGAGGCAAAATGAGCCGTCCCGCGTGAAAACCAACAGTGCGTTAAGTATTGACCCGGATCAGGTTAGTAACCGGACAGACACTTTTCGCCTCATTCAAATATATGTTTCAGTGAATCTATTACTCAATACCTTCTATCCCCTGAAACGGAATGTGTCAGGCCCGAATCAGTGTGCGCGGACTGCACAGGCTGATCTGCGATCGAGACATTCGCAGAGGCCTTTATGTTGGTTTTCTCGCGGGAGACGGCTCAAATGTGTTTAACCTTCATTTTTTGTTTTTAATGTTTTCACTGCATGTTTTATTGTACAGTATATGTGGAAAGCGTTATTTTTCGATTGATTTCGCCGATCTTATCAACTTATACGTTATACTCCCTTTTTAACTCCTTTTTGCAGGGAGAGTAACACTCTTCGATAGTTGGAGATATTTTTTTTTTTAAATCACGCATCCATCGAAACATTTCATAAATCATGTGCTGCACATGAATCAAAATGCGTCAGCAAGAGTAAAAGGTTATTAAAAATGTTAAGTTATCATTATATATAGATTGATTCTGGCAAAAGGAGAAATGTTCATGATGAGCAAATTTAAACGTCTCAAATATTTCCTTAAATGTTTATTTCGCTCATACAACAATCGACTTTAAAAACATTGTGACAACTATTCATGTTGTTCGGCTGCTTTTTTTATCTCGTTTTAAATCGGAAAAGGGGAGCATTAATTAATCATTCTAAGGGCGGATTTATGTGACTTGGCAATACACATGCGTATTGTTCCTAGAAACATGAGTACCAAGATTTTGAAAACGAGCAATTTCTCCTTTTGCCACAAATGTTTTCCACTTTTAGTCATAGGTATATCCATTCACATTATAGAGATTTTCATTTTTTGACAAAGTACTTTATATGGGTTAAATAGTAATAACAATGAAAGTATGTAAGTGTGACAAAAAGTTTGGTTGTGATAAAGATATGCTGACTGAATACGATATCATCAGTTCGGTCGATCAACTCACCTGCCCGTCGTTTATTTAGTCTCTTTGATTTACCGTCTTGATGTAAATGTCATATATGATAGCTTTTTTAAACCTTTTGCCTCATATAGACGCCTTTCAGACGGCTCTGCAGCAGACGGATTTTTGAAAATAGTGACAAAGAAGAAAATTGCACAAAACGTGCAATTTCTCCTTTTGCCACAATGTTTTACCACTTGTTGTCATAGGTTATCCATTCAATATGGAGATTTTCTATGTTTTGACAAAATACGTTCAAGTCGTCTGCTGCAGAATTGTTCGTATGAGGGAAAGGGTTAAAATCATCTGGGCAAATAAATGGAAACGTTCTTTGAATGAACTTATGGGTATTGAAGAGAGTTGCAAACGGCGAAATAGCTCATTAAGATTATATTTTGCAACAATGTTTTTTAAAAGTCGTCTGTTTGTGGGAAACGTTTAAATCGGGGTGATACATACAATGGGTATGACACGGAAGAGATTAAAATGATACAATAATTCATATTAATTAACCCGTTACCACAAGCAGACGTGGTTTTTAAACCCGACGACTTTTGAACACAAAGTGACAAACGGATATTATCAAAAATTCCGTTCACTGGGTTTGTCAAGATGATTAGTTGTGTGGTTTCTTTATTAAGCCACTTTAAATAATGTCTCATCATGTTACCTGTTCTATTGGTACATTTATCATAAGAAATGTTTACCGCCAAAGAGGGAAAGCCAATAGCTACAAGTATGCAAGTCTTCGGTAAGAATGGGGGTAAGATTGATATCGAGGGCTTGGCGTGAAACGGTTGTTACTAAAAAAAAATTTTTTTTTTTTACAAAGGTAAATCACCCTCGCCATTAACTCTTTATAAGCGTTAAATCAATTTTCTTGTTAATCAATGGAAATTTAGGTGCCATTCTCGTTCTGAGCAATGGCACCTACATTTGCATTGTTTACAAAGGGGTCAAGATCGCCCCCCTAAACCAGGGTTTTCAAAATAGGTTTTTTAGTTGCAACCCGTTTCACGCCAAGCCCTTGAATTATATTAATCCGTTCCAACACGACGACTTTTGAAAACATTGTGAATAACTGAGATGCTCACGGTGAGAACACTTACTCTTTGGCACAATGTTTTCAACATTACGCAATACTTATAGTCATACTTCATTGATAGATATTAATTTTCCAGAGTTGACCTCGTTGATTTTCAAGTCCTCTGCTTCTGATTTGTTTTTATGTGGGTAATTGTGTTTAAAACCCCCTTTCCATATACAACAAATCTGCAACAGACGACATTGATAACATTAATAAAAAATACGGAAAATGTCTAAAATTAAAAGAACAATTGTTGAATGAAGTTGAGACCATTGTGGCAAAAGGAGAAATTGCTTGTTTGTCTGCTTCAGAGTCACCATAAAGCGTCGAAATGTGGGTAATTGCGTTTTAACAAGACCCATTGTTTTCTGACGCGCGCTCGTTTTTGTATGCCCTTTCCTACATACAGACGCATTTTGACGCATCTGCATCAGTCAACCTTTGAAAACATTGTTACAATAGTAGGAATTGTTCACGATGAGCATTTTCTCCCTTTGTCACACTGTTTTAAATCCCATTCACTAATAATGATTTCTTTAGGAGAGCATTTGTACATTATTTGACTAAGGGGGAGGGTTTTTTGTCCAGTGGGTAAATCTCTCGTGGGGGTGTTGTTTGTATGACTACCCCCTACAATTTTTGCCTAGATATTTTCAAAGTCGCCTGTAGCATGTTTCAGAGTGGGTTGAATGTAGCAAGGGTGCGTTTGTTTGCATTTTTAAATTTCTTCCTAATACATATGATTTAGATAAAAATGAAATTGGGACAAACTCAAATATCCTTTTGAAACAAGAGTGTACGTAAAAATACACACTCGTCGCCTTCCTAATTATGTTCAGTAAGATGTGATAGAAAGACGGACTGACGACGCCAAGGCTAGCGTCTGAAATAGAGCCGAGAAACGTTACGAAAAGGGAGAAAATGCTTACGTCATATCAACGTTTTACTTTTACCTGGAATGTTTAATATAATTGTTAGCTACGAGGGGTGACAATGGCCTCCCAGTGTCAGGGAATGGATGAACCCTTTTTTTGCTTATTTTAAAATTCAAGCTCGACCGTTCTTTCTCTATACGCGTTTGGTCATGTGTGTGACGTACAACATCGGAATACATCCGTGCAGAACTTTTGTAACCATCTCCAAAATACAAATGCCTTTTGACGCATTTGAAGCAGACGACCGTAACAAAACAAGTTTGAGAAAAAGTGAGGAATTGGTCACACTCGGCGTATTCTCTTTCGGTTATAATATTTTCAAACCCTGTATACGTTCGAAAACGTAATTAATTCTTTCCCAAATACATAAGCTTTCTGGAATTTCTCATTTCGTCACACTGTTTTCAACTCTATTCTCTTACTATACTTTCATTTACAGAGATTATTCTTATCTTTCCAAGATATACGCCTTCGAAAACAATTACACAAAACTGTTTTAACCCTTCCCTCATATAGACGCTTTCTGACGCCTCTGCAGCAGACGGCTATTTGAAAACATAGTGACAAAAGAAGAAATTGCACAAAACGTGCAATTTCTCCTTTTGCCACAATGTTTTCCACTTTTTGTCACAGGTTATCCATTCAACTATGGAGATTTTCTATGTTTTGACGAAATAAGTTCAAAGTTGTCCGCTGCAGAATTTTCATATGAGGGAAAGGGTTAACGAAAGTGTTACCACCAAACCGAGTCGAAGAGCATTCTTCCCATATGCCACCCTGATTTCAATAGTCGTCTGCTGCAGATGCGACACAATGCGTATGCAAGTGGAAAAAGGTAAGGCAGGAAGGATTAAGTATTTACTATATGAGAACATAAAACAAATAATTAACACTCTTTAATATGAATTCTTTGCTCAATTTCAGGTATGGAAGAGTTAACCCTTTCCCTCATACGACAATTCTGCAGCAGACGACTTTGAACATATTTTGTCAAAAAATAGAAAATCTCGTTTTGAGCAATTTCTTCTTTTGTCACTATGTTTTCAAAAAGCCGTCTGCTGCAGAGGCGTCAGCAAGCGTCTATATGAGGGAAAGGGTCAGGCAGGAAGGATTAAGTATTTACTATATAAGAAAATAAAACAATCAATTTACACTCTTTAATATGAATTCTTTGATCAATTTCAGGTACGGAAGAGTTAAATAAATGTGTTGATTTGTTTGGAATAGCTGTTATTAACACGTTTAGTTTCGCCCGTTAATCTTCAATCGGTGGGGGAACCTCTACTTTAATAATCACGAAATGATGGGAACCGAATTAATTGGTTTGTTTTGATTATCGATGCTATTTAAATTTCAATCATAATCACAATTAAACAAGTAATTCCAATTAATGGTGACACAGTTACATGGTTGTGAAAAACAGGAATAGAAGAAAAACAGTATTTTTTTCAGCCGCCGCGTAATAGGAATATCCTTTCAGGTCTAATACTTCCCACGAGATAACCTACATTGTGAACTCTGCGTTCAATATCGAACCAGATCAGCCTAAGCATGCCGTGCAGGCTTACACGGACAGACACTTTTCGCCTACTGTGGATTTTCTGTTTAAAGAATTATTACTCTATACCTCTATCCCCCTGAGCCGGAATGTGTCGGCCCGAATTAGCCTGTGCATGCTGATCTGGGTTGATACATTACGGAGAGTCCATAATGTTGGTTTTCTCGTGGAACGGTTCATATTGATAATTTATGTAATTATTTTAATTTACCTTAAGCAATTTTTTAGGAATATTTATCTTAATTTTAAGCTTTTTTTTAGTAACGAGCTGTCTCTCCTGAAACTGCATTGTTTGCCACTTAGAAAAATAAATTTTACCAAATGTCTTGTTTGACGAAAAATGGAGTGGTCCAATTTTCAACATGGTAGAGTCGAGTTTGTGAAATTCGGCAGTGAAAGAGATATGGTAACTGTTGTACAACATGATGTAGAGAACAAGAAATATATTGAAATATTGTCGCGTGACTGTGGTACAAGATGATGTAGAGAACAAGAAATATATTGAAATATTGTCACGTGACTGTTGTACAACATGATGTAGAGAACAAGAAATATATTGAAATATTGTCACGTGACTGTTGTACAACATGATCTAGAGAACAAGAAATATATTGAAATATTGTCACGTGACTGTTGTACAACATGATGTAGAGAACAAGAAATATATTGAAATATTGTCACGTGACTGGTGTACAACATGATGTAGAGAACAAGAAATATATTGAAATATTGTCACGTGACTGTTGTACAACATGATGTAGAGAACAAGAAATATATCGAAATGTTGTCACGTAACTGTTGTACAACATGATGTAGAGAACAAGAAATATATCGAAATATTGTCACGTGACTGTTGTACAACATGTTGTAGAGAACAATAAATATATCGAAATATTGTCACGTGACTGTTGTACAACATGTTGTAGAGAACAAGAAATATATCGAATACGTGACTGTTGTACACCATGGTGTAGAGAACAAGAAATATATTGAAATATTGTCACGTGACTGTTGTACAACATGATATAGAGAACAAGAAATATATTGAAATATTGTCACGTGACTGGTGTACAACATGATGTAGAGAACAAGAAATATATCGAAATATTGTCACGTGACTGTTGTACAACATGATGTAGAGAACAAGAAATATATCGAAATATTGTCACGTGACTGTTGTACAACATGATGTAGAGAACAAGAAATATATTGAAATATTGTCACGTGACTGTTGTACAACATGATGTAGAGAACAAGAAATATATTGAAATATTGTCACGTGACTGTTGTACAACATCATGTAGAGAACAAGAAATATATCGAAATATTGTCACGTGACTGTTGTACAACATCATGTAGAGAACAAGAAATATATCGAATACGTGACTGTTGTACACCATGGTGTAGAGAACAAGAAATATATTGAAATATTGTCACGTGACTGGTGTACAACATTATGTAGAGAACAAGAAATATATCGAAATATTGTCACGTGGCTTGACTTTGCTCGGCAAATGACTACATGTTTATGTATGCGTCCGTTAAAAGGAAAAGATACAAGATGAATAATTTCTCCGTTTCCCTTAACGTTTACAACCTGTAAAACAGTGTGTAATGGAATCAATACGACGACCTTAAACACACCCAGAACTATAAAAGTTTACCATGGGAATATTTATACAGATAATGTGCCACGTGAAGGGGGGGTCAGGTTTCTCGGACACTTTGTACATCTCTCGTTTCTATCGCATATGAAGATAGCCTATACGTAATAAAAATGCGAGGCTCTGCGAAAACAAACTATTGCGGTTAGCGGCAACTGAAGAACCGGATCAACTAGTACAATCGAGCAGCCTGATCTGGCTCAGCACCGTCCGTCAGATTTCCACAGAAGGTTTCAAGAAGCTTTCGCTCTTTTAAAAGATGAGCACATGGGTCAACTTGCTTCACATTTACATCTATTGTCTTAATGTTTGTAGCTATTGAACGAAATCAAGGCATATCACAGATCTAACTATAACCTTTACTTGTTTAACGTATTCACACATTATGCAATGAGGCCTATACATGGATGTTCGTCTAAAGCGGCTCGCATAAGTTGACCACAGACACATGAGCGTATCTTTCGACACCGCCTCGGTGGTATAGTGGAAGATCGTCCGCCCCGGGTGCGGGGCTCGAGGTTCAATCCCGGTCTTGTCATCACAAAATAGCTTAAACATGTAAATGGATGTTATGGATTTCACTCCTTGGCGCTCAGTATTGTGATGGGTTAGCATTACGACTAACTCGCTGGTATGAGGACGAATGGGCTAGTAGTACCGGTAACTTAACCAGGAAACAACGTGATATGACTGCAACTGTGGGAGGCGTTAAACTATTGACAAGAGAAAGTTGATGCAAGGCATCAATGTCGCCGGAAAAGACTGCATTGATTTATTTATGTATTCTTGACTTTCCTTAGTCTATTCAAACATTAGGAACGTAGTGAAGAAAACATTTGCTTATAAATTTTATATACATACCTATACATTAGGGTATCTATACAAAATTAACGAAATGTGTACACATTTATCTGGCTTAAATTTAATTTGCTGTTGTTACTTATTTAAATAATAGTATTCATTCATATAATTTCAATGTTTGTCAATCTTATTCGAATCACAAGGTAAATATCCTGGTATTGCTTTAAAGGGAGGTAATTTGAAGAAAACAAAAGTCTTCAAAAGGAGAAATATATCAGCATTACCGTCTACAGTTTAAATTGTTCTATTGTTTATGGATTTAAAAATGTTCTTTTTTTCTTATTTCTACATGTACAACGAAATATTGCGGCTTCTCTTTGACGCTTTGCGTCAAACATTCGTCTTGTAGTTGTCTAAAATAAAATAATATCACTCGCTTTTTCATATCGAAATGCGCATGCGCGAAAATCGATGTTAAAGGTCACGAAACTACACAACAGAATAGGGTCTATATTTAGCTTAGAAACAGTTCCTACTTTAGATATTCATGGATAACATTATTAAATGAATTCTACACAAATCAAGACATCTCTTTGAACATGAAAACAACATTTAGTAAGTTAAAATTGCTATTAAAAGGAGAATCCGAAATTGACCTCAATGATGACACATAAGAGTCTGCATTAGGGGGTGTTGGTTCACGTCTTGAAGGGACCACTTTTGTCTTCGTAAATAAGACAAAAAACTTAAATGCGAGTGAAATAAAAAAAACTGCAAACATTAAAAAATCGGAATATTTATTTCATTTTAGATGTGTCATTTATTAGTGTTCGTAAACAACCACAATTGTAATATGTTCAAATCATCTAGATTTGTTTCTTTCTAATAATAAGCCGCCCTCCCATGTGATTTCCGAAAAGCTATTAAAAATAGAAGTCGCGGGCTTCTGCCCGGCGACTAATAAGGTTTCTCACAGACCTTTCTCCGTGGTATCCTGGTATTGATAGTTCGATAATGTTTTGTTACCAAACACCACCATCGAAAACAAATGAATGTGAAGTAAATAACGCATAAACCTTTTCCATATGCAGTCTCCTTTTGACGCCTCTGCAGCAGACGACATTCGAAAAAGTGAGACATTGCTCAAAACTATTTTCCCACAATGTTTTCAACTTTGTTCCCAGTAATTATTTTCATTCATGTTATAAGATTTTCTCTGTTTTTGCCTAGATCCTTACAAAGTCGTCTGCTGCATAATTTGTGCAAGAGGGAAAGGGTTTAAGTTTCCAGAAAAGTTCTCTCGTCCGACATTTTAGCGCCTTAGTGCCATTCGGACGAATGACTTTTTTTTGTAAACTGTTTCGGATATATGAGCTATGAGACTAAATCAAAAGTTTGAAAATTTGAACAGTGTAGTTTTAGATCAGCCTGTACATTTGCTTATTTTTATCCGAATCTTTTGCAGACGTGTCAATATTCACATACAGGTAAACTGGTCCCGTACATTGGGGGGAGAAGTTAAACAAAGTTTACAGTTTACTCGTATACATGAAGGAAACAAGTCCCGATTTCAGATGACCATGCTTCTTCACTATTCAAGGTGACTCGCAGCTGACAGGGCCCCGCAATTATAAATCTTCCCTGTGCTCAGAAATGAACTCGTTAGAATAAAATGGTTTCTACGTGAGCACAGATCAGTTGTTTGGTTTTGAAGCCAGGGTAGGTCCTCACTCGAGTAACATTCGTGTGAAATGGATATTGCAACTCGCTCACTAGTTTTTGAAAACATTGTGTCTAAAAGGAACATTGGTAATGGTGAGAATTTTTTCCTTTTGCCACATAGTTTTCCACTCCATTGCATCATACGATTTTCATAAATATAGATTTTTTTATATCATTATCAAGAAATTATTTGAAAGTCGTCTGCTGCAGATTCATGTGGTGAAAGGATTACAACACACCACGGACGACACAGGGCATCACAATAGCTCACATTGAGCACTTCCAGCTCAGGTAAGCTAAAAACAAACGAACAAGGGTAATATATTGGTGTATCGTAGAAAGGTCGACCTTGTATATGAAGTGTTAAATGAAGTCTGAGATGAGGTGAGAAAGGTCAGCGATATCTCTGACAGACTGGAATGTTCTTGTTAATTAGTTGTTAAACGGGCATTAAGGTCTATCACCGATCCTGGGTTGTATAATTAACACATGGGCGGAGAGGGGCGTGGTATATCCGATGTGTTTGAACGAATAGCGTTTATCAATTTTTATCCCAATTTTATTCGGCAAATTCAGCATTTACACATTTGGCTGACAAAAGCAACAAGAAAACATACGAAACATACAAAACATATAAACATGGTAAACATACACATGAACAATTTTTTGGACAATATGGAAAAGACAATGTTAACCAATGTAATCATGGTGTAATTTTAACATTGCATAGTTATTGTAATAAATGGGGTCTGACAGTAAATACTAAACAAGAGGCCCATGAGGGCCTATGCTCTACTGGCATTGATCTGGCTTGTTTAAAAAGGAACCAATATGTCATCAATATTCAAATACCATCTAAGTTTGGTGAAGATCAGATAGTAAATGGAAGCTCTATTGTGTTCACAAGCTGTATTATAGCAATTTTGACAATTTCAAGGGCCATAATCCAGCCATGCATGGGTAGATCTTGCCGTTTTTTAGAAATGAACCAAACTCTCATGTATATCTAACTACTGTATGAGTTTGATTGAGATACAATCAAAAATAAGGACTGTATCATGTTAACAAGCCCTATGCATGGTGCGGATCTGGCTTGTTTTCGAAAGGAATAAATCTATCATGGATATCTAACTACTGTATAAGTTTGATTGAGATAGAATAACAAAAAAGAGACTGTATCGTGTTAACAAGCTCTATTATAGCAATTTTGACAATTCCAAGCGTTATAATCCAGTCATGCATGGGCGGATCTGGCTGGTTTTGGAAAGGAATTGAGCTCTCATAGATATCTAATTATTGTATAAGTTTGATTGAGATACAATAAAAAATAACGACTGTATCGTGTTAACAAGCTCTTTTATAGCAATTTTGACTATTTCAAGGGCCATAATCCAGTCATGCATGGGTGGATCTGTGGCTGGTTTTCGAAAGGAACCGAGCTCTCATGGATATCTAACTACTGTATAAGTTTGGTTGAGATACAATCAAAAGTGAAGTTAACAAGAAATTGTTTACGGACGCACGCACGCACGCACGCACGCACGCACGCACGCACGCACGCACGCACACAAATCGCCACGACATAAGCCCTTCTGTCCTTTGGCCAGTAGAGCTAAAAAACGTTATTATGGTATGTAACAATGGACGCCCAAGTATTGATCCTGAAATGGTTTATAACGGAATGAAATTAAATACAGTCACACATTTTACATATTTGGGTGTTACATTGGGAAGTTCTACATGTCACAGAAAAGGTTATCTGAACAAGCTATGAAAGCTATTTTCGCGTTGTATTCTACATTTGGGCAAATCCCTTTAAAGGTGGGCGAACAATTGAAATTGTTCGATTCACTTATTTTACCAATTTTGATGTATGGGATCTTCATAAAGCTGACGACGTAGAAAAAGTACATTTAAAGTTTTTAAAACAAATTCTTGGTGTGCGGAAACAAACACCATCAGCAGCAGTATACGGAGAAGTTGGAAGATATCCTTTACTTGTATTACGTAAGATAGCAATTATTAAATATTGGAAAAAAATCAAAACATGTCCTAATACGCTTTTATATCATGTTTTTAACATGAAGGATGCACAGGGCAATATTGTAAATACTTTTAATAAAGATATTAACAATTTACTAGATAGCCTCGGTTTATCATATATGCACATGAAATCAGACATTACCAATTCTGACGTTGAAATTGTTATTGGGCAAATAAAAGATAATTTCATTAAAAATTGGTTTTCAGATTTAGATAATTCTGCGAAATTACAATGTTACAGATCTTTTAAAAGCTACTTTGAACACGAAAAATATCTCGATTGCGTTAATAACAATAATTACAGAATTACAATGACAAGAATAAGATGTTCATCCCACCATTTATTACTTGAGGAAGGACGATATAATAACATCCCTAAGGAAAATAGAATATGTAAAATGTGCAACTTGAATGTTATTGAAAATGAATATCATTTTATACTTATATGTCCTTTGTATCGTCAACTAAGAATAAATTTACTTCCAAAATAGTATCATATTTGGCCATCACTATATAAATTTAAACAACTAATGAAAAATGATAAACTAAGTATATTACGAAAACTTAATAAAACCATATACATGGCCAATACTAAACGCGAATCTAAAACAGTACCATAGACGGACAGAAATCCGGAAAAGGTGCTATTTTAAATCCACAAAATGAAGAATCTAAGTTTAGTCAACTTGTACGCATTAATACTAATTACACTTTTCTCGAGTATTATGTATCACATGTCAACTATTGAAACTATACTATATGTATTGCTATACACTTGTTTATTATGTATATGTAACATGTTATGCAAATAAAGAACTTGAACTTGAACTTGTTAACAAATATAATCAATTACATCATGATGTAATGTTAACAAACATGATGTAATGTTAACAAACATGATGTAATGTTAACCAATGTAATCGATTACATCATGGTGTAATGTTAACAATGTAATAGATTACATCATCGTGTAATGTTAACCAATATAATCGATTACATCATCGTGCAATGTTAAACAATGCAATCGATTACATCATGGTGTAATGTTAACCAGTGTTATCAATTACATCATGGTGTAATGTTAACCAGGGTAATTGATTATATCATGGGGTAATGTTAACCAGGGTAATTGATTACATCATGGGGGTAATGTTAAACAAGGTAATTGATTACATCATGCGGTAATGTTAACCAGTGTAATTGAATACATAACGTGGTAATGTTAACCAATGTAATTGATTACATCATGGGGTAATATAAACAAATGTAATAGATTACATCATGTGGTAATTTTAACCAATGTAATTGATTTTAGGTAGGTAGGTAGGCTGAGAAAGAGAGAGAGAGAGAAAGAGAGAGAGAGAGAGAGAGAGAGAGAGAGAGAGAGAGAGAGAGAGAGAGAGAGAGAGAGAGAGAGATAGAGAGAGAGAGAGAATGTGTTTTTAAGGTAAGACTGTGTTGATCCAATGTCTCGATGACTTTCCTTGGTAAGTTACCAGTACCAGTCCATTTATCCTGACACCAGCGAGTCAATCGTAATGCTAACCCAAAAATCCTGAGCGCCAAGGAGGGAAAGCAATTACTATAATTTAATTTGGTATGACTCGACAGGGGATCGAACCCGACCTCCCGTCCCTCGACTTGAAAGTAAAAGCCCTGGACTGTGATGTCTGTATAAAACGTCAACATGCTAACACTTCACACTCTTCTTAAAGGTATATGTAATGAGAAGTTGGTTTCTGGTGTTAGGGACACACGTTAAACATGACCGACACGTTGGTGTCGTTGTAGAGCGTCTGCTTCGGGTGCGAGAGGTCGCGGATTTGATCTCCAGCTGGATCATATTTAAGACCTTAAAATAGTTTTTCTCATTGTCACTTAGATTTGTGGGGGTAGCATTACGACTGACTTGCCGGTGTCCGTATAAATGGACCAGAAGTACTGGTTACCTTACACAGGAAATGCCGTGATATAACTAAAAACATATTGAATACGACGTTAAACAGCATACAAACAAATAACGCACGCGAGGTGGACGCTCTTACACCACACTACCGAGGCTGACTTATGAAACACATATAGGTTTGTTTTGTATTATTGGGGGTTAATGCCGTTTTTCAAAATCATTTAGTTATATCAAGGCGACAGTTCAGTTCTTCATGATCCCTGGGTAAACAAAGCAGTACAATGCTAGGAAATGTGCCTTGCCCAGAGACACTCCACCACAACCACAGCGCCGCGACTGGGGATCGAACCCGGGACGTCCGGTTCCAAATCCTCGACGCTAACCACAAGGTCACGGCGGATTCACACATAGAGGTACGAGACAAGCAGGCATACGGTACCATTTTTGCTAAACTGAGCACGAAGTTTTCAAGGTGAGTTGTTGTGGTAGCATTTTGACCATGTTCAATCATCCGTCTGTCGCTCATCAATAATGTGCATGAGGACACTCTAGAGGCAACATTTCAAAACTCAAAGAATTGAATTCCATGGGAAACTCCTCTTGTTGCCATGAAAACATAAAGGAAAACAACGTTAAAGATCTTCTCATCCAAAAGTGCTGGCTTGATTCGATTATAATAAGGCACAAATGTTCCTTTGGTGACTGTATATTAACATGTATACCAAGTGAAAGCTTTGGATATTTTGTTGTCGAATTGGCACTGGTGGTGCTTCAGTACATCTACCAATACTTTTCAAATTAATCAGATGTGTTGAAAAACATGAATACCCGGGTGTAGGGCTCGTTTTTCCTTATATGTACATCTATATAGTAAACACTTGAAAAATCTTCTTGTCGAAAAGTACTGACCCGCTTAGAAAATAAGTGATCTAACTTGCTTATAATTTCCAAAATTGTTAAAAGTATTCTGATTTATTGAAGAACACGGCCGCTAGGGGGCGGAGCTCGTTTTCCCTTAATATATAGAGAAATAACTGTCTGATTGAATTGTATGTATTTGTTTAAACAAGCAAATTCATGAAATTTATATCCCCCGCTTGCAGGAAATATTATAGGAATAAAGTCCGCCGAAAGTGACGATCGAACTTGGCCTAGCTGTTAAGGCATTTAACCTTGTTACCAAGTTTGAAAAAAAAACGGTTCACATTTGTGGCAGTAATTGCATGGAAACAGCAACAAACGACATTTTTTGTTAATCAAGGGGCCATAACTCCACCAAATAAAGTCTGCCGAAAGTGACGATCGAACTTGGCCTAGCCATTAAGGCATTTTACGTTGTTACCAAGTTTGAAAAAAAAACGGTTCCCATTTGTGGCAGTTATTGCACGGAAACAGCAACAAATGACATTTTTTGTTAATTAAGGGGCCGTAACACCACCTAATAAAGTCCGCCGAAAGTGACGATCGAACTTGGCCTAGGTTGTTACCAAGTTTGAAAAAAAAAAAGGTTCACATTTGTGGCATTTATTGCACGGAAACAGCAACAAACGACATTTTTTGTTAATTAAAGGGCCATAACTGCAACGAATAAAGTCCGACGAAAGTGATGATCGAACTTGGCCTAGCCCTTAAAGCATTTAACCTAGTTACTAAGTTTGAAAAAAATGGTTCACATTTGTGGTAGTTAATGCACGGAAACAGCAACAAACGACATTTTTTGTTAATTAAGGGGCCATAACTCCACCGAATAAAGTCCGCCGAAAGTACCGATCGAAATTAGCCTAGCCCTTAAAGCATTTAACCTTGTTACCAAGTTTTAAAAAAACCGGTTCACATTTGTGGCAGTTATTGCACGGAAACACAACATTTTTTGTTAATTAAGGGGCCATAACTCCACCGAATAAAGTCCGCCGAAAGTGACGATCGAAATTAGCCTAGCCCTTAAAGCATTTAACCTTGTTACCAAGTTTTAAAAAAAAAAGGTTCACATTTGTGGCAGTTATTGCATGGAAACAGCAACAAACGACATTTTTATGTTAATTAAGGGGCCATAACTCCACCGAATAAAGTCCGACGAAAGTGACGATCGAACTTGGCCTAGCCCTTAAGGCATTTAACCTTCTTACCAAGTTTGAAAAAAAAAACGGTTCACATTTGTGGCAGTTATTGCACGGAAACAGCAACAAACGACATTTTTTGTTAAATAAGGGGCCATAACTCCACCGAATAAAGTCCGCCGAAAGTGACGATCGAACTTGGCCTAGCCTTTAAGGCATTTAACCTTGTTACCAAGTTTGAAAAAAAAAACAGTTCACATTTGTGGCAGTTATTGCACGGAAACAGCAACAAACAACATTTTTTTTGTTAAATAAGGGGCCATAACTCCACCGAATAAAGTCCGCCGAAAGTGACGATCGAACTTGGCCTAGCCCTTAAGGCATTTAACCTTGTCACCAAGTTTGAAAAAAAAACGGTTCACATTTGTGGCAGTTATTGCACGGAAACGAAGTGTGACAGACAGACAGACAGACAGACAGACAGACAGACAGACGGACAAACCGAAATTAATAACCCCCCTTTTTTTCTTCGAAAAAGCGGGGGATAATAAATGGGCGACACAAATCTCGGATGAAACAAAAAACTAGGTCAATAGGTCAAATTTAAAAAAAAACAAAGTCATGTGAACCATATTGAGACCACATGTTTTACTGACGAATATTGTCTTCATTTTAGTCGGGTTCAATTTCGAAGCAATTTAACCATACTATTGCAATCGAAACGATTTAAACGGATGTTGACCGTACAGGTACCAACAAAAGTGTGCGCACTGTAAAATAGCTCACCCATTCTTATTGAATACTCACAATAGGCAAATGTCATGCATGAATAACTTCGTAATAACGCAGTTACTGTTGAAAACACATATATTTATGGTTTTGATTCAGTAGATAACTTTACCTTGAGATGGCCGGAGTACCCGAGTCACACACAAGCCTCGTTTTCGCTTTACATCTTGGTTAAATAAATATCCCGTCGAAAACTATCCAATATGTATATTTTTTACAAAGGCATATAAGTTACATTTATTGTTTATGGTGTTTAACGTATCAAAATAACTCTAAGTCGTAGAGTCCACTCTTGGGTTCCAATATACAAGGGAAACAACTCCAGTTTTACTAAAGTAAACTTTCAAGGGAGAGTTAACATACATAGTTGATCTACTGTTGAAGGACATAGTTTCATGTACTGTCGTCACTCACAAACATAGGAATTTATAATTCATTCAGCGGAGTAAAGCGATATAGAATTTCTTCTATGCACGCCTTTACGTCGGATGTAAACACAAACATTATTGTGTAAATTGTCCAGGTTATAGTCAATTAATTTTAATACTTTGGCACATTTTCTATTTCCCGATTTGAAGATTGTTATGCTTTAAACCCCAAACAGATTCAATACACTTTTCTATTAATCAAAAACATTTTCTTTTCTTTTCAGTATTGTATGCAGTAAGTGTGTAAACGAAACAAAATACATATTGGCTCTTATTATTTTTCGTAACCCTTCCCAAACTCTTATCCATATTTTCTTTGTAGTTTCAACAGATTTAAATTTATTTAATCTTTGGCGCTTTCATGTGAACCCGACTTTCAGTACTCCTGAGTACTTTGATTTATTATTTAATATTGTTATCAAATTAATGCTCTTCTGTACACCGTATCATAACGTGACACGGAACTTAGTTAGATCTAACAGGGTCACCATGGCCCTCTTGTTAAAATATCTGGATTTAATGAAACCTGTTTCTTCAAATCAAGAACATTTTATAAGTATAAACTTCATCTTGTAAGGGGTGAGCCATCTGGCAGAGTGATACACATTTATGTATGCATCTTACGAAGTTAAAGTATTTGCATATCAGTCGGACTAGAGTTCCAAACTTTTTGCTTTTGCTTGGTTGTTAAAAATGGCCACCAGATCTAAAAATAGATAAATTAAATTCTAAACCGCTGACCCTATTTCAAAATGTTTGGCCCTCTATAAAAAGAAATTCAAACTGTTCCGCTCCGCTTCACAAGAAAGACACCAGACACCTTCTCCAAAACCACTGACCAAATGACAAATGCTTTTACAAAAATGTTCCTTTAGTTGCACTCCACCAAATCATTCTGCTCTGCTTTACTAGATGGTAATTAGAGCTAAAACAGAACACTTTAAATGACAGCTCTTCCTAAACGGTCTTTCCAATTTCAAAATAAATTCACACAATTATGTCTGATATATGCCGGTGGCACCCTTCTATTTATTCTTCTTGCTGAGAAGTAAGACAGGTAGTGTTGCATACGGTGCAATAGTTTCTGCACTTTAAAGATACATGCCTTAACATGTACTCATGTAACTATCTATTTCCTTCTTCTTCTTTCTTTTTTTGTTTACGTAGTTGTAACAAACTGTGTTTTCTGTATTGTTGTATTATAAATGTGATCTTCTTAATTGGAGGAAATAAAGATTAGAAATAAAAATAAGGTTGCTGGCAGACATACTTTCCAACCAATTAAAATGCTGAGATCAGCCAAACAGATTCAACGGAGAACAATTAGAACGTTTGTAATTTAACCCACCCGCCAATCAATATGGATTGAACATCACCCGAGGTCCATTTCTGACAATTAATACTGTAATTTAAATCTTTGTTTTTCAGCCCCTTTTCTTATGCTGCAAGCCATGTTTTTCAATCAATAAGGCTTGAATAAATTTTGTAAATGACAACCTAAGGCACCTTTTCCCCCCGTTTAACCACTTTTCAGGTGCAGCCTTGATTTTTAACAAATCAATTTGGATTGAAGAAATATTGTCACCTAAGTAACATTTCAGCGAAATAATCTTGAAATCAGACAAGTACTTACATAGAAATGGAATTTAAAAGTTTTGTCATTTTCCCACTCTCGATACCCAAGTAACCCAAATTATTCATATAATTTAAATACTATGGTTAGAGGACTACCAAAGAAACAATCATATGAAGTTAAGTTGAATTTGGTCCTTGAGGTTCGGAAAAGATATCATTGGAAACTGAAAACTGAAGAAGGACTACAGACAGAGAGTGATCAGAAAGATCACACTGAGCTGTCAGCTCAGGAGATCTAAAACTCAAGCACCTATCAGCCATGTTTTTCAACAAATAAATATGAACTGAACGGTTTTGGTAGAAGTTCACAGAAGGAAAAGTTCTACCAAATTACCTTAAAGTCAGACAAGCAGATTCAGAAGAGAAATATATTTCATTTGGCATTCAACCAACCCACGACCACTCGCAGTATTTTGCATAGAGTTTACAATTTTTAAACAATTTTATAACAGGACCCCATTATAACGAAACATTCATGTGATATTTGGTTGAAATTGGTGCAGTGGTTTAGAAGGAAATTAATAGTTAAATAAATAAGAAATTACAAAACTAATCTACAATCCATTTTATTCTGTCATGAAGTGTAGTTGACATATGCTCTTTATTATTTATAACAAGAAAAGTGATATACAAAAGGTTAATGAAAGTAATTTTCCAAAACAATGATTGATTGGAGTTTAATGCCATTTCAAACAGTAAGTCGGATATATATAACAATTGAACCTGTACACAACATCCTTCCCATGTAACGGGCTACCACTTCAAAAATAAATTAGACAAATGATGCAGATTTCCTTTGATATTTCTAAAGTCATATGCTGTAGATGTGTTATGTGTTGAAATGTGTTAAGCAACTTAAACTGACTCTTCCTTTGCAAAAATAATTACATTTAAGACCTGAATGGAAAAGATAAGCATACATGTACTTTATCTAAATTACAATTATGACCTCAAGTAGAATATTTTATGGAGAAAAGAGAAAACTGCTCATGATCAGCATTTTCTATTCCCATTAACCATGGCAGACATATTTCATAACATCTACATTATGAGAAATGTCTCATTTTGCCACATTGTTTTCAGCACTATTTAATAAATGATCTTTCATTTACAGATATTATATTTAACAAAGGTTTTTTTGAAGTAATCTGCTACAGATTTGCTGAATGCGGGGAGGATTACCATCTTGGCCAAAATGTGAAAAATATCTGTATATATAAACGTTTCATAAATGAATGGTGGCAAAATGGAAATTGCTTATTATAGTAGTCTGATGCAAAGCATGAACGGTGTCTGTATGAGGTTAAGGGTTCTGTTCCCCAAAGTAGTATATTTACTTTCATGTTTCATGAAAGGAGAAGATGAGATATACATGTATGTCCAACATGTGAATGTATCTCGATCAAACGGTGTGAACAGTTTGTAGAAGGTCGTGACTCGTCTATCCAACATTTCTGACAAATGACACTGGAAATGAAGAAACATACAAGATGGTTTTAAATAAAACTGAATGATATAATGGAATAATCTTAATTTAACAACTTCCTTGATACAGGTGACATTTGATGCCTCTACAGCACACCTTTTTTCTGTGTGAACACCAAAAAACGGCCCATGAAATTAAAATTTCTCTTTCTCTAACAACAATTTCGTAAAATAGTATTATGTTGGCATAATTAATACATTTTGTTTAATCATTTATGGAAATAATTATAAGTATATATACTAAGTAATGAACTACTGGTATACTGTAACTAGATACATCATGCCTTATCATGAATTCAACAATCATTGCTAATAGTACATTAAAGGTTAACATGAACATTACTCAAATAATGCCTAGTTCTTTATAAATAAGCTGCATGTACATTGACATTATGTCTAAGATTGGTTCTAAAAGGTAACATAATGTCCATTTGATTATTTTTTCTTGCAATGATGCAAATGATATCTTGGGAAACAACTAGAGCTATCATATGACTAGTATCTCATTATGTTACTTTGTTACAGGACATGGGTCATGCATACTATTTATGATCTGGTCATGGCTGTGTGTAAATGTAAAATTATCAAAATCATAACTTTGTAAAAAACATCAAACTGGAAAGCCTCTCCTCTAGGTATGATGCAGCTGTTGCAATGTTGGTGCTCAAAACAAAAATAATTAACCGACCGACTGTGTGTCAACCCACAAATACACAAACTGATTCATGGTCGAGGAATGAAAGAAAAAAACATTCCTCAAATATTCCATCAAAGTAAACCACCCTGTCAAAGTTTCTTCTGAATTGTTCACATTATCTGTTCTTCACTCTTTGTTTAAAATTGACCATTATTTAAACAGCTTATCTTACAAAGAATAAAACCCATACCTAGACAAGAAAATGTAACCCTTATTAAATTTTATTTCTTGAATGCCATTCAGTCCTTACTGCAACATTGCCTTGAACCTGGTAATATGCAAAGAAAAGGGATTAATATTTGTTTTATATTTTCTAACTCTTTCCAAAACACAACTCATCTGTAGAAGTCAGTTTTGAACAGATCAAGGAACAAATATTTAAAATGTAAATGAAGAAAATATATTTTTGTAAAATGTTGAATACACTGCAAAAGGAGAAATGGTTAATTTAATATTGGCAACTGCAGATACGCTAACATTTGCTTAATTGCATGTAGGAAATGGTTAAATTGCATTTGACACTAGTAAACTCTTGATTTGGGTTTCCAAAGAGTACCTGGATTTGTGAAATGATGATTCACTGATATAGAATGTTTTTGACATTTCTGCAGCAATTTCTTTGTTACAAACATTTAAAATTCTCAATCACATAAAGTTTCCTTTATTCTACCACCCTTTAACTGATTTTGCAAAACAGCATATCAGCACAAGTATTTAATAAAGATATGCTTCTTATTCTGACAACATGTTTTGGTAATATGTAAAAAGTTGTATAACAAAAAGTGTTTTTTTGCAAAAAACGCCTTAAAGACCAACCTATTTCCAGGTGCAATCATTCTTTCTTAGTAAACTCTACACAGCAGGCCATCTGCAACAGACTAGGACTGTATATCCTTTCCTACTAATGACAAATAAAATGTTCATGAAAGGGAATGTTTATTGTTCCACATTTGATACAATAATGCACAAGTTCAATTTTATATAATTCTTTCTGACATACAACACATCTGAAGCAGAAGACTTTTAGAACATATAGGTAAATACATTTGTATATGGAAAAACTCTAAATATGCAAAGGTGTGCAATTCTGTTTCAGTGATGTGGACATATAAATATATATGAAACTCCCTTATTTCCAAACCATAAATGGCTCCAAGTAAACGTTAAGCAGAAACTCTGACTTGTTCATAAGCGAATGGCTCTCAATATTGAACACCTCAAATAAATGTCAGAATTACAGAATATTCAAAAACACGTTTGGGTTGAAACATATTTGATAAATACACCCCATACATTTTTTAAATATATTATAAAATTCCGAACTAGAAATAATCGATTACAAGTTAAAATATCAAGCTGGAACAGAAATAACACTCGGTCTAAACAATGTCCTTTGTGTAACCTTAATGACTCGATTGGGGATGAGTTTCATTGACGCCGCGTGGGAGCGCGGCGTCAGTATGGGATAGGTTTTAATTTTGTACCATGGGGTGACGTAATCGAAAAGGGAGAAACCAATGTTATTATTGTTAAAAAAACCTCTGTTGTTTGATTGAAAAAAACAACCTTTATGAATCAATAAATTGTATTAACTGATTTAAGAAACAACAAGATACAAAATACGTTTGTCTTCTACCGTTATTACAAAACTTTATACACATTTAATTTGTATTTAATAACTTTTCCCCAACTGTCTAGGCTACGCTGTTTTTGATTGTTTGGTTTACGGCCCTGACCCAATTCATCAAAGCTCAGAGAAAAAGTTCACTTTTCCCAAACTTTCTAGGCTACGCGTTTTTAATTGTTTAGTTTACGGGCCCAAAATTCGCCGGATGTTTTTGCCTATTTATAAAAGTGTGTGAAGTTGGCAGAGCATTAGACGTTAGACATTAGACATTCAAAAAAAATATTCGAATGTCTAATTAGACGTTAGACATTCGATTAGACATTCGCTAATTTTGATTATCGAATGTCTAATTAGACATTAGACATTCAATTAGACGTTCAGAAAAATCGCAAATGTTAAATATCGAATGTCTAATTCGACATTAGACATTCAATTAGACATTCGCAAATTACAAGATCTATAACCCAAATTCGTCGGAGGTCATTGTACATTTAAAAAACGAATGTCTAATTGGTCAGTTAGACATTAGACATTCGATTAGACATTCGCAAATTAAGGGATTTAGGTACCAAATTCGTCGGAGGTCATTGTACATGCAAAAAACGAATGTCTAATTGGTCAGTTAGACATTAGACATTCGATTAGACATTCGCGAATTACGATATTTAGGTTCCAAATTCGTCGTAGGTCAACGTACAATCAAAAAACGAATGTCTAATTGGTCAGTTAGACATTAGACATTCGATTAGACATTCGCAAATTAAGAGATTTAGGTACCAAATTCGTCGGAGGTCATTGTACGTGCAACAAACGAATGTCTAATTGGTCAGTTAGACATTAGACATTCGATTAGACATTCGCAAATTACTATACTTAGGTTCCAAATATGTCAGAGATCATTGTACATTCAAAAAACGAATGTCTAATTGGTCAGTTAGACATTAGACATTCGATAAGACATTCGCAAATTACAAGATCTATAACCCAAATTCGTCGGAGGTCATTGTACATTAAAAAAACGAATGTCTAATTGGTCAGTTAGACATTAGACATTCGATTAGACATTCGCAAATTAAGAGATTTAGGTACCAAATTCCTCGAAGGTCATTCTACATTCAAAAAACGAATGTCTAATTGGTCAGTTAGACATTAGACATTCGATTAGACATTCGCAAATTAAGAGATTTAGGTACCAAATTCATCGGAGGTCATTCTACATTCAAAAAACGAATGTCTAATTGGTCAGTTAGACATTAGACATTCGATTAGACATTCGCAAATTAAGAGATTTAGGTACCAAATTCGTCGGAGGTCATGGTACGTGCAAAAAACGAATGTCTAATTGGTCAGTTAGACATTAGACATTCGATTAGACATTCGCAAATTACTATACTTAGGTTCGAAATTCGTCAGAGATCATTGTACATTCAAAAAACGAATGTCTAATTGGTCAGTTAGACATTAGACATTCGATTAGACATTCGCAAATTACAAGATCTATAACCCAAATTCGTCGGAGGTCATTGTACATTAAAAAAACGAATGTCTAATTGGTCAGTTAGACATTAGACATTCGATTAGACATTCGCAAATTACAAGATCTATAACCCAAATTCGTCGGAGGTCATTGTACATTAAAAAAACGAATGTCTAATTGGTCAGTTAGACATTAGACATTCGCAAATTACGAGATTTAAGTACGAAATTCGTCGGAGGTCATTGTACATCCAAAAAACGAATGTCTAATTGGTCAGTTAGACATTAGACATTCGATTAGACATTCGCAAATTAAGAGATTTAGGTACCAAATTCGTCAGAGATCAATGTACATTAAAAAAAAGGAATGTCTAATTGGTCAATTAGACATTAGACATTCGATTAGACATTCGCAAATTACAAGATATATAACCCAAATTCGTCGGAGGTCATTGCACATTAAAAAAACGAATGTCTAATTGGTCAGTTAGACATTAGACATTCGATTAGACATTCGCAAATTAAGGGATTTAGGTACCAAATTCGTCGGAGGTCATTATACATGCAAAAATCGAATGTCTAATTGGTCAGTTAGACATTAGACATTCGATTAGACATTCGCAAATTAAGAGATTTAGGTACCAAATTCGTCAGAGATCAATGTACATTAAAAAAACGAATGTCTAATTGGTCAATTAGACATTAGACATTCGATTAGACATTCGCAAATTACAAGATATATAACCCAAATTCGTCGGAGGTCATCGCACATTAAAAAAACGAATGTCTAATTGGTCAGTTAGACATTAGACATTCGATTAGACATTCGCAAAGTAAGGGATTTAGGTACCAAATTCGTCGGAGGTCATTATACATGCAAAAAACGAATGTCTAATTGGTCAGTTAGACATTAGACATTCGATTAGACATTCGCAAATTAAGAGATTTAGGTACCAAATTCGTCAGAGATCAATGTACATTAAAAAAACGATTGTCTAATTGGTCAGTTAGACATTAGACATTCGATTAGACATTCGCAAATTACAAGATCTATAACCCAAATTCGTCGGAGGTCATTGCACATTAAAAAAACGAATGTCTAATTGGTCAGTTAGACATTAGACATTTGATTAGACATTCGCAAATTAAGGGATTTAGGTACCAAATTCGTCGGAGGTCATTATACATGCAAAAAACGAATGTCTAATTGATCAGTTAGACATTAGACATTCGATTAGACATTCGCAAATTAAGAGATTTAGGTACCAAATTAATCAGAGATCAATGTACATTAAAAAAACGAATGTCTAATTGGTCAATTAGACATTAGACATTCGATTAGACATTCGCAAATTAAGAGATTTATGTACCAAATTCATCAGAGATCAATGTACATTAAAAAAACTAATGTCTAATTGATCAGTTAGACATTAGACATTCGATTAGACATTCGCAAATTAAGAGGTTTAGGTACGAAATTTGTCTGAGGTCATTGTACACGCAAAAAACGAATGTCTTATTGGTCAAATAACTTGAACATATTGATAACTCGAACATATCGATATCTCGAACATACCGATGACTCGAACACATCGATATCTCGAATACATTGATAAAACGAATATTTTTAACTTGAACATTTATTGACCTTTTTTTTTTTTTGTTTTTTTTTTTTTTTCTTCTCGATATCTCGAACTTTCCAATAACTTTTCGATATCTTTAAAAAAAAAATCTCGATATCTCGAACTTTATCGGAAAGTTCGAGATATCGACAAGTACGAGATATCGACAAGTTCGAGATACCGAAAATTTCGAGATATCGGAAAGTTCGAGATATCGAAAAAAATATTTAAAAAAAATTGGTAAGTTCGAGATATCGGAAAGTTCGAGATATCGAAAAAAAAAAAAAAAAAAAAAAAAAAATATCAATATGTTCGAACATTTCGATTTCTCGATTATTTTTTTTTATATTTTTTTTTTCTCGTTATCTCAGAAATTTGCGATATCGTATTTTTTGTTTATATACTTCCGTTTTTAACTCCACTGGCTGAAAGCCAGTCGAGCTTATGTCATGGGGAATCGTCCGTCCTGCGTTCGTGCGTGCGTGAGTGCGTCCGTGCGTGAGTGCGTACTTACGAGAGTAATCTTGTTGGATAGTGTTTTTTCGTAAACCCCAGCCACCACCCTTATAAGACACTTTGATAAGTGTTTTTTTTATACAATTGTGTTATGGGTATCTAATTAACATAGTATTGCTATTTATTCCGTAAAGGGGGGATAATTACGGAATAAACCATGTGCTTGTTGGGTATACCCAACAAGAAAACATCAAAGGAAAACACCCAACAAACGCCTTTTGGACGTACGTGCGTGCATGCGTGCGTCCGTCCGTCCGTAAACGTTTTGCTTCAAACTGTTTCTCCTACCTAACCACTGGACCAATTAGGATGAAACTTCATAGGAAGTATCCTCTCAATGATCTCTCCTTAGTTCCTCAAACTGTTTGGGATCCATGCAAAATTCTGGTTTCCGAAAGAAAAAACAATGAAGACTTAAAAAATCTTCTTCTCCTCCGTAGGTATCAGGCCGATTTTCAAATAATTGTGTAGTAGTGAAGACTTAAAAAATCTTCTTCTCCTCCGTAAGTATCAGGCCGATTTTCAAATAATTGTGTAGAAATGTTGCTTGGGTGACCTTCTTTCAGATTTTTTCGAGCCAAGTTGATTGGTCGAAAACTATGGCCGCCAGAGGGCAGAGGTATTTTTGCCTTATAATATGGTTATAGTGAAAACTTAAAAAATCTTTTATATATATATATATGACCCTCTATCAGATTCCTTCAAGCCATGTTGATTGGTAAAAAACATGGCAACCAGGGCGCGGGGCTGTTTGAAGATTTAATTGGCAGTGGAGCGATACTGGCCCTCTTGGGCCTCTTGTTGTTATCATACTTCTGATAAACACGAAGGAGAATATACTTCACCCTCTCCTTCCAAAGCTTGTGTCACACTTAATTTATTTATAACTAGAGACATTACATGTTAATATTTAAGCACCTATGTGATGGTTTTTTTATCTAATTGATCTAGTTAGAGCAGATTTGAAACCGTGTATTGGTAAAAAATTAAGAAACTTCATGTTGTATGGTAACCTTTTATTATAGGCTATGGTAGCCAGGTGAGCAATATAGGCACATCTTGGCCTTTTTGGTTATGATAAAGGGACATTTGGCCTTCTTGTTCTAAATATTTACATCCTGTCTGTTTTCACACGTTATTTAAATGTACTGAACTACATCTGCTTCCTTTAAGTCATGCTTCAAAATCATGCGCGGCGTCCTTTGATGCTCTGCATCAAAATTCGTCTTGTTACTTATTAGAATGCAATTCCTTTAATTCGGAGAGGAAAAGATTTATTGATAGTATTTTTTTACAAACGACCGAACATCCATTTTTTTCAAAAGTCTGATGAATATTAACGCTTCGAACTTTGGGAAATATCGTAAATTTTGTACATTCACATGATAAAGGCAATCATAAATAAGTTTAAGAGCTAGAATGATTTCATTTGGGTATTCCCCTTTTTCAGGTACTTTATTAGATTCTCCCGTCTATATTGTATTGTTAAATGTACAAAACACAAATTGTAGCATATTTAACAATACAATATAGACGGAAGAATCTAATAAAGTACCTGAAAAAGGGGAAATCACAAGGTTTTTCAAGTTTTATTAATGATAATCTCAGTTCATGTATACATGACAATATGAGAAATATAAACACAGAATAATAATAAATATATATGAACAAAATTGCCTCGTTCATATATATTTATTATTATTCTGTGTTTATATTTCTCATATTGTCATGTATACATGAACTGAGATTATCATTTATAAAACTCGAAAAACCTTGTGATTTGACAAAATGCATTTGCATATGTAGAACAGAACAGAAACAGAACACTCAACTCAATTGTATTAGGCATTCAGCAAATAAACATGCCATTGGCCATAAACAATAAATACATGATACTATGACAATGATGACTATTTACAAACTGTACGTACATTAGTCAAACTATATACATATACTCCTGAAAAAGTAATACATTTTTAATATAATTAGACGATATATTCTTTTACAAATTGTGCCGTATTGACTTGCGTCTTTCTTCTTTTTTATGCCAATATATTGATAAATTAAGTAACAGTTTGACAAGTTATAGAAAGGAATTTGTTCTTAGGTCCTGGCATTTCGGACAAATGCATAGGAAGTGATATTCCGTTTCAATCTGCTTTGAATTACACAATTTACAAATTCTGTTAGCTCTATCAATATTTTCGAATCGTCCAGTTTCAATTGAAAGTTTAACTAAAGCTGCAAGTCTAAATCTGCTAAATTTGATCCTAAGTTTTTCATTTTTTAAATTCATTAACTAATTTTCAAATTCAAAACAATTCTTAAACTTACAGTAATACTCTACTCTTGAGCAATTATTTAATTATTTATAGAACTAATTTAAGCCATACTTGAATACAAGTGTCCCTAATGCGTCTTTGAATGGTTTAAAACATAAACTGGATGTATTATCAGAATTCATTAAATATGAAAACCCATAATCGTCAAGCTTCTGTTTCACTTTATTGAACCACACATAGTTAGAGCGATTTGATAGGATAATTTGCTCACTGTATACTGTGTACATAAACATTTTCTAAATATTCTTTTCATTAAGCTATTATCGTCAAAGGATATCTACCGAGTTCACCATACACAGCGACTTCGGGGTTTGTGTTAATTTTGTTGCGTAATCCGAAATACTATTCAGCTGGATTTGTAAACTATGTTTATCTGTAGTGGAAAAGGACCATATCATCCGCAAACATAAGGATACATATGGAAAGGTATTCTATGTCGTTTTCTGTTAAATTATCAATATCAAATGACTCGCTTATATCATTAACAAATACAATAAACAATATTGGTGACAAAGGCTCACCTTGAAGGTAACACATTTAGAACTTAATCCCGACGTAATAAGCTTTTGTATAAATATTTATCTATTTAAAGTGTCAAAACGTTTTTCATAATCAATAAAAGCACAAATCAATTGTTTAGTATACGATAGAATCTTTTGCATAATACAGTGCAGAATAAAAAATACAATCAATAGCTCAGAAACCCAATTGAAAATCTTAAAAAACATCTTCGCTTTCACAATACTTATTAAGTCTATTCCCGAGACAACGGGACAATACTGTTGCCAGTGTGCTTATAATGGTAATTCCCCGATACATGCCCGGATTATCCTTTTTACCTTTTTTGAAGATGGGAACAATAATCCCCTTTTTCCATGCCTCAGGATATATACACATATCATTAATTTTGTTGAAAATGGCAACTTAATAAGGAGCTATAACATCTTTTTCGTCTGTAAAAAGATATGTTGCTATATTATCATTTCCCGGATATTTGTTACGACTTAACTAAAAAATATTATATTTAATTTCCTCGGTAGTAAATGCTTTATCCAAGCTGTCGATACGTATATCCGTTGTATTAGAAGACTCTTCCCCTGCTACATCATACACATTGCCGTTATTAAATAATCGTTCAAAATGCTTTAAAAAATCATACGCAGAAAATGGAATATTGGATTGTTTACTATTAAGATTGTACCTTTTTTTTTTATTATTGTTTTCAAAACTTTATGGCTATTTTTCTTACTTTATTCATACACATTATGCCACTCTGTTGTAAAATACTTTCTCCTGACTCAGCGTTTTGCATAAGCATATTGATTTCTTAATTTCAAAAATGTAAGTTTATTCTCATTTGTTTGACTCTTCCTAAAGTGTTCTTGCTCTTTAAACAATCGACTTTGACTTCTAACAATCCTCGTCATACCATTGACAATTATTTTTCCTATCACCAAGGCCAG
>JASEVX010000009.1:51013336-51035158 GCA_031761405.1 Serripes groenlandicus | reverse complement strand
ATATATTAACAACTGGCTGGTCTAGTACCATGTTCCGCAATATGTAGTCTGTAATCTGTCATCTAACATCTTTACAGATCTTGTCACCTAATATAGAACAGAACAGAACAGGTTTTTATTACACATAAACTTTGCAGTTTTGTGTGTTACAATAAAACATATTTTCATAAATCATATCAACTATTACAAACTGTGTTATACTATGTAGTGAGCGGTATTCTTAAGAATATAAACTCATATGAAGGATGGACGTTTTGTAAATCATCATCAACTAAAGGGCAATATAATGATAATCAAATTGACAATTTATGAAATTTCCATCATTTGCAATAAATTTAACCGTTTCCCTCATATAGACGCTTTCTGACGCCTTTTGCAGCAGACAGCTTTTTGGGAAACATAGTGACAAAAGAAGAAATTGCACAGAACGTGCAATTTTCTCCTTGTTGCCACAATGTTTTCCACTTTTTGTCATAGGTTATCCATTTAATTATGGAGATTTCTAGTCTATCTATTTTTTGACAAAATACGTTCAAAGTCTTCTGCTGCAGAATTGTCGTATGAGGGAAAGGGTTAATAGTAACTTAATATCCTTATCTACTTTGCTGCAATGAATTCAACTTTTGTAAAATCAAATATTCTTCCTGTATAGGGATTTTCCATATGTTTGTCTAGATGCCCTACAAAGTCATCTGCTGCAGATGCGTTGTATGTGGGAATCTTTTTAATACATTTACTATCAGGATATTAACCCTAACCCTTTCCCTCATATAGACCCTTTCCAACACCTCTGCAGCAGATGGCTTTTTGGGAAAAATCATGGCAACAAAAGAAAGAATTGCTCAAAACAAGCAATTTCTCTCTTTTGACACCATGTTTTTCAACTCTATTCTATAGTTTATACATTTATCTATAAAATGTTTTCCATATTTTTACCCAAAATGTCGGTCAGAGAAGCGATCCCTAAGGATATATGTATCTAGGGCAGGGGACAAAAGAAAGTGTAAAACTTTGAAGAAAGTGGAAAGATTCTTCTGAAAAGGCGAAGAAAACTGTTTATTTTGAGATATTTCTCCTTATTCATGATGCTTTCAAATGTTGTCTGCTTCGACATTATATGTCAAATGTCATCCATATCAGGGAAAATAACAAAATATACATTCTCCCAAAACTAAACCCTTTCGCTCATATAGACGCTTTCTGACGCCTTTGCAGCAGACAGCTTTTTTGGGAAACATAGTGACAAGAAGAAATGAAATTGCACAGAACGTGCAATTTCTCCTTTTGCCACAATGTTTTCCACTTGTTGTCAAATGTCATCCATATCAGGGAAAATGAACAAAATATACATTCTCCCAAAACTAAACACCTTTCCCTCATATAGACGCTTTCTGACGCCTTTTGCAGCAGACGGCTTTTTGGGAAACATAGTGACAAAAGGGAGAAATTGCACAAAACGTGCAATTTCTCCTTTTGCCACAATGTTTTTCCACCTTTTTGTCAAATGTCATCCATATCAAGGGAAAATAACAAAATAATACATTCTCCCAAAACTAAACCCTTTCCACTCATATAGGCGCTTTCTGACGCTCTTTGCAGCAGACGGCTTTTTGGGAAACATAGTGACAAAAAGAAGAAATTGCACAGAACGTGGCAATTTCTCCTTTTTGCCACAATGTTTTCCACCTTTTTGTCAAATGTCATCCATATCTAGTGGAAAATAACAAAATATACATTCTCCACAAACACTAAACCCTTTCCCTCATATAGACGCTTTCTGACGCCTTTGCAGCAGACGGCGCTTTTTGGGAAACATAGTGACAAAAGAAAGAAATTGCACAGAACGTGCAATTTTCTCCTTTTGCCACAATGTTTTCCACTTTTGTCAAATGTCATCCATATCAGGGAAATTATACAAAATATACAATTCTCCATCAAAACTAAACATACCCTTTCCCTCATATAGACGCTTTCTGACGCCTTTTGCAGATGACGGCTTTTTTGGGAAACATAGTGACAAAAGAAGAAATTGCACAGAACGTGCAATTTCTCCTTTTGCCACAATGTTTTCACTCTTTTTGTCAAATGTCATTCATATCAGGAGAAAATAACAAAATATACATTCTCCCGAAAACTAAACCCCTTTCCCTCATATAGACGCTTTCTGACGCCTTTGCAGCAGACGGCTTTTTGGGAAACATAGTGACAAAAAGAAGAAATTGCACAGAACGTGGCAATTTCTCACTTTTGCCACAATGTTTTCCACTTTTTGTCAAATGTCATCTCATATCAGGGAAAATAAAAAAATAATACTATTCTCCCAAAACTAAACCCTTTCCCTCATATAGAAGCTTTCTGACGCCCTTTGCAGCAGACAGCTTTTTGGGAAACATAGTGACAAAAGAAGAAATTGCACAGAACGTGCAATTTCTCCTTTTGCCACAATGTTTTCACACTTTTTGTCAAATGTCATCCATATCAGGGAAAATAACAAAAATATACATTCTTCCAAAACTAAACCCTTTCCTCTCATATAGACGCTTTCTGACGCCTTTGCAGCAGACGGCTTTTTTGGGAAACATAGTGACAAAAGAAGAAATTGCACAGAACATGCAATTTCTCCTTTTTGCCAACAATGTTTCCACTTTTTTGTCAAATGTCATCCATATCAGGGAAAATATAACAAAATATACATTCTCCCAAAACTAAACCCTTTCCCCTCATATAGATGCTTTCTGACGCCTTTTGCAGCAGACGGCTTTTTGGGAAACATATATATAGTGACAAAAGAATGAAATTGCACAGAACGTGCAATTTCTCCTTTTGCCACAATGTTTTCCACTTTTTTGTCAAATGTCATCCATATCAGGGAGAAAATAACAAAATTATACATTCTCCCAAAACTAAACCCCTTTCCCTCATATAGATGCTTTTCTGACGCCTTTGCAGCAGACGGCTTTTTTGGGAAACATATGATAGTGACAAAAGAAGAAATTGCACAGAACGTGCAATTTCTCCTTTTGCCACAATGTTTTCCACTTTTTGTCAAATGTCATCCATATCTAGGGAAAATAACAAAATATACATTCTCCCAAAACTAAAACCCTTTCCCTCATATAGGCAGCTTTCTGACGCCTTTGCAGCAGACGGCTTTTTGGGAAACATAGTGACAAGAAGAAGAAATTGCACAGAACGTGCAATTTCTCCTTTTTGCCAACAATGTTTTTCCACTTTTTGTCAAATGTCATCCATATCAGGGAAAATAACAAAATATACATTCTCCCAAAAACTAAACCCTTTCCACCTCATATAGACGCTTTCTGACGCCTTTGCAGCAGACGGCTTTTTTGGGAAACATAGTGACAAAAGAAGAAATTGCACAGAACAGTGCAATTTCTCCCTTTTGCCACAATGTTTTCCACTTTTTGTCAAATGTCATCCCATATCAGGGAAAAATAACAAAATATACATTCTTCCAAAACTTAAACCCCTTTCCCTCATATAGACGCTTTCTGACGGCCTTTGCAGCAGACGGCTCTTTTTGGGAAACATAGTGACAAAAGAAGAAATTGACACAGAACGTGCAATTTCTCCTTTTGCCACAATGTTTTCCACTTTTTGTCAAATGTCATCCATATCAGGGAAAATAACAAAATATACATTCTCCCAAAACTAAACCCTTTCCCTCATATAGATGCTTTCGCAACACCTTTGTCAGCAGACGGCTTTTTGGGAAACATATATAGTGACAAAAGAAGAAATTGCACAGAACGTGCAATTTCTCCTTTTGCCACAATGTTTTCCACTTTTTGTCAAATGTCATCCGTATCAGGGGAAGAATAACAAAATATACATTCTCCCAAAACTAAAACCCTTTCCCTCATATAGGCGCTTTCTGACGCCTTTGCAGCAGACGGCTTTTTGGGAAACATAGTGACAAAAGAAGAAGAAATTGCACAGAACGTGCAATTTCTCCTATTGCCACAATGTTTTCCACTTTTTGTCAAATGTCAATCCATATCAGGGAAAATAACAAAATATACATTCTCCAAAACTGAACCCTTTCCTCTCATATAGACGCTTTCTGACGCCTTTTGCAGCAGACGGCTTTTTTGGGAAAACATTAGTGACAAAAGAAGAAATTGCACAGAACGTGCAATTTCTCCTTTTTGCCACAATGTTTTCCACTTTTTGTCAAATGTCATCCATATCAGGGAAAATAACAAAATATACATTATCCCAAAACTAAACCCTTTCCCTCATATAGATGCTTTCTGACGCCTTTGCAGCAGACGGCTTTTTGGGAAACATAGTGACAAAAGAAGAAATTGCACAGAACGTGCAATTTCTCCTTTTGCCACAATGTTTTCCACTTTTTGTCAAATGTCATCCATATCAGGGAAAATAACAAAATATACATTCTCCCCAAAACTAAACCCTTTTCCCTCATAGTAGATGCTTTCTGACGCCTTTGCAGCAGACAGCTTTTTGGGAAACATAGTGACAAAAGAAGAAATTGCACAGAACGTGCAATTTCTTCCTTTTGCCACAATGTTTTCCACTTTTTGTCAAATGTCATCCATATCAGGGAAAATAACAAAATATACATTCTCCCAAAACTAAACCCTTTCCGTCTCATATAGACAGCTTTCTGACGCCTTTTGCAGCAGACGGCTTTTTAGGGAAACATAGTGACAAAAGAAGAAATTGCACAGAACGTGCAATTTCTCCTTTTGCCACAATGTTTTCCACTTTTTGTCAAATGTCATCCATAATCAGGGAAAATAGACAAAATATACATTCTCCGCAAAACTAAACCCTTTCCCTCATATAGACGCTTTCTGACGCCTTTGCAGCAGACGGCTTTTTGGAGAAACATAGTGAGCAAAAGAAGAAATTGCACAGAACGTGCAATTTCTCCTTTTGCCACAATGTTTTCCACTTTTTGTCAAATGTCATCCATATCAGAGGAAAATAACAAAATATAGCATTCTCCCAAAACTAAACCCTTTCCTCATCATATAGACGCTTTTCTGACGCCTTTGCAGATGACGGCTTTTTGCGGAAACATAGTGACAAAAGAAGAAATTGCAGCAGAACGTGCAATTTCTCCTTTTTGCCACAATGTTTTCCACTTTTGTGTCAAATGTCATTCATATCCAGGGAAAATAACAAAAATATACATTCTCCCAAAACTAACCC
This sequence comes from Serripes groenlandicus, assembly GCA_031761405.1. NCBI lineage: Eukaryota > Metazoa > Mollusca > Bivalvia > Cardiida > Cardiidae > Serripes > Serripes groenlandicus. The sequence continues at coordinate 51,029,956 of JASEVX010000009.1, read as the reverse complement.
TTTTCCCTCATATAGACGCTTTCTGACGCCTTTGCAGCAGACGGCTTTTTGGGAAACATAGTGACAGAAAGAAGAAATTGCACAGAACGTGCAATTTCTCCTTTTGCCACAATGTTTTCCACTTTTTGTCAAATGTCATTCCATATCAGGGAAAATAACAAAATATACATTCTCCCCAAAACTAAACCCTTTCCCTCATATAGACGCTTTCTGACGCCTTTGCAGCAGACGGCCTTTTGGGAAACATAGTGACAAAAGAAGAAATTGCACAGATCGTGCAATTTCTCTCTTTTGCCACAATGTTTTCCACTTCTTGTGCAAATGTCATCCATATCAGGTGGAAAATAACAAAATATACATTCTCCCAAAAACTAAACCCTTTTCCTCTCATATAGACGCTTTCTGACGCCTTTGCAGCCCTCGGCTTTTTGGGAAACATAGTCGACAAAAGAAGAAATTGCACAGAACGTGCAATTTCTCCTTTTGCCACAATGTCTTTCCACTTCTTGTCAAATGTCATCCATATCAGGGAAAATAACAAAATGATACATTCTCCCAAAACCTAAACCCTTTCCCACTTGTATTTTACATTATGAACCCCACAGCAGACACATTTGAGAAAGATTTGTGGCAAAGCAGAAATTGCTCATAACGAGCATTTTCTCCTTTTACCAAATATGTCCCAACTATCAAAAAAACGGTTTCTTTCGCGTTTTAGAGAATTTTCCATATATTTCACGAAACGTTTTCAAAGACGTCTGCTGCTAGATATCTCGCATTTCTTGAAAGGGGTCAATCCTCTCATCATGAACAATTTCTCATCTTCAAATGTGGACAGCTTGTTACTAACCTCTGATAGAGAAAACATGTGAGGTCCTCTGCAGCAGACATTTGAAAAGCAATATGAAAAAGAGGAGAAATGATGCTGAAGAGGATTTTCTACAGAAATATTCCTGTAATGCACATATTTTTCAACATCTGTTAGTTAACCCTTTACCACATATAAACGTTTTCTGACGCATCTGCAGCAGACGACTTTTGAAAACACTGCGCGACAAAAGGAGAAATTGCTCAAAACGAGCAATTTCCCATTTTTATGTCACAATGAATTCAACTTTTTAAAAAAATTATCCATTCATTTAAAAAGATTTTTGACTTAAAATTTCCAAAGTAACCCTTTTCCACAGAGCATACAAATCTGACGGAAATGACTTTTAAAAATATTAATCTCTAATAATGAAAGATAAACATATTGGAGCAGAATTGAGAAATTGCCCATTATGTCACCCTGTTTTCAAAAATCTGCTGCAGTTTATATCGTAATATATTTGCATGTGAAAAAGAGTTATTGATTGTTCGGGTGTTTTATGTGTTTTTCAACAATAGTTCAATTATATTCGCAGCGTTTCCTGGGTAAAGTTACCAGTTCTACTTGTCCATTTATTCTGACACTTGCCAGTCAGTCGTAATGCTAACCCTGCAACCCTGAGCGCCAAGGGATGGCAGCCAGTTTCTTCCATTTTAAAGTCTTTGGTATGATACTGCCAGTGGAGATCGAAGCCACAATCTCTTGCAACTGAGGTAGAGGCTCTTCCACAGCTACCACAAAGTTGGTGAAAAAAGCATTAAGACTAAAAAATAACTGATATTTCTTACCAACGTTTTTCAGTTTGTATCTGTTTGTGAGCAAGCTGTTAAGATTAAATATGAATTGATTTCTTCTTACCAAAGTTTTCCAGAATTTTACAGTCTTTGCTCAGTTTGGAGTCGTAATGGAAATCTCATCAAAGTTGTGTCATAGCCTATTAACAAAAACCTTAAATAAATAAACAATAAGACAAAATGAAAAGAAAATTCAAGATATGATCTCCAATGATACTTAAAATATTTGTTCAAGTTGTCTATTTTCAAAAGACATATATACCAGAGCTCTAGATAAGGAGTGTTTTACATTCTCTTTATCCTTATTTGATCTCCAAAACCTATGTTGTGGGTACTCAAATGAATCATCTCAGTGAGACGATACTTTTGAGTACCCACAACATAGGTTTTAATGAGTGCTAAGAGAGATGTCATATAAGAAAGACCTATTTACTCCTCCTTATCTAGTCCACTGATATACTAAAGAGGCATCAAAAGTTGTTTAAAGGTTTTTTTTAGGCATGCACACTATCATTCATATCTTTTTAGAATGTGGTCATTATTATGATGTTGATACTTTCTTCTTCTTCTGACATTGTACATAATCCCTCACTGGAGCCTTGTTGTACAAAGTGTATGTACAAGATAGTTGTGCTGTGTTGAAAAGTGCACATTTACATGTAACAGGCATTTACATACAATAACAAGAGCTGTCCGTAAGACAGCATGCTAGACTATTCAATCGCTTAACCAGAATTTCTAATTCAAATAATAAAGGGCCATTACCATTATTTGCATTATATACAAGATAGTAATCTTACTTATTATTTATATAGGTGTGATCGTTTGGAAGGGTTGTATAAAGTTTCATTGCAATGCATCAAGTAAGCCGACGCCAGGGTGAGTAGAATAGCTATCATATTCTTCGAATAGTTGAGCTAAAAACAGCAATAAAAGCTAAGTGGTTTAATAAAAAAAATCCATCTGAAGGCCTCTCCACTATTGTCTGCAATAGAAATGTCACAAGTATTTTCAAAAGTTGTGTGTTGTAAAGGCATCAAAAGTTGTGTGACTTATCACCTTAAAATTGTTTTAATCTCCAATCAATCAGTCTCATCATATCGGATCAAAAGCTAAAACAAGAGGGCCATAAGGCCCTGGATCACTCACCTTAGAATAATGGGCTATTTAAGACTTAACTCTTTCAGCCCCAATGGCAATATCACCAAGACAAACTTTCTGACAAAATGTCAAGCTGCTCAAGTCAAAAATGCAATCTTAATAATGTAAACTAGATTGTTGTACAATTTGGCCTATCGACCTATTTTTTTTTTAACTGACCTGACCCATACTCGAAGTTAGCCTAGATATCATCAAGACAAATATTCTGACAAAGTTTCAACATACTCAAGCCAAAAATGACCCGATATGACCTATATTCAACCTTGGCCTATATATCACTAAGACAAACATTCTGACAAAGTATCAACATGCTCAAGCAAAAAATGTGGCTTCCAGAGTGTTAACAAGATATTCCTTAAATTTGGCCTAGTGACCTAGTTTTTTTGACCGGACATGACACATATTCAAACTTGGCCTAGATATCATCAAGACAAACTTTCTGACAAAGTTTTAACGTTCTCAAGTTAAAATGCGGCTTCCAGAGTGTTAACAAGATTTTCCTTCAATTTGGCCTAGTGACCTAGGTTTTGACCTGACATGACCTATATTCGAACTTAGCCTTGCTATCACTAAGACAAACATTCTGACAAAGTTTCATGAAGATTGGATGCAAAATGTTGCCTCTGGAGTGTTAAAAATCAAATATTGATGATGAACGACTAACGAGGCACTCCGTTGAATGATTGAATGAATGTATATTGTTTTATGGCGCATCGACAGCTAAGGTCATTTAGCGCGCAATTAAATTTTAATTATTCATGATCCCTGGGTAAACAAACCAGTACTAGGCTAGAAAATGTGCCTTGCCCAAGGGCACTCCACCATGACCGTAGTGCCGCGACTGGGGATTGAACCCGGGACACCCGGTTTCGAAATCCCCAACGCTAACCACTCGACCACAGCGGATTCCGAGGCACTCAGTTGCTCTGGTGAGCTAAAAATATAATGCGGCATTAATAAGTAATGCTTAAAATTAATAGAGGTTCAATGGAGAACAGGAAACATGCTCTGAGCATTGACTCTAATATAGAAGCATGCAAAACTTTAACCAGAATTTCTAAGTCAAATAATAAAGGGCCATAATTTGCATTATATGTACGATAGAGTTATCTAACAAGATTTTTTTCATAAGCGTGATGATTGGGAATGAATGAATGAATGTATATTGTTTTTATGGCGCATCGACAGCTAAGGTCATAAAGGGCGCAATTAAATTTAATTATTCATGATCCCTGGGTAAACAAACCAGTACTAGGCTAGAAAATGTGCCTTGCCCAAGGGCACTCCACCATGACTGTAGTGCCGCGACTGGGGATCGAACCCGGGACACCCGGTTTCGAAATCCCCGACACTAACCACTCGACCACAGCGGATTCCGTGATGATTGGGAAAGGTTGTTTCAATACAATGCATCTAGTAGCTACTGAGATATGGACTCTTAATGTAGTTTCACACAAAACTTTAACCAAAATTTCTAGAATAAAAAAACTTAAAGGGCCATAATTCGCATAAAAGGATGGACAGTTATCTTACTTGATTGCTTACATAGGTGTGATAGTAAGGATGCATTGTAGATAGTATAAATGCATGCTTACATAGGTGTGATAGTAAGGATGCATTGTAGATAGTATAAATGCAATACATCAAGTAGTTAGGGAGATATGGACTCTTACTGTAGTTGATCGTAAAACTTTAACCAGAATGTCGAAGTAAAAAAAGGGCCATAACTTGCATTGCATGCGTAATCGAGTTATCTTACTTGCTTATATACAAAGATGTGATAGTTGGGAAGCTTTGTAAAAAAATTCAATCCAATACATCAAATAGTGACCAAGATATGGTGATATATATGTACTTGCATGCAAAACCTAAACCAAGGTGTGATGCCGACGCAAGGGTGCTGAGATTTATTGAAATTTCGACTCTGAAGCAGAATTTGAGGGCATTGAAAGGGCTGATTTGATAGATATTGATTAGACTACTTTATGCTCCTCTGCAATATCATGTATTCATGATAATGACATTTCCTGCGATTAACAGCTGAATTGTTCGCAGGAAATTTGTGAACCACTCATCCCCTCTTTGGACTGGAATTTGTGTTGACATTGACGGCCAAGCTTTAATACCGGTTGTCATCATTATTAAAATCAAATAAATAAACATTAAATTTTGTTTAAAAAGATGTGTATCTCAAACGCCCGTTGCTTTGTCATAATTATTAAAATCAAATAAATAAAGATTCATTTTTGTTTAAATAGATGTGTATCCCATACGTCCCATTTATGACACATATCCAAGAAATATCACTTCTCCTTTAAGTCCCCCCCACTTCTCCCTAAATTGCCTGGAGGCTGAAGTCACTTCTCCCAAAAAATTTAGCCTATTAATTACCCCTTTCCCTCATATAGACGCTTTCTGATGCCTCTGCAGCAGACGGCCTTTTGAAAACATAGTGACAAAAGAAGAAATTGCACAAAACGTGCAATTTCTCCTTTTGCCACAATGTTTTCCACTTTTAGTCATAGGTTATCCATTCAATTATAGAGATTTTCTACTTCTTTACAAAATATGTTTAAAGTTGTCTGCTGCAGAATTGTCGTATAAGGGAAAGGGTTAATACCTACCTTGCCATATGTATACTGGCTTTTGGTCCCCTTTTCTGCAGCCTCTTGATACAACTCTCCCAACCACTCGACAAATAAGGGGTTAGCACACTTTGGTAATTTCTTTTTCTTCTTGCCATATATGTCACTTTTCTCCATATTTGCATGCTAATCGGCCAACTCTTGAATACTGAAATGGGACGAAATTATACGGGTGCGAAACATTGAAAATCATGCGTTCCGAAGAGAGACGCTATACTTTCTGTTTCTAATGGCATCCGAATATTTGAAAATACTCTAACGTCATTTCTATGAAATTAGAAATAAACATCTTTACATACGTACGTGCTACGGCAGATTTCAAATCAATCAATGTTTACAAAATTATTTTTATTTAGCGCCATTTTTGTTGTTGTTGTCCATAAAAAAAGTTAAATATCCGGCAACCAAATCCCGGGAGATGTCGGTACATATTTATGGAACGCCTTTGCTGCCTCATTATACAGTATTTGTTTGTATTATGTGTAGACTTTACACTATCATGCTATACTCCTTTATGTTATGTACACTGATTATTGTGTTAGGTGCATAATCCGTTTCGTTATGTGCACCTTCATTATATTATGTATACTGATCGTTGTGTCTTGTGAATTCTCCATTTCGTTATGAGTATAGCTCATTATGCGATATGTACTGATCGTTGTGTCTTGTGCCTTCCCAATTTCGTTTCGTGCATACTTCATTATATTATATGCATTTATCTTAATGTGAAGTGTACGCGTCGTTGTGATATGTGCAGTATACGTTCTGATAATTACACACACGCCATTATGTGATGTGTACTGGTCACTATGTCTTGTGTATTCTCCATTTCGTTATGTGCATACTTGATTATGTGATGTGTACCGAGCGTCATCTCGTGTCCATTCTCGATTTATTATGTGTACCGATCTTTAGGCGATGTATATCGATCATTATACATTGTCTGTTCTCGATTTCGTCATGTGCATACTTCGTTATGTGATGCTTTTCAGGCATTCTACCCTGTGCACTATCAAAATGTTATGTGCATAATTGAGTATGTGATGTATACCGAGCATTATCTCTTGTGCATTCACCATTTCTATATATGTACCGATCATTACTTGATGTTTCCGATTAGTATGCATTGTGCATTCTCCATTGCGTTAAGTGTACAGACATTATGTGATGTGTTCCGATGACTGTCTTGTGCATTGTCAATTTCGTTATGTGTACATGTTATTGTGTTATATTCACTTATCTGTATGTGATGTGCATACGTCCTTATGTTATGTGTGAATACACTCTGTCAGTAAATGAAAACATAATTCACCCATTACTGATAATAATTGAATTACATGTAATGCTTTTAATTTGGAAGTCTGCTGTCAAAGTCCTTCAAAATTGAAGAAATTCTCTTCTGTTATAGTAACATGACTAGATTGTAAAACTTTGACCAAAATTTTGTAAGCTAGAAACAATATTTTTTCAAGTTCGTGACCTAGTGTTCAAGGCCACTGACGGAGGCGTGAATGATACTATTTAAATGCACAGAACATGAGAACAGTATTTAACCTCTCATTAACACGAGGTGAATTCCATCAATGCAAAGTAAACTGATAAGACATTCATAAACCCGAAACAGGGAGTGTGGACGCGTACGTAGACACGGACACAGATGCTACGGTTGATATTATAACTAATCAAAATCGTTAATAAGTATATTATCAAATATATGGTGGTTACCTGTTTTAATTACAGAAACAACTTTTAAAATAAAATGTTTAATAACCGGATTTCTTGTAATATATATGTGTGTGTCATGCTTGATAGTAATGGGTTACATTGTAAGCTAATACTAAACTTAAACCTTCCAGTCTGTAGAAGGAGCTTAGCTAATAGTTATTGATCATAACGGCCATTTTTCAATCTTCTGTCCACAGAGAATAAATAGCTTACTTGTAGCAACTTGAATGCAAAGAACAACATCCCCGAAACAAGTTATATCATTGTTCAAAAGAAGAAAAGAAACATATCGGCAACGTTTTCATAGAATTGCCAGTATATAAAAAACAAACACCTTGAGTAAATATATGCACTGTGTGACAGGCGAAAAGTTATATTATAGAATTATGATCAGAGAAAAATAAGGCAAGTCTTTCAATAGGTATATAGTCTAACCTTAGTTACACTATCCATCTGCATGCAGCTTATACAAATGTGTTTGATAAACCCGCCTACAAATGTTGTCATCTTCACTCAGCAGGTTAACATTGTTTAAAGAAACACCCATATGCAGCAATACTCCTTTTCGTTTGACGTGGTAAAAGAAAATATTTAAAAAAAAGTTGCGTCTTGCCAGAAGAGGTCTTATTACATCTGTGTTGGGTGGAGACTAAAGTGAGCCAATGCAAAACCTCCAGTGTCTTACATTTATAGAGTAAAAGATGGACTTGATTTTAATCCTTCACCGAGACGTATTTTTGCGCTTCTGCAGCATATGACTTAAACAAAGTTGTTGCAATAGTAAACATTGCAAAATGAGCAATATCTATTATTTGGCCACAATGTTTTCAATTCATTTCAATAACCGTTCTTTCATCAATATATATTGTCTATGAGTTCGTCTAGATGTTTTCAACGTCGATTGCTGAAGGTTTGTGGCATGTGGGAAAGGGTTGAAGTACCAAGATTGAAGCGCCACTTCTTCCACTCCATGTCATCCATGTGATTCTGAAACGAAGCGGTGACACAAGGCCCGTTTCATTTGACACGGTTTAAATAATTACAATTTCTAAACTTTGAACATGTGCTAAATGAGCTATATATTTGAAGACGCTATTTTCTATCCGTTATATGTTAAATGGTATATCATTATATTAAACGGTGTCATATAAGAGAAGTCTATATGAACCATGCTCTTCTTAAATCAACATGAATGTAAACGCGACATGCGTAGATTAAAATCAGTCTGCACACTTATATTATCCGATGCAAATGCACATGATTTGGCATCTGTTTGTTGAAAGCTTTAATGACAGTGAAGATTCAGACTAAACTATGCAGATCCAAACCAGCACTGATCGTAGATGGCATAAGCTTGGTTTCCCGGAACGTCGTACCGCCTAGATCGTGAAGTGGTAGAGCGTCCGCCTCGAGTGCGGGATATATGTTTCCCGGTCGGGACATACCAAATACTTTAAAAAGTATTAACGGCTTTCCCTCGTTTCCGCTCATCAGTATCGGATTATAATTACGAATTGCTGTTGTCAGGATAAACGGACAAGTAGTAATGGTACCTTAACACAGGTGTATGTACCGCATTGATAACTTCACTATATTACTATACTTAAGGATACAATATAGGGGCGTAACATTATCAATCAATACAAACACCTGTGTACCTTAACCTGGAAGCGACACAAACAAAATCCGCGAGAACCCGGAATACACAAGCAAAGTCATAGGAAAACTAAAACAGAATATACAGTACTTGGAAACCGAATAATGTGGTCTTACGGCTACAGTGGCTTCGCAATGACATAGGCAAATTTGAATATATTGTTTACCTCTAGTAAATTTCTGGAACGGATTTTTCTTTTGAAAACAGCGTAGCATCAGTTTTGATTGCTCGTACGATAAATCAGAACAGCGACATGGCTGTGTTCTTGATATGACACGGGTATTTTAATAATAAAAACCTAAGCACAAATTAATTACGAAGCTAAAAATGCATAAATTAATTACATAAATTAATCAATGATACATGCATCGATAACTCGGACACGTCGATAACTCGTAGTAATTTATGTGTCCATTTCGAATTCGAGTTATCGCGAGTCCACTATATGGTTTTGCATCACTCAACATTCTCCTAAGAAATTGATTGTCGTAAGGACGAACATGCTTTGCAAATAAAATGAAGGTGTATACATTTTAAGATGACATGACCAGTTTTAAAAAAACGTTGTTGCATCGTTATTTATCTGACTTCCTATCATACAGTATTGACACAAGCGGTATGGCATTATAGATACCCTAATAGTGGGCTCTTTGATGAGTCGTGAGAACTGTGTAATACCTGTCATTAACAGTTTAGTTTTCTTTTATTGGGTTGTTTTCCTTATATTTGTCTGCAAAATATTGTATACATTTACATTCAATGACATATTTTTTTTCTCATGCACGTAAAATAGTATCTTTGGTAGCCAATACGCGTTACGCTTAACAATACAATACAATACAATACATGTTATTACATTCAAGCACATTTGCCAATAATAACTACATGTATATATAAAAACTTGAGTAAAAACAACACAGATATACTGCAAATTCTAAAATCTGCTCATGTCTTCAACCTGTTTCCACTTGATGCACTTGCAATATACGGATTTTGAAAACTATGTGGTTAAAGGAGAAATAGCCCGTTTGCCACAACGATTTCCACTCAATAAACACAGTTTTTTTTTCTTATTTCTACATAGATATTTTCAATGTCCTCTGCATGCTGATGTGATGTATATGGGAAAGGTTATAGTAGTATACACACGACAGCGTCTGGCGAATAGGCGCTTTATGGCGTCTCCGGAATTGGATCCCACAAAGTGTACGAACACCTTTAGGACTACACATTCTATTTTTTTTTGTTATAGCATTATACCTTTTTCCATACTATATGCCAAAACTTATTTTTGTCCTTTGGTTTGTAAAACACTCCTAATAATCCTCATCATCCTCATCATAATATCCAGGGGCGTAGCTTTGCAATAATCAATGTGTAGGCCGTCTCGTGAGAAAATCAACATTGTGGACTCTGCGTAAAGTATCAACCCGGATCAGCTAAAGCATGCCACATAGGCCTACCCGGATAGACACTTTTCGCCACCTGTGGATGTTCTGTTTCAGGAATCACTACTCTATCTATCCCTTAGACGGAATGTGTCGGCCGGATCAGTCTGCGCGGAATTCTTTATATTTTATTTCTATTTTATCATATTGTCCAATAATTAAGCACGCAGTAAATAACACCAGAAGAGTACTCATTCCTGTAGGAGATGGACTTATAAGCTTTAAAGCCTTCGTTGTTATCCTGTCCTTGTTTTAATTATGTAAGGCTTATACTATCTCACGTGTAATGACTATAATATGTTAAACTCTTCCTGGTGCCTCTGGAGCAGACGGCTTTTGAAAACTTTATGGCAAAAGGAGAAATTGATCATCATGAGCAATTATTCTTTTGCCATAAGTTTTCAACCCTATTCAATGCTTACTTTTTCATACTAGTATAGGTTTTATTAAAAGTTATTGTGCCTACATGTGTTTAAAGTCGTCTGCTGTAGAGTTATTGTAGATATATGTGGGAAAGGGTTTAACTAAATATAACATGCAGGCGGGCAGAGAACATTCTGGCAAGACTGTGTATATGTTTCCTGCAACAAGATCCTATATCTACTGACGTAGCGTATACAAACGTTTCGTACGGAAAGGTGTTTTACATTTTTATGCATTAATAATTATTATATTACATTGTATATATATATACACTAAAATCAAAAGGAAAAGTGATCGCATAATCAACGACTGCTGATTAATGAACAAAAACGATAATATAAAACACGAAGGTCAATCTTTGGATAACACGTGTATTAATAAACATATTCCATGCACGTACATGTATGCATCGATATGGTTAAATGCCTGCTTTTTATAGAAATACAGAGTCATTTTATAAGGTAGAATGTATTAAAATAAACACCATATTCAAATAGAAACCATTTCTATGGGTGTAATTATATGATATGTTCAATTGAATGGTAGGGAATATTCCGTTTTGTCACACCTTCTATCTACCGTCTTTATAATATTCACCTGTTTAAACAGTCATTTTCATTATAATAACAAATTATGTTTTAAATAATTTGCGTGTAATTTATAGCCCAATGTTCAACGTTCTCCCTCCACAGGATAACTTACTGACGAAATGTATGGAAAAAAGCTTATCATGTCTGAACAAACTATTTACTCAACCTTTTCTCTGATAGAGACGGCATTTAACGTTTCTATCACAAAACATCTTTAGAAATGTGGAGACTTATTTTTAATTTGACTCCGGTTTTGTTTGGTAAATTGCAATATTTTCTTTCCTTTGACTTTGAAGTATTGTACAACTTTTATGAAATGTATATGAGCCGTTCCACGAGAAAACCAACATTGTGGGCTCGGCGTATATTACCGACCCGGATCAGCATAAGCATGGCGTGCAGGCTTAACTGGACAGAAACTTTTCGCCTCCTGTGGATTTTTTGGAATCATTACTCTATACCTCTATCCCCCTGATACAGAATGTGTCATGCCCGATTAGCCTACGCGGACTACGAAGGCTGATACGGGTCGAAACATTACGCAGATTCCATTCTGTTTGTTTTCTCGTGGAACATCCTCATATGTATAACGATTAACCCTTTCCCTTATACGACAATTCTGCAGCAGACGACTTTGAACGTAATTTGTCAAAACATAGAAAATCTCCATAAATGAATGGACAACCTATGACGAAAAGTGGAAAACATTGTGGCAAGAGGAGAAATTGCACGTTTTGTGCAATTTCTTCTATTGTCACTATGTTTTCAAAAAGCCGTCTGCTGCAGAGGCGTCAGAAAGCGTCTATATGAGGGAAAGGGTTAAGCCATACTCAACTTTTCATAGTTCGTATATCAGAGCCACCTCCCCTATACTTGATCTGTTGATAGTGTTTTATATTTGTTCATTGACCTATGACTATTGTGGAGCAAAGAACCTTTGACACTAGTTCAGTTATTGCAATTGTAAGTTGATTGATTGTTTGGTGTCTTACGGCGCTTTCAACAATATTACAGTTATATCACGGCGTTTCCTTGGTAAGTTACACATCGGCTGATCCATTTATCCTGACACGAGCCAGTCAGTCGTAATGCTAACGTAGCGCCAACGGGGGAAGCCATTACTACCTTTTTTAAAGTCTTTGGCATGACCCGACTTGGGAACGAATAGCAACCGAGGCGGACGCTCTACAATTGCAAAACGAGCTTTGTGGAAGAAGGTCAATGTTTTTTGTCTTGAAAATGACACATTGAATTGTTTCTGTCGATAATATGGCAAGGGCAAGAAATCCAACACACACTTAAAGACAAAGGACAAAACCAATAATAATAATAATAATAATAATAATAATAATAATAATAATAACAAGGGCATCGCAAAGCGGATGCATCCCCTCGCCATATACTAACTGTATACAAAGTTTGGTTAAGATCGGTCGAAGGATGTTCAGTGTAGAGTGGTCACAAGGTTGTTACGGACGGACGCGGAATAGTCAAAGTCCAATTTTGACCTTGACCTTTAACGTATGACCTTGAAAATACATAGGCTTCTAGACCTTGTCATATACTAACTGTGTACCAATCGATCGAACGAACAAACGGGCAGCCCCGTTACTATATCCCCTCGCAAACTTCGTTATCCGAGGGGATAATAAAGGGTTTATTTAGAGAGGACACTCATTTGACATAGTACACGTATGCAAGTCAATCTTCCAAAACGATGATCTTGTGTTTTTTAATTATGAGATAATAATTAAAAAAGGGTTTTATATATTGACATACTCCATTATATTTTCACATTTTCCATGTTCCATATGGAGTTTGGTCATTCGTAGATAATTTGAATATAAGTTACAGCATACGGCGCATTTGCCGAGAAATAAACTCTGAAGTTTGCTCTATCATTCATATTTCAAAGCTCTTGGTGTTCTTTCGGTATCTCTCTGTAAGCCACACACTCTTGCGAAAGAACTGATAAATTATCAGACATTCCTTGTCATAATTTACATAAATATTTCTACTTCAAGAAAATCGCTATCAAAACACAACCTAGGAAACGGACCACACAATTTACAATTTCTTGGATTACTGAAACTATATTCACCTCGTATCTAAACGAAGACTAATAAGTAGGCACGATAATTTCCACATGCTGCCGGAATTACCTCGTGACATTAGTGATTAGTCGGGTTTGCAATGTTTTCTCACAAACGTTACCAGCTAATCAAGAAAAACAGTGTATCCTTCTAATCTTTCGCCCCCTGTTTCCTTTCGAAAATATCTCCCCGCAATCGTTTCATGTTGGGTAAATATGCTTTTCAAAACAAGCGTAATACTTCTCCCAACAGACCAAGCTGGTGCTGTGCTACCTTCTATTTTTGAGGTCGTGTTTGGTGCATTGTTTCGAGTTACATTACCTCACTGAAAGATAACACACACTACCTTTTCAACGACATAAACATTATTTTAGATGTTTTATAAAGTTATTCTGTACAGTATTGTCTAACAAATGAAATGGTACAGTCGGACCAAGTCAATCGCAAACTCAAGGTATAAAGAGTATACTTCTGGCTGGCTCCATGTTTGCAATCTGGAACCAGTATCTGATGGAAATGGCTTAACTAAACACATATCTTGGGTATGAAATTACGCAATATCACAGGGAAATACGTCTGCAATATGTATAGTTGGAGCGGAAACAAACACAAGCTTTGGGTGCAAATCATTCGTCTGTAATTGAAGAAATCAAAACAGAGTCTATCTTTTAATCTGAACCGCTTTTTTCAAGTAATTATTACCACTTGTGAAAGATATTTCACTACTCACTAAGTATATTTTGAAACGGAAAAAATATCCGTTAGATAAGAGACAACTGTAATATGGGAACATTTAACATATCGAGGGCTTGGTGTGAAACGGTTGTAACTAAAAACCTAATTTGAAAATCCTGGTTTATGGGGCAATTTTGACCCCTTTGTAAACAATGCAAATTTAAGTGCCATTGCTCAGAACGAGCAATGGCACCCACATTTCCATTGTTTACAAAGACAAATGATTTAACGCTTAAAAATACTTTATGGCAAGGTGATTAACCTTGGTTAAAAAAATACAAATTTTAGTTACAACTGTTTCACGCCAAGCCCTCGATAAATTCTGCTTATGCAATTGATGCCTTCATCCGTTATTTAAGACGCGTTCCTGAATATTTAATCATTTTCTGTTTAACTGATTAATAAAATAATTATGAGAGGGAATTACGATTGCCTTCACATATATACTTAGGAATTTATAAAGTGTAAATAAGAAGAAAAAAACAAAACAAAAAAGAAGAAACTTTTGCTTAATTTGAGTCGCGTATGACAGTGTTAATGCATACTCAACTAAATCCTCTAGTTGTAATGGCAAATTCTCGTAGAGAGTACAACCTCTCCACAATAACATCTAGTGGATGATAAGCAATGTAACTGTTCCAGAGAGGTAACGCTCTGAAGAGGTTAATCATTTACATGAGTAAAACACAGTTTGATAACCAAGGCCACCAAGGAAAAAATTGTATGTACATGGGAACTTGCTCATAGTGAGCAATTTCCCCCTCTTTTCACCCTCCGTCCGAATATTCCAAATCCGTGTGTTAATAATGTTCAATTTACTTAAGATGTGGAGGAATTAAAATCTTGTTTTAAAAAGGTGTATGCTTTACAGAGATGATGTTATGAGAGATTACACTGTACACGTATAGTCTAATGTTATGAGATATTACACTGTACACGTATAGTCTAATGTTATGAGAGATTACACTGTACACGTACAGTCTAATGTTATGAGAGATTACACTGTACACGTATAGTCTAATGTTATGACAGATTACACTGTACACGTATAGTCTAATGTTATGAGAGATTACACTGTACACGTATAGTCTAATGTTATGGGAGATTACACTGTACACGTATAGTCTAATGTTATGAGAGATTACACTGTACACGTATATTCTAATGTTATCGGAGATTACACTGTACACGTATATTCTAATGTTATGAGAGATTACACTGTACACGTATAGCCTAATGTTATGAGAGATTACACTGTACACGTATAGTCTAATGTGATGAGAGATTGCACTGTACACGTATAGTCTAATGTTATGAGAGATTACACTGTACACGTATAGTCTAATGTTATGGGAGATTACACTGTTCACGTATAGTCTAATGTTATGGGAGATTACACTGTTCACGTATAGTCTAATGTTATGAGAGATTACACTGTACACGTATAGTCTAATGTTATGAGAGATTACACTGTACACGTTTAGTCTAATGTTATGGGAGATTACACTGTACACGTATAGTCTAATGTTATGAGAGATTACACTGTACACGTATAGTATAATGTTATGAGAGATTACACTGTACACGTATAGTCTAATGTTATGGGAGATTACACTGTACACGTGTAGTCTAATGTTATGAGAGATTACACTGTGCACGTATAGTCTAATGTTATGAGAGATTACCCTGTGCACGTATAGTCTAATGTTATGAGATATTACACTGTACACGTATAGTCTAATGTTATGAGAGATTACACTGTACACGTATAGTCTAATGTTATGAGAGATTACACTGTACACGTATAGTCTAATGTTATGAGAGATTACCCTGTACACGTATAGTCTAATGTTATGGGAGATTACACTGTACACGTATAGTATAATGTTACGAGAGATTACACTGTACACGTATAGTCTAATGTTATGAGAGATTACACTGTACACGTATAGTCTAATGTTATGAGAGATTACACTGTACACGTATAGTCTAATGTTATGAGAGATTACACTGTACACGTATAGTCTAATGTGATGAGAGATTACACTGTACACGTATAGTCTAATGTTATGAGATATTACACTGTACACGTATAGTCAAATGTGATGAGAGATTACACTGTACACGTATAGTCTAATGTTATGAGAGATTACACTGTACACGTATAGTCTAATGTTATGAGAGATTACACTGTACACGTATAGTCTAATGTTATGAGAGATTACCCTGTACACGTATAGTCTAATGTTATGAGAGATTACACTGTACACGTATAGTCTAATGTTATGAGAGATTACACTGTACACGTATAGTCTAATGTTATGAGAGATTACCCTGTACACGTATAGTATAATGTTATGAGAGATTACACTGTACACGTATAGTCTAATGTTATGAGATATTACACTGTACACGTATAGTCTAATGTGATGAGAGATTACACTGTACACGTATAGTCTAATGTTATGAGAGATTACACTG
>JASEVX010000009.1:50873336-51005836 GCA_031761405.1 Serripes groenlandicus | reverse complement strand
AAATGGTTGTATTTCTCTTTCTCCGCCCCCCAGTTTCTACTCTGACGAGGTTGCGCTGTATCTGCGGTATAAGAGCCGTCCCGCGAGAACACCAACAGTGTGGACTCTGCGTAATGTATCGACCCGGATCAGCCTAAGCATGCAGCGCAGGTTAACCCGGACAGACACTTTTCGGCTCCTGTGGATTTTCTGTTTCAGAAATAATTTCTCTATACCTCTATTTCCCTGAGACGGAATGTGTCGACCCAGATCAGTCTGCTCGGACTGCGCAGACTGATCTGGGTCGATACATTATGCAGAGGCAACAATGTCGGTTTTCTCGCGGGACGCTATTTGCCCTCGAAACTCCGTGACATTAATGAAATACCGTTGAAAGCGCCAATAAAACAAACCGATAAAGCCTGGTTTATCTTGAAAATACGAAGGTAAAAGAAACGCGATAGTGTGTCTAAATGAAGGTATTGACCGAGAAAACTTTTAAGCTATTGTTGTTCTATTACCCTTTCCCTCGTATAGACGCTTTCTGACGCCTCTGCAGCAGACAGCTTTTTGAAAACATAGTGACAAAAGCAGAAATTGCTCAAAACGAGCAATTTCTCCTTTTGCAACAATGTTTTCCACTTTTAGTCATAGGTTATCCAGTCAATTATAGAGATTTTCTAATTGTTGACAAAACATGTTCAAAGTTGTCTGCTGCAGAATTGTCGTATGAGGGAAAGGGTTAAATCTATTTTAATCAGTCCCTTATGTACCAGCCCTGCTTCTGTTCGATTCAATCAACTGGTATCGTCGTCTTTGATTTTTAACGAATTATTTTTTCTCAAAAAATAATGCGGTTAACGCGATCGTGTTGCTTTGCGGAAGTCACGGTTAAACTACACTTCCGCTTAGAATACACATTAGCTGCACCTAAATAGTCCTAGTAATTTTTCGATATTAAAATGACTTCTACGTGTTTTTTCAATACAGTGAAGTCATATTTATATTATCGAATCAACATAGATAACGCAATTTTCTAGAAAATATCAAATTAACAGTAAATGCATATATATTTCATTTGTCGGCAAGCGTATGAATTTTTAGTTATAGTGAGTGACGTAGTTAACGGAAGTCGAACCCATGCTGAAGAACCATGTAAATCTCACAGATATGCCGAATCAACACAGAGAATCAATTCTCAAGAGAATATCAATTTAATAATAAAGGCATATATTTCATGTGTCTGCAGGCATGTATGAATTTTGAGTTGTACGCCCATTGACTAGAGAGTGACGTAGTTAACAGGTGCCCATTATGTAACGCTAGCAAACCTGACCTTCGACCCAACGTTGTAGAGCAATGTATCTGCAGAGCTCCAGATAAGGTGCGTGAATACATTATCACCGCATTGAAATGCAGGAAAAACGAATGAAAATATTTCCTGTTTGTCGTATCACGCATTTAAATCCGGAATAACGAATATAGAACATTTTCTGTGCGTCGTTTTAATCATAAGACAAAATGAAAGTGACGTATTTTCCAGAGAAATCCCGATCGTTAAATATAATCGCGGTCGAATAAATTACCCTAACACCGTATGTAATTCGCCTTCTTCACCGGTATGTGCAGTTTTTACGGAACAACGAGTTCTCACGCTTCGGAATTTATACACAAAAAATGTCTGCTCCAAGCGAAAAAGATCCGTCTGCACAACCAATTAAACCTGGTTCGTTATTAAAATATATCAAAATGGAAGAACTGCTGAGTTCTGCAATAGCAGAATACGTTTTTAATAATTTAATCGATGACATGGTAAATAAACAACGGCCAATTTAAAGAAAACATCATGAAAAAGTTCCCCCCAAAACAATCGAGCTTTGCATACGGGAGTTCCCGTGGATGATTTTGACTGATGCAGTGATGTATTTCTTTCAGTACTTTGATTGATAAGGTCATCTGTTTTTATTGGCGAGTCTTTACTGAATATTGATGAGTTAGTGTCGAACAACGAAGACCAAGATTAGATTGCACGGATTTGCGTGCTGATACCGGTCTACAGTGTTCGCAAATGATAGTTTGACCCTTTCCCACATACAACAAATCCGCAACAGACGACTTTGAAAACATCTAGACAAGCTTTGTTAAATCTCTAGTTCTCCCATTTCCAAATATTTTCAAAATGCGTCTGCTGCAGATGCGTCCGCCGAGTCCACAAGTGGGACAGGTGTAAAACCGTGCAAAGCATTACACGCAAATATTGTATAAAAACAAGCACGGTAGGGTAGGGATCAAAGCATTGTTTTATAGTCATATTCTCCAATCCTCTATGGTTATCAACATTTTACTTTAACAAGAGAAAGGTGAAATATTCGGGAATATGGCTTAATTAACCATTTCCCACATGCAGACGCATTCTGACGCATCTGCAGAAGACGACATATGAAATCATTGCGGCAAGAGGAGAAATTGCTCCTTATGTACAAATTTCTCCTTTTGCCACAATTATTTCAACTCTATTCAATAAAAATCTATTATACTTTGACTTATATATTTTTTTCTTTTCTAAATGTGTGTTTATATGTTCTCAAAGTCGTCTGCTGGATATCTGGTGTATGTGGGAAAGGGTTAATGCCTATGGATAATGGTCTGGTCTAATAAAGAAATAATGACCGAGAACGTTGTTACGGAAGGTCTTACTTTTGTAACCAATCCCGGGTGTGTAATAGCACTGGTTTTGTTTTTTATTACACGTCACGTTGGTTACTGTCCTGTTTGAATAGTGAGGGATAAACACTGTTTAATAGGCTTCAGTACGACAGTTCGTACCTATTAGGGAATCATCTGTTATAATTTGTGCCACGCCCTGGGAAAAAAAATCGTGCACGGACAATTTCCGTGCGACAAAAATAGTCTATTATCAATTGTTAAATATCCGTACAAAATGCTTGTCATTTCTGTACTATGTATGTTTAGATCGCCTTGTACATTTTCCCATTCTTATCAGAATCTACACAATTTTACAAAACCCGACCTTTTAACAAGACTGCGTAAGTAATATGCTAAGAGAGTAAATCTGATCCTAAATTGTTCACACTAAAATCTCTGTTCAGATCACCTTGTACATCTGCTCAGCATTATCAGAATATTCACTAGTTCACAAACACTTCTAACAACTTTCTGTAAGTCATATACGAAAAATGTGCATCTTGATCAAACAATGCAGATCTGGATGTAAACTGTTCACACAAACCGACGTGTAGCTTTCCCCCTGGACGGACTCTATTAATGAGACAATGGCCACATAATTAATTAGGTTGTTTTAAATGATTTTCTCTTATATGTAAATGTGCATGAGACTTTGACAAACTGATGAACACTTATATACAAATGAGTCTGGGTCTCAACCTAGTCCGATCAGGGCCTCACATAATCGTCATTCTGTGATATATACAATTTAAGCATTCATACTAGGAGAACGGAGGGTTGAATGGTCTCAAACACGAGAGAACGTTGAAAGTATAACAAAAACCATACAGTTGTAATTTCCTTTAATTTACTATGATGGATTATATTCATTTTCTTTCTTTCCTATGTTCTTACATTTAATATGAAAAAGAGAAAAACATTCATGCTATTCATAATCATATTCGATGCAATAAAAATGTTATTATCGAAAGAGTACCAGTTTATTTTCTGATGAGTAAATAAAAAGATCATGCTAGAAGAAGGAGAAAGAAACATGACGGCTCATAAATAATCCTGGAAATATCAAAATAAAAAACAACATCGTGTCGGATGTCTCCCCTGCTGATTAACTTTTAATATTACCGACAGGGCCATAAACGATACCTTATATAAGTCATGTCACAGGGAAACCTCGTCTAACGCCGTGATCAATATTCTACAGTAAGACTGATCAGTTCATACAGTCTCATCCCTGTCTGCTTTCTTTCTTCCTAAGTTTATATTAGGCTTAAACGGCTAATCGGCAGGGAATATTGAATGTTTTGCTCAGACTGAGCATTCTATCCAATTTGCAAACATCTTATGACAAGCTTTTTAGACGTATCAGCTCAAATGATGAGAAAGGATAGGCCGGATTAGGTAGCGGTTTCAAGGTCCTTAAGGGAGTTTTGGACATCTGAACAGAAAACCGCGTAATTAACTGTCTATACGAACTGTTGATTGGAAATTGGTTGATTCAAGTTGAAACTGTCGTCTGTCAATATGTTATCCGCCAGACGAAATAATATGATACACGCAAGAACTGAATGAAACCGGATAAATACAGTTATTGGCAAGACAATGTTTATTAAAGGGTTTACATTAAACCATACCATTTATGGACTGTAAGACAAAACCCTTATGTCGGGAACGAAGTCTGTTATATTTCTAATAAACACGAGAAACTCAATTGGTTAAAAAAGATGACTTCTATGGCTTGTAATTCTACAAACTTCTCTGAGTTGTAATTCTACAAAGTTCTATGAGTTGTAATTCTTCAAACTTATATGAGTTGTAATTCTACAAACTTCTATGAGTTGTAATTCTTCATACTTCCATGAGTTGTAATTATACAAACGTCTATGATGTGTTATTCTACAAATGTCTATGAGTTGTTATTCTACAAACGCCTATGATGTGTTATTCTACAAACATGTATGAGTTGTTATTCTACAAATGTCTATGAGTTGTTATTCTACAAACGGGTATGAGTTGTTATTTTACAAACGTCTATGAGTTGTAATTCTACAAACGGGTATGAGTTGTTATTCTACAAACTTCTATGAGTTGTTATTCTACAAATGTCTATGAGTTGTTATTCTACAAACGGGTATGAGTTGTTATTTTACAAACGTGTATGAGTTGTTATTCTACAAACTTCTATGAGTTGTTATTTTACAAACGTGTATGAGTTGTTATTCTACAAACGGGTATGAGTTGTTATTCTACAAACTTCTATGAGTTGTTATTCTACAAATGTCTATGAGTTGTTATTCTACAAACGGGTATGAGTTGTTATTTTACAAACGTGTATGAGTTGTTATTTTACAAACGGGTATGAGTTGTTATTTTACAAACGTGTATGAGTTGTTATTTTACAAACGTGTATGAGTTGTTATTCTACAAACGTGTATGAGTTGTAATTCTACAAACTTCTATGAGTTGTAATTCTACAAACGTCTATGATGTATTATTCTACAAACGGGTATGATGTGTTATTCTACAAACAGGTATGATGTGTTATTCTACAAACGTGTATGAGTTGTTATTTTACAAACGTGTATGAGTTGTTATTCTACAAACGTGTATGAGTTGTTATTTTACAAACGTGTATGAGTTGTTATTCTACAAACGTGTATGAGTTGTTATTTTACAAACGTGTATGAGTTGTTATTCTACAAACGGGTATGAGTTGTAATTCTACAAACTTCTATGAGTTGTAATTCTACAAACGTCTATGATGTATTATTCTACAAACGGGTATGATGTGTTATTCTACAAACAGGTATGATGTGTTATTCTACAAACGGGTATGATGTGTTATTCTACAAACGTCTATGATGTGTTATTCTACAAACGGGTATGATGTGTTATTCTACAAACGTCTATGATGTGTTATTCTACAAACGGGTATGATGTGTTATTCTACAAACGTCTATGATGTGTTATTCTACAAACGGGTATGATGTGTTATTCTACAAACGGGTATGATGTGTTATTCTACAAAAATCTATGAGTTGTAATTCTACAAACGGGTATGAGTTGTTATTCTACAAACTTCTATATATGAGTTGTAATTCTACAAACGTCTATGATGTGTTATTCTACAAACGTCTATGATGTGTTATTCTACAAACGTGTATGAGTTGTAATTCTACAAACTTCTATGAGTTGTTATTCTACAAACTTCTATGAGTTGCAATTCTACAAACTTTTATGAGTTGTAATTCTTCAAATTACTATGAGTTGCAATTCTATATTCTAACATGATTCTTGGTAATTTATTGAAAACAAGTTTGAAGCAAATCACTCTGAAGAGTGGGTGGTCTTTACTTTCAACATCTAATCGGATGGATCAGTTTCTTTCAGAACTATTTCTGCGGTTAGGTTTACCTCCTACTTATATATAATCCCATATGTGTATGCGCATGCGTGCACAATTTATTGAGACTGGTACTCGTCTATATTCTCGGTGATCGTCGGAATTGCCACATTTTGAACACATAAACAGGACATGCGCGATGCACAAGGAAAATCGACATTAACCTAATTATTGCACGTGTCTGAACTGCCGGAACATCCATTATATGGATCAAAATGGATGCTACTTTACACAAGAACCTTCTTTGACTAATTTGCGAACAGTATATATGCAGATCAGACTGCGCGAACGTGTTGCCTTATCTGGATCTACCTTAGTCACAAATGCCTTACGGTTGGTTTTAGAAGAGCGCCAGCTCATATAATCGCCGTAAGAGTATTTCAAAGTAAAATATATTTCCTAATAATATACATTGTGTACACCTTTTTTTCAATGTAAAATTAAAGCTTGGGAAAACACTAAATAGTATACAAGAGGAAGCATTCACAGGACCAAGGTATCCTGGAAACCCTTTCCCAAATGCATGTTTATATCAAATTTGCAGCAGAAGTTTTGAAATCATCCGTATTAGATCTCGATATACCGAATACATCGCGGCAAAAGTAGAAATTTCTCATAAAGCTAATAAAGCAAGTTGCAGTTCCCTAACCTATTCTTACTTTGTACCTTTTCCATTTGATATACCAAATATGTCTAGTTAATTATTTATCTGACACATTGTATTGCTATATATTTATTAACTTTAGTCTAAGCCATATTCTTCCACTTTGTAAATGGCCATATACGAATTTTGTCGATGTTTCCCAATAAAGGATTGAATTGAATTGAACTGTTTTTAAGCAATTCTCCCTTTGCAAAAATGTTTTCAAAATGCACCTGGCTACAGATGTGTCAAAAGCGTCTTCAAGTTGGAGAGGGTAAATCCATTTACGTGAAATAGCATTCATTAGGCGGTTGTTAGTTCTTATAGTTAAATGAATGATCTGTAAGCCCAACAATCTTCATGTTATGTGCTGCTTAACAAATGTTAGGGATTCTTCCTTACACTCTGTCATCCAAATCTGGATATACCACATATTTGTCCTTTCTAGAGTCGTCTGCTTTGAATCCCGCCGATCATAGCAAGGATACAGTGGGAGCGTGATATATAAATAGTTTTAAATACATAATTTAAATTATTCTGAGAAAAGGCAAAAATTAGTCATTTTGAGTACTGAATTAAGTCTTAATTTTCTGATCCGCTTAAAAAATTCGACTATTGCAGGACGTCAAAAGTCGTCTTTATCAAGTTAAGGGGAAAAAACCGTCTGTTATCTGCTTTAAACACCACCATATCGGTCCTTCGATATCTAGTATTAGAATTTGTATTTATTTTTCGATTTACACGAAGTTTGATTACGCCGCAAACAAAGGGATAAGACAAAGGAATGATCCTACCTCTATCTTATCCCACCTTAGTCGTTGACTAGCTTATTAAGTGACGGACACGTGACGGACACGGTGATTTAACCGGTCCTTTATCTCACAGTCAGGTATTCACACCTTCTAACTGATAGGGAAACAAATACACAAACATTCTCAAAATACTCAGTAATATTGGATACCCAATGGACCCCCATTTAAGGATAGTTTAACCCTGATCCCTGTAAATTTCTGCAAATGAGCCGTTCCACGAGAAAACCTACATTATGGATTATGTGTAATGTATCGACCCAGTCCGTCTCAGGGGGTATAGAGTAATGATTCCTGAAAGAGAAAATCCACAGGAGGCGAAAACTGTTTTCCTGGATTAGCCTGCGCGGTATGCTTAGGCTGATCCGGTGCGATACTTTACGCAGAGTCCATAATGTTGGTTTTCTCGTGGAACAGCTCAAATAGTATCACCACCTTTGAATTTTGATAATTTATTGTATTTTTATTGAATACTATTTAGTGAGAATCGATAAATGAGAAGCGGGTAATGTAGATCAAGGATAGAATGCACGAGTGCGCAAGGGTTAACACTTATGGTACAATGATGATTGAACATTCTCATCAGTGACTATAGCTTTAATTGGTCGCACATAACTAATGGTTTGTTTCCGATCTGCTTGACTGTTTAAAAACATGCAAATGACTTTGGGACTGAGTTGAAAACATTGTGTTTCAGATGCTGTGTGATACGAATATGGGATTTCGGCAATATATAGTCTCAACTATAACTAACAGATGGATGATCAAAATTTAAATAAAAAAAATCAGCAGATTAATCTTAATCCAAGCCGACCTCGGATGCCCTTTTATAGTAGGATGCCCTTGACAGACATGGTGGATAAAGAAAAATGAATAGCTCAAAATGAGCCTTTTTCTCGTCTTCTCACAATCTGTTCAGTTATTAGCGCATATATACACTCTTTCTTTTCCAAATACTGCATCTTTTCCTGAGACGGCTCTTAACCTTTTTCACACATACGGACGATTGCTGACGCCTCCGCAGCAGACGACTTTTGATAACATTGTGGAAAAAGTAGAAATGACGGTAAACGATGGAATTCCCCTTTTGCCACAAAGATTTCAACTTTTCCTCAGTAATTAGAGATTTGCCATAGTTTGGCCTAGATGTTTCAAAGTCGTCTTCTGCAGAATGTTTTAAATGTTCATGCCATGTAAATAGCCTTCGAGGTACTTAACTATTTAGGATAAGGTACCTTTCTAGTTTGTTTACATTGAAAATGAAATGGGGTGTCAGAATTCAAGTGAAGTTACAATTAACGCATTTTTATCACTGATCCCCTCCGCCATTATCTTCCGTGATCCTTAGATTAAGCTACTTAGTCCGTATTGGATAGCGTCTTCTTGATGGAGTTAATCCCCGTCACGTGATCTATTAGCTGGTCCCTATCATTAACTCTTAACCCTTAACCTGTTGTAAATGTGATGACCATTTTCTTTACAATACAATAATGTTATTGGCATAAACAAGCATAAGCACATTCACGACCAAACACATTATATGAAAATGTAATCATATAAGCATAGACAGGGACACTATATTACATATATATATATATATATATATATATATATATATATGTAATATAGTGTCCCTGGCATAGAGAAGGAATATTTTAAATTCAGAGCTCTCGGTTTAGATACGTGGTAGATGAATTTTGAGAGATAACTAAGAGTTTTTGATGATTAAGATGACATTAAATTTTCAAATGTGTTAATAGTTGGCCAATGACAATAGTAGCCATTTAAATATCTTTGTCGTAAAATACTGTATTTTAGACTCATGTTCAAACCATTTAGGACGAAACTATTTCAATATCAAGAAATCGTCTATTTTCAAACCAATCATTTTTGTAAAGATATGAAACATAGATAGGCAGAGTCAAGTTCTGGGAGGAAGAAGAAGATAAAAAAGAACCATTTCATTGATATTACCGTAATAGGTAAATATTCGCCGATATACATTTTAACGATATGCTATAACGGTATGTCGCTAAGTGAATGCAGATTGAAAAGCATGTATAGCATTTTCTCTTTTCTGTACACGACATTTGCTATGCACAATGCTTTAATTGTGGACTTAAAACAATTCTATCTTGCACATATTCTTATTTGCCCAGTTGTTTGACTCGTAGTTCTGAAACGAACGTTACTAAAAGTACTGCAAGTGATTGCAAATTGAAAATCTTGCACAGCATTTTCTCTTTTCTGTACACCACATTTGCGATACTAAATGCGTTTAAACATGACTTTAAACATGTTCAGGTTGTTCATGTGCTTATTTGCCCAATTGTTTGACTTGTAATTATGATACTAAGATTACTAAAAGTACTGCAAAGTGCAAATTAAACAAAGGAATGACAAAACTGATACTATCAAGAATATAGCTGCATACAAGTGAACATGTTTCTGAATTACGGATCCAACACTTATAGAGAATTGGCATTTGGGCAAGCCGAGATTTGTGTAAAGAAGAAGAGTAAATCGAGTGAATTAACGGTCAAGAAGGGCAGTTATACTAAATGAAACACATTTGAAATCAGAGCACTGTTAGCTTAAAACATTCACAGAACCACCCAAGACAGATCAGACAACTAGTGTACGTCTGTATAAGACAGCTCAAATCTTTATCATAATTGCCACACGTAGCATAAACGTGTTTTTGCTGAAGTAAGATGTAGGCTACAGTCGTTATGTTTGGTCTCTGATCGAATAGTTGTATTCCAAAAAACGAATACTGTGATTATTGTTATTATTAATGCCTATCTTCCTGCGTCGATGCTCTACTATAAAAATATCACTTGTCTTTGTCAATAACTTTCCCAACTACAGACACTTTCTGATGTCTTTGCAGCAGACGGTTTGTAAAACATTATTACAAGAGAAAAATTGCTCATAATTAGCAATTTATTCCTTTGTCACAATGTTTTCAACTCTTTTCAATAATGACTTTCATCTAATGAAATTTTCCATAATTTTGCAGGTATGTTTTCAAAGTCGTCTGCTACAGAATATGTTGTACGACTATGTGAGAAAGAGAAAAACCAGGGATGCCATATCGTATTTAAAGCTGACGTAAAAGGTTTTTGTTAACTTGGGTGATCCGACTAAGCGTTCAAAGCACGAGTATTTCCGTCAGACAAGATCCTGAAATTCAGTCTAACAGGAAAAAGCCTCTCAGACTATTCATACTTATCTCCATCTATTTGTTGTAAGTTGATATTATAATGTGTTCTTTCAAGACAATATTTCCGGCTAATAGACGGATACTTCGATCGCGTTTTGTATACAATATCATTCTTTCTTTGTACGAAATGGCTTTAATGAAATAAATGTAACTGAATGTAGTGTATTTGGTTGAACTCGCAAAATATTTCTTGAACATTGAGGCTTTTCGATAATAATTTGAGCTGTGTGTTCTGTGATATTTGTTTGCTTCTTTATTTGCGTTTCTTTTTTACCCCTCTTTGCCATATGCAACCAATCTGCCGCAGACGACTTTGAAAACATTTAGTTATAATTGTGAGAACTCTCCATGAAGAAGTACCAATTATTGAATAAAGTTGATAACATTGTAAGAAAAGAGGAAACTGGTCATTAGTAACGGTTTCTAGTTATGTCACAGTGGTTTCACACATCGTCTGTTGCAGAGGCGTCAGAAAGGGTTAAATGTCATCTTTATGTGCCACAATACATACATGCCGCCGAAAATAAACCACACACGATTTAGGACGAGTTAATTCCCTTGCACCAGTGTATAGTGTCGTGTTGGAGGTACATGTATGTATGTTTTACTACTTGCCCTCTCAAGTACGGACATTGCATTTCTTTAACCCTTTCCCTCATACGACAATTCTGCAGCAGACGACTTTGAACGTATTTTGTCAAAACATAGAAAATCTCCATAATTGAATGGATAACCTATGCCAGTAAGTGGAAAACATTGTGGCAAAAGGAGAAATTGCACGTTTTGTGCAATTTCTTCTTTTGTCACTATGTTTTCAAAAAGCCGTCTGCTGCAGAGACGTCAGAAAGCGTCTATATGAGGTAAAGGGTTAATAGATGCTGCATTATTTTCTTTATCTCTAATATATTGAAATGTTTTTTTTTTCTACTGCAGATGAAAAAGAATTCGGAATGAGAACGTACATTGTTGATTTGACTGGCTGGTCTCAGAGATTGAGACATTTAACAACATTTTGTTCTCATTCAATTTGATATGTTAAAAAGTTTAAAACATACCCAGCACATACTTCGAGTAGTTGTGATTAGCTTAAAGGTCATGATTTTATATTGTTTTCCACGCCGTGTTTTTATGTATGGTTTGAAAAGTTTCTATTCTATGGAATATTTTGTTTAAAGGTCGATACTTATGTTTGTGGAATTAATACATTTTTACGCTTCATCTTAACGTCATTTCCTGCAATTTTAAAAGTTATCAGACTTGTAACGGCAAATCAATGGCGCATTTTTCGTCGGCGTCAACTGAACATTTTAAAGGCAAAATGGCGTCATTTGATGCAGAAATACAGCACACAGCTATAAAGGTGTGTCTCGTTGAATACAACACAAACTCAGACTATGAAAATGCTCCAGTCTGCCACAGGAAAAGTTTGAAGATCACTTATGCAGAAGTGGCATAAGCGGTTCTCCGATGGAAGAGTTACCAACAAAGATGATGACAGAAGCGGTCAGCCAAGATTTGCTAACGGCGCTATCGTAACGTCAGTAGGATATTGTTAAAGAGGACAGGAGCGTCAGCATGTTTTTTGCATATTTTCCAACATTGAACCCAACTACATGGTAGATTTACCAGGGCAATAATGGTGGTTATCTTGTTTGGGTTTTAACTTAGGGTGGCCACGACTATAATCATTCAATCTTATCATAATCCCCATTAACCCCTTTCCCACATACAGGGAATTTGCAGCAAACAAATTTAACAACATCTAGTTAAACATATATGCTATACATATAAATGAAGCTACACTTGCAAGAAAGCGTTGAAAACATTGTGACAATCTTTATTTTTGCCATAATGTTGTTAAAATTCCTGCAAAGGTTTCGGAAAGCGTCTGTGTGTGGGATTAACTCCTATCGCACTGTACGCAATTTTTAACAACCACTGTAATACACTTTAATTCACAATTTTGAACAATGTTGATCAATAGGTAGAACAAATAACTACGTTATAACTTATTAAAAAACAACGAATATACCCGTCACACGATTTCTGCAGGATAAGGGTATTCCCCTCTTCTTACATATATACCAAGAACAGTCTTCCTATGGCCTGACTCAATTCGTTATTCGAGTGAACGATTGGAAAATGATGTAGAACTTGTATAGAACACAGCGGATTGGGCTGGGTACATATGTACAGTTTGAAAGTCACATATATCTATCTTCTCCCTCTTTTTAATGATGGTCCAAAGGAACACCAATAACAGTTGTGAAATTCTGTATCGTATATTATACAGGGATTTGATGGAAAACTAATCTGAATTCAAAACTTTCTGTCTTGGTGAAAAAAGCAAATTATTTAATTTGACATGTCATTACGGACCGACAGCATGGCTGTGAAACGATATTGAAAGAGTGAAAACCCCTATTTAAAATCTGAAAACATATTAAAATGCCCACGTTTTAAATGATATTTCATATACGTATATGATACTTAAGTCAAACCTTATGAAAACAGGCTTTTAATAAAAAAGGAAATTCCGAGCATATTGCATGCATACCGTATAGTATACAGGTGATTATGGCCGATCCAGAGATGATTCAGGGATTCTTTTATATTTTGAGTGCAAAACGGGGAACACGCTTTTCAGACTGCACTGATGCGTATGCTGATCAGCGTCTTCTATGGTCGCACTTTCCCTGAAGTCAATTTTACTGTGACGAGTCTCATATTATTCTTTTACTGCAGTCACAAAGACGATGATATTCATTTCCAATATTTGAACAAAACTGTTGACACAAGAATCTTGAGGAGCAAGCGACAAAAATAAGACATATTAAAATAATCTGAATGGCAAACAAATAATGTCATTTTGTATTTACGTGTATGAGACATGGCTCTGTATTTTCGATTACTGAAACTTGGCGAAATAATTACATGTTTCAGGTAGCTGTCATTGGCATGGTAAAATGTATCAACTAGGTATACGAGTTTCCGCTAAGAATTAGAATAATTACCTATGATTTGTCATTTCATACATATAAAATAGAATAAAATATAAAACGTTGTTGGTTCTTACTACAATCATGCCTTGTAAATATATAAATGTGGCATTCTATGATTTGCTTGGTACTTATGTCTATAATTTGAGTATGCCTGTAAATAGGTGCTTATTAATTTCTCAATAGCTGTGAAACATTAAAATATGCTTGAAAAATGGGACAAAATCAAACCCGTGGACAAGTTTCGTTGTGTAAGCTTATTTAGAGTGCAGGATATGCTGTACGTTTAAAGAACCACCCTCTGTCGTAACATGTTTTCTCAACCATTGTTCTTATTCTTATTTAGATTCACGCTGGGTACTAGATTTCCTGCGTTTGAAATTCATCTCGATGTTTTTCAAGCCAGATTTAAAAGAAAAAAAAAAGCATTTACAATAACAAACAAACACATACTAATACAAACTTGCTACAACAGTTACTAAGACGTACAGACGAACACAATCGGGTCGTGCAACTCGTGTTAAGCGAACACGGGTCTTTGTTTCGTTACACTTTAAAATCCTTTCCCACACGCAGACGTTTTGGACGCATCTGCAGCAGACGACTCTTGAAAACATTATGACAACATGGGAAATTACTCATTATGACCAAATATGAATTGACGTAATACTAGTAAGGTTAAACATGCAGTGTATTGTTGTTAACAGACAAATCTAGATCTATATCACATTGTATGATAATAGCTAAGGCTCTCTGGAAACTGCGTATTCACTCATGATGAGCAATTTTTTTATGTCACAACGTTTTTAACTTTATTCAAGTTTTTAGTCTTTCATTTATATTTAGTTTCCATATTTTTAACTAAATATTTACAAAAGTCGTCTGATACAGATTTGTTATCCTAATTAAACTGAGCATACACTTCTAAGCGCCGAGGAGATAAAACTATTACTACAATTTTCATTTCCTCGATATGACCCGGCCATCGAACCTGCGACCTCTCGCACCCGAGTCGGACGCTTTACCTATACATCAGCGATGTGGTGTGCAATGCATTGGAACCGTCTGTGATTTATTTGTACATAGTTACATCTAACAAATGTCCTATAGTTGTTTATGTTGAGCACCTCTTACATGTAATAAAAAAGAAGGAACAACAGACACAACATTGGTTTTAATCGTGCCAACCAGTTTCGTTTATTCTACTCATAAGGGCAGCCTGCGCCACTAATACGTTTTAGTTGTCCCAGGTTTCGTTTATTCTACTATTCTTTCTTGTTCCGCTATATTTTTTTCGTTTAAAAGTATACATATAATATGTTATAAGCTGTGGCTCCAGGCTCCATTCAGAGCTGAATCTTCAATACCCTAAAAAGATATCACAGAATCATTGAAGAAGCAAGGCAGATAAATATAAACACAGTTCAAAAACAGTTCTAAATGGTTTATTGGCTAGTAACATAATACGTAATATATACATATGCATGTGGTGGAACACAAGATAATCAGAAAAAAGCAGTATGGAGAAAATATGACAATAAACAATCAATATGGCATTATATAAGTATACAAAGTGTGTACATTTATTATCATCAGAAACTATTTATTCGTCTTTTCCATTTGAGCCGTTCCACGAGAAAACCAACATTATGGTTTCTGCGTAATATATCGACCCAGATCAGCCTGCGTAGCCCGCGCAGGCTAATCCGGACCGACACATTCCGTTTCAGGGGGATAGAGATATAGGGTTCTGATTTCTGAAACAGAAAATCCACAGGAGGCGAAACGTGTCTGTCCGGGTTAGCTTGAGCGTTGCTTATGCTGATCCGGGTCGTTACACAATGTTGGTTTTTCTCGCGGAACGGCTCATTTGTCAATTAATGTTGTCCAACCGTTTAGGAAGTGAATCGTTCCCTGTGATGAGTAAAAACGTTAGCCGGTGTAGACGGAGAAAGTCTATTTCCGCTTTCATTGTGATACATACAATGGTTATCACGAACAATTTTCGGGCTCTCCTAGTTTTGTCTGTCGATGTTCACGACAGGGGGAAATGTCCACAAGAGCCGTGTCTATCCATGAAATACAATCACATGCTATTTACAACCAATGAAAATCTGGCTTTTGCACAACCTCATCATCGCAAACCTTTACACCAGTGCGCGCGACCGTAACACTTTCCCACTAACGGACGAATTGCGACGGATTTGCAGCAGGTGACTTCTAAAACATTGATACAAAAGAAGAAATTGCTCATGATGAGCAATTTCTCATTTTGCCACCATATTTTCAACTCTATTCAATAATTATACTTTCATATATGTAGGTTTGTTCGTATTTGTGTCTAGAAGTATTCAGTGACTACAACATCGCAGGAGTTCAATGGGATTACAGTTTATTTATCACTTTCCCACACAGCAAATCTGCAGCAGACGACTTTGAAAACTTCCAGGCAAAAATATGGAAATTCTCGTTATATGCAGGTTGAAATCTGGAATAGAGTGGGAAAATGGTTGATAAAACTGACACAGAATATTTTAAGAGACTGCTGATAGGCCGACAGGCATTGTTCATTTGGTTCGGATGGCATAGCATCTTCATTTTAGGATTCTTTGGTAAATTCAAACTCGGAAATGCAAATTAATTGATGGTTAAGGATTTAATAGTACCATTTCGTCGTATCAGGGCGGTTAATTCAGCTAAATATGAGCTGTTCCACAAGAAAACCAACATTATGGACCGCGGCGTAGGCTAATCAGGGCCGACACTTTCCGTCTCAGGGGGGGGGGGGGGGGGGGGGGGGGGATAGAGGTATAGAGTAATGATTCCTGAAACAGAAAATCCACAGGAGGCGAAAAGTGTCTGCCCGGATTAGCCTGCGCGACATTCCTAGGCTGATCCGGGTCGATACTTTACACAAAGTCCTCAATGTTGGTTGTTTCGTGGAACTGCTCATATCGAGGGCTTGGTGTGAAACAGTTGTAACTAAAATCAATATTTTTTTACGAAGGTTAATCACCTCGCCATAAAGTTTTTATAAGCGTTAAATCATATTTCTTGGTAAACATTGGAAATTTAGGTGCCATTGCTCGTTCTGAGCAATGGCACCTAAATTTGCATTGTTTACAAAGGGGTCGAAATTGCCCCTAAACTAGGGTTTTCAAATAGGTTTTTAGTTACAACCGTTTCACACCAAGCCCTCGATATGTGTCATGGCTTTCTCAAACCTGTATTCCCACATAATAGTGTGGCTGCTTTTTCAAATAGACTGCAAGCCAATTGGGGGAAGACGTATAACGTGTGTCGCAACATCGGAAAGACTGTTGGCCGAGCTGGGTTCCAATACACAGTCATTGGATTGAGCCTCGCTATGGATTGAACTATCAGGGTCTAATTATACCAACCTTACATAGCGTTTACTTGAAAACATATTTCATCGTTTTTGTTTCCCTAATAAAAATGCCTAAATATTACATTTGGTAACAAGTATTGTTAGTCATCAAGGTAACTATTCATATCAACTTAGTCGTTTACTTTAAATTAATACATTTCACCATTGATAGTTAACACAATATTAGGGAAACAAAAATGATGAAATATATATGCTTACACGTTTTTAAGCATTACTTCACCGCTAAGTAAGGTTGGTGGAATTGGCGACAGTACTTTAAATGTGTTGCCTTATTTGTAATATGTGTGGACTAGCTGTAATACAACGTGTTAAAGGGTAGCCTAATTTGTATCAAAACTGTTCATTAGACATTTTGGATTTAATTTACCTGTGCCGTGACCAGCTTGTTATATCTCACAATGCGTGTCATAGCGTCTCTCCATACCAATTTATAACGATACGTCGTCACCAAGTCCGTCATTCTGCATGTATGCAAACTTGTTCTCAAGCAAACCATTTCCTTAATGGAATACTAACTGCATGGTTTTAAAGATAGTTTTACAAAGCAATCGCAAGATAGAGCGACATGTATTAAAATAGAAAAGATTCAAGTTTGCTTTTAACTCTTTCAGCGCCAAAGGCAATATTGAGGTAACGAGCTGTCTCACCTGAAATCAGCATTGTTTGCCTTTTAATTATCAAAATAGTCCAAACTTTAATTAGATGAAAAATGGAGACCCCCGATTTCGAACATGGAATAGTCTTCTTTAAACAATTCGGCGCTGAAAGAGTTAAACAGTTCCCACATAGAGCAAATCTGCAGCAGACTACTTTGAACACATCTAGGCAAAAAGGAAAGTTTTATTATTGAAAAGAGTTGCAACAATGTTTTTAAAAGTCGCCCTAGAAAGCATTCCTATGTGGGAATGGGTTAAATAAAATTTCAGCGACAGTCTCCGCGTTCAAACTCGAGAACTTGTTTAACTAAGAAAAGGAAGGGATACGTTCCGAATTTGATAAAGGGTTACGTTTGCACTTGACATTAAATTGAAATGTTTTCATTCTGGATGAGCATATTTAGCAGCTTATTTCTAAATAAGGCGATTAGGTTACATACACTGTATTTCAGCTGCCTATTAGCTGACATAACTTGTTTAATCATTATCCTATAGGATTTATATAAACATACCAAACCTTGTATTGCGCGTTTTAGTTTTAAGTGAGCTTTCATTCTACTCGAGGAATCCGCCGTGGCCGAGTGGTAAGCTTGGCGCTTTTAAAAGCGGGCGTTCCGGGTTCGATTCCAACTCGCGGTGGTCATAGACGAGTGCACTGTGGACAAGACACATTCCCAAGCCTAGTACTCGTTGTTTCCACAGGGCATAGATAGGTGTTCTGTTGACGTGATATAACTTAAATAATGTTGAAAACGACGTAGTTAGGAAAGTTGAATATTATTTGGGAAAACAAGGAATAGCTCAGCATTAAAGAATCCTTATTTTCCTACATGACTTGCGTTTAATTCGTTTAATGTTAATTTTACTATAATCCGACGGTTTGAAAACCTTATCCTGAATGCGGAGATGACAACTTCCCAGAATAGTATTTTATTGCACGTTTCTGCAAAGGTGATATAGATAAAACTACCCTGAAAACTCAATGTGAACGAACTACTAGAGAAACAGGCGATCAACAACGTCAAAGATGTAGGTTCCCATAACGATGAGCAGAGTTGTAGAACTATTACAGGTCATGAAGCAAACATCCCGCGACATATTTGCAAAGGTCATCACCATGATCATCATTATTCTCGTGATGCAAGCCACCATCACACATGTACATTTTCTACTAACGATCTAACGAACAACACTGATTGATTGATTGGAGCTTAACACCGGTTTCAGAAAACAATTCAGGCATATCACGGCGGCTAGTAGACATAATCATGTGTTTCCTTGCTTTCCCACACCAGTACTCCACACAGCAATCATCCTAAGTCTCTAGCGGCTTTTCACTTTGGTGGAAGGCGAATGGCGCTTGTCACAGTGACTTTTAGCCGCTCCTGTGTCAGTGTTGTTGTTGTTGTTGTTGTTGTTAGCCGAGCCCCGGTAGCGAGCTTCGGTTTTAACTTACATCCCCTGGAGTGGCAGCCCGCGTCGCAACCGGGGCTCGGCTAACAATAACAACACTGACACAGGAGCGGTTAAACCAGTTTTGTTTTGTATTTCGTGCACACAGAGATACTGACAATCTGCAAATGAACAGGATTGACGACCAACCTGATATATATACTTTCGTTTACTTCATGTCAGTTAATCTCTATTTTCAACCGAAGCCTAGTTTTATCACGCCTTCAAGGTACACTCTATAAGAATATATACAGACATATACAGAATACCTCTGAACCATAAAGGTTTGTTTTTATCGGTTGTTACAGATAGGGTATCCATTACTGTTGATCAACACAGTATGAAACCAAACCGTCATTGCATGGACGCACAGAAATGCACAACCATTGAAACCATGGTCAGATAGTGCACATGCACAGCTTTATCAGGACCTTTTTTGTTTGGCATAGCATAATGCAATTTTGTATTTTCCCCATATATTTTCAAATGTCGCCTGTTTCAAATGCGTCAAAAGTCGTCTGTGATGGATACAGGTCCGACAGCTTGAACCAAAATAGTCATAAAATTATATCATTTAATTATAAATTAAACAAAAAATTCCGGCGACACCCGGACCCCTTCATAGGGAGGGCTACGCCCAAACCAACACCCATCAACCGCCCAATACAGAATTCGTTCTGACTCCTTTGCCATCCAGTTCTAGCTTTTATCATAAAAGACAACTAGGAAATGTAGGAGGACAGTATCGGCTATGAACCGACTATCCGTATGTACAGCAATTAGATAAGTCACCATAATCTCATGTTCCCTTCTCGCATCATATACTTCGTTGTTATCATTTTAGAATTCGTCTTTTCATGAGAAATAAGACCACGCAGTTACTTTGAGATTGGTTTTTCAAAATCAGTGTAGAGTGAAAAATAAAAAAGCAGTCATTAACAGTCTGGTTATCTCTCAAGCAGCAGACTATACCAAGTTATGTAACAAAACATAGTACAGTATAGATTTACACCGATCATATAGTACTTACACAAGTGTGTTAGAATACTCTGTCAACTTGTGTAGATTCTGATAAGAGAGTGATATGACGATACATCGTACAGAAATATATGGCACTACGGTCATGGTGGAGTGCCCTTGGGCAAGGCACATTTTCTAGCCTAGTACTGGTTTGTTTACCCAGGGATCATGAATAAGTGAACTGTCGCCGTGATATAACTGAAATAATGTTGAAAGCGGCGTAAAACCCCAATAAAAACAGAAATATAAACGTGCACATTTTCTCATGCACGGACTCATATATTACTTACGTTCGATACATGTGTCCCTGGAGACCCATCAAACACAAACGGCGAGCAGTTGGGATGGTCCCGAAGTTTGACTTATGTTCTCACGGTAATCGAACCTAGGACCTCGACACTCTACATCTGAGGCACTTTCTCCTATGAGTGATCGAGTCTGGATTCGAACTAATGACGACCCATGTCCATTTGTCTGTGAAAGTATTGGCTTATTGCAGTATTTGGATAACGGGTTCACTCTCCCATTGGTCGTTTAGATTTTCAAAACCTTAAAGGGGCTGGGGTGCCTAACCATTTTAGGTCTTAAAATAAAATATGCTGAGCGTGCTTAGAATAGTTCACTATGTGATTACATTTACACACAGTGTGTTTCAAAAAGGATTTGTAACCGTATTGATGTCTTATTCAGCCTACCACAGCGAGCACTCGGGCATGCGCTAGCCGAAACAACAACTCAAATTACAGCTTTTCACTGGCATTCGCCGATCACTTGTTACGTTAGGACAATCTGAATACACCCCTGACACATACTGATTCACACAGTAAAGTTATTTTTCTTTTTTTTCGGGTACAGGTATAAATCAATTACGATCTAGTTTATTGTAAATATAATAACAATATCATGATACTTTTTATATATTGATCTAAAGTCTGGCTTCCAAGTTGTTTTTGTCTCTTTTTTATGATATGTTTTTTCTAACTACATCGTTCAGTCTGTACATGTACGTTTTGTTTAAAACATGTACTGTTAAATTTGTAAATTATTGAGGTTGCTACTGACAGGACCTGGGAAAAATCAAAGGGCTGGAAATGTTGCCCATGAGCAAATTCCGCATTCACCGAGCAATCGTTGTGTTAGGACAATCTGTCAGATACTGATTAACACAGTACACTTATTTTTCTACCTTTTCAAGGTAGAATCGGTATTATTTTTGTTTACTTACTTTTGATTGCAATTTACTGTTATAACTGGAATTGTTTTCCATGTTTGAAAATAGTGCCCTTTAATCGTTAGACTGTCTCTTTAACCTCAAATGATTATGTTCGTGTTTTAATTTGTTCCTGAGATTTTAGGCATTGCAGACGTCGTGCCTACTTTAAGAATGTGCTGTTCTCACATTACATCACAAGTGGTTTTTTCCTTTTTCCCTGATTACACAGGTTCTTCATTGAGAACGGGAACCATATCTATGAGCCGAAGCTTATAGGTCAAACTACGCCAAATACATCCGAGGGCATGCAAATTAGTCCCTAAAAAGTGTTTGCGTAGAAATGAGTTTATGCATTGAATATATGACATTGACTGTAAATGTGTATAGAAAGCACTGGAAATGATTGATTTGATAATCTTAAGTATTTTGACATTGTTTGTAAGTGAAAGTAAAGAATGTGAAAAACCGGTTTTGTCCGGGCCCGATTTGGTCCAGATTGAGGGTAACCATTTTTGCCGGGTGAATTCTGTCTTGCATAATGTATGAACCCCCCCTTTTCTTTGGATTGTTTTAAAGCTCAGAGGTAACTCTTTCAATTGTTATAGGGTGTTCTGCATGAGAAACGCTTAGAAAGTGTGACGATTGAGGGCTGAAACAAAAAGGAATTAATTTGGTGTATTGTGACCTATAATTCTTAACTGAGATCAAAGGCTTCTACAAGATGGACAGTTTGGGATGAGGTCAATGGTCTACAAACAATTTGCAGTACTGATGTATCCTCTATCAGCGATACTCGTATACGTACATAGTAAGTAAGGGTCAGGGCCAAAGGCGGTACCAATAACTTGACCGTCGGAAAACGCCATGGTATACTTTTCTCCATAGCCTACATTTTAACCCATTTCCCATAACAAAAAGAGAAGAAATTTTCCATATTTCTGCCCGTACGTTTTCAAAGATTTGTTGTTTGTTGGAATGGTTTATTATTTTATATAATCAAAACATATACAAGTAAGTAACTCGCGTAATCAACAGTATATTAATCAAGAAATTTTCCATATTTCTGCCCGTACGTTTTCAAAGATTTGTTGTTTGTTGGAATGGTTTATTATTTTATATAATCAAAACATATACAAGTAAGTAACTCGCTTTATCAACAGTATATTAATCATGACACAAAAAAAGGATTATAATTATATTCTCTGACTTCCTCGGTGGTCCTTGTACAACAAAGTAAGTACGACATGAAGGTATTTCCAATATCATTATATTAACCCAGTTACCTACATACAACATGCAGCAGACAACTTTGAAAACATTGAAGGTTAGAAAGTGGAAAGTCTGTACAAATAAAAGTATAATAACTGAATAGAGATGAAAATCATGTGACAAACGGAGAACTTTCTCATTATGAGCAATCACTCCTTTTGTCGTAATAATTTCAAAAGGCGTCAGCTGCATATGTGTCAAAATGTGTCTGCAATTGGGAGAAGGTTAACCTTCTATCAAAAGAATTTACTTCATCGTTAGAAATGTTTTTAGAAAGGTCCAATTGCAACCGGTTTTTGAATATGTTGAAGAGCGCGATTTAAATGCACAACCTTCCATCTAATGTTAAAGGTAATACGCACTGATTTATTCCGTGGGGCCTTAAGTATCATGTTAGCCTATAATATGATAACATCACAAGTATTGTGATCGTCAAAGACCCCCACTCTAAAAACAAGGCTCGTATTGCCGATGTTTGTTTTGTGTTTTGGGTCGTGCACCGTCAATTAAACAGCACCTATAGTTTCCTCATATCGATACCACACAAAATGTGTTACAAACAAGTGGGGCTACAATTCTTTCGTTTTGTCGAAAGCTACAACTTCGTCTATACATATGCATGTTAATACACTATTGAAGGCTTTGGTAAGACATACGGATGCACATCTCGGCCTAGGCCGGCACGAATTTGCGATGAATATCATTTTCCGTTGACGCGACATATTTTGTCAGATGTGGTAGCCATCGGCGACTATCACTACCAAGTCTAATGTTTTGATGACTTCATTTACATGCTTGTTTTTAATGAAATCGCTCGGCAATATTTCGTAAAGAATGGAGAGGGGGGTCATCTTCCCGGGGACGAAGAACAGTATAATCACACGGTGAAATTAATGGCGGGCTTGTATGTGTACTTGATCCACGGTTTGATTGCAGCCCAAGAACCTAGGGCTACAGTTTGATCCTTTTATATCTTGAATTGATTTAAAAAGACAATGAACACATCGGTAGAATCGAAGTGAAAGATAATGTTCTCCCCGATTAAAATTTGGTTGTCTTTATGAGGCCACTATAATATGTTTCCATGAGTTATGAGACTTTAAACATTACGAATATGTGTATTTTTCTCGGTTATATTACGAAAGATCGTCGTAAACAAAATGCAACAATATGGTTTTAAACGAACAGAAGGGTCACATTCAATTTCAAAGAAGAAGAAACAATTATCACTGTAATATCGTCTCTATCTCTCCCCAACATTAAAGCAATGTTATAGAAAAAGGAACAGCAGGCAGTGTGAGAATCTGATTATGTGGGATAGTATAATTTGAGAAATGTCATACGAAAACCGAAAGCCTGCGACTGAGCGGGGTCTGATCAAGATATTCCCTGTTCTAACGCATTTCAAACTTGCTTTTACAGAAAGATTATGGCAGCAAGAAGTGTCTGAATCGCTATTCAACTTGAACGCTTTCCCACATACATAGTCTCTATGACGCCTCCGTAACAGACGACTTTCGAAAACATTGGGACAACAGGAGAAATTGCTCATAATGAACAAATAATCCTATTGCTACGATGCTTTCAATTTAATTTAACAATTGTTATTTTATTTATAGTTTCCATAATGTTGACTACTTCAATGTCGTCTGCTTCAGATTTGTTGTATGTGGGTAAGGGCTAACATATTTTAGTTTTAGCATTTTTTATTCAATAATAGTTACATAGTATCAACTAACACATTCCAAACGGAAAAGGATTAGAATGAAAGCTTAAAGCTTAAAGCTTATAAAGCTCATCTCCTACTGGAGTGCGTACTCGTCAGTTCATGCTTAGTTATTGAACAATACAGTCAAAAGAAAAAAATAAACCCTTTGGATGGTCTGTTTTCGTGTGACTCCACCTCTTTGTCCAAATTGCGTTAGAATCTTGACAGTGGAAAACAAAATCAAATCCTGATAATGATACAATCATGAACCGTTGTTACTGCATGTACAAGCACTGATTAAAGATACACTGTTACTTATACCAATGCGTGCGGAAAGTGCATGCTCTTGTAAAACTGGTGAGAAGATGCGTCAAATTGCAACTGCATTATGTACCATTTCACATTTTGCCACTATGTTTCAAACGTAGATGCGTCAAATTGCATATGCATATGTAGAAGGGTATTAAAGAAGACCTGATTCGGTATGGGCGTGGTTTCCACGTACCTGACTCAGACCGATTTCTCACAACAGGCATTTTGGCTAGCACCTTTATAATAAGACACATAATTGACGCTCTCAATCAAAAGAATTCAGTTTTAATAGTAACTATTGTAACTATAAAGGTTTTGGCCAACAATTTCGGTACTTAAAATGTGTTTTGCCTGACCTGACCAAACGTAGGAGTTGTATGTCATTGATTGACTGTTACTTCTCGGACAGCTTGCTTTGACTCATGGTGTAGCGATGTAAACGTTCATCAAAGCAGAGAAGTCATTTGATATATATGATCCGTTCCCCGAGAAAACCAACATTGTGGAATCTGCGTAAAGGATTGACACGGA
This sequence comes from Serripes groenlandicus, assembly GCA_031761405.1. Classification (NCBI taxonomy): domain Eukaryota; kingdom Metazoa; phylum Mollusca; class Bivalvia; order Cardiida; family Cardiidae; genus Serripes; species Serripes groenlandicus. Next base: position 50,980,504 of record JASEVX010000009.1, on the reverse strand, counting down.
TCAGCCTAAGCATGCCACACAGGCTAACCCGGACATACGCTTTTCGGCTCCTGTGGATTTTCAGTTTCAGGAATCATTACTCTATACCTCTATCCCCCTGAGACGGAATGTGTCAGCTTTGATTAGCATGCGGAGAATGCACAGGCTGATCTGGGACAATACATTACGGAGAGTCCATAATGTTGGTTTTATCGTGGGAAGGCTCATTTATAGTAATGTTGCCTTTCGAAGGAAAAGGGTGATCTAGGCATGGCGGGGTGCAGGGGTTTCAATATATAGAAATGCAGCCCAACTGGTGACAGCGCTCTTGACGAAAGTCAAAAAGCGTCTAGCGAATTTCATGAATGGCTCTCGCTGGTAAATCTCGCTTTATACGAGATATCAAGCTGCGTTGTAATTTGTGGTAGTTTTCCACTTAATTATCCATTCTCATTATCTCTAATTTGTCTTCACCAGTTGGCCATTGTATCCCAAAATGTCTGGACACAGTCCGCTATCTAAATGTCCAAATCACATCTTCGCCGGTCCTGGACAAGAACAAACACGATGACCGGCCAATTGAACCCGGAATATCGGGAACCGCTTAATCTAAAAGGGATCCAGTCACAAAGGCGCGTAGTGAGGCATCGGATGAGATTGTACATCAGTCTCGCCTCGTCCGAGCTTTCGTTCTTCACTAAGGTGTAGTAGGGGTTTACAGACAACAACTTCATTTTAAGAACTAGTAACCTCACCTTAATGAACGATTCTACATGGCCGTTTATATGAAAATCGACAAGGTATACATTAAAACTCTTTTTCAATGGCGCGGACTCAAATTATTAGAACCATATTCCCCACTGAGAGGCAGGTGAAAAGAGGTGCATTCAGTGAATTAGTGTTTATAGTCATTTCTAAAGCGAAAGGTAAATTAATTTGCTCGCAACGAAAACACCCTTACACAGTATATTAACACTTTCTATAGTAAGGTGACGGAGCGGAAGAGGAAACCCGAGAATTTCGCCACCAAGTTAAATCGCGGGACCTTTTCTTTCTTTAGAAATATGTCAGCGGGTTGCATTCTCTATTTTTATATTAATTGCTTGGAGTATTACACGATTGGTTGACACTGCGGTGTTGGCATTGTGGAAAAAAGAATTCGAGTTTGCTTAGATTTTAAGACATATTATCCGCCGCATTGCTCTAATGAATTAATGACCGGTGATTGAAAAGTGGGTCATTTTACAATATAATTAAAAAGAAATTTCTATCAAAATATTTTGGTATTTCATTGGTCGATTTATTTGGCTATCTTCAAACGTGGACAGTCTGGAAGAGGCATTTACATTTGTAAGACATCGGCCTTTTTTATACTTAGTTTTGACTACATATTTCTACATTTTAGTAAGCAGTTACATTTATACTCTAATGAATGTTATAACAATGGGATGAAACCGTTTAAATGCACATTTTGAAGTTTTTAAATTGAAAGACTTCTCGGAACAGAATGCATTCTTGAAAAACCTACCGATAATTATGACCATTCTCAAGAATCTTTTGACTAAATAGAGAGATTTGTATAACCTAGTTTTGCCTCAATCACATGAATTATTTTATCTTGGCAACATTTACTTAATGATTTATATATGTTATGCATTGAATGAATGGACGGCGCGTTACGAAAACTAACCATAAATCAATCATTTGCGGCAATGCAAATTATAATCAGCCAGCGGATGGATCTGGGTCCGCACTGTTCGCCAATTAATCAAAGAAGTTTCAAGAAACTTCTAGAAACTCACATCCCTTAGCATTCTTAGCATGAATGCGAAGGTATCTTTTTTTTAAACATGCGAAGGATACGTTTAGGTTGATTCTGAAAGAGGACAGCCACAAGAAACTTCTTTTAGCTTTCTCATATCACTAAGTTGGGTACGCCTGTTCTAGAGACTTGCTGGTCGCTAATTCCCGAAGCTCAGTCCTTCAGTTCTTATGCTAGTACTATTCTGGAAACCATTTTTTGCTCTCTCTTTGTTCGGTACGTAAATGACTTCAACAGTCCTTCCATGAATGGTGTACTATTCACACATATAGACACACACTAGAACAGAACGTTTGTTGAGCCGCATAGAACAGAAACAACTTACAAACCCATAATACTTACTTAAAGAATAATACAGACATGTGGATTTATAATATGTTGAACATTTGGATGAGAGAAAGAGCGTAAGCACAAGAAAAATATTATACATTAAAACGTAGGATGAATTGTTGTAAAAATAAACATGTAAGTAGCTCTGATCTTAGTTTTAAAGTAAGATTGACCTTGCAGACTCAATTTCTCCATATGTCCAAATGTTTTCAACTGCATTAACTCGGAATACGTTCAGTTATAGATATTTTCAATAATATTTGTCAAAATGGTGTCAAAGTCGTCTGCTGCAGATTTTTGATGTATGTGGGAAAGGGTTGACATAGATGACAGTGTCTGTTAAACCGATGCACGACTGTCAACAAAGAAAGGGATTTATTAACTTGTATGACCTTTACTTCATTTATGAATATCTTTTTAAATAAAAGGAATTCGATGTGTAATATATCTATGAGTTATATTGATCCATTCTTTTGTTAATTTTGGAAAATGACTCGACAAAAATTTAAAGTCAATCTTGTAAAGTAAGATTGAATAAGACCTTATCCTTCAACTCGTTTTTATCATTATATACTCATCGTATTTCAAGATCAATGCAAACATATGGAACATATCTATAACAATAAAGGTAGAACTTGTTAACTATGAACATATGTGTTCCGGGAAACATTATTATTATTCTTTAAAAATAAATCTTTCTCGGATAAAAAAAAAAGTTGATAAGATACGGATCAACGCGAAGACTGAAATGATCAATGTCGAATGAACACCACATATTGTATTGTTAGGAACTGTCGACACAAGAAAGTCAAGTGACAATAAAGTACACGAAAATCTCCTGAAATATCGCAAGGGTCACAAGGGATCTAATTATTCGTGATTTTACGTCATAAAACTTGCCGCCTGATCAAGCGAGTTTCTCACTTCGTCTGTATCTAGACATCTTTAACCTTGCCACAAGAGATGGGTGATTACAATCAAACGGTATCGTGTAGAAATAGCATTTATTTCATATACACATGATAGGCAAAGCATCTACAGCGCTTAGTTTAAACATATTTAATTATCATATATTTAACATAGTAGGAAACATCAAGAAATATACAATGAAGAAATGTATTGGACTGAAACTCACAGCTTATTTTAGGTCCTCTCCAACAAAGATTAATTTACAGGAAGCACGGTGAATATTTTACATGTTCAGAACATTTCAGCTTAATTTAGCTGTATAATTTGTCATACAAGAACACAAAAATATACAAAATAGAGATGGAGATATATCCAGAGAGTGGGAAATAGTGAGAAAGAGAGAGATAAACGAGGGTAGGTGCGCGTATTGTATATGTCAAATATCCATACCAAATATAATATAAAATAGCGTCTATCGCTTGCGGATCTTACCGTATTGTTTGGGGATCATATATAAAGATAAATTGACAGTATAGAAAGAGGGGATACAGTTCTAAATTGTTGTCAAAAGTTGCATCACGACTGAATTACATGTAGACTCGTGTGAGACTATGTGGCACCTCAGACTCGTCTGACCTTCCATTGCGCTTATGAATTAAGCCTTTACCTACACAAAGACCCTTTCTGACGCCTCTGTAGCAGAACACATTTGAAAATATTTTGGCTTAAATATAACATGATTGCTTTAAATGATTTTACAGGTAAGCATACAGAAACCTGTTGTTGCTACTGAAAAGCTGTTTAAAATGGTGTTGTCATTTAACAGACAACTTTGATCGATAATTCCTTCGTTTTTCAGGAATTATTTCAACTCTCCTCCTTCCTATATCGCCAACAGACGAAACAGACACTTTGGAAAACATCTAGGCAAAGATATAGAAAAATATTTTATAAGTAAATTTATAATTATTGCATAGAGTTGTGACAAAAGAAGAAATGGCTCGCTATGATTTTTTCTCTCTTTGCAACAGTGTTTTCAAAAATCATTTGCTGCCGAGGCGTCAGAATCGTCTGAATGTGGGAAAGGGTTTAAGATGGACGGTTTCAAATGACATAATTGCAATTCGAGCAGCTATTGTGACATAATTCTTGGTTTCCTTGGTAATGCATGAAACGTTAAACATGCACGAGGTTGATGCTCGCTTCATGCAAACGGAAACGAATGAAATGAGAGAAAACCGTCCAACGCGCCATGGAAACTAGTGTCCTTATTGTGCAGGCTAACAGGCAAGAATCTAATTGACCCGTGCAACTATCCAACAGATGACCTTGACCTTTACTCGCAACACCAAAATGATCGTCAACGGAGGAATATGTATACCTCCGGGGAAAATGCAATCAGTTAACCCTTTCCCTCATACGACAATTCTGCAGCAGACGACTTTGAACGTATTTTGTCAAAACATAGAAAATCTCCATAATTGAATGGATAACCTATGACAAAAAGTGGAAAACATTGTGGCAAAAGGAGAAATTGCACGTTTTGTGCAATTTCTTCTTTTGTCACTATGTTTTCAAAAAGGCGTCTGATGCAGAGGCGTCAGAAAGCGTCTATATGAGGGAAAGAGCTATTCTGTTCATTCGTACAGTCTGATAAGAATATACATTAGTCGCCAATAAGTAAATTGGCCACTGCACTCTCTTCAGGTATGGAGTCGGAACACTGATCGGTGTGTTTCTATATGACATTTAACGCAAATTTCAACACTATTTCCGTCATATCACGGCGTTTTTCCAGTACTACCGGTAAGCTTATCCGGACACAAGCTCATCAGTCGGTATGTTATCCTCTCAAATCTGAATGCCGAGGAGGCAAGGCACTGCTTCCATATTTGGTGTTCGATATGATCCGACCGAGGATCGAGCAATGGTGTCCCGTCCTGTGGGTTTTCTGTTTCAGGAATCATTACTCTATACCTCTATCCCCCTGAGACGGAACGTGTTGGCCCGGATTAGACTGCGCGGACTGTGCGGACTGTGCGGACTGCGCAGGCTGATATGTTAAAGTTCGCCGATACATTACGTATAATCCATAATGTTGGTTTTCTCAAACGGCTCATATACATGTACAGTATTTTACCCGGTAAAGTCTGTGTTTGTTGCCCTTATGCGAGCTCATGTATGTTATCATGTGGAGATTAATGTATGCTTTATATTACCTTAGCTTTTCCAACACACAATAAACATTGAAGCAGACGCCTTTTAAATCATGTAGGCAAACGTATCGAAAATCTCTATAAATAAAAGTTTAGTTATCGTGGAGAATTGAGAACAGTGTGCAAAAAGGTGAAATTGCTCATTTTTCTTTTGCCACGCTGTTTTTAAATGTATTCTGGTACAAATGTGTCAAAAAGGGGTCCCTATGTGGGAAAGGGTTAAGGTAATATCAAGATGACCGTAATCACCACTGTCGAATACTGTCAGTCAGCTCATTATGTGAAGCCTAATAGTGTGATGCAGTTTTTATACGCACAATTCAACACTTTCCACATACAGATGCATTCTGACACATTGACAGCAGACATATTTTGAAAATTATTAATTTCTCCTTTTGTTACAATATTTTCATTCAATATTTGTACTTTAAATAGAGTATCCATATATTTGCCTATTTTGTTCAAAGTCATCTTTTTTTTGTATGTGACAAAAGGATTTAATTTTTTAGACATTCAATGAAATCAGCAGGACATTTTTGGCAAGAAGTGCTTTTTTCTTTGCCAAGACTCAAGCGGATCCAATGCAAAGCTAAATGGCGTGCTTGTTAATAGCTTGTCCGTCTTCATCAGCGTTTAGAGGGATAATAAGAGAGATTTGTACGGGGCGATTAAGGCTTTGGCCTAATGATACTATTCTTTGCCATTATTCGTCGTCATGTCGCTACAGATGTAGTGTTTATTTAATTTGCTTCTATTCTTTGGACTCACAGAGTAAATAGGGGGGAATCGCGATCGTCGTCATCACGAGTGGAACCGAAAGGGACGTAACGAGCCGCATTGCCATATGGGTCACTCCACAAGAAAATAAAACATTACGTAGATTCTGTGACCGGTGAATTGCTAGATTAGCTTACATTCTCGTGCATATTGATCTTGGTATTTCATGTTCATCATTCTTTAATACTGTAATTGTATAATATTCCCGAAAATAATCATCGTCTCACGATTAATTGTGCATGTATTAAAAGTATATTCTGGTCGGAATCCTTAGACTTGTAAATCAATCCAGATGGTGGTTTCCTTTGACACTGCCATATGGGATCATTCTGTCGACATTTACTGCCTCTTTAGACTGAATACAGATTTAAAGTGAAAATGTAATTTTCGCTATAAATGGTGATTTATGGTAAATGATATTTCCTAAACTGTGTAAAGAAGACTTCCCCGGAGAAATACGAACGGCCATCGCTTGGACTTTGAGGTACTCCAAGCAAATTATAACACAACTGGGTGGATTTTGTGTTCTTTCGAGCAGGGCTACAGGAAAACCAACCATATTGCATTTCGACTTGTGTAGATGCAAATCACCCTGCACATATGCGCAGGCTGATCTAAATCTACACTGTAAGCTTCAAAATCGATAAAGCGTTAAAAAAGCCTATGGCACACAGTGTATATTTAGATCAAACAGTACTGGTGTGCAAATCGATATTTTCTCTATTTGTCAAATTTCTAAGTATCGTCACGGCTTATGTGGTGTAGTTTTAAATCTCAATTAGATGTAAACGAGTATACGTATTTTTCAAATATGAAAACGGACGATGCTGCGCTTAAAAAATATCTGGTCTTGGTCTCATTTACTTAGGAAGAATAGGAAAGGATCACTGTTTAAAAAATAACATGATCGCCATTTTCAGTTAAATCTATGTAACTCAGAGCAGTTCAAGGGAAGTGTTAAACTCCTAATATTTAATTAATTGAAAGTTGTGTTTCATTCTAAAATTCGAGATACAGAGAATTTCGACATAGAGAGATTTGACCGCATACCTTAAATATCCAGACAACGCTTGTCATTCTGTATTCGATTTGTCAGATGTAGACGGGTTTTGTACCGATAGTTTCCATACAATAGATTGGTTCCATGCTTTCATTATGCCCACAGGCTCCTCAATGGTCCTTGTGACCGGGGGTAATTTAAGTTAAGAGGTTTAAGATCTGATCTCGTCTGATTTCCTTAGTCGGCGCGGAATCACTGCCTACCTCATTTAAATAATGGCAACACCCTTACTTGTATCACTAGTCTCGAAGTCTTTGTATATTAAGGATTCATTCTTTGAAGCAATGAACAAAGTAATTCTTAGCATCGTCGAAATGAAGTAAAATCGAAATTAATACCGCAAGACACGGTTTCTGTATGGTCTAGCGAGCTATCGTTGTGTGTTTCCTGTGTGTGTTTTTAATCCTTTCCTGCATACAACAGATCGGCAGAAGACAACATTTAGCCAAAAATATGGAAACTCTCTTATCATGAAAGGGCAACTATTTTAAATAGTTGAAAACATTGTGGCAAATGAGAAATTGCCCTTTATGAGCCAGTTGCACTTATGTTTTCAAAGGCCGTCTGCTCAATATGCGTCAGAAAGCGTCTATATGATGGAGAGTGTTCCGTTGGTTTGATTCCCAATGCTTGATTCACAGCAGGTAACTGTGGGGTAAATGGTTATGAGGTGGTCACTTTATAAAAAAAAAGCAATAAGAAAATGACAACGACATAATCCTTGGTTTTAGTGCTGAGGTCTAAACTGGACTGATTGGGATTGCATTGACGTCCGATTATTTTAACATTTAGTGCTGAGGCCGTGGACCAAACTGGACTAATTGAGATTGCATTGACGTCCGATTGTTATAGCATCGTGCAACAGTTGTTTCAGAAGCCATTTCTTCCTCTGCTTTGGTTTGGTATAAATGCTTTAATTTGTCCAGTTATTCCTTAACAATGTCCCACATTCAACAATTCTGCAGGAAACAGTATGGATGGAAAATGTTAAAACATCAATGGATATATTTTTGAATTACTTGTCGTTGAAATGCTTTTGTTCTGTATTTTATCTTTGAACAGTTCATTTTGTTGTTGTTATTTTGCTTCTCTTAAACAGGCGAAATTTGGGTTTTGTACATTGTTTATAACTTACTTTAGGAAAATTTACTTGCAAGTAATAAAATGCTTTGCTTTGTATTTCTTAAATTTAAAATCATTGTGGCCATTAGTCCTTTCTGTCAATTTAAACAAAAAAATCGCTTCTTTTATTGCTGCATCATAATGCGTCTGCGGCTTTGAAAAGGCTTAAAAGACAAATCATTCCACATCAGATAACGACAATATGTGTGGAGTGCTGGTGCGTGAAAGCCATGAACAACTTTAAATCAGATGAACTGGCAGCCGTTATGTATCTGTAAAACTGTTGAAAGCAGCATTTAACTCAAATCAATAATAACAAACTATTCTATGTGTCGATTTATTTCTAATTTGGGCAAATGTTATAATAGTTCTTCAGACGTTTTCACTTTTGAAGAGGATAACATATCAAACTAGGCAATGGGTTTACCCTTTACCACATACAGCAGCAGACGACTTCGATTTGTTTGTTTTTGTTTTATTGGGTTTTTTACGCCATTTTCAACTTTATTTCAGTTATAGAGGAGGACTTTGAACGGAATTGGTAAAACTATCGCAAATCTTTGTATGATTATTGAACAGAATTGAAAACATTGTGACCAAAGGAGAAATTGCTCATTATGCGAAATGTCTTCTTGGTGTCACAATGTTTTCAACATTAGTCTGATTTAGATGCGTCAAATTACGTTGGTAGTGGGAAAGGGTTAAACAGTGTGAGCAGCTCTAACCCTTTATACATGTAGTATTTCCGACCGATTCGATGAAGATAATACCTTCCAGGGGCGTAGCTTGGCAATTATCAATGTGTAGGCCGTCTCGTGAGGAAATCAACATTGTGGACTCTGCGTAAAGTATCGACTCGGATCAGCCTAAGCATGCCACACAGGCGTACCCGGATATACACCTTTCGCCACCTGTGGATTTTCTGTTTCAGGAATCACTACTCTATCTACCTTAGACGGAATGTGTCGGCCGGATCAGTCTGCGCAGACAGGGGAGGCTGATCTGGTCGATACATTACGCAGATGTGTATCGCCGCAGCAAATGGGGGCATTTTTAGAAAAAAATGTGTAGGCACGTGCCTACAGTGCCTAATGGGAGCTACGCCTCTGCCTTCAACAAATTGAATTCAACTTAAAACCCTTTCCCATATAAAAAGAAATCTGCAGCAGACGACTTTGAAAACAATTAGTAAAAAATATGAGAAATATTCATACATGAAAGTATAATTTGTTTAATCAATAAAGTTAAAAACATTGTACCAATAGGAGAAATGTCTCATTGTGTGCACTTTCTCCTCTTGTCAGAATATTTCCAAAAGACCGTCTGCTGCGTATGCTTTACTATTCGTCTGCATGAGTGAAAAGGTTACGCGTCATTTCTGCCCAGTTCTAATAACGGGTTTTGACACAAGCATTACATACAGGAGATAACTTTCCCGTAATAAGCGAAGAGGCCATCAAAATATTAGAAATCGAAATCTGATTCAATAGGACTAATGAAATTTTCAAATTGAGCAATTTGATCGTGTTTCCGTCCTGCGTACTGTAACCGTAGACAGTAAACACACGAAAATAAAGCATCCATTTCAGGGACAGCTCGGAGTCGGGCTCTCGTGAGACTTGTCAACCAAATATGGGGTCACGTGGACTTCTCGCTTTGTCCTCATATACTAATAGATATATTCAATCCGTCAGAGAGACTGTACTGCAAGCTTTTTGTGAACAGGAATGTCGAAGCTCACATTTCATTTTTTCCTCAGACATTGAAGTCTTTTGTGACACATTGAAAATTACTGGCTCAATATATGAGTCGCCACCGTTTTAATTTTACAAAAAAACAAACATTTTTAATTGGCACGGTTCTTCTATATTCAGTAAACATGAACTTTACTGATGCAATTAACTATTCAATCCATACATATTATCGCCTTACTCCGTTATATACGCCAATCAAATTGTTATTATACTAAACAAAAAGATGCGATTGCATGTACGGGACACTCGAAATTGTTATACTTTGTTTTTTACCCATCAATCTATGCTTCATATCCTTAAATACCATGTTATATGTTAATCAATGAAGTCATAATTAATATCGACATAAATGTGAGAATCACGTCTATTGGCAAGGGTTAAACAATTAGCCCTCTCCCACATACGGCAAATATGCAGCAGACGACTTTTAAAAATGTTCGGGGAAATGAGATCAGATTTCATAATTAAAAGTGCTATCATTGAATAAAGTTTAAAACATTGTGTCAAAGGGTGAACTTGCTCCTTTTGAGCAATTTCTCCTTTTGCCACAATTGTTTTCAAAAGACGTATGCTGCAGATTCGTGAAATAACGTCTGCATGTGTGAAAGGGTTAACCCTTTCCCTCATACGACAATTCTGCAGCAGACGACTTTGAACTTATTTTGTCAAAAATTAGAAAATCTGCATAGTTGATTGGATAACCTATGACAAAAAGTGGAAAACATTGTGGCAAAAGGAGAAATTGCACATTTTGTCACTATGTTTTCAAAAAGCCGTCTGCTGCAGAGGCGTCAGAAAGCGTCTATATGAGGGAAAGGGTTAAGACACGGTCTGACACATCCTGTAACAAAAGCCCGGTTACAGATAACTAAAGATCTCTAACTTTATTCCACATAGCCAAACATTTCTGACATTTTCAATATTTACATTAGCTGTTTCCGAATGAATACCTTTCTGATTTTAACAAAGTGTTAACCATATTAACATTGGTGTTATATTTCAAATTATATCACTACAAAGGGACGGGCGATCACCGTATACCCCTATTATAGCTTTAGCCATGAAAACTCCACCCTCTCTAAAATATCGGCAATACAGCCCTACAGGGATAGACAAATTATTATTTTGTTTGTTGTATTACGCATGCGCGAAACTAATCTCGTCCTGAATGAGATCTCAGCAATTCTGTGGTAGGATTGTTGAGAAGATTTGAAGTACTCGTATTTCATCCATCTGTGTTTTTATTCTCGACATGAAACTTTATAATCGTAGATGTTTGCTGGTAAAATAAAGGTACAGATACCCCAGCACGAATACGTTGGTATTGTAGAAATCTAGAGAATAAATTTATTCGAGAACAGTTAGTATACCCAACTCGAAATGCTGTATCAATCTTGTACCAGGCAGAAAACGCCCATTTATTCAAGACAAGTCCAAGTGTCTCTAAAGTAAAGGGTTTAGTATAAATGTTGATCAATGCATATTGTGAGTTTGTGTCCTGAAGGAAGAAATCGAAGACCTTTGACGTCGATCCGCTGTACGCCATCTGTACATATAATACAACTGAAAAAGCCACAAAACCTCATAAATACCGCTCTCTCATTCTTTGTCCAATACTTTTGTGTCATGCACTTTCGTGGCGTCAACGAAGTTAATTGAAATCCAAGGCTAATGAGTACTTCTTTTATTTCAGGTTTTAAGGTATTTAAACGGATTTGCAACGAAATTCAGAATAATTATTTTACTGGTATTTAATTTATTTAAAATCATATCATTATGACCATATTTAACCCTTTCCCACTAATAGACGTATGTTGACGCATCTACAGTAGACGACTTTTGAAAACATTATGACAAAAGGAGAAATTGCTCAAAACGAGCAATTTCTCCTTTTGTCACAATGTTTTCAATTTTTTTTTATTTATTATTATACCTTCCTTTCTTGAGATTTTCCAGATTTTGAGTAAAACATTTTCAAAGTGGTCTGTTGCACATTTGATGAATGTGGGAAAGAGTTAAAACACTTTCCTCCGAAATATGACTTGTAAAAATCTGTTAACGAGATTTGATTTAACATTAATTTAGACTATCCATGCTAAAATGCACACGTCGGCATTTCTAAACAGTGCAGGTTCAGATCAGCCTGTACATCTGCTCCCTCCTCTGAGTATCTACCAGATTGACGGATATAATTTACAAATTCATGTATTTGAGCAGTTCCATGAGAAAACAAACAGTGTGGACTCGGCGTAAAGTATCGACCCGGATCAGCCTAAGCATGCCGCGCAGGCTAATCCGGGCAGACTCTTTTCGCCTCCTGTGGAGTTTCTGTTTAAGGAATCATTTCTTTTAATAGTATACCTCTATCCCCCTGAGACGGAATGAGTCCCATTAGCCTGCGCAGACTGCGCTAGCTGATCTGAGTCGATACATTACGCAGAGTCCATCATGTTGGTTTTCTCGTGGAACGGCTCATATTATAATTGAACAGTGTAGACCTTGATCCGATTTTGAGGATGCACAGGCGGATCATCGTCTACTCTGTTAACCAAAGCCAACGAGTTCCTTTCTTATGTATGGGCTCAATGAATCATTTACATGTTATTTACGATTTATATTTATTGCATTTATGACTGATATGATTTCAAACTGAATGTGAAACTATACGATGTTTTTAATTGATAACAATATTCGATTATTCATATCGTTGATTCCAACATAAAGGGTCTGTCTAGCCGAGGAAACGCCGTGATATAATTATCTGAACACTTGTTGAAATCGGCGTAAAACCCTATGTAAACATAAACAAACGAAAAAATCATTTATAAGTGCTATAATTTACAAATGACTGAAACAATACGTGGTTCTTAAATTATAATGTGCTTATTCCTACCATATAGGTACACGAGGTAAGCTTGGCTAATGTCATACTGTGAGGTGAAACAGGGCTAACCTTTGAAAGTTCGATACAGTTGATGTTGTATGTTTCTCGTGTAATTTATATTTTTAAACAAAATATCGTTGTCGGCAGGATTCGAACCTGCGCGGGAAGATCCCAATGGATTTCTAGTCCATCGCCTTAACCGCTCGGCCACGACAACTGGAAATTATAAGTTCGATACAGTCAAGTTCCTGTTGTCTGTAGAGTGTAATGTAGATCTTTAAAAAAACAAATTCTCGGAAATATTAACTCAAAATTTCCAATTAATCACAATACTGATTGACAAAATCGGTTGTATAGGCTTTATAGGTTTCCATTCAAGTAAATAAGATGTAAGCGTTTATTTCTCTAACTTGAAAGATGCAAGTTAGTTTGTATAGTTATATCCAAATATCCGATAAACAATAACATAATCGGAAGAGAATGATTATTTCTGAAACAATAAGAAACACAAAGATCATCATGCGGGAAATCAAAACGTTTTGAAAAAGTAACCAAGATCTGGCTTTATCTTCGTGCTAACAGATCAAGACCACCCTGTCTGTCGGTATGTCAGTACACGTTCACAGCGGCAAAGCGAAGATGAATTAGACCACGGATAAGTTGGTCTGGTCTGGAATCAGTCCTATCATTGAATTAGCGTGTCCACACACTCTCTGGCATATATCTATTGACACCCTCTCACATGAAGACACATTCAGACGCATATACAGTACACGATAATAAGTATTCAAGCAAAAAAGAATTTACTGACGAGAGGTTCAGCCCAAAAATGTTTACAACTCTATTAAATAACAAGAGATGCTGCAAGATGCAGCAATTGGCGCGGGAATCAGCATTGTATGGCTTAAGAAATACTGTTTGATTCGAAAAACACGAAACTCGCTTTTAAATATATGATATAAATATATGATAACAATAGTTTTTAGTTAAATACGTAAAACGAAAACAAAAATACCTTTTCCAAATATTTTGAACTCGATCTCTCAAAATTATTGTAAACATTTGCTTGCGCATGAGCGTCCTTTTTCCCCATTAATTTATTCTTAAAATAGCAAAATTAAGCACAATAACTTCGCATTTATGAAAATATTCCCATTTTCCTAATGTAACAGGAACGGGGTATAGGTATATGTATACACATCACTTTTACAGCCTTTTTGTGGAAGCCGGCGTTTATAGCGACGTTGGTAAAGTGGTTGACCTTTGCAATGGCTTAACGCCGGTACACGTTACAAATGGTATCAGCGGTGAGTGTTATTAAAAAACTGTGGTTTTAATTTACATTTTAATTATATAAAAACTACTCGCATATAAATAGACTGGTTCACTAATCTTAATATTATATTGCAAACTCGAACGAGAACAAGTCTAGTGACGAACTGCTACGGAAATATACGAGAGCTGACGGTAAAATACGGCACAGGCGCGATCAAGAAGATAAACACGGCGCATGCGCAAGCCCATTGCACCAGTGATAGTTTTTTCACAACCAATATATGCACTGGTGCGGATGCACCCGCGCAATTAAGTTGATAGTTTATAGTTTTCAATGTATACACCAATGTTTTAAAGTGAACACTTCGGAAAAGTGTAATCTCCCAAACTCCCGTAATATTCCAGTGCATCTATTTCTAGGCTGTTGTTCCCTATGACGTGTATAAAACGTATTTGGCGGATTGAATATTGGTACGACTCCCAAGGTTGATCTATCTAGTCATTGGTATTGGACGCAGCGTTCAGTACAATGTGAGTTACATTACGGTGACAACTTCACCTACCTTACCGTTTCCAGGCTTTCTTTCAAAATAGGTCTACCCCACACAACGATATTCACAGGAAACTGAGTTACCTCCCCGAAAAATTTAAGGATGTAAAACAATACCATCATTCACAGTGAATTATAAGGCCAGTCGTTGGAAAGAGTAAATGACCGAAACTGGAAACGGATTCGCGATCCCTTTTTTCGTCGGTCCTTGATATTGCCGACTTGGCATTGGTGGTAAACCCCAGATCAGAGAGAGTATATAAACTTATCTAAGTGTTTACACTGACCTTGATATGGTCAGCTTTTTTATGGCTGTGCAACGACAACGACAGAGAAATCGCTCAAGACGAACAATTTCTGACTTTTTACATAATGTAATCTGAGAAAAAAGTTAATCTTGCATTTAAGAAGATAATGAATTCATGCATTGACGTACACATTTAGCTGATATTACGGTGCCGAGATAATCACTATGGTAGATGGGATGATTTCAGATTGAGGCTCTAGGAAAACGAGTTCAAATACATTTTGATATCTATTGTATATTCTTTTCCCACATGCAACAACTCTGCAGCAGACGACTTTGAAAACATACCCGAACTTTATTTGAAACACCGCCATGTTTTCAAAAAGCCGTCTGCTTCAGAGGCGTAAGAAAGCGTCTATATGAGGTAAAGGTATACTATTAAATCAAGTTCTGTTTCAAATTTGAAAGATATTGGTGTCCATAGTAACACATGTTATATAAAGTAACGGGTTTACGATTTGTCAGACAAAAGAATGGTAGGTACATCTATCACATCTATCCAACACTAAAAGACAGATAATTACATAGATTGACATATGATATTACGCTACCCTCGAAAGATAAACAGCGCCCGTGTTATATGATAACTATTGGATTGTTTGACCGGGGTCCGAGCCCCAGCAGGAGGGCTATATATTGATGATCCTCAACCCTTTCCCATTTTTGAAGCTTTTGAAGCAAACACATTTAGGAAACAATGTGAGCAATTTCTTCTTTTGCAACAATGTTTACATTTCTTTTTATATAATGATAGACATAAGGCCATAGACTTTCATTTGAAGTGATTTTCCATGTTTTTGAAAATTTGTTTTCAAAGTCGTCTGCTGTAGATTTGTTTGTATGTGGGAAAGGGTTAACCACCGTTTGACATGTTTATCGGAGCTATGTAATGTTGTTAACCTTATTGTTGATGGTTATATCTTTACAAAATCATTCAGTGAGAATGGAAAGTCTTATCTGTGCCAACGGCGACGTTCAGAAAAGCAAATGATACGAAGGCATCATACAAGTTCACACCACATGCGATGTAATTTCGACATTATAATGTATAAAGAACAAGAGAAACAGTAAGTGAATTGATAAAAATATATTGAACAGCTAATACAAACAGTATATATATTTACCAGATCAATACCAGATCATCTACACACTGAACACTGATTTTCACCAAACCGACTTCAATACATAGTTCCCAAAACTGCAATAATTATCTACCTTGTCTGCCATTTTGATAGGAAAATATGATGAACATAAATAGAGAATATTAACAACAAAAGGAGTGATAACTAGGAAAGCTACCAAGGAATTTAAGAAGACAACCATATGTCGTAGATGCCATTGTGTTTTCTGATTATATCGACTTCTTGATTTAATTATTTTTGATATATATCTATTCAACATATAGTAAATTTGTCTATCAAAATGGCCGACAAGGGAGATCATTATTGTTGTTGTTGGAACTTTGTACTAGTAGTGATCGTGATTGCTTTACATTGAACCGTTTCACGAGAAAACCATCATTATGGACGCTGCGTAATGTATCGACCCAGATAAGCCTGCGCAGTCCACTCAGGCTAATCCGGGTCGACAAATTCCGTCACAGGGGGATATAGGTATAGAGTAATTATTACTGAAACAGAAAAGTCAAAGTAGGCGAAAATTGTCTGTTCGGGTTAACCTGAGCGACACGTTTAGGCTGATCCGGGTCTATACTTTACGCAGAGTCCACAATGTTGGTCTTCTCGTGTTTGGCTCATTTCTCAAAATCTTCATAAATCAATGTCTTGTGACGTGACTCATTCAGTAAAGGTGAATGGCTCACACTGATTGGTCGTAAGTGATTGACTGTAATGAAATAAGCGACTTTAACTCTTTCCCACATACAGCACATCTGCAGCCGACTTCGACAAAATAAAGATAAAGTATGGAAACGCTCTGGAGATGAAGGTACGTGTATACTTTTAAAACAGTGTTGAAATCGTTTTGGTTAAAAAAAAAAACCACACGAGACATTACACATTTAAAGCAATTTCTGCTAATGTCACACTGTTTTTCAAAAGTCGTCTGCTTCAGATGATATATTATGCGATTGCACGCGGGAAAGGGTTAAACTTGAACTATAAACCTGTAATAGAATGCTAGGTTGTTCACCGACAAATGAAGTCAACATAATTAAGCTGACGTATACATGTGTCTCTTGTTTACTTAGCTTGATGCTGTAACATTATACACGGTAATATAACAAATGGCCGGACACGTATCAACAAAGACAATTACAAGAACGACCTCCGGCTACCCGCAAACACAAAGGTATGTACATGACTAGGAACTGATGGTTTGAATAAAAACAGTTTCATGTTATAAGTAAGTAATCAAGTAAATATTGTTAAAGTGACTTGAGTACACAATTGTTCACACATTTATACATATATATTAACAACAAAAGACATTTCTCTTGTCTCTTTTTCGATAATAATTCTTTTGGTTATAGAGATTTTCCAAAATGTTGTTTATATGCTTTCAAAGCGACTGAACTCCAGATACCCAACTGTCGGAAAAAAATAAAATTTTCAATTTTAAGAAAATAAGTGTTATTTTTGTATTTGGGGCATTAAAATATGATAACTGACATATTACATACCCCTATAATCGGTGAGATTGTCTTGTTTTCAATACTTTTTCCATCGCAAATTCTACCCTGTCAGTAACGGGGTAAGTATTTTTAAATAGGAAACCCCTTCATCGGGACTATTGAAAACGACTCAAGTTCACTTTATTGATAAAAAACGATACATTTTCTACCCTGGTTATACTTGGATAACATAAAGAATAACATTTAGGGCGAATTCGAGTGTTTTTTTTTCTTCTTTTTATTTCGTGCCATCTGGATTTCAGTCGCTTTCGAAGTCGTCTGCAGTATGTTAAGTGAATGCGGGTAAGGGCTAATGCAATACTGAAAAGACTAACACTTAAGCTCCATCCGTGTCGTCGTGATATCTAGTATACTATGGATCCAGGGGTCTTGAGTTGGAATACCGGCTCGGCCATTCATTCAAACCGATTGTTGATAGGGATCATCAATGTAACTACCGTCATGCGCTTTACACCAATAGTGTGCAAAACGATCACGTGGAAAGGTAACCAGATACAAGGGAGGTATGCAGTGTGGGTGGAGTACTTGTGCGAGTTTGCCTGTAAAACACATGGTTAGTTGAACTTGCGGCCGTGATTTAACTGAAATACTGTTGAAAACGGCATTTAACTCCGATAATTCATTCAGAAGCTTTCACCGTTGAAAATATGAAGAATATTAGATAATCGTTGTGTACCGTGCGAATTGATGAAACCTGCATTAGTCGGTCAATTCTATATTATTTTAAACTGTGTCCGGTTGAAATGATCCTTTCCCTCATACGACAATTCTGCAGCAGACGACTTTGAACGTATTTTGTCAAAACATAGAAAATCTCCATAATTGAATGGATAACCTATGACAATAAGTGGAAAACATTGTGACAAAAGGAGAAATTGCACGTTTTGTGCAATTTCTCCTTTTGTCACTATGTTTTCAAAAAGCCGTCTACTGTAGAGGCGTCAGAAAGCGTCTATATGAGGGAAAGGGTTAATAACCCAAATGTGCTTTAGAGAATTCCCTTATACTTTCGAATATTTAACAAAGTGAAAATGATATGTAACATACATACAATAACGAATACGGATCGTCATTTGAATGATCTCAAACTAGTTATGTAATGCATATTGAAAGAAAATATTGAGCAGCTTTAACAAACATAACTTTTTATTCAGGTTAATGTGGTACGTTTTAAAATTATCGGAGAAAATTCAAATTCGATAAAGGAAATCTATAGAATATAATACGTTAAAGATTTATTTCTATACCGGAAGAAGTATTGAATCATTAACCGGAAGTTCTTTTCACGAAACTTCGCACAGAACCGGAAGTATTCCCATGATATCGGACCGAAGTCGTTTAAAAACATATTTTCAGGGCAATGACATGAATACAAAGGCTTTTAATACTTTTGCTTTGCTAGTGCATGAATGTTTTATAAGAATGGAGAAGTAAGACAGTTCGAGTTCTATCATGTTGAGAGAAGTTCGTCCTAAGCCTAAATATATCAATATAAAAAAATTGAAACAAATAGACGATTCTATCCATCAACGTAGTCCTTAGTGAGAATGCATTGTTTCAATCATCAAATTAAGATGGTCCATTTTTGATTGCCGCCACCCGATGGATTCGAATTGAAAGGGCGTTTAGTACAAAATGGAATAGGGTTGTCATGTGGCTTTCTACTTGTGTGTTTTTGCGTTAAAAATCACTTTCATATTATAAAAGTATAGATTACACAATACGTATTAATACATAACATCGAAAGACTAACTGCTAACCGTTGTAACTATATAGCATTGCACGCTGCGGTTATTTGTGTTTGGAAGAAAGCCATCGTGAACGTGCTCACGTAAAAGGTTGGACATTTCAAGAGCATTAGTTTATTTGCTCTGCTTTTAATCATTTCCTACTTGCATACGCATTGTAATGCCATCGCAGCAGACGACTTTTTAAAACTTTGTGGCAAAAGGAGAAATTGCTCGCAATTAGCCAGTTATCGTTTTGTCACGATCTTTCGATCTATCAAACAATTACATATTTGTTGATTTTCCATATTTTTGAGTAGATGTTTTCAAAGTCGCCTGCTGCAGATGTGCTGTGTGTTGGAAAGGGTTAACATGCAATCTGTATGAAACAATTGTAAGTTTGAGTGTATTTGATAGGGATTTAAACCGAACGTAAATGATTTAAAGTCTGCGATATTTATCAATACCTTGTAGAGAATGTGAATTTTAGCCATGTTGTATATTTATTTAATACGCTCAAAAGAATAGCAAATATCATGCACGAACGGATTTTTGAGGATTTTTAAGGAATTTTACGGAGACATTTTATTTCTATTTTTCTTTGCAAAAATTGTCACGTCTTTTATCATTTATAAACAGTTAAGGCTACCACATTCTCACCCATCATCTGCTCGGTTGTTAGATAAACCAAAATATAACTATAACACGGACGGGCCACAAAGTTGGATTATATACAGAGATAGAACACTATTCGTTTTTCCTGTATTTCTGTAGAGGGACGGCGAAATGGTGAAGCGCTGTTGTTCACTTTTTACACCATCCTCGGTACCCAGGCTATTCATACAATATATCATATATCATATAGTGTATGAATAGCCTGGGTACCGAGAATGTGTTCACACATACAATAGCACTGTTTATGTCTGATGGAGCTCAACTCCATAACGGGGTCTTTGCCAAAACTGGCCCTGGTACCTTGGAAACCCGATCAACAGGATATTTGGCTGTAATAGGTGGCTTGAACATCTTTTATTTGCATATAACACAGAAAAAGCAACCATGCGATTTTGCTAACTGGTATTACTACATATTTGTCTATGTATTTCTTCTATCTGATACAAAATGTGGGGAGCCAAATTAACCCAAATACCGACGTGGCATGACGCATCTGCAGCAGACAGCTTATTAAAAAATAGTGGCAAACAGGAAAATTGCTCATAATAAGCATTTTCTCTTTTTGCCAGAATGTTTTTTAACTTTCTCCCATCATTGTTCTTTCATTTGTATGGAGTTTTAAAGGCACCTGCTGTAGATAGTTGATGTATACGGGATAGGGTTAAACTGCGAGAATGCGCATGTTGATCGGTATGGTCGGATACCCCACACAGTTGCTTTTCCTAGAAAGCTAATCAATTATATGTTTTGTGACAATACAAACTAAAATTGATTTGATCAAATAAGAAACGTTTGGAAATAGCGATGTATGTGAAACAATCAAAATATTATTACAACAAATATGACACAAAATTAAATCCATCAGCATCGCGTTTCACGATAATTGTCCTAAAGTACAATTTTGACATCGCCCGCGAAAAACTGGCTGACACCATTTTCGTGTCATAGACTCGTATTTTATCGTCCTCACTTTTTTTTTATATAGTTTAGCGTGGTTCGGTGTCTTCTCACGACAATTTATGACAAACACCCAGGGTCCGTTTATCACTTCTCTACAAACTTTTCCATATGTATGAAAAGAAGGTTGGTGATACCAATTTTGGGGAACATTAAAACATAATTTTGATATATCATTTAAATTATACATAAAACGTCTACGTTTCTATATGATAAAAGGCTGATTGTCTCCGATTATCTGAATAAACAAGGCAACTTCAAATCATATTGAGACTATATTTTAAGAGAAGGGTCAACTCTTTCCCACATACAGACGCATTCTCGTGCAACTGTAGAAGACGAGTTTGACAGCAATGTTACACAGCGGGAACTTGCTTATTATGAGCAAATTCTCCGTTTTCCAGTAAGTTAAAGCTATATTCAATAATAGTACTTTCACTTTAAGAGATATCCCATACTTGTTCTAAGATGGTTTTTAGAAAACATCTGCTGTATATTTGTTATATAAGGGACAGGGTTAAATAACTCGTCGTGGAGCTATCTTCACACATTTTTGTCCAAACCCCCATATAATGACCCTAAATAGGAGCATCTATCTGTCAGTATTTCACAAACCTGTCAGGGAAATCCCGCTCCGTTTCAGAGCCCATGCTGCGTCCATTCTTGACGAAACTAATACATATGATAGTGATGGCGTGATTTGACATGGTGGTATATGATAAAATCGCTCTCGATATCATTATCTCGATGGTGCTTCCTATATGGATAATGGACAAACCTTGTGGGACTCCGGGGTGATTTTCTTCTCCATTTTCGATTTAGTTCCTTAAAACCATATGTCCTCTTCAGTTTCAGTAGAATTTCCAATTATCTTAAAATGGGAAAAACATTTTCCCGATAAATGCTTGTTCATAATTTAAAAAAAAATTGAACCAAAGAATACATGAGCTTAAGGTCTAATAACTATATGACTTTGGCCTAATATCATGGACATTTCCGTAAGTAAGACGTTTGTTAAGCGTTTATAGATACGAATTGATAGACGTATTGCTTGATATATGAATAGCAAAAAGGCTGATCCAGCGGGAGATAGTTGCTATCTGGTCAACAGTAAAACAGCACACCGTCATACTAAAAGGACTCCATATGATAACATGTGTCTACAATGTTTGAGCAACATGTAGCATTTTGTACGGTACTACATACAGTGTCAGGTACAATACTTATGTCAGTGTTACTACACTGCTAGAATTCAGTCAATAGTTCTAGGACTTAATTACGTGAGAAGTCTGTGCGGATACACATGCTCGCAAGGACTGCACTGTTTACACAGGTAACAAGAACACACTATGCAAGTGACTCAAAGCCGTTGGGGGAATAACAACAAAGGTTTACCGGATAAACGTCAACTTTCACGTACACGAAATGGACACCTTTTAGAAGGCCCGACTCATCAAATTATATGCAACAATTTGTCAAGATAGCGATCAGATGAGAGTTAATTTCGTCGGTCCATCAGTGCTGTCAAAGTGATGATAAATATCGTATATGATTTGTGTACATCTAACCTATCAGATAAAACATACAATGACTGACATTAAACAAACAGTGATAGCATCATCATGCGCTAAAACCGCTACCAAATCATTGGAAAAAGGGGGTTTATACCTATCTGTGATATATTTCGCTTTAACCCTTTCCCAATTACAGACGCGTTCTGACACCTCTGCAGCAGATGACTTTGAAATCATTGTGGCAAGGGAGAAATTGCTCATGATGAGTAAGTTTCTCCCTTTGCCATAATTTTTCCAACTTGTTCGATATTTATACTTCCATGAAAGGAGATTTAACATATTTTGCCTCCATGTCTTCATAATCTTCTGCTTCAGATATTTTCTATGTGAGTAAAGGAAACTACAACAAATATATGACCCATAGTGTTTACACACATACGATGAATCTTTTGCGACTTGCACAGAATCGGAACCGTTTATACTTTGAACACTCGAATTCTAACGTAGCCCATAGAAACACAATTATGCTCGCATGATATTGTGTTCGAGCACGTTGGTATGTTTACACTGATTTACTTTACATCGATTTCGTAAAATGCTTTCACCTTATATTAACCAGGTTTGTTTCCTGGAGACTTCCACATTGGTTAAGGTGTTGTTATTGCAACTTTTTTGCATATTGTTTCCTGTTTAACCCTTTCCCCCATATAGACGCTTTCTGACGCCTCTGCAGCAGACGGCTTTTTGAAAACACAGTAACAAAAGAAGAAATTGAACAAAACGTGCAATTTCTCCTTTTGTCACAATGTTTTCCACTTTTAGTCATAGGTTATCCATTCAATTATAGAGATTTTCTATTATTTGACAAAATATGTTTTCAAAGTTGTCTGCTGTAGAATTGTCGTATGAGGGAAAGGGTTAAGTAACCAGCTGTACCCATAGTTGATTTATCTTGACACCAGCGAGTCAGACGTAATGCTAATCCCACTATCCTGAGAGTCAAGGACAGAACTATCTTGTTTCCAAATTTAAACTCTTTGGCGTGAGCCGGCCGGCGATCGAATCCACGTCCCCCCATGCCCGAAGCGGACGCTCTACACGCAAATCACCGTTGATTTATACAATTTGAAATTCTGGACACATATTCTTTTTGCAGAAGAGAACTTAACCTCAAAGGAGGATAAACTAATTGTGTTAGTTCTCTGTAGATGTATGGCTATTGCTTAATAAGAAACAGAAACAAATCTTGATAATGAACTTTTCAATCAAGATGAAGTTTCTTTACCTACACTGATACCGATGAGTCAGGAATTTTTAGAAAATCAACCATTCTAGCATAAAGTGCACTTTAAATGCATAAGCTATAGGATCTTATTGCGTTCGTTCATGTGAACATTCTGAGGCATCATTATTATGAGGTTAACACCTTCGTCTGAAATATACCAGACGAAGTTCAAATTAATGGTCAGAGTATGAAGATGAAACTTAAGGCGTTTGTAATCAGTGAAGATCCAGATCAAGCAGCGCATCATGGAAGGTTTCAAGTTTATATATGTTTGTTTACGTTAAGGTTTGTTGTCGTACACCGTGTCTCGAATATTCTCTGTTGAACAACAACTACAAGTTGATGAAGTGTCCAACTCGGTGCGCATGCTATTACAATGATATTTAAGTAATTAATATTGTCAGGAAACTATTTAACTTTTGTATATATAATTTCTCCAACACTTCAGCCCGTTCTAAGTATGTTAATACGGACTGTGACAAATACTTCTACTAGATTGATATCGGCCCTTGAGATGGCGTAAATAATGATTACGTAAACTTGGACATAATAAGAAATTGACAAGTATCCCCGTAGATACTGCAATGTTTTTGTAAATATTTTCGTCTGATGTATAAATATGGAGCTTCGTGATCGAGATAACTAATTGAGTATTTATTTATTGGCGCGTCATCTCTAAAAGGGTCTCGAGCGTCTTTATCCGTGCAGCGTCAGGCGAAAAGGGATACTTGGTGCAGTTTTGTTTTGACATCACATATGGGTATAAGGGCGTGCCAAGTTGGACTGCACTTACATTTGTATAAGTTGTTATAGTATCAGATGTTACATCCTGGTACAAATTTGGCATTTTATCAACCCTGTTCCTCATACATCAAATATATAGCAAACCACTTTGATTGATCTAATTTAGAAATATGAAAATTGTCTATAAATGAAAAACCAATTATTGAATAAAGTTGAAAACATTGTGACAAAAGAAAAAAATGCTCTCAATGACCATATTCGCCTTTTGTCACAATGTTTCCAAAAGTCGACTGTTGCAGAGGCATCAAAAAACGTGGGAAATAGTTAACAGTATGCGTATGCACATGATCGTTTAAATTTTCAACGTTTGCATTCATGTAAGAGGACTCTCTGTTCGTCAAACGGGACCCATCTATAGACATGCGTAATATATCAACTTACATACGCATAGTAAAGATGTCTGATGTGTCTGTTCATTTTCATTAATCTCATCATAAACTTACTTTTTGCACAAATGCACTGTGGTTCAAAACCCTTTCCGACAATTGTGTTAACATCTAGGTAATAAAATGAAAAAGAAAGAAAAGATGAAAACATTGTGGATAAAGGAGAACTTTCTCATTAGTATCAATTTCTCGTGTCTTTGTGATGAATAATTGGGATCCCATTTCAGATCATGTTTTACATGCCGCGGTTTATTTACTTAACGATTAAGATAACTGCATGTCGTAATTGGTATTTGATTGCTCTGCGGTCTTTGTCGGCGGTCACTTAACTAATGTATGCAATAAACTTAAATAAGCTTATTGCGTAGATCGATTTTTTGTTAATTGGTTATTATCATTCGATGTGTATCGATACGGTGATTTATTGATAAAGATCGATGGAAAAATAACGAGAGAAATGTTTCATTGGCCGATGTTATGATCACCCTCATTAGGACATAACTCGTCAAGTCTTGAATGATCTTACATACAAAGAAAAGAAAGTGGTTTTAACGTAACGGTAACGTTTAAGATTCTATTGAACGCAGTCATAAGTTCCCAAATGTATGCTGCCATCGGATTAATTATGTTTGGAAACATCGCATAGCTTAGGTACATGCCACAGGGCTCTTTGCTTTGCAATGGTCGCTTAATTGTAGTCATCACTCAGGGGAAAGTTTAGTTTCATTAAACCACGTTTTCAAAGTGACTACACTCAACAAGTTTTTGAAAACATCGAACAAAAGACAGCACGATCGTAGATTATGTATAGCCAGCCATATGTCATGTGACTTTTATATCATCATATGTAAATATGTATATATGTTTACACATGACGGTGACTTAAAAGCCCAAAGGGCCGTATGTTGTTATTTTTTTGTTTTCATATAATTTTGCTAACCAAAATATGTTTCACACATGACATAAACATTTTTTTTATTATCATAAAACAAGGTCTGTAATCGTCTGTCGGAGTACCAAATTCATAATGGTGCGAAAATCTCTATTATAATAAATTCTACTATAATAATTGAATAAAGTTGGAAACACTGTCGCAAAAGGAGTCTTTGCTCGTTTTGAGCAATTTCTTCTTTTGTCAAGGTGTTTTCAAAAGTCGTCTGCTGCAGAGGTATCAGAAAGCGTCTATATGTGAGAGAGGGTTAATAGTTACAGATAACATTCAAAACGCCCCTGAGAAAGTCGATTGAAAATAGTGTAGGAAATGCAGAAATTACTGATCTTTTCCCAAAATGAATGTTTGTGGTTGTATCAGGGACGTAGATCTACGTCCCTGGTTGTATCAACATTGTTATGTATTATATTCCCGAAATTGTCCACATGCTCGTATATATTCAAAGGAGACGGCGCTATAAATCCCGTATGGGGGAAATGTTTTATTGCCACTGTGGTATTTTGCGGCGGTCATTTTATTAATGTATCAAATAAATGTTTACAACCATATACATTAGATCGATTTTTGTTAAATTGGTTATTAGATCTATAATTGATATATTGTATTAATGAAGTGATTTATCAATTCAGATCAATAAAAAACCCAGACAATTGCTGTAAATGTGTTGCTTTAACTGACTGAGGAAACACTCGTTAATTTGTTAGTTAATTCAAGAAAGTGATCTCTTAATTGTTTGTGTACAATCAATGCTTGTGAATGCCATGTTGACCCATGGTTGAATTGGTCTATGACCAATGCAAATTCAGCATGATATCAGCCGCGTTAAGTGTTGCGTGCTCTTACTGTATATCCTTTTTGGTATCGTCTGAGGTTGTATTGGTGCACTTTTAACTTATTTTTTTTCAGGGTTTGCATCTATTCGATTTGTGGTGACGTCAAGCATTCGGCGAGTGCTTGTTATATGATGTAATTTGGTGGATTGATTCAGCACTCACCGAGTACTCGGTGTGTTAGGAGTATCTGAGCAGTTCCACGAGAAATTCAAAGTTATGGAATTTGCGTATTGTATCGACCCAGATCAGTATACGCAGTCCGCGCAGTCTAATCAGGGCTGACACATTCCGTCTCAGGGTGATATAGGCATAGAGCAATGATTCCTGCTGAAACAGAAAATCAACAGGAGGCGAAACACGTCATTCCGGGTTAGCGGCCTGCGCGGCATACTTAGGCTGATCCGGGTCGAGACTACACGCAGAGTCCACAATGTTGGGTTTCTCGTGGAACGGCTCATCTGAAGACATCACGGCTTCCATAAAATCATAGCGACTATTCAGTTTGTGAAACTATTGTAATATTTGTACAGAGGGATTAAAGGCATCTCGACGCAATTATAAATTTCTCATCATGAGTCATTCTCCTTTTCCAGATGTTGCATCCAAATGGAATATGTGGCGCTGTGATTGACCGTCGGCCTCTTGTACCAAAGGACCCATGTTCGAATCACGTGATCATTCGATTTTTCCACACAAACGCGTTTTAGTTATGTCTCTAGGAAGAAAACATCGAGCGTGATTAATATAAGCTGAAAGGTTGTTTCGGAATCGATGTAAAATAAATAAGTTTAAGCTGGTATATATACAATCTGTATCAGGGAAAGGAATGGACTAAGTCTGGTTATAAGGAAATAAAAATGACAACGACGGTAAGGTTGTGTATATAAAAAATAAAGTAACAGCGTTATATAAATATAGATTTATTTTATGTCAATATAGTCTGCAAATTCAGAAAACAATAAGAAACATTAGAAGGGGAAATTGTGTTTCAGTCGTTCTGAAGTGTTTGCAATGTAACCAAATATAACATTATCTAAAAACCTAGATGGCACATTTAAAAACGCGTAGTTTATCTATAGTCTGCTGCATTATACATAGATGATTCTTTTTTAATATTGCAAGTACCAGCAATTAAAATTTAACCTAGATAAATCTTCATCAGACACCTTTGAAAACATCTAGGCCAAATTATATTATGGAATATCTCTATTTGAGAACATTTAATTTTAGACAAGATATGAAAACATTGTGGCCAAAGGAGAAATTGATTACTAGGAAACTATGACCTGTTGTGTCTATAAATCTGGAGAATGTCACTACGCAAGCAATATAGTTTAAGATCAATTGTCACATCCGTGCATTCTAATATTAATATAAATGTAAACCATTGACGCATTAAATCTATCCAAACGGATGTAAGGACATGGTATAACAATGTATAGAAACGTCTGTATGGCGATCATACAAGTCACGCGATAAACCACCGTCGGAGGTTTTGGAATTATTGTAAACTATACTCAATGTTATTCGGCAAGTCTGCACATTGATGCTAGTGACCATTTACAAGTACATGTATCAACACATAATGACCCCTAAATAGATTAATTTACATAAAATATCAGAGAAGTACAACTATGTTGAGGTATGTTTATAAATTAACATATTATTTTAGTCATTTCTTACTTAACACAACCATTTATTGATACATTTTTATCTATACTCAATGACAAAAATTAAATTACGCTTACAAAGTTGGCTGCTTAGACTAAACCATAGATACGATAAATCCAGAATGTCTTTACCGTTTTGCTTTAAAAAAACGTCGACGACGAATCTGACTAGACTGTTCAGAGGTGTAAGGTGATTTGAATGTCTCGAAGTCCGGAGGTCTAGTGGTTAACACGCTGGACTGTCTATCCAGAGGTCTGGGTTTCAAATCCGGTCCGGGTACTTGGTTTTTCTGAGGTGCTTAAAGTGTCTCACACTCAACTAGAGGCCAAGTACTGGTCCTTTCCAGGAAAAAGTACCTCGCGTGTATCGGTGCTTTATACTGAGTTCGTTAGAGAACCAATGGGTCTTTTCGGAAAGAGCTAGGGTATCGCACCCGGACTCCCTTGTATCTAACTCTGTCTCTTGAATTTATCTGCACCTGTCAGATGTTTGTACACGATATAGTGAATACTACCAATTGGGCCTATATAAGCTAGAAAGCATATGCTCGATCGTAGCACTTGGTCTGTATAATTACACAAGGTCTATTCTTCTGTGACGTGGACGGAATTGTAACATCCCAAAATGCGATTGCTAATTGAATCATAATTGCAGCAACGGAAGACAGGAAATCGCATAGAAATAGGCAGCACGCTCTTACATAAGCGGCACTCTAGGCAAATAGGTTGTCCAGTATGCAGTCGAGTCCAATGAAAATCGGATCAAGAGCAAGCAATGTTATTATTTTATTACAATTTCAGATGATACCTTCTTCATTATGATACTTTATTTTGGTCTTACCCCTTTCACACACACAGCAAATCTGCAGCAGGCGACTTTGAACACATATCGGCAAAAGTAGGAAATATCTCTATAAATATTTAATCATAGTCTAATTATTGAAAGGAATTGAAAACATTGTGGCAATAATTATAAATTTGCTCATCATGAGCAATTTATTTTTTTGTCAAAATGTATTCAAAAGTCATATGCTGCACAGGCGTCAGAATGTGAACGTTATAATGTGGTAAAAGGTTAATATCATTGGCGAAGTAATACAAGTTACATTGGCGACTTTAAAGTCCGTTAACACTTTCTGACGCACCTGCAGCAGACGGTATTTTGAAAACATGGTGACAAAAGAAGAAATTGCTCAAAACGAGCAATTTCTTCTTCTGTCACCATGTTTTCCACTCTATTATATAATGGTCATTTCATTTAAAGGTAGTTTCCATTTATTTTCGGGTATTTTTTCAAAGTCGTTTGCTGCAGAGTTGTTGCATGTGGGAAAGGGTTACTATGTATATATATATATACTATGGTATTTTTACAATTATACGGAGGCGTACACTGTGATTTAACTTGTTCGTTTTTTCTGAAGGGTCGCCTCATTTATCAATTAGTGTCACATCAAATGCTAACAATCTTTACAAACGAATTGAAATGAAAAATAAAAATAGAATAAATGCTTCATTCCAGGACTTCCATTCATAAAAAGTAGACCACTGCATCGAAAAGTTTGCCTGGACATCTGTATGAAATGGAGAACCGTGTTAATTTTATCATTTTCACTGTCGGATCATAATCATAATATATTTCAAGAAAGGTTTTAAAACCCTTATTCACTAATGGTATAGATCCTGGGGGTAAAGGTGTAGATATGCGGGATGATATAATTTTTCCAGCAGTTGAAAATGTGTGTATCTGAAGGTCGATTTTTGCGTATCGTGGTTCGTTTAATAGCAGTTGAAACATTCGGTTATTATTGACAGTATACAAAACACTGGAATTCATTCCTTTTCATTTCAATTTACTTGTACCAAGGCGCCTGTCGCAAAATGGCCGCTGATCGAATCGGAGCCATTTGGAGCTGTTCGAATTTGTAGAGTGGGAGGGGTCGTGTTATATTTCTACCATTACGTATTGACAATCTGGCTTTTGTTCTTCATAAAAAAGGTTAGACATGACACCAGCGTTCAACCTTATGATCCAACGGCAACAATAAAAGAGACGACGAACTTCTACGTTCATGTGTATCATGTGTGTACGTTCATGTGGACTGAAATGAAAGTTTTAATAGCCGTCTACACCATGTAAAACAAAAGGAACATTTGGAAAATTGGAAGAACTTTTATTGAATCTGAACACGTGTTAGGAAAATTGAGCAATCGTTCATTTCAAAAACTGTTTCAAAAGTCGTCTGCTTCAGAGGCATCAAATGTCGTCTGCACACATAAATTGTTCAACTTATGTCATCGTTTTAACAAGTGTAAACGTCTAAGCTGGGTTCGAAATCACATCCCTTAGATTGACAGCCCGCGTCGCTACCAGAATCGCAACCGGGGCTCCGCTTTCTTAAGTGAAATATCAGATGAGTCAGTGCATACTCACATTTCTCCCCAGAATCTTTAATGTCCGCTTGCTAGTAGTGTAGACCCAGCAGTATCTTCTGACAATAAGCTAGAATTACAGTCCCAGGAGTTTCACTACCAAGTCTCGGTACAGAGATGCAAGAAGACCCACAATCGCCAGACGTGACTCATTGTATAATTACGATCGTTGTCGAATCCAAGATGACAACAGACGCAACGGACTGAACAATTCACAATTCGTATATGTATTAACCCTTTCACACATACATATCAAAAGCTGTAGCAGACGATTGTCGAAACATCTAGATTATACTATGAAACGTTTTTATTAAAGAAATTTTAATTATTCAATAGGGTTGAATCTTTGTGAGCAATACCTTCTTTTGCTACAGTGTTTTCAAAAATTATCTGTTGCAATGGCGAACAAATGCATCTGCAAGTAAGAAACCTTTAAAAGCAGAATAAATCGACAAATGCCCTTGAAATGTCATTTTATAAGCAATTTCTCATTTTGCCACAATGTTTTCAAAAGTAAACTGCTACAAGGCGACAGACAGCGTCTGTATGTGGGAAAAGGTTAATATCCCCTTTTTGCACACCGTTACTACTTGTACTTTGTCAAACTGATTTTTTTTACAAACATAAAAGGATTTCGTAATAGAAAATTGCTAATCCATTAGCTTTTGGATAAAAGCATTTGATTTTTAATGTAATTTGCAATTTCTATTATATAGTTTTATTTTGTAAATATACAGATCTAATACAGGTTGATATAAATAGCAAATCCTTGTATCCCATTGTTGCCTTATTTGTCATTGGGCGGTCAACATTTCGAAACAGAAGCCTTTCGTCTGTCAATTGAGCAACGATTCACCATTCACGCGAACATACCATACCGTCCACGCGACACGACACAACAACCATACACTTGTCTTGATGTTTTGAGTGACGTCTGCTTTTAACCCTTTCCCATCATACAACACATATGCAGCAGACGGCTTTGAATACATCTAGGCAAATAACTAAATATTATAAAAGTATAATTATTGAATAGGTTTGAAAACATTGAGACAAAATGAGAAATTGCTCACTTTTCGCAATTATCTTTGCCATAATGTTTCCAAGAAGTCGTCTGCTGCAGAGGCGAAACTGTCTGTATGCGGAAGAGGGTTCGAGCATCAGTGTACAACTTGTTTAAATGGTCCAGGTTACATCACTCCCGCCAAAACTTCGAATAGTCGTACATCATGGTGCCTTATCACTAAAAAGATTGCTTTATGTCATATCACATACCGAGGGCTTGGCGTGAAACGGTTGTAACTAAAATTGGTATTTTTTTTACCAAGGTTAATTACCTCGCCATAAAGTCTTTATAAGCGTTTAATCAGTTTTCTTGGTAAACAATGGAAATTTAGGTGCCATTGCTCGTTCTGAGCAATGGCACCTAAATTTGTATTGTTTACAAAAGGGTCAAAATTGCCCCTAAACCAGGGTTTTCAAAATAGGTTTTTAGATACAACCGTTTCACGCCAAGCCCTCGATACCTTCACTGTACGTATTCATAAAATATGAATGGTAAAAAAAGCCAGCGCGTTATCAGTATTTGACATCGAAAGAACGACTGAGAAATATTCTTGGGATTTATATGACCAAAAGAGACACTATTATATATAACACATGACGGTGCCAATGGGCGCAATGTTTTAATACCGATGGCTCAAACCTTAAACGACTTCCCCCAAACAGATGCATTATGACGCCTCTGCAGCAGTCGACTTTTGAAATAATTGTGATAAAATATGAAATTGCTTATAATGAGCAATTTCTCCATTTACCACAATGTGTTTAAACTTTATTCGATTATTATACTTTTGTTTAGAGATTTTCCATATATTTGCCAAAATGTTTTAAAAATCGTCTGTTGAGATTTGTTGTATTGAGACCATTTTAATATTGCAGGCGATTTTACCATATAACTGATATTATATTATATCGCTGTCGTCAAATTCATTCAGACGTCTGAGGAAAATTCGTAATATTCGGAAAATTTAAAGATGTTTTATGCTGAGTCGCATACATTGTGGTTTAAGTAGATATTGCTTATTTCAAGCAACATCTCCCGTTCCCAACTGTTTTCAAAGCTCGCCTGCTTCAGTGGCGCCTTATGTCTTCTGTTACGGGAACTTAGTTAATATGCCAAATGTCGATATTATTATGACAAAGACGACTTCATATCGTGACAAACTGACACGCGAGTCGGGTATTTAGTGAACAATTGAAAGTTATTTAAAAACTATCTAATATTATCATAAAATATAAAACCTTCTTTCAGCTATCTTTGAATGAATTGATAAATACTATTAAATTGTTTGTGAAAATCCTATTATATGACAAATATATTGGATTATTTCACTTAAGGATACTAATATTCCTTGGCATTCCGACCGCGAATGACGACACCATTTGAGCAGGTGCATGCGAAAAGGTACACATTGGCGTAGAATTACACTTGTCACACTTTACGTTCAAACACGTGTTAGAAGTTTCTGTCAACGTGTGTAGATTCTAATAGGACGGGGCAGACGGACAGTATTATCTGAACCTACACCGTTTAGAAATGCCAACGTGTATATTTTACCACGAACTGACTCATTTAGTCTTTCAGGTATGAGGTGGCATACGTAAATCAAATTATTTAGATTGTCCTTATACGTCGAGCCGTACTTTAATGTGTGACTTTTGCAAGCACATGCCCGAATGCTGGGTGTGTTAGGACAATCTGAATACGCCCCTGATATGCTATTGCAGACGTCTTCTCTCTCTCTCTCACCCCCCCCCCCCCCCCCCCCCCTCACCCACCTCAAACAAACAAACAAAAGCAGCAACAACAATGATGACTCTCCTACAAAAGAGGTTAGCAACAACAACACACGAACAATTGCAATATTACAACACATTGACATTTGCACACGGAGGAATTTCTCTTCTCTATTATCATTTCCTTATTTCCCTTAATGTTTATAAAAATCGAATCGTGAACTGGAGAGACGACAGATCTCTGTATCAGGGAAATAGTTAGTATGATGATAAGAATGAGGGGGGGGGGGGGGGGGGGGGGGGGGGGGGGGGAATGAGAAAATATAGCTTTTCACCTGATGAATTTAAATATTTCCGTTTATCTAACAACCATGTTATGGACATCTAATTTGTTGAAAACATCTCAGAACATGTGTTAATGTTGAAGTACAATTTCGGGTGTCTTCCTGAAACCCCCACTTTTCAAATTTCACAGTTGAAAACAGTTCGGTAAAACGAGTCAAAGCAATTATATCAAATCTCGTCTGTTGCATAGACATCAAATGTCGACTGTATAACGGAAAGGGTTAAGACAGAGTGAGTCACAGACGTTTGACACTAATACAGCGAATAAATAATTAAATTTCTAACATTATTGAAATTTGACTACTTTGTTGATTCTTTTATTTGTTAAGTCGCCTTTTTGGAATGCTTCTTTAATACAGAAAATACAAAATGGCTAGTGGATATTGGTTTTGTAATTCAGTATATTTTATCAAATTATCCTTCTTGTCTCTTGGACTCATCAGTATTTTCGGGACAGAGTTGAACACGGATATTAGCAGCGTCATGCAAAAACAGACTGTTTGACAATTAAACAAAAATGTTGTCTTTACAATAAAATTAATAAAGTTTATCCTTGTCTAGCGATTAGGTATATTTATGTTTTTGCAAACACTGTATCCACAGATGGGACAGTGCAGTGTCCCCGGAGCCTTCATTGTCTTTTTAGGTCACGTTACAACAACTTAATTAATTCTTTGATTCCATGTAAATCAACCAGTTTCAACCCTCAATTGGCTCACTTTCTAAACGTTTTACAGATAGATCGTCCAATATTAATGAAAATATTTACATTTAAGCAAAGGGGGGTGACGTATTATGCAAGAAAGAATTCAACCCGTGAAGATGGTTGCCGTCATTTTCAACGAAATAGGGCGTGGACGAAACTTGTATTCACATATTCTAAATTCACTTTCAAACAAGCTAAACAAACTAAAGATCTTCAAATTACACATTTCCCGTGCTTTTTTATACATATTTACAAATAATTTAAACTCAATGTCATATATTCAATGTCATTCTGGTGAAGGTTAACACTCATTTCTCGGCAAACACGGTTTTTTAGGGACTATTTGACCATATAAGGATGGCCGCGGGTGTATTCGGCGCACTTGGGACCTTAACATGTAATTTAGTCATAGCTGCGTCTTTTGACTGAAACTAGTACTGTAGGCCCCTTAGTTTTACGCCAATTAACCTTTAACCCTTTCCCTCATACGACAATTCTGCAGCAGACGACTTTGAGCCTATTTTGTCAAAACATAGAAAATCTCCATAATTGAATGGATAACCTATGGCAAAAAGGGGAAAACATTGTGGCAAAAGGAGATTTTGTACGTTTTGTGCAATTTCTTCTTTTGTCACTATGTTTTCAAAAAGCCGTCTGCTGCAGAGGCGTCAGAAAGCGTCTATATGAGGGAAAGGGTTAATGTATACTCCCGTTACGTAGAGTCAATAAGACACCTGAGTTCGAATCCCGGCTCGGCCAACTTTCCCTCCGACGATTGACAAAAGTCAATGCGACATGCGTCATTCGTCTTCCACCAATGGGCTAAGTCTATGTGGAAAAGCAGCCAGTTGCTTGGGAAGATTGTTGTGTGGAGTACTGGTGTGAGAAAACCAGGAAATGCATGAGTAGGTGAAAAACTGTTAAAAACGGCGTTAAACCCCAATCAATCAATCAATCAATCAATCAATCAATCAATCAATCAATCAATCAATCAATAAGACACCAAGTCACCTCAGTTTGTTTATTTGTACTGGTAAAGTCGATCTTTGCTCAAAACTGGTATTCAGTCAAGTAAGACATCAACATTATTCAATATAGGTAGGTAAGTTTACTAGCTTATATTTGTTAGCAACAGACGAACCTACAATATACCATGTCAACGGAAACAATAAAATATTTCTTTTACCACTTGTTTTTTTTGTGGCTTAAAGTTTTTAAATGTTCAGTTTCGTACGTGGGCAGTCGCAAGTACTGGCAAAAAAAATCATTTCCGGTCAGACCTTTACACAACAACCGCCCCTCTCGTAACCACAACTTCCCCAAAAGAAAAAAAAAATGCATATAGAACATTTTCCTCTTTATTTTTTTCCATATTTGTTTTGTCGACAAGGCGGACCAGATGTTATTATGTATCCCTTACTTCTTCCGCTAAGTTAATAATTGTGCTTAGCTACATGTAAACCGGTGATAGGAGGTTTTGAAATTAATAAGCTTCAACTAATCAAACTGATTGATCCCAAATACCCAATGGAAAGATTTTACGTCTATTTAGCAAAAAGCTAGGCATATTAACTCAAAGGATAATCGTGCATACAGTGATGCAAGCATCAAACTTACTTACTTACTTACTACTTCAATTTCAAGAAGGTTGACATGTTTCTAGATGGCCGACACTTTCCATAAAAGAGGGGCAAAGCCCTAGATAATGTGTTTATTTAATGTATAAACTCCTTACTTTAATCTTAAACCTCAGGTTGTGGGTACTAAAAAGAATCGTCTCACTGTTTCTTGGAAAATAAAAGATATGGTTGGCAACAGACCAGTTTACTTCTCCGTATCGATACCTCTGGGTAAATTATTGATGAGATAACACGTAAGTGCAGGCGGATCTCGATTTCCACTGGTATAGAAGTCCCAAATGGCGGTTTTCACGTGACGTGACGGATATGTATAAAGTAGACGTCAGTGAAATACTGTCTTGGTTTTCACCAGTTGTAGCTTAAAACTTATCTGAACAGTTCTTACATACTTAGTGTGTTTAATTGACTTATATAAACAAGACGATGAAGCAGTTCATTTCAAATTTCGTTTACACATCCGTCCGTGCGGAAATGTATCCTACATGTTGGCGTTTCTGATGCCAACATGTACATTTCCGAACAGTGTCGAATCAGATCAGACTTTATATCTGCGCCGTCCTTTCAGAACACGCTCAATTAAGAACATGTCAACAGAGTCAATCTGAATCTACACTGATCACAAATGCCAACTTGTACTATTTCCGATGGCCGGGCTCGTATGATGTTCAACAATCATTGCTACGAAAACATCCGAGAAAAATGTTGAAAGAAAATATAGAAATTTATGAATTCAACTTTGATACAAATCTGAAAAGGCTATTGAAAAATATAAAAGGACTCCGATATTGTTCAGCAATTTCTTTTTTTCCCCACTATATTTTCAAACGTTGTCTACTGAATATGACAACATAAAGTCGTCTGTTAAGAGGGAAATTGTTAAACAGGTGCAGACACTTTTACATAATTTGATATGTCGAATAGCGACAGTTAAACCTCATGTAATAATGCATTTCCGTCGTTAATGTAACAAATACGACCCATAGCGGCCTTCAAACTTGTGACAAATATGGACTTACAACCAAAGAGGTGGGAAGTGGTGTCTAAATTGAACATAAATCACGGCTTAATCACTGACTTTATAACACCAATATATGCCATACTTGTTTACACGTGTTTTTGCGTAGTATAATTAAATATAACATGCGCATATTGTTATACATACTGTTGAAACTTAAAAAGTTGTTTTGATAGACATTCAAATCGGGTTTTACATGCCCCCACGGCGTGATCTGCAGCAGACGACTTTAAGTATAGTGAGTGAATAGAGTTGAAAGATGGCAACACAAAGATAAACGTCTCATTTAAAGCATTTCTTCCCCGTTGAACACAATATTTTCAACAGTCGTCTGTCTGTCTGTTGGTTCGTCAAAATGCGTCTGCGTGTTGGAATTGATTAAATACAGTTGGTCTGTGCCAGTGGCTAGTACCTTTTTCTGAAGCCATCTGTATTGTTTAAAGCAACTTTTCATATCAGACGCTTGTTTCAACATATATATTTAAATTTACAATTTGAACGTCGTTCAAGGAAATCCAACAATCAAGGAACGTGTTGATGAACATCTACCAGGGCATGAATGCAACCTGTATCCGATCCAGATGGACAATGGTTGTTGGAGGTTTCTTGAATCTGTCTTTGATTGACTGGCGATCAGTACAAACCTCATGTGATTGTCTAGCGAACAATACAGATATCCTATGGTGAGTTCTCGTACAGCACGGCCCATTTATTCTGATGGCGTTAGGGAAAGGTGAAATATCCGCGATGCTTTTAAAGTTTCTCTGTCCAGTAGACATAGTGGTGTCCTTAGAAAATGCAGTTCATAAACGTACGCTATAAAGATGAGCTTAAATGACAAACCATGTCAAACTGATTGTGTTCCAATTATGACCAATGTGATTCAAAATAGATGTTTAATACTATTTGCATTTTCGTTAGAGAAATATAGATTGGATGTAGAATAAACACATATGAAGGAAGAATACAGATAATTATTTCCTGTAATTGTGTATGAATTCGCCAAAATAGTTATTAATAAAAAATAAAATATAATAAAACAAAAAACACAACATTGAGAAAGATTAACGAGGTTTGTTTAACCCGGTTGTGTTATTGTAAATTAATTCAACAATAACTATGATTTTATATCAAGTAAAGGCCAATTAAAAGTACATAAATCACCCACGTAATTCATATATTGTCTCTATGCTTTTACCTTTCTTAATCCAGAAACCATTAGTCGCGTACTTGCCGAGTAAGGAAGAGGTTCACAGATCAAAGGCAAACTAATACTAACAACAAACATAGGACCTGTGATCCAACATGTGCATAGTTTTGTTTGATGTACAGTGTAGTACCAAGTCAGTATGCGTATCCGTACAATGTGCTCTGCGCGCAGCATTGTTCTCCTAATAGTAACAGGGTTCGATCAACATCACACATTGTACCTTTGATCAGATAGCACGGATGCACATACATATATTTGTCTAAACTTGACATAATATCTGTAATGCTTTACTGTTGTCTGGTCCAGGAACACCGCCGCGTCTTATGAAACCCAGAACCCTATAATGTAGACGTATTATGGTTCAAATAGTAACAGAAGTCAGTCACAAAATGTCAATTGTAAGTTGCTAACTATAAGGTTTGTATTTAGCGCCAAGGAACTAGGACTACCAGTACAACTATGTTGCTAGTTCTAATGAATGCTATATAGTCCTGGATATAGTGTCGGACCCTGTCACCAACAAAACAAAACAAAACAACCCCCCCCCCCCCCCCCAAAAAAAAATAACACAAAAAAAACAACAACAACAACAAAAAAACAATAAAAAAAACCCAACAACAACACAATAACAACCACAACATCAAACACACAAATATTTACAGCAAAATTTTCACGTATTGCTTTATTTAACCCTTTCCCACAAACAACAAATATGCAGCAGTCGACTTTGAAAACATAGTGACAAAAACCTGGTAAAAAATCTCCAAAAAAGATAGCTTAATTGTTAAATAAAGTTGAAAACATTATGGCCAAAGACGAAATTGCTCATCATGAGCAATTTCACCTTTGGCCACAATGTTTCCAAAAGTCGTCTGCTGCTATTGCGTCAACATGCGTCTGCAGGTGGGAAAGGTTTAACAAAAATAGAAACCAGTCACATCTATTTAACCGGGGTATTTGGGATCAGCCTGTAACAGTTTGATGAGGCCAAATTACTCTAGGGTAACAGCTCCAGATATCATCCCGTGTACAGGAGAGGGGATTACATTCACTGTTTCGCAAAACACACACGAAACATTATTGGATTGGTTTCTACACCAGGTGAGAGTAAGTTATGAAACTAAATATTGACAATTCATTTGTGAAACCCTTGAACCTTGGGGTGTGTGTGTGTTGGGGGTGGGGGTGGGAGGGGGGGGGGGGGGGTAAGTATTACGTGCTAACATCATACAGGGTAATTGATGAATAAGTTCTCCTTTTGTAACAATGTTTACAAAAGTCGTCTGCTGCAAATGCCTTAAAATGCAGATTAAATCAACCAATTGACAAAAGACATTTTCTGCGAAATACAAAAAAACATTTCCTTCACGAATGCACAACCAAGCCGGAATAACTTTCACATGACCTTAAATTTAAACCAGGGATGACTTTACGATATAAGTGTTATACATTTATAGGATTCGTTACGTGCAAAACAAATAAATGTCTGATGTCTTTGCATTTACATGATTAACATAATAACTAACTTCATCTTTAAGGTATTGATATGCTATAAAAAAATCATACATATGCAAATATTCGTATTCTGTTTTTGACCGATTAATACTCAACTTGTTGGTTTCCTGCAAACATAACTGTCACTTGTGGTACGCATTTAATACTGATTTACATTTGCAATCTCTTAAACAAAGTTTTTTTTCTTTTCCAGACGTGGGGTTCAGGAAAAATAAACATGTTGGCGGATAGTGAACGTTCAAATAAAACCATGCTTCTGTATAATCTCGTTTTAGTCACCACATCTGAAACCAGATATATTCTCGTCTGTTATGGTTACCAAAAGAGACATCACAAACTTGATGTTAACAGAGAATACTATTCCGGTCATCAACATGAGTACACAACTTAAAGTACTTTGAAAATGTTATTTTTCTTAAAAATTAAATCCTTGCTCACAGAAAGAAATCTGCAGCAGATTAGTCAATTTCGATGAATCTAATACATGAGCACGCCACTGTCTCAGATTAGAGTCTTAATTGTATGGACCAGATTAATCAGAACAATTAGATGGCACTCTTAATATGTCTCATCTGAGCAAGAAATACATGTATATAGAAACGCATAGTCGAAAATGAATATATAATAGTTATAAAAAACAACTTCCTTGAAACAGACCACTTTTAATGATCACACAGCAGACAACTTGTGATGACTATACAGCAGACCACTTTTGATGACCACACAGCAGACAACTTGTGATGACCACACAGCAGACAACTTGTGATGACCACACAGCAGACAACTTGTGATGACCATACAGCAGACAACTTGTGATGACCATACAGCAGACAACTTGTGATGACCACACAGCAGACAACTTGTGATGACCACACAGAAGACCACTTTTGATGACCACACAGCAGACAACTTGTGATGACCACACAGCAGACAACTTGTGATGACCACACAGCATACAACTTGTGATGACCATACAGCAGACAACTTGTGATGACTATACAGCAGACCACTTTTAATGACCACACAACAGACAACTTGTGATGACCACACAGCAGACAACTTGTGATGACCACACAGCAGACAACTTGTGATGACCACACAGCAGACAACTTGTGATGACCACACAGCAGACAACTTGTGATGACCATACAGCAGACAACTTGTGATGACCACACAGCAGACAACTTGTGATGACCATACAGCAGACAACTTGTGATGACCATACAGCAGACAACTTGTGATGACTATACAGCAGACCACTTTTAAATGACCACACAGCAGACAACTTGTGATGATCATACAGCAGACAACTTGTGATGACCATACAACAGACAACTTGTGATGACTATACAGCAGATCACTTTTAATGACCACACAACAGACAACTTGTGATGACCACACAGCAGACAACTTGTGATGACCATACAGCAGACAACTTGTGATGACCATACAGCAGACAACTTGTGATGATCACACAGCAGACAACTTGTGATGAATATACAGCAGACAACTTGTGATGACCATACAGCAGACAACTTGTGATGATCATACAGCAGACAACTTGTGATGATCACACAGCAGACAACTTCTGATGACTATACAGCAGACAACTTGTGATGACCACACAGCAGACAACTTGTGATGACCATACAGCAGACAACTTGTGATGACCACACAGCAGACAACATGTGATGACCACACAGCAGACAACTTGTGATGACTATACAACAGACAACTTGTGATGACCACACAGCAGACAACTTGTGATGACCACACAGCAGACAACTTGTGATGACTATACAGCAGACAACTTGTGATGACCACACAGCAGACAACTTGTGATGACCATACAGCAGACAACTTGTGATGACTATACAGCAGACAACTTGTGATGACCACACAGCAGACAACTTTTAATGACCACACAGCAGACGACTTGTGATGACTATACAGCAGACGACTTGTGATGACCACACAACAGACAACTTGTGATGACCATACAGCAGACGACTTGTGATGACCACACAGCAGACAAAGTTTGATGACCACACGGCAGACAACTTGTGATGATCACACAGCAGACAACTTTTGATGACCACACAGCAGACAACTTGTGATGACTATACAGCAGACAACTTGTGATGACCACACGGCAGACAACTTGTGATGATCACACAGCAGACAACTTGTGATGACCACACAGCAGACAACTTGTGATGACTATACAGCAGACAACTTGTGATGACCACACAGCGGACAAATTTTGATGACCACACGGCAGACAACTTGTGATGATCACACAGCAGACAACTTGTGATGACCACACAGCAGACAACTTGTGATGACTATACAGCAGACAACTTGTGATGACCATACAGCAGACAACTTTTAATGACCATACAGCAGACAACTTGTGATGACTATACAGCAGACAACTTGTGATGACCATACAGCAGACAACGTGTGATGACCATACAGCAGATAACTTGTGATGACCACACAGCAGACAACTTGTGATGACTATACAGCAGACAACTTGTGATGACTATACAGCAGACAACTTGTGATGACCACACAGCAGACGACTTGTGATGACCAAACAGCAGACGACTTGTGATGACCACACAGCAGACAACTTGTGATGACTATCTATACAGCAGACAACTTGTGATGACCATACAGCAGACAACTTGTGATGACTATACAGCAGACAACTTGTGATGACCACACAGCAGACGACTTGTGATGATCACACAGCAGACAACGTGTGATGACCACACAGCAGACAACTTGTGATGACCATACAGCAAACAACTTGAGATGACCATACAGCAGACAACTTGTGATGACCACACAACAGACAACTTGTGATGACTATACAGCAGACAACTTGTGAAGACCACACAGCAGACAACTTGT
Source organism: Serripes groenlandicus (assembly GCA_031761405.1). Taxonomy (NCBI): domain Eukaryota; kingdom Metazoa; phylum Mollusca; class Bivalvia; order Cardiida; family Cardiidae; genus Serripes; species Serripes groenlandicus. The sequence continues at coordinate 50,937,484 of JASEVX010000009.1, read as the reverse complement.
GATGACCATACAGCAGACAACTTGTGATGACTATACAGCAGACAACTTGTGATGACCACACAGCAGACAACTTTTAATGACCACACAGCAGACGACTTGTGATGACTATACAGCAGACGACTTGTGATGACCACACAACAGACAACTTGTGATGACCATACAGCAGACGACTTGTGATGACCACACAGCAGACAAATTTTGATGACCACACGGCAGACAACTTGTGATGATCACACAGCAGACAACTTTTGATGACCACACAGCAGACAACTTGTGATGACTATACAGCAGACAACTTGTGATGACCACACGGCAGACAACTTGTGATGATCACACAGCAGACAACTTGTGATGACTATACATCAGACAACTTGTGATGACTATACAGCAGACAACTTGTGATGACCATACAACAGACAACTTGTGATGACCATACAGCAGACAACTTGTGATGACCATACAGCAGACAACTTGTGATGACCACACAGCAGACAACTTGTGATGACCATACATCAGACAACTTGTGATGACTATACAGCAGACAACTTGTGATGACCACACAGCAGACAACTTGTGATGACCATACAGCAGACAACTTGTGATGACCACACAGCAGACAACCTGTGATGACCATACAGCAGACAACTTGTGATGACCATATAGCAGACAACTTGGGATGACCATACAGCAGACAACTTGTGATGACCACACAGCAGACAACTTGTGATGACCATACAGCAGACAACTTATGATGACCACACAGCAGACAACTTGTGATGACTATACAGCAGACAACTTGTGATGACCACACAGCAGACAACTTGTGATGACTACACAGCAGACAACTTGTGATGACCACACAGCAGACAACTTGTGATGACTACACAGCAGACAATTTGTGATGACCACACAGCAGACAACTTGTGATGACCACACAGCAGACAACTTGTGATGACCATACAGCAGACAACTTGTGATGACCACACAGCAGACAACTTGTGATGACTATACAGCAGACAACTTGTGATGACCATACAGCAGACAACTTGTGATGACTACACAGCAGACAGCTTGTGATGACCACACAGCAGACAACTTGTGATGACCACACAGCAGACAACTTGTGATGACCACACAGCAGACAACTTGTGATGACTATACAGCAGACAACTTGTGATGACCACACAGCAGACCACTTGTGATGACTACACAGCAGACAACTTTTGAAATCAAAGTGGAATATGAGGAAATTGCTCAAAATAATAATCATTCCGATTTTTTAAACGTTTTAGTTTCATATAATGTGTTTTCCTAACATATTCTACAATGTATTACAATACGGATACTACAGACGAATCGAGTAAGAATGCTTCCAAAAGTGAATGTTAATCCAAGTCATGTTACACAATCTATTTACAGCTATGTGGAATGGCGTCACCGTCGTATTTACGATAGTCCATACATTAAACTGCCTCGACCTATGTATCATTTATAAGGTATAACATCAAAGCAACGACCATATGTTACATCTTAACCCTTTCAATGCCGACTTGTTAAATAAACTCGCCAAGATTTGCAGTTGAAAGATTTCATAACCAATTTTACCAAAATTAAATTGTTGAATTAACCAGCTGTCAATATAGAGTAGTGACAGACACTGATGATGCGCCGGCTGATCTGGATCTATACTGTTGGGTACAGGCTTCATAACAAACGCTGCCAGCAGTCAAAGGGTTAGTGACTCACTACAAATATTAATGTATCGAAGTAAATGATACGGAAAAAAAGACCCAACCCCAAAACGTTGTAAAAAATAGTTTCGAAATTTATCAACATAAGCAAAAAATAAGCCAATATATGGACACGTGTTTACATATTTCCTGGTTTAACCAAATCAGTTAGTTTAAACTTATTTATTTTACATAGATTGCGAAACAAGTTAGTTTAAACTTATTTATTTTACATAGATTGCAAAACAAGTTTTTAACTTATATTAGTCATGTTTCCTGGAGACTTAACCAGTACTCGCGCCGTTTGTGTGGAAAAATATCCAGAGTCAGAACCCGCTCATCATGGGACTCGAACCCGGGTCCTTTGGTACGAGAGGCCGTCGCTCTACCCCTGTATTCCACCAAATAAGTTGATTCAGTTTATATATGAGCTGTGTCTGGCGATTGGTTCTTTTATAGACTCTCAAGTTTGGTATCATTTATTGGTACATTGACGTGAAAATAGTATAGTGTAGTTACATCTATACTATTTCACTCAAAAATATGTATGTTCGCGGATGTTCGTGTTTTAATCCGGTCTCGCTAGATCCACGAATCGATAACTTAAACCTTTCCCTCATGAAGCAAATCTGCAGCAGACGACTTTAAAAATGTCTAATAAAACTATGGAAAATCTCTTTAATTGTAGGTATACTTACTGAAAAAGGTTGAATCATTGTGGCAAAAGGAGAAATTGCTCGTTTTGAGTAATTTCTCCTTTTGTCACGATGTTTTCAAAACTCGTCTGCTGCAGATGCGTCAAAAAGCGTCTACATGGGGGAAAGGGTTAACGAAGACACCGTATCAATCCATCGAGTACATTGATCCGAATGACGTATTCACGTGTTCTCGGTCACTCGATTTACACGATATATTACATGTTATAATTGTAAATCTCACACAAACTATAGGTCGGAATCAAACTCTACGCCATGTCTTCCCTACAATTGTATTAACTGCAAACACCGGGAAAAACGTTTTTCTGGGACCCGTCTCATCAAATTACAGACTTCGCTCATCGTAGTCCGGGAACCGTGGTATGCCCACACCTACATTACAACAGAAAGAATATATTATCAACATGAAAAAGGGAAAAGCTATCAGAGAAGCTTTCACCTTTTATTAATCACGCTGGATGTCTGATTCCTTGAGACTTAACTAGTACTCGCGCCGTTAGTATAGAACACTCACAAGGCAGAACCCGCTCATCACTGGATTCAAATCCGAGACATTTGGTACGAGAGGTCGACGCTGTACCTATGCACCATTGTCTCCCGCTTAGTTTGATATATATTGTGGGGAAAAGACCGGCTTACCTCCCCTCCCCCTCATCGAAACATCTGCCTACAACAAAAGCAAAACAATATTAACACTACAACATGAGACGGAATACAGACGTGATTGACTATCTAGGAAACCCGAGGTGACTGTCTAAAGTGGCGAAACAGTATTTTTGTCTACACGGAACGTAACAAATGTCACCAAACATCATCATAAAACGTTACGTTGATGGTCTACCTCGGCGTTGTCTCACGTTGACGTGAGAAATGTGGCCAACCACCTTTCAAACTACATCAAAAGGGGGGGAAATCTCGAGTGTTATTCATATATCCGATCAAGAAATAACGAGTAAAGAATGAAAGTACATTTTACCACACATTTTTACCGAGTTTTAGTGAAAGCGAATTCGCATTTCCCCCGATATTAACGACTTCCAATACCCCCAAAACAGTCTGTTTTTGTAAACCATTGTGGGAATAAGAATAAATTGCTTTGTATAACAATTTCCCCGTTATCATTCATGTTTTTCTATCTCTTTATATGAATTATACTTCCAGTTTTACATCAATTATTTCACTAGCTTTTTTTCTAAAAAAATAGAAGCTTTTACGTTTACAGCAAATTGCAATGGGTTTCAATTGTGTTGTTAAAAAGAGAAGCGCGAACGTAGATCTACAAACAAAAATGATCATATTAATAAGTAACATATATAGTGAACTTGATATTTAAAATTGTTTTCATTTGTTAAATATAAATAATATCTAGGATTGATTTAGCAGATTGATTTTAGTTTGGTACGAAAAGTTGCACAGGTTTATATGAACAAGAGATGAAACTCAAGGAACAAACGAGACTTGCCAGAATAAACAGAAAGAGTTGACAACGGGTCACACACAGTCAGTTGAATTTAATTAACATTAAATTTCAACTTAAGGACAGAATTGTGTTCACATATGATGTGATATAAACTGAAAGTAATTGACACGTACCACCCACCGCACGAAAGATTTAACACTTTTCTTTAAAAACCAAGTCGTCGCCTGCATCAAACTGCAGCCAAGGACGTATCGAAAACATTGAGCGAAATGAAGGTTGCACAAACCTCTTATCAAGAATTGTCTAAATTATCTTCGAGATATGTCAAACATGCTCTACTTATGAAATAGTAGTTTTGTCCAATTGTATATAGGTACTTTTCTTCCCTCCCTTTTTCTATATTTTAATACGTAAACATGACCGTTTGTTAAAAAGACAAAGGGACCATCCGGCCTTACCGTGATGAAATTGTCTTATAAGATGGCGGCTGCAATGATTTACTTAGGAGACATGCCGCTGCACATATTCCGAAGCCATTGACAGTTATTGCTTATGCAAGATTTCACAAATACGGGAACATCTCTCTGAAGGTAAATACAGTTAATGCAGATCCATATTTGCAAACTGTATACCGAGTTGATGCATAGTTACGCGGCGTTCTGCGAAAACTAACTAGCAGGCATTTGCAACCAATGTAGATCGAGATCGTCCAGCGCATCCACACAGTCTGATCTGTCTCTACACTGTTCTTCAATTAAACATAAACGGTTTCAAGAAATGTGTGTAAAGCAGTATCTATTTAGATCCTTAGCATTGAAGCGCTGGTAAGCATTTTGTCGCACATGTAATAATTATGTTAAGGCTTCTCGCAGAGCATCATTCATGTATCCATTTGAAATGCGCTATTCTTTACTTAATGGTTTCTACAAAACATGAGTATATAGTTAATAGAGTGTCTTGATCACCTGTGCATTAAACAATACATTCGGTCGATGATTTACCGTAATAGTCGTATCCGAAACTCTCAACATTTCCTATAGTGTGTCGTGAAAAGGTATACGACAGAATTAGTGTGTACAGCTCACCTTTTTCTCACATACAGACCTAAGCGTTTTCGGGCATCTGCATCAGACGAGTTTTAAAGACATTGCGGCTAAAGGAGAAGCTGATAATAATGAGAGTTCCTCCTCTTGCCAGAATCTTTTCAATTGTGTTAATTATGTTATATTTGCATTTTTTTTCATTTAAAGAGGATTTCCATATGTTTGCTGCGCCGTCTACTGCCAAGTTGATGCGTGTGTTAAGGTTAAGACGAAGTCAGGGGAGCGTTGCAATATTTAATAATCTAGCTATCCGCAAAGACAGCTAGATGACATGTGATAATATAAACATGATATATGAGGATATGACTCCCAGCATTTTAATAATTTATTGGCTTCATTACAATAAGGACTACATGATACGTTTATAACACATCGCCGTGATTTAAACTTTATCATGATTCAGCTTTTGGCTGGCATATATGCGTGGTGTCTCGATATCTGAGTCGGTAACCGCGATGGCTATAAATCAAAGGGTCGTCAGTTCGAACCCCGGCTCGTCGTCTGCATTGCAAAAAAAAAAAGACAAAAAAGTTTAACGATCTAATTCAAGGACTGATCTAAATCTCTAATTAGCGCAAGTGAAATATTGTATATTTTGCAGCGTTGAAGCTTATATACTCTCATAACGTTAAACCTTTCCTGAATATTGGTGTACTTTGAAGCAGTATGCAGGAGACGACGTTCGAAAACAGTGTGCGAAAAGGATATTTTAGCGTACATGACGAAAAAAAAGTTCTCCTTTTGCAACGATGTTTTCTACTCTATTCATTTGTTTTGCTTTTATTTATAGAGATTATCCATATATTTGCAAATATATATATTCAAAGTTATCTGCAGTATATTTGTTATATGTGGTAAAGGGATAAGCTACCTATACTGCTGCATGAATACAGAGCGAATTATTTCTAACAAATAGCTTAACGATTCTTAAGTGTTTCTTGAATTAACTAGGCGACACCATTTTTTCAGCCAGACATTGTAACATAACTAATTGATCATCCTGCTGCACCATTTAAATATGCATTCTGTTTAAGCATTTCTCACCTGCATATGCATCGAACGCATCTGCAGCCGAGGACTTTTGCAAACATTGTGGCAAAAAAAGAAATTGCTCATACTGAGCACCTTTTCCTTTATCCACAATGTTTTAAACACTTTTCAATAATTACACTTCCATTTGTAGAGGTTTTCCATACTATGGCCGAGATTTTCAGAGTCGTCTGCAGCAGATTTGTTGTATCTGTGAACGCTTCTCATTCGATTGGTCCGACTTTAACCCTTTCCCTCATACGACAATTCCGCAGCAGACGACTTTGAACGTATTTTGTCAAAACATAGAAAATCGCCATAATTGAATGGATAACCTATGACAAAAAGTTGAAAACATTGTGGCAAAAGGAGAAATTGTACGTTTGTGCAATTTCTTCTTTTGTCACTATGTTTTCAAAAAGCCGTCTGCTGCAGAGGCGTCAGAAAGCGTCTATATGAGGGAAAGGGTTAATAGAAACCTTTCCCATAAAACAGACGGTACGGAAAAACGACGACGAAAGATAATATACGTGTTTTGACAATGCATTGACTTCGCAGTGCACGGTTTCTATCAACTAGGTAGCTAAGTCGGTAGCTACACGAGCTGCCAATCCAGGGGTTGTGAGTTAAAACATCAGCTCGGTAAACATTCTGTCCGAAGTTTGACAAAAGTCACTGTAATAATCGTCATTCGTATTCCGCCATAGGGGCTAACATTATATGTGGGAAAAGTAGCCAGTTTCTTGGAAAGAATGTTGTGTGGAGTACTGGTGTGAGAAAGCCAGGAAACACATGAGTAGGTAAACCGGCCGCCGTGATATGACTGAATAATGGTGAAACATGACGTAAACCCGAATCAATCAATCAACTAGAAATCGTGATTGTTAAAAAAAAAAATATCAAAAAAAGTCAAAAGCCGTCTGTTTTATTTTCGTAAAAAAACAACCCCATAATGGTATTTTAATTGTTAATGATCATTATCAATTCGTTTTCAGCCTTAGAACAACCACAATTTCATTTTTACATTAAGGTACTTCAAAACATTTCAGACGTTAACAGATGATACTCATGTTGGATACCTATTTATGTAAACAAAGAAAACGTTATTCGGGGCATCTGCAGCAGACGACATAGGAAAACAGTATGACAATATCAATATGAGCAATATCTCCTTTTACCAAAATATTTCAACCCTATTCAATGATTACACATTTATTCATAGATATTTAACATTTTTACCTTGATTGTGTGCGGGAAAGAGTTATGTGTAATATTTAATTTGTTTGCTATATCAAAGCTATTCAACGTTTCAGCAGTAAAGACTCACTTTGTTATATAATCAGACGATTAACCTACTCATTAACATTTTACAAACAATGACATCTATGCAATCGAATCATGTTTGTACGGAATAGTTTAATATATTCTGAGGAGTAGGGCACTAGGCATGCATGTTCTGTTGGACCATTAATTACATTTCAGATATGGAGATCAAATGAATCTAACAAAACGTCCGAAACAGATGATAATTGATCCATTTCCAGGTATAATAGATGTCAAAAGTAAGACGTCAAAATGTTATTACCCTCTTTGAATCTGTAATAAACGGGCTATTCGGGTCCTTGGGCTAAATCACGTACATTATAGAACACGAACGAACTGCCTCTAGAGACTGATTCCCCGGTTTTGTTTTGTTTGTTTTATTTTATTTTGACACCTTTTTCCACATTATTTCAGTGATTACACGGCAACAGAACACGTATTCATGATCCTTGTGTAAACTAACCAGTATGAAGCTAGGAAACGTTCCTTTTGCCCAAAGGGCCCCCACCATGACCACCATAAGCGGGTATTAAACAAGTTACTGAGATTGAAAACCAGTGGTGGCTATAATGTTATTTTTTTGTCGAAATGTTCATTTAGGTTCATATAACATAAAGGCGAACAACGTAGACTAGATAAGGAGGAGTAATCTGGTCTTTTACCACCTATAGTTTTCTTATGACTCAACCAAACCCTATGTTGTGGGTACTTAAAAGAATTCTTTTGAGTACCCACAGCATAGGGTTTGAGTATCAAATAAGGATTTTATAATTTGAAATATTTGCCTTATATCTAGGGTTCTGAGTGTATGTACAGGCTCATCGGAACGTTCACTGTACGCAATGGGGTCCCAAATCGTGCGACGCGGCTCAGATACCAGGGATGATAACAAAACGATAGTCTTAACGATTGTAATGGATGATGAAGCAATAATAGTCATGGAAGGGATCCATTATACCTTTAATTACGCAAGTCCGATTGTGAAGTAGCCGAAAAACAAGGGACATCAAAGGCGGTAGAACAATAAACAATTTAATGGGTGGTTGTTAGCTTTTTCAATGTAAAATATGTAGATGAGATAATGTATGAGTTTTTCAATTTAATTTAGTACAATAAAATCTTATATACTTTATTGCATAAACACAATATGTTTTTAGCAAAATTATACAAACAGAGACATCGATGTTTTTAAAAATCGAGAAACTAACCATGACAGATTTGCCGTCCCAATGCAGGATATTTCATGTTGGTGTTTACAGTTAGCTCACAAGAGAAAGTTGATGCAAGGCATCAATGTCGCCGGAAAAGACTGCATTGATTTATTTATGTATTCTTGACTTTCCTTAGTCTATTCAAACATTAGGAACGTTGAAATGAAAACATTTGCTTATAAAGTTTATATTCATACCTATACACATTTATCTGGCTTAAATTTAATTTTGCTGTTGTTACTTATTTAAATAATAGTATTCATTCATATAATTTCAATGTTTGTCAATCTTATTCGAATCACAAGGTAAATATCCTGGTATTGCTTTAAAGGGAGGTAATTTGAAGAAAACACACAAAAGTCTTCAAAAGGAGAAATATATCAGCATTACCGTCTACAGTTTAAATTGTTCTATTGTTTGTGGATTTAAAAATGTTCTTTTTTTCTTATTTCTACATGTACAACGAAATATTGCGGCTTCTCTTTGACGCTTTGCGTCAAACATTCGTCTTGTACTTGTCTAAAATAAAATAATATCACTCGCTTTTTCATATCGAAATGCGCATGCGCGAAAATCGATGTTAAAGGTCACGAAACTACACAACAGAATAGGGTCTATATTTAGCTTAGAAACAGTTCCTACTTTAGATATTCATGGATTAACATTATTAAATGAATTCTACACAAATCAAGACATCTCTTTGAACATGAAAACAACATTTAGTAAGTTAAAATTGCTATTAAAAGGAGAATCCGAAATTGACCTCAATGATGACACATAAGAGTCTGCATTAGGGGGTGTTGGTTCACGTCTTGAAGGGACCACTTTTGTCTTCGTAAATAAGACAAAAAACTTAAATGCGAGTGAAATAAAAAAAACTGCAAACATTAAAAAATCGGAATATTTATTTCATTTTAGATGTGTCATTTATTAGTGTTCGTAAACAACCACAATTGTAATATGTTCAAATCATCTAGATTTGTTTCTTTCTAATAATAAGCCGCCCTCCCATGTGATTTCCGAAAAGCTATTAAAAATAGAAGTCGCGGGCTTCTGCCCGGCGACTAATGACCACAAATGAGATCAACGTTAATCGTTATTTATAAAATATTTAACCCGATAATAGAATATATATGAAATGTTCCATAGCCTTCGTTAAATATTACACAAATGTTATAGCATATATGAGTTCTTCTAGAGGAAAGTCTTGATTTGATTAAAATTGATTAAATTTTACTTAAATGTCGTTTTCTACGATATGTAAGTTATAGCACGGCGGCTAGTTCCCATGACCACATGAGTAATTACTTTTTTCCTCCGGTTTTATACACAGAATTCCTCCCAGGTAGCTGGCTACTTGACGACAATAATTTATGTTTAACCCTTGGCCCCATACATCAAATATGCAGCAGACAACTTTGAAAACATAATGACACATATCTTAAAAATCTCCATAAAAGATGGCTTAATTGTTAAATAAAGTTGAAAACATTGTGGCCAAAGGAGAAATTGCTCATGATGAGCAATTTCACCTTTGGCCACGATGTTTTCAAAAGTCGTCTGCTGCTATTGCGTCAAAAGGCGTCTGCTGGTGGGAAAGTGTTGAAATATTCCCAAAAGACGAACACCGATTATCAAATTGATTGTTATCACCAGTTATCACCGGAAGGAGTGAAAGGCCTAGATAGAGTTCGAACTCACGACCCCTCGATTAACATGCTTAGTCGTTACCGACCGAGCTATCCGTACTTCATACTACAAGCTAAATATTAATCATTTACAACATACTACATACCTGAAGCAGACGACTTTGAATAGATCTTGGCAAGATTATCAAATATTTGTTTAGATAAAAATATGCTTGCCGTATGGAGTTGAAAACATTGTGGCAAGAGGAAAAATTGCTTTGTGTGTGTGTGTGTGTGTTAAAATGTTTTCAAAGGTCGTCTGCTGCAAATGCGTCATCACGCGTCTACACGTAGGAAAAGGATAACCAGTGTTGCATTTTGTCATGATAGTACATTAGAAACGATATTAATGATACGAATTACCTATGAAGATGGTTTTGTTAATTACCTCTGCATACCGTTCTAATTGTGTGATCATAGGAAGTAAAAACAATAAAGTATCCATCAAATATAATGGACGGTCCAGCCATCACATTACACGAGAGAATTGATACGTTTTAATGATAAGTAAAACATGGGGAGTTATTTTGAGAAAACATCTTAAAAGAAAACTAAAATAATGGTAGTTGACCACAAGTATATATACTCACTCATTTCTTTAAGTTTTCCTAGAATATTTATTGGAAATAAACTGATGAATTTGATGAAAAAGGAAAACACGTATTTTGAAAGACATGATGTTAAATTTCCAGATCAGTTTATTTAGTAACGAAAACTCTTCTGAGCTTCTAGTTACATACAGATGTATAATTTAATATTTAATACAAATATCAAGTCAAGAGAACTAAAGATGTAGTTAATCCGTTTTCAACATACAGACGGCTTCTGATACATATGTAGCAAACGACATTTGAAAAAACAATGGCAATTGGAAAAAAATGTTCATAATGTGAAATTCTCCAATGTTTTCGACTGCATTCAATGCTTATACTTTCTTTTATAAAGATTTTCAATAATGTTTGCTACACGTTTTCAAAGTCGTCGCTGCATATTTGTTGTATGTGGGAAAGGGATAAGGATGAACAGATATCGAATTGTAAGACGTCGACTATATAAAACGGTTGCATTATTTATGGAATATAGCTTTTCAGTTTTCCATCGTGCTACCGATTGAACAAGTGGTTGAAGATCATTTTCGTATTTCTCTAATAAGTCTAACTAAGAGAACAACAATACAAGATTGAACAATACATATCCCAAATCATAAAACATTTTGACAAAGAGTTGAAAATAAGATCGTTTTGAGCAATTTCACCTTTTATTGCAATGTTTTCAAAAGTTGTCTGCAACAGCATGCGTCAAATGGCGTCAGTGTGAAGTAATGGGTTAAATTAGCCTGCTGCAGATTTGTTGAATTTTGGGAAAGGGTGAAGCAACATTTACGTACGTCGAAACGTAAGACTAGCTCACAAATTCGAACTATGTAACCCAACAAACACCAGCAGGCTTAAATTCCACCACCGATACTTAGAGCTAAGATATACTTAACCCTTTCCCTCATACGCCAATTCTGCAGCAGGCGACTTTGAACGTATTTTCTCAAAAACTGGAAAATCTCAATAATTGAATGGATAACCTATGATTTACGTTTTGTGCAATTTCTTCTTTTGTCACTATGTTTTCAAAAAGCCGTCTGCTGCAGAGGCGTCAGAAAGCGTCTATATGAGGGAAAGGGTTAAATAATTAAGAGCGTCTTTTAGCATTTTTGTTTTCCTTATAAATATACCAAAATATTTCATTTCTTTACAAGTACCGTTGGTCAGCAAGGTTACTATTCATGTCAACGTAATGCAAAAATGACGAAATATGCTTTTAAGTATTTAAGTATTACTTAGCGCTAAGTAAGGTTGGTGGAATTGGAGCCAGATAGCATATAGTTAAACAGTTATAGTCTTATCTTGGTGTGGTCCTACCCTGTTCGAAACGTATTTATCGATTGGTAACAAATACTATTCAATCAATACGGCGGTAACTCGATTATGTCAAAAGTGGGATATATCGTTTAACTCGAGCCATTCCCCGGAACGGATCTTAGTTTAGAAAACAGCGCAACAGCAGTTCTAATGGCCCATACGAACAATCAGAACTGCTGCGCTGTTTTCCTGAATTGAGTTTTATCACTGACTATCATTCATAATGGTGATTGATTGATTGTGGTTTAACGCCGGTTTTAACATTTTTTCGGTCATACAACGGCGGTCAGTTTTACTACTCATGTGTTTCCTGGCCTTCTCACACCAGTACTCCACACGGCGCATTTTTCAAGTAACTGGATGCTTTTCAACATAGACTGTTTGACCATTGGTGGAAAACGAATGACGCTTGTCACAGTGACTTTTGTCAAATGTGGAAAAGAATGTGTGCCAAGCTGGGGTTTGAATTCATAACCCTTGGTTTGACAGCTCGCGCTCTTACCGACTGAGTTCCGGGGCCCGGATTTTTTTCATCAGAGACACAGACATATAAATTAAAATTGAGGCTGACACAACGAGAATGTATTAAGCCTAATCCAGCGATCAGTCGATCACGTCGATAACTCGAAGAAATGTTTGCCCCCCCCCCCCCCCCCCCCCTTTCACTTCGAGTTATAGCGATGCCACTGTACAACACACCGTGTTTAAAACCAATGGTGGAGATACCAGTCGTAGGAATTCTACAGGATAAACTTGACAAGAGAGGGACAGCACCCTAACACCAGACCTCTTCGGTGGTGTAGCGGTAGACCGTCTGCCTCGGTGCGGGCGGTCAATGGTTTGATCCCCGGCCAGGTCAAACCAAATACTTTTAAAAAGATAATAATGGCTTTTTCCCTCATTTGCGTTCAGGAGTTAGGGGGTTAGCATATCGACTGACCGCTGGTGTCATTATAAATAACTTGCTGTTAACTTACCCAGGAAACGCCGTGATATAACTGAACAAATGTTGAAAATGGCGTTCAACACCATACAAACAAACAAATAAACAATCAAAGCAGCCTAACATCAATTTAAAAATGCTTAACCCTTTCCCACATGCAACACATCTGCAGCAGACGACTTTAAAAATGTTTACTAAAGAATATGGGAAATCTCTATTATTGTCGATATAATTACTGAAAAATGTTGAAAACTTTGTGGCCAACGGAGAAATTGCTCATCATGAGCAATTTCACCTTTGGCCACACTGTTTTCAATAGTCGTCTGCTGCAGATGCGTGAAAATGCGTCTACAAGTGGGAAAGGGTTAAGCCAATACAATTGACAAAATAAGTGATTACATTTCACAAAATAATATAACAAATTACATCGTTAACCACATGCGACAACAGAAACCATCCTCCAATATCGTAACTGGTTGTTTGGATCCTCATTACTGCTGTGAATGATCTTTACCAATCTATCATGATCTTTCATCGATTTCCCTATTGGTAATCGATCATCGATATTGTCTGATAACAAGAAAGGAAATCATGACACGAGTCAGCTACCGAAAAACATTGTTAACTGTGTACAAGCTGTAGTATGAACATATGCCATTAAGATTCTAGAAAGCATGATACCAAACAGACCTCTTACAGCATCGGAAGGAATCGGATAATTCCTACCTTTACTTATGTAAATTAAATGTTTAAAGGATGAGTTCCATTTTTGCATTAGTTTATTCAAACTATTATGCACAATGCCCAAATATGTTCAAGTTTATAAAAAACAACCTCTTCTCATCTCGTTCCGAAGGTTGGTTTGATTTATTTAAAAAAAACATGTTTTAATGGAGTTGAACGTTAGCTTTCAAAAAATAATTTCAGTAATAAAAAAGCGCATTATTCATTATTCCTGGATCACGGACCAGTACTATGCTAACGAAGTGTACATCTACCATGAACACGATGATCGGGATTCGAGCCGGGACGTCTTGCCTCAAATCATGCGCACTAACCACTTTGCACGGGCGAATCAAATTGTGTGTGGAGGAAACGATTTGTATCTATGTAAGAACTCGGAGACAATGCAAGTCCTTTTCTCGTAAATCAGTTAACACCTGTTTGATTGTGAATGATGTGTAGAGTATGGCGCCACGCTAATAATCGCTGTTCACAGGGGCGTAGCTTGGCAATAATCAATGTGTAGGCCGTCACGTGAGACAATCAACATTATCGACCCGATCAGCCTAATCATGCCACACAGGCGTACCCGGATATACACTTTTCGCTTCTTGTCGATTTTCTGTTTCATGAATCACTACTCTATCTATCCCCCCTTGGACGGAATGTGTCGACCGGATCAGTCTGCGCGGACAGTGCAGGCTGATCTGGTCGATACATTACGCAGATGTGTATCGCCGCAGCTGCATTTTGGGGCATTTTTAGAAAAAAATGTGTAGGCACGTGCCTACAGTGCCTAAAGGGAGCTACGCCCCTGGTTCATTTATATCAACACGCACATTCAGTCGGTAATACAGCTGTATAACGTCAAGGGCTCTAACTGCATCTTCAAATTACAAAAGAGCGGTAATTGAGGAAAACCATTATTATCATTAGACGTGTATAATTGAACGTTCTCCTTCTTCTTCTTCTACCAATGTTGCATAGAGCCCACTGTGGAGCATCGTCGTACAAGGTGAACTGTACATGGTTGTGGTGAGGCGCAAACGGTGCAGTTTTAAAAGTATGTACACCGTATATAGTTAGATTGAATACTGCAAGATCCCGGATCTGAATGCTTCCAAAGAGGTGGCAACCGCAAGATGCTCTGGTATCTGGTTCCATATACGTATGGGTGGACGGGAAGAAGGAGTGCCGTGGATAGTCGGTTCGACAGAAGGGGGACAATGTAGCGGATGGCATTGCCTCTGGTTGCTACTGTGGTTGTATGCAGGTATGGTGCCGTAGAAATGTATATGAGGTTGTAGACGATGCGGTACATCATTGTCAGCTTGGCTTGGCTGCGTCTCTGGTGTAGGGTCTGCCAGCGAAGGGAGGCGATCATGTTTGATGTGCTATTGGTGGTCCGGTAGTCACCGCGTACAAATGTGGCAGATCTCCTTTGCACAGCTTCTACTTGCTGGACGTAGGTATGTTTTGTTTTTGTGGATCCCATATGGTGGATGCATCCTCAAGTATGGGTCGCGTTGCTCGAAAAAGGCAACTTTAACGTTATAATTAGACGTGAATATAAGAGCATTGCTCCAGAATAATAACCAACCCTTACATTATTATTAGAGTGTGTATATATGAGCTTTGCTACAGGAAAACCAACCTTACACGTGGCTAAAGCGGTGCTCCAGGAAAAAAAACCTTCACGTAATTATTACATGTTGCATTTCTTTCTCTATTGATATTTAAAAGCACGTAGTTCTTAAATCAGAATGGCTGGGACGAATCTTGTGAGAAATACTGGTGCGAGAAAACCAGGATAAACGAGTCATGTGAACTGGTCAAAGTGATATAACTGAAATACCGTTGAAAACGGCGTAAACACTGAAATCAATCAATCACTCTCGAAATGGAGATGCTTACACAAGATCTGTTATGATCTTGCATGATGGGAACGGACGTTAACATTCATATATATATATTGGATGGTTCAAAGTTTAACCCTTTCCCTCATATAGACGCTTTCTGACGCCTCTGCAGCAGACGGCTTTTTGAAAACATAGTGACAAAAGGAGAAATTGCACAAAACGTGCAATTTCTCCTTTTGCCACAATGTTTTTCCACTTTTAGTCATAGGTTATCCATTCAATTATGGAAATTTTCTATGTTTTGACAAAATACGTTCAAAGTTGTCTGCTGCAGAATTGTCGTATGGGGGAAAGGGTTAAATAGTATCCATACAGTGGAAAAATAATTGATATTATTGTATAATACAATAACTGTTTATCCTACTTTGTCAACGATAATTCAACCCTTTCCGGCATACAACAAATATGAAGCAGACGTCTAAGAGAACAATTAGTAAACACTAAGGAAACAGTATATACATTAAAGAACTCTTATTGAATTAAGTTGAAAATATTGGGGGTAAAAGGAGAAATTTGCTTATTATTAGACGTTTCTATATCTCTCAAAATGTTTTCAAAATAGGTATTCTGCAGAGGCGTCAGAAAGCGTCTGTATGTGGGATAAATGATAATTCGTTATTATTTATGTTTCATAACCATATCGCTTTGATAAAAGACACGTGTTTTTTATAAAACAAGTTCAGTGTCAGTTTTTGAGAAGTGATTGTATCAATTAAATAAGACAAAACGTCTCTTAAATGTACAAAATGATGAAATAAGAAATGTTTTTTGTACAATAAATATTTTATCGTCGTCCATTTAACTGTTATTAATGACACCAGTTACACAAACGAAAGTGTTATGTATTTGGTCGGTGGTTTGCGTTTTACTACCTTAACCCTTTCCCTCATATAGACGCTTTCTGACGCCTCTATAGCAGACGGCTTTTTGAAAACATAGTGACAAAAGAAGAAATTGCACAAAACGTGCAATTTCTGCTTTTGCCACAATGTTTTCCACTTTTTGTCATAGGTTATCCATTCAATTATGGAGATTTTCTATGTTTTGACAAAATACGTTCAAAGTCGTCTGCTGCAGAATTGTCGTATGAGGGAAAGGGTTAAGTCTTTTGATCTCTACTTCTGTGATACATTAACCCTTTAAACCCATTGACGATCATTTCGTAACATCAAAGTCATTATATTTGAAAACATTGTGGAACAAAATCTACTATTGCTCGTAATGAGCAATGGTTGATTGTACACTTCATTTTCTAATTGTATTTTTTAAAGTTATTTATATATATTTAGACTATAAACTCCTTTCTTTTTGGTAACTAATTTTATTTGAAAATGAATGGTATATACATATTTACCTTTGCAGGAAAGGATTTGAGACAAAGACGGATAAATGATAATTGACTTTTCTTTTTATACCTCCGATATATATTGTTGTGGTTATAAATGCTAATCAAATCCGTATAATTACCCTCATAAAGACAACTACAGGTCTCCAGTGAATCCGCTTTTGATATGTTTTAAAATATTTGAAAGTCATAATGGAAAGGATGTAGTTGTAAAATGTTTCCAAATTGCAAACGCATTCTAACGCATCTGCAGGAGACAACTTTTGAAAACAATGTGGCCAAAGTGGAATTTGCTCTTTATGAGCAATTTCTCCTTTTGCCGCAATATTTTCACCTCTACTCAATTTTATTTAAATTGTAGAGGCTTTCCATGTATCAGTCAGTCTAGGTGTCTGCTCCAGAATGTGTTTATATGTGGGAGTAAAAAAACACTCCTTAAGTGATACTACGAAACGATTAGTGAACTCCTCATGTATAAAATACATATACAATGTATATGATATATTGTATCACTGATTGTGTCGAAAATCAAAAAGATATCAAATAAAGAGCAATGTATGAATGTTATAGAAGATCATCCATTGCTTCGTTGTAAGAAGACACATGACCAGTACCACGAGCAAGCTAACATTGTGGTCTCTGCGTAAAGTATCGACCGGATCAGACTAAGCATACCGTGCAGGCTAACCCGGACATACACATTTCGCCTCCTGTGAATTTTGTGATTCTTGAACCATTACTTTATACCTCTATCCCCCTTTGACGGAATGTGTCGACCCGGATTGGCCTGCGCGGACTGCGCGGGCTGATCTGGATCGATACATAACGCAGAGGACATAATGTTGGTTTTCTCGTGAAATATATTGTTTCAACAAGTGACTATGTACCGTAACGAGTGAACATATAGACACAATCTCGTTGTGTGTGTGTTAAACGGAATATATTTATCGATCGTACATCTATATATGAGTCGTTCCAAGAGAAAATCAACACTATGAATGCTGCGTAATGTATCGATCCAGATCAGCTTACGCAGTCCGCGCAAGCTAATCCGAGCCGACACTCTACGTCTCAAGGGGATAGAGGTATAGAGTAATGATTCCTGAAACAGAAAATCCACAGGAGTCTAAATGTTTTTGCCCGGATTAGCCTGTGCGACATGCTTAGGCTGATCTGGATCGATACTTTTCGTAGAGTTTCTGTTTGAAATAGTTTATCCAGGAACAATAATATAGGTTTTTGCAATTGTATGAGAAAATATTGTGTGGTCGAGTTTCTTCGGCTGAGATGTCAGAGCTTACGAGGTCAGAATCCCGCCGAAGTAATGAGTCCCAACACAATAGTTTTCCAACATGATGCAATAAGCTTTTGATTGAATACTTTGATATTGGCTATTTAAAATGTGTCGTTTTGTGTGCTTTAAACACTTAACTTTTAACATATTGACAATCATTCTAAGTTGTTTTGATAAATAAACAATAACGATCTATCGAACCACCATTTTTGCTTCCAATTTGGTTTCGGCTCGAAATTGAATCGTCGACTAAATAATGTAGCAAGTCGTCAAATACTGATGTCATTGAATTACACGTCACATTATTCAGTCAGAAAGTACGTATGTATTTACACACGGACAGGGCTATAAATAAACAGGATTTTTTTGTTTCTCTTTGTCTATCGATTTTTCTCTGTTTGTCATCTACAAACGACGTACCAAACAGTGTTAGCTGGTCTCTAAACGCATACACGATTGGATGGGAGCGCTCTGTTACGTTACTGTATGGAAAAAGTTCGGTCCTTAGCAGCACGTGAAAAATATCTGAGTGCAATATCACATTGCGTGCAATATGGACATATATTGCATCCTTTTTTCACATGGAAAACAGAATAAAAGAATAAACAATAAATAATATTATTGCATACTTTGATATTGTTCCTTCTATTTTCCATATGAACACAGTTTGCAGTATCTGTCGATATTGCACGCATCGTTATAATCATATTATTCTAAGATCATGTTCACGTATTGCTAAGGACGGAACTATTTCCATACAGTAACGTTACAAAGTGCCCCCATCAAATAGTTTATGAATTTAAAGACCAGACTTCAATGTTGACATTGATTGTCTATGTATATGTATACCACACGTGGTGAACATCCCATTCTTGTTTATTTATAGCACTAGCTGTGTCTGTATTAATACGTAATATGTGACGTAATAAGAGGACGTGTAGCAACAATGAAAACATCCTTTGGAGATTGGCTACACATATGGAATTTGGGTCTGAATGCATCTTCGTACAGTGAAGACAAAGGTTGGCCTGTATACCCGCACACTCTCACCAGCGTATTCACCTTCCGTATATATGTTATTAGTACCAAAATGCATATTCTAAGAAAAAAACCGGAATGGTAGCCAGAGTTGTTGAACGCCAACATAACTTTAAATGAAGACAGAGCGGAGCGTCTTCAAGGGACTAAATCGCTCGGCTTGGCTCATATACTTTATTACCTTAGTAAATGGTGTATTTTTGTCTTAATATGTTCTCTTTTGTCATTTCTTGATATTTGAAGAACATGACCTAGGAAACTCATAACAAATAAATCTTTCTAAAGAGACTAGCTTACTCTATGAAACGCAGGATTGGTGCCATTAGAGTCAAACATTAAACTGTATAAAGGATCATAAACATCAGGAAGAATTCACTTGAGTGGATAAATAGGTAAAAAAGTAAACACGCTTTGTCGTAACCTTTTTACCACCTCAAAACTGCTGCAGACCACTTTGAAAACAACTTAGTTAAAATATGGAAATTTTCAACAAATGAAATAACAATCATTGAATAGAGTAAAAAACATATTTGTATGACCAATAACTCCTTTTTCAACAATAATTTCAAAAGATGTCTGTTTCAGATGCGCCAAAATGCGCCAACATGTGGGAAAGGGTTACAGTTTGGCGCCACACCAAAATGGGACGATACTCGGTGCATCTTTTTAAAGGCAACATAAACGGATTCGGGGATATCGATAAAGCTGGGTAACGCTTGTAGCCTTTCCATCACGATGTTGTTACAGACCCGTATTACATATGTGTGACACATACACACTCGGATGAGACTGTGCCGCCTCAAAAGCTCATCTAGACCTTCACTGCTCGAAGAAATAGTGAGATTTGTCTTTGAATGACATAGATGAATTCAACTTGGTTTGATTTACGATAGAGATTTATCATTAAGACTACGATTTTAATATGATTATGTCAGTTTAAAGACACAAGTCTTTGTTTGTGCTCACGACAATATTTCCAACGCAACATCTATAAAAATGAACCGCGCATGTTAATTGTAACAGGGCTATAAGCTACAGAACCGTTTAATAATATGCATTTATGTACGAGGGATACCTAACAAAGTTAGAACACATGTTTACTTTTATCTGTGGACAGATCTGAATTAAATTTAAATGAAAACAGTATTGGTGTAATAATATAAAACTGTCTTATGATAATAATAATAATAGTCGCAATATGTATATACTTATATATATATACACACATACACACATATACAAATACATACACATATATACATATAAACCCACGTATGCATACATACACAGAGTCATTGTGTCGTCTAAAATGGGCCGTTGAAACATTTGTATGCGAATAATATCGCTTCGCGGCGGAATAAGTATTACTCTGAATCAGTGGTAACTGATGTAGGGCTTGCACCTAAAACCATCATCAAAAACGTATCATTGATTGCAAGCACAAGCTCGGCATATACTTCATGGCTAATATTGGTGTATATGCCACTAGAAATAATCGTTTGTTATCATATGTTGCGCTACATTCCGTTATTCTGTGTTTAATAACATCTGAATGTATACGGCCACACAGATCACATGACGAAGGTTTTTCTAATGCAACAGTCACCCACAATTTAGCCCCCCCCCAAAAAGGCTATTTTATGTGCAGCTATACTTGTACCATAGAGCTTATACAGGTTAATAATAATAATTATATTAATAATTATGATATTAATGATAATGATAATTTAGAGTCTGGCATGTTCGCCAGATCCCTCTATTTATGCTTAATTCATTAATGCATTTTTAGATTCTCATTTCATTTATATTTTTCTTTTAAAAGCAAGACAGTGATACAATAACAGCAAGACAACATCGCTGCAGCATGTTTGCGTGTTCGTCTGATCTATTCAAGCCGGAATCGGTTCGAGCAGAGACATACATTTACACGTATATATGTATATGATTCGAGATGGCGATATATTCGAATTATCACATGTTCGAGATATCGCGAGTCCATTGAACCGTAATATTTGTCTTCCGATCAATGTTGCCAAGAAATGAGGGGCGAATAACGTTGGCGTCAATAAGGTTGCAAGCATGTACAGCCTAGCATGGGACTACTTTCTCCACAAATGTTACTTAAAGTCACGAACAGAAAGAAAGAAAATAGATTTAAGAAAATAGAATGTCCAACAATTGTGTCTGACTTAAGAAATCTTTGTTAAGTCAGTGCATAATTAAAGGTAATATGATCATTTTAAACACTTAGAAAGTTTATAATAAATGCCTTTACAGTTTCCTTGACTTTATATTTATATATTTGGCAGAATCCGAAGTTTTATTCAACCATAGTATTTACCTTCTAAATGATTATACTATTCTCATTAACCCTTTCCCACCTACAGACGCATTTTGACACATCTGCAGCAGACGACATTTGAAAACATTGTGACAAAAGGAGAAATTGACACAATGTTTTCAACTTTCTTTCAGTAATTATATTAACAATTATAGAGATTTTCTATATTTTTTAGTCGTCTGCTGTTTGCGGTATGTGGGTAAGGATTAATAAAGGGATGCTGCAAAAGTAAAGAAAGTTTTATAATAGTGCCAATATGAATCATGCTTAAAGATAATAGACTCAAATTTGATGAAAACGTCGTCAAGAAAAGTATGTTACTTTTGAAGCGTTCATCGTACATATCCAACATTTAAGACGTCAAATGAGAGAGTTAACTGCAATGTCGTGTAAAATAAAACTTTGAAAACAAATTGCAGAAAAACACAACTTACTCACTATGCATCGGCTTTCCCGATTTAAATGCACGTCGATCAAAAACGTTAATGCATAAAACACTCCAAAGTAACAAATTCGATATTGAACACATATTCGTAAGAGTGTTGTCACGGCGAAAACCAATCAGTGGAGATTAAGATCAGCCATCGCCTCCACGCAGGTATTGTTCGACGATATCGAGCCTTACCTGACCTTCATACATATATACTTATTACTGTAATGTAACTGTTTGTCATTTACCTAGCCATGTGCTTATTCATAACATTAAACTTCAAACTAGATGAATATAGATGTTTGTCATACTAAAATACCTTTATACAATTAGGTCTGGATCAGGTCAATATTGCCGAATAATATATATACAGGAGTGCATGAATAAGATGCATAATAAAGTGTATGCCTGTCTGTGTGTTTGACTATCTGTCAGTGTGTGTGTGTGTGTGTATGTGTATGTGTCTGTCTGTCTGTCTGTCTGTGTGTGTGTGTGTGTGTGTCTGTCTGTCTATTTGTATGTCCGTGTCTGTCTGTGTGTGTGTGTGTGTGTGTGTGTGTGTCTGTGTATGTATGTGTGTGTGTGTGTGTGTTAGTCTGTCTGTCTGTCTGTCTGTATATATGAAAGCGGCATGATAATCAAACCCAACAAACACACGACACATCTCTAATACACATGCACAACCATCTATTCTTCTATCAGTACAAAGCATCTGAATCACGTGACTGTAATCACTGTCGTTAATTAACTGTATAACTTGGATTTGGCATGGCCATCCATTCACTCTGTTAACCCTTTCCCTCATATAGACGCTTTTTGACGACTCTGCAGCAGACGGCTTTTTGAAAACATAGTGACAAAATGAGAAATTGCTCAAAACGAGCAATTTCTCCTTTTGCCACAATGTTTGCCACTTTAAGTCATAGGTTATCCATTCAATTAAAGAGATTTTCTATCTTTTGACAAACTATGTTCAAAGTCGTCTGCTGCAGAATTGTCGTATGAGGGAAAGGGTTAAGCTCAACCATTCCTTGTTAGAATTATGTGTGGAGTTCGTTTGTGAGATATAGTTGTACTATGTTGAAGACGGACGTTTGTGTCTATTTAATGTTTTAAAACAAATCGCCACCCCTGTCCTGCGTATTGACAAACACTTTGCTCAGAATTGATATAGATAGACGAGAAGTGAAGACTTCTGAAAACGATCAGACAAACGAAAGGTCGTATCTAGATCTCCATTGTTTTATATCTTCGTTTTAAAAAACATCTGGTAATTGAAGAAACGGTTTGCCTCCTCTTCATTCGTCAAAACATGTACATATTTATTCAATAATAAGGAAAAACTGTTACACTTTGCAAAATATTTCAAGGAAGCCTTTACCTGGAGAAATGGTTTAATTAACAATATTCTGTAACACATTGAGACTGTAAGATAAGTTTAAGTAGTATACTCCTATTACACCAAGGAGGTCCAGCGAAATAATTGCTACTCATCTATAAATTATAAGTAGTATTGAGGAAGTATTTTTCTATGTTTGAATTCTATATTCGATTTTGTGTATATTTCATGTTTATTGAAATGAATTATGTTGTTTTTATTGTATATATTTCTATGATGTGTTGTTTGACTAGAAACTATGTAGTTTACGTCAAATATTTAATGTTGTCGTATTGGCTGCGCCCAAGATAGTATTAAGACTGGTAAGCTGGTACATGTGTGTACAGACTTACAGAGAGATCTGTCGATGTACACAGGACACGCCTTGATGTATTTCAATCTGTAAGAGATCTGTCGATATACATAGGACACGCCTTGAAGTATTTCAATCTGTAAGAGATCTGTCGATGTACACAGGACACGCCTTGATGTATTTCAATCTGTAAGAGATATGTCGATGTACACAGGACACGCCTTGATGTAATTCAAATACTGCTATAAGCGGCGAAAAGCATCATTCAAACAAATAAACACACACACTATTTTTGAAATAAGTATTTGGTGAAATAATGATAAAGTAAAGCTCAATTTTGATTGATCACATAAGAATTTATTTCATAATAATAAATAAAACTCACAAATTTGCGTCTTGTCAATATAGTAAAGAACATTTCCTGACCAGCTTACAAATACATTATTTTACACATAATTCACATTGACAACTAAACAGACTCTTTCGACTTCCATCTGTGCGAAGATTATAATAAAAACAACGTAATGTTGAAGACGCACTTTCACAATATGCAGCAGAAAGTTTTGAAAACATTGTGGCAAAAGAGGGAATTGCTCAAATCGATGCAATTTTTCATTTTGGCACAATGTTTTCAACTCCGTTCCACAAGGAGTCCTTCAATAAATGGGATGTTCTATGGGTTTGCGTTGATATTTTCAAAGTCGTCTGCTGCATATTTGTTGCAGATCTATGTGGAAAAGGGTTGAGTTTTTGGAACATAGTTAAACATATTCCAACAAAAGGGACACATGCAAATTCTACGAATAAAAGGTTCTCTACAATAATGTTTATTTTTATCATTTTGTACAGAGGCATTGCCCTTTTCCCATTTAAAACAGATGACTTTGAAAACTACTGAACTCATTATAATTTTGTATTCAATATATATGAAAACATTGTGGCAAGGGACAAGATACTTATTCGGTCGATGTCCAAAGTTATAGATGAAGAAAACGTATCCGAATTGAAAGACAAAGTTCGAAACATAAACTAGGCACAAAGATACACATGGCCACAGGATGCGAACTACGAACACCAAACATTTGTTTAACCCTTTACCTCATCCGATATTTCTAAACTCTTAGTTTTGAAAATATTTGAGAAGAGAAAAGCAAAACTATCTGGATAATAGAAACTTATAATTTTAATAAAGAGATGTGAACATTGTGAATAAATGATAAACTGCTCAAAACGAGTATGTTATCCTTTTCTCATAATGTTTTAAAAGGTGTCCGCTCATAAAAAAGACGGCAATATGGGTAAAGTATATACTTGCTCTGGAAAATCCAAGTATACAGGTCAAAAAGACAAATTTTTCATCCATTACAAGTAAAAACAAAGGCTTCTTTTCCTTAAAAACATATGTCCCTCACATGTAGCACTATCAAACGATTTAACAAAACATAAAACGATTTATTTTGTAAGTAAATCAGGATTATACGTCAGAAATTTTGACACGCAAAATGCCAAAAGTAAACAGTATTAAACACTCTTTTTCTTCATAAATGTATTATTTACAGTAAAAACAAATCAACAAAATTTAAGCCGTCTGCCAACTTCATTTCCCGCTAACAGACGAGTGTAAGTTTCATGCTTTATCTACCAATTCATAATCCACGGACCGCGTCTGGCCGAAACTGTCATGTTTTGTACCTCTTAGTACAATTACATTTTTTCGCATGCGTCGTAAGTAATTGTGGCAAAACTTCTTGGTTTGTTTTGTTTCGTAAATATTACATGTCTTATATTTGTAAACAAAGTTGAAACTCGCACCAGACTGCATGAATGATCCTAGTTCTCACATAACGCAGACAAATGCAAAGGACTACTTGTTCATGCTCGAGGTGGTTCACTTATAATCCCGCGATGACACTAATCCGCACTTCCTCTCGGCGCACTGTCCGAATTGTCTTCCGTTTCGTGGCACGTGGGGTCAGTTTTGTCCGTCTGCGGCGGAAATTCACGAGCTAAATTTCTCGTCTGCTGATGTAACGACGCGAGGTGACTATTTACATAGGATTGTTGAAAGCTATGGTGCAAATGTCTTAAATTGTGTTGTAATTGTTGTAGATTTCCGTGTGTGAAATCTAAAGGTTTGTTCAAAATGTCGTCTATACCAAATGACCTAACCGGTGGCCCGGGGTTAGGTAATGTTGGTAACGGTTTGGGCATAGATAAGTTCAAAGCCCAAGGTTGTGGTACAATTGCTGCGTCATGGGTAGATGACGGTGGTTCCCGACTTTGCAGTCCATATAGTCAACTGGGCGATGTCTGTGGCGGTGTGTGGGTGGGGAGGGAAAGAGGAGAGGAGACGCCAATTTCATCTTCATGTTCAATGTCTATCTTTTCATCATCGTCGTCATCATCGAATGACTTGCTATCCAGGTCCATGTCGTCAAAGTCCGTGGAGGAGTCTTGATCGGGCGATCTGGACTGGTATTGGTCTATCTTATCCCCGCCTTGATGGTTGTTCAATCTGAAAATACAAATACGAATATATGAAGTAACGTTTTACTAAAATACGAATATATGAAGTAACGTTTTACTAAAATACAAAACAATTTGGAGCAGCAGATTTTGAAAAATGTTTTTACAAAGTTGCGGAAAGTCTCTCAAAACAAAGTAAAATACATTCTAGTAAAACGAGAAATGGCTTGTTATGAGCCGTTTATGCTTTCGCTGCAATGTTTTCAAAATGTGTCTGTCACAGATGGGTTAAAATTCGTCTTTATTTGGAAAATTGTTGCAGCTGTTAGCATAACAAAAGGATGGTTCGAGTCGTGCCGGGGGAAACCCGACATTCGGGTGTTTTGATGATTGATTACGACACCATGAATGTTTGTGAATTAGTTATAAGGTTATGGCCATTCGTTCAGATGCTGCTGTAAATATCGAATTATGACTAGATCTGGATGGCGAATAGAAGAAGACACCCTTCTCATTTACCAAAGCAGTGTAGTTAAAGTTTGGTATTTACTGGACATTGATTTTCCCCATGACCCAATTGTTGTATGAATTTATATTCAAAAATATAATTAATATAATCGTGTTATCGTTAGACAAGCGAAATGTTCTCTTCTTTCCTTATTTTATTACAACAACTGTTGCTAATTCTTTTTTTAATTTATGCAATGTATGACAAATATATTGCTATGCGATAAGAAATGACGACTTGTAATGCCAAATGCTGCATATAACACGATATACGGTACGATTGTCGAAGGGTTGATGCTAAAAAAAATTGAGGCCGACTGATTTTAGTCTCAGTTTGGTGATCAATTCCAGATAGGCAATCAATGTCAGCACAGTTTCAATTAAACAAATGAATTTGAAAAGTATCTGTCTTCTTCAAGAGTACATGACCCTTTCATACATACAACGAGTCTATAACAGACGAATTTGAAAAAACCCGGGGCAAGTACATTGACAATCTCTGTACATTAAAATATAAGTATCGAGTAAGGTCGTCAACATCGTGGTAGAATGAGAAAGTGCTCATCTTAAGCAATTCCTCCTCTTGAAATAACTTTGCAAGGTCATATGTTGCAAACGCGTCAATATGCGGCCTTTTATCAGAAATGTTTTCTTAACTCTTTCAGCGCCGAATTATCGAAAGTAGACTCTTCCATGTTCAAAATCGGGCGTCTCCATCTCTCATGTAATACAAGTTTGGACTATTTTGATAACTAAAAGGCAAATAATGCTGATTTCAGGTGAGACAGCTCGTTACGAGCTGACTCACCTGAATCAGCATTGTTTGCAAAAACCTCAACTCTGCCTTTGGCGCTGAAAGAGTTAAGTCGTCTTTGAGCAATTGCATCGAAATACTGCAAATGAGAAAGGAATTAACATAAAAAAGTAATTATAAAAAAAAAAGTCCGTGCAAAAATGCATGCATGTTGTATCCACTAACATGATATTACTAGACTTCTACTCCAGTGAATTATTTCTCGGTTACCCGATAATTATCTGTATCGAGTTTAAAGGTTATAAGGGTTATAATTATTTGAAATTAATAACGAATACGAATGAATAACGATGTCTTTGTTTACAAGTTCTTCAAAATCCGCGTTGGACTTGAATCTAGCACAATCCTTCTAATTAATTTAACTTTTTCCAATGGCGTGATGCATGCATGCAATGGGAACACATTGTTTAATTTTATATAAAAAAAAAAAATCAACCAAGTTTTCTTGATACAAACGTTGCATTTATAATAAGGATATAAGACTTTGTCGAGAAGATTATAATTATTTGTAGAAGGGTTGAAGTGGCATTGATCAGCCCCGTGTGACACGAATATGTTTAAATTGAAGCGGTAGCAATTATTTAACGTTATTAAAACGTCGCATAAGTATCCTTCTATGTAAACAAAGTTAATATTTTCATTTCTGTACACGGTAAAACTGTAGAACAGGCACGGATAAGGCCACAATTATACGCAGCGAGGTTGAACAATTAATCCTTCGAATTATGCTACCAATTAATGATCTAATTAGCACATTTAAAAAGGTTTTACAGAATGGTGCGATGCGTTTAATCAAATGACAAATTTAACTAATTAATTTAAAATCCAAATTGTGGTACCTTTAGGTTACCAGAAATATTTTGAAATATTATAAACATTTTCAAACGACTTTCCCGTAGACGCTATACGGAAATGATTGTATTTCTCTTACAAAAAAACTTTGACCTTTCCCACATACAACAAATCTGCAGCAGACGACTTTAAGATCGTCTTTGCAAAAATAAGAAAAACTTCTGTTAATGAAAGTATTGCAATTGAATACAGTGGAAACATTGTGCCAAACGCCATTACCTGCAGAGGCGTTAACATGTTTACATTCGACTGTTTTGAAATCACACGAGTACAACGTTGGTGACATTTGGAAGATTGGAATCTTGATTGTAATAAAACAAAATATGTGAAACATAGAATTTGTTTCAGCAAAGTCTTTGTCTCGAACAATATTCCTCAACAATCGTAAGCTTCAGAGGCGTTGAAGTCGCCTGTAACACGGAACTGATTAATGAAATAGAACAAGTTTCAATTTCAGTCATTCCTTCTTCAAATAAGCTTAGAGTTGAAGTATAGAAGAAAGGTTTTGTAAGGTTCAAGTCATCTACATATGGTTTCACGAAGTCAACATCGCCCGAATGAAGTTTTAAAAGTTACCAATGGTTTACAAAACGATTTAATGTCAATGCAATGCAAGTCAACATCGCCCGAATGAAGTTTTAAAAGTTACCAATGGTTTACAAAACGATTTAATGTCAATGCAATGCATTTCAACATCGCTCGAATGAAGTTTAAAAGTTACCAATGGTTTACAAAACGATTTAATGTCAATGCAATGCAAGTCAACATCGCTCGAATGAAGTTTTAAAAGTTACCAATGGTTTACAAAACGATTTAATGTCAATGCAATGCATTTCAACATCGCTCGAATGAAGTTTAAAAGTTACCAATGGTTTACAAAACGATTTAATGTCAATGCAATGCAAGTCAACATCGCTCGAATGAAGTTTAAAAGTTACCAATGGTTTACAAAACGATTTAATGTCAATGCAATGCAAGTCAACATCGCCCGAATGAAGTTTTAAAAGTTACCAATGGTTTACTAAACGATTTAATGTCAATGCAATGTAAGTCAACATCGCCCGAATGACGTTTAAAAGTTACCAATGGTTTACTTAACGATGTGATGTCAATGTAATGCAAGTCAACATCGCTCGAATGAAGTTTTGGATGTCAATGCAATCGATAGTGTTTTGTCAAAAACGAAAACATCGCAACATCATGTTTTTGTCATTCAATGATTAAAGTTCAACACATTTTACAGTTCTGATCAATTATAAAGTTTGACATGCAACTATAAAAAGCACGGCTCTTGCAGAGACGTTTCAATCAATTAGAAGTTTCGAGCAATGGCTTCTTTCTCACATCTACGTATATCTATAATGTATACCCCTTTTATATGCACAATAATCTGGATCTATGATAATTTTGGGTTCAAGAGGGAAACGGTATGAAGAAAAGAGGGAGATCCAAAGCAAACAGATATCATATCCAAGGGGTACCTATTCAATGAACACTTAATAACAATGAATAACAAGAGTGGATAGAAGTAGAGTGGTCTTTATGAATTTTAATAGTGAGTCATCGACTTGAAATTCTTTCTATTGAAAACGCTGTTCCATATTCGATTTCTTTCTCAGGTAATATCTCCGGTGTCTCATTGTGGCAATATGTGACAGTTTGTTCCTTCTTAAACATATTGACGTGTGTTCAATGTTCCTGTATGTTTTTGTTCAAATAATTGTATGGTATTTGTGAAAATACTTTTTGAATTACAAATATCTTTTTCGATGGATTTCCGCCCCAAACCATCTTGATGCAGATATGCATAAATGCCAAATATCTCCAAGGTCCAGTTTTCAACATGCTCGAAACCTCTCAACATTTCAACATTTCAATTTGCCCCTATGCCCTCTTTGTTTCTTTCTGTTATGGACCTATAATTACTCTTGCTGCGGAACTTTTATGTTATAATTGATGACAGATAAAGTATAAACCTTATATGTTACTGCTAAGACAAAACAGACTTGAGATGACGTTCACAATTGAAACAAATAACAATAACAAACTCAAACGCATTAAAGTAACAAGCCTAACGGAATTTGAAGTGATAAATGACAAGTAAAGAAGAAAAATATTACGTAGAAATATAGCAACATTTCTGTATAGCAACATTTTGTATAGCAACATTTCTGTATATTGCAAAACAAAGTGTCAAACCGTATAAAATGACATCGGATTAAAAGAAACTTAAAAGAAGCCATTAGTATTTATTAGTATTCATGATAATAACCCCGAGTCACCCCAATTACGTCTGTGTAGTATTCACATCATAATATTCAGTCGCCTCGCATAAGCCCGAAATTCATTGATGTTACATTTCGATAACATATCAATGATGGACGACTGCATCTTTGCACTGAATGGTAAAGCCTTACGAAAACACTCTCGGAATGTAAAGGCTTGCCAAATATTCATCGTTTACTTTCCACATTTTCGAAGAACCCATTTTTACTGAACGCGGATAAATACGTAAAAATATTAAACATTACAGTCCCATAAATTCCAAATATTGCGCCCAATGTTATGTATTATGATACCCCGGCCATTGATTGTAAAAACAACAAAAACAAGAAGTTAAAATAATATGGATATAGCCTATACCGTAATCGCATTTATCCGAAGTTAGGGTACGTGGTACTTAAGTATAGTACGTTACAGGTGTAAAAATATAAGTAATAAATACATTAAATAAACACTTAATCGTGAATGATTCCACTGTAGATACGGGGGATTACTGGTTTCGATAGGAAGTGTGTTGTCTGTTAACTGTTTAGCCGATAAAATAGTATTAGAGTAACCTGTTTTGAAAACATTCGAGATGGATTGAAATCAGTCGAAAGAATTAAAGTATAATATTAGCTTATTCACTTAGAAGTTTTATATTATCCAATAATTACAATAATTGAATATTATTTAGAGAAAATGAGACGTATGAAAAATATCCCCCTTCGTTCAGAAGTGTTTTAGGATTAATCTAACAACTAAGTTTTAGTGGAACAGATGACGGAATAATACGAGTGATTCCCTCGTTTACATACACATATACAAAAACATACTTTTCAATCTTATTAAAGTTGGTTGGCAGAATTTGGTCCGACAAAGAGTAATTATAACCACACCAATGACATTCTTAAAGTAGCAGAATATCATTAATATTATGTTTTCCCCTCAATGAAAGCATAGAGAAACTCTTGAGGTTTGAAATGTCTGGAGCCAGTAGATGTTTATTTTCCACACGGTTAGTGTTTACTTTAACGAAATCCTTTGACATTACAAGATGTTACGACAGAATGTTGTCTAACTTGGCTCTTACGCACCCTTCTCCCACATACAGACACATTGTAACAACCTACGACAGACGGATTTTGAAAGCAGAAATGATAATGAGAAAATTCTACTTTTGCCGCAACATTTTCACACTCGCAAAAAATGTCAATTATTTTACACGTACTTCCGTATTAGAGAATGTCCATGTTTTTCCTAGACATTGTCAACAACGTCTGCTTCGGTATTGTTGTACATGGGAAAGGTTGAATTGGTTATCTGATACCATAGGTTAAATGTCGACTGTTTCGAAAAAAAAAAATGCTGAAAAACTTCTAAAAAAACGTGTCAGATGATGAAGGAATACGAGTTATCTGTAATGGTCGAAGGTTGGCATACTTGTTAACCCTTTCCCCGTACAGCACATCTTCAGCAGACGACATTGAAAACAAAGTGACACAAACCTGCGAACAAAAATATTCATAAAAGATAGCTTAATTGTGAAATAAAGTTGAAAACATTGTGGCCAAAGGAGAAATTGCTCATCATGAGCAATTTCACATTTGGCCACAATGTTTTCAAAAGTCGTCTGCTGCTATTGCGTCAAAATGCGTCTGCAGGTGGGAAAGAGTTAAGCCTCAAGGACATACAACGATGACTTTGAGTGTTTAACTGATGATACCTCTTCGTATTCAACAATCATAGATTAGATATTTTAAATAAACAACGTTTTCAAAATGAAAGAAATAACGAGTACGTGTTTATTTACAAAGATTTTCATTCATAAGAAATACATCGTGGGATCCGTGCAAGACGCTTGTAACTACATCGTTATCGAAGATATGATTACAACCGGTGTGCGTGAAGCCATCGATAGAGGGATTTAATACTAAGTTTAATCATCAAGAAATTAGAAAAACTATTGTGGCAAAAAGAGAAATTGCTCATCATTTTCCCACACTGTTTTAAGATTCGTACTGCAGATGTGTCGAAATGCGCATGCAAGAGGGAATGGGTTAATGATTTAATATATATATTTGTACTTCCATCAGGGTCTTTCAAACTATTTGAAAGACCCTGCTTCCATTAATTCATCCAAAACTTATCCGGAGGAAGAAAAGGAGATATTCTATGTTAACTGTTTTACTTGAAAGTTCCAATGGTTCTTTGCCAAATGATCATTTAGCTCATGAACAAGTAATAATTAAAACTGCTCTATGAATATATTATGGCAAAATGGAAAAACTGTTTGACATAATAATAAGTCATGTACGTGTTTATTATATAGTTACTTCGAGTCAACTAATCGTTTCAGTTACTCTGACAGATATGCAGACGTAAATAAATCAGATGTACCACACAACAGACATTGGGTCTTCTGAGATAAATTAGACAACTATTTGCATCTAATTTAAACAAGTTGCCAAAGTTCGACTTGCTTCATCGTGTAGTGACGCCTCTAAAAACAGTTTATGCAAATGAGATGCAAATAGCGATGTTGGGCATTTAACTCTAAAGTTTATAAAGTATGTTTTTGAGGGGCTGTACACAGTTTTCAATAATATTTCAGTTATATCACCGCGACAGTTCACTTATTCATGATCCTTGGGTAAGCAAACCAGTACTAGGCTAGAAAATGTGCCTTGCCCAAGGATACTCCACCATGACGCCCGTTTTCAAATCACCGACACTAGCCGCTCGGCGACGGCGGGTTCTCTTTAAAAAGGCAATTGTTCGAGAAAAAATGAATCGTTGAAAACATGTAACCAGGCGAACCCGTGTATATATGCACATTCTCATCACAGTCTTCACTGTCCGCAAACCTAAATACGTCTTTTGGAAAACAATCTATAAATGTAGCCCCATCTATTTGACGGTAATACTCCTTTACATGATCCTGTTACGTGTGTAATTATTCAGAAATCACTGTTCATATTCCACGTAGATTTAGCCAGCGATATCTTAACATTGTGCTAAATGGATACCCATTGTATAATCCTGACTCGAGGAATTGACAAGAGAATTATGTGATATAACGAAATCCAGGGCGTACGAATTGAACATCGACATTAACACATAGTGTCATTTTCTCCATGTCAAATTTATGATGCGAAAAATCCGAAACGAAATACGGATAATCGCAATCACGGGTGTGCCAGAAAAGACGGAGGAAATTGAGAAGACACGTAGAAAAAATACAGTTTCGAAGTATCAACTTGATAAAGAAATCGCAGCTGGGAGACAGAAATTGGTTTGTCAGCCACAGTCAGACAGGATACGAACGGAACTCGTCTCAAATCTATCTCGACAGCTCTTCTTCATGGAGCCTGCGTTTCAGGGCAAATTACCGTCTTTTCACCGCCTTAACATCTCCTTGTCGCTTATCAACTTGGAATAATCAACATATCTGTTTTTTAACTTGAGGTATCTTGCTTTTTAATGATTATCCTACGACAACTTCTTATCGTTTTCAAATCTACTTTAATGAAGATTCAAAGAAGGAGTTTATTGCAGTTTGTAGAAAGCAAAACGGAAATTATTAAATGTCTTAGAAGTGATTTCCGGAAACATCGTCTGAAACACGATTTATTCTTGCAGGCGAAGCGTTCACTTATTTCCTACACAAGATAATAACTAGTATAATAGTGATCAATGTCAGCCCGGCGCATCATCCCCATCTTACAGCTTATTCAAGAAGAAAACTAGACCAGATTTGCAAGCGTCCAAATTGGCTTACGCTAACATTATTATAAGGTGGGCCGTATGGGTGATGGGAGTGAGAGAGGAGATCGAAATTGTAATGACATCTCAATGCAGACGGGTGACAATAAATGTGTTTAACCATTTACCTCATACGACAATTCTGCAGCAGACGGCTTTGAACATATTTTGTAAAAAAGTAGAAAATCTCTATAATTGAATGGATAACCTATGACTAAAAGTGGAAAACATTGTGGCAAACGGAGAAATTGCACGTTTTGTGCAGTTTCTTCTTTTGTCACTATGTTTTCAAATAGCTGTCTGCTGCAGAGGCGTCAAAAAGCATATATATGGGGGAAAGGGTTAACCATTTACCTGATATGCTATTTGTTACAGTCGTTTGATTTGAAAAAAGGTGTGAATATGGGAATTAGAATCTTTCGTATAGAATAATGTCTCTTTTCCATTATGTTTTTTTGTTAAGTCGTCTCCTACAATGGCCTAACATGCCGTCTGTATCAGGGACAGCTAGCTCCCAAACCATCTTGTTCAACATATAGAAAGGTCTGTTTGGTATCCCACCCTTCAATGATATTGAAATAGTTTCGCAATGGTATTCGTGTTATTAACCCTTTCCCTCATACGACAATTCTGCAGTAGACGACTTTGAACATATTTTGTCAAACAATAGAAAATCTCTATAATTGAATGTATAACCTATGACTAAAAGTGGAAAACATTGTGAACAATCTAAATATATTTCATTTAGTTACAATTGATGCGAAGCAGCTGTTGTGCGATATTCAGCATCACTAATTTCACGAGTGAAATCTGAAATGTATTCAGGCTAAATCGCACTCATTTAAATAAATTTTGAACAATCACTGAACCAAACAAATATCCTATATGAAACCAGGAAAACGTCTTGGTCGAGAGGTTTGCGTCGAGGATTTGGAACCGGTTCGATCCCCAGGTCAGTGTGGAAAGTTAAAAACGGCGTAAAACCCGATGGAATAAAATACTATCGCTATTTGTGGATCCATTCAAAATAATAGATGAGCCCGTTTTATACAGCCCAGTCAATAATATCACACAGTTAAAACAAATCCCGTGACATGATACGGATTCTCTTCTGTGGTCTCCGATAAAATTTATCAACTTTTCACACGTGCTATATTCAATAAGAGCTCTTACGATAGCCTTAAGCTCTCTATCAAGTTGTTGATTGTTTTACATGATCTCTGTGACACCAATGGAGATAGGGACCGCGCCAACTAGAAATGCGGGTAAGGAATATGTTCAAACACCACGTACATTAGCATGTTCTGCTGAATAATTCACCTCATGCGATGTTAATCAGGTATGAATGTATCATCTTACAAGCAGCTAGAAGTGTAGCACCATGGGAATGTTTGATTATGGATGTTTATTACAGAGTGGACTGATGTGACGAATTAAGGACACCGAGACCTATGGTTAGAAGGGTAAGACGCGAGCGTATCATTCACATACTTTAATCACCACATAAGTCCTTGAGTACCAAACATTCTCCAAACGTTTGAGCCGTCCCGCGAGAAAACCAACATTGTGGACTCTGCGTAATGTATCGACCCAGATCAGCCTAAGCATGCCGCGCAGGCTAACCCGGATAGACACTTTTCGCCTCCTGTGGATTTTCTGTTTCAGGAATCACTACTCTATACATCTTTCGCCCTAAGACGGAATGTGTCGGCCGGATCAGTCTGCGCGGACAGCGCAGGCTGATCTGGTCGATACATTACGCAGATGATATGAGCCGTCCCCCGAGAAAACCAACAGTATGGCCTCTGCGTAATGTATCGACCCAGACCAGCCTGCGCAGTCCGCGCAGACTGATCCGGGTCAACACATTCCGTCTCAGGTTGATAAAGGTATAGAGTTAAGATTACTGAAACAGAAAATCTACAGGATAAGCCTGCCCGGCATGCTTATCCTAATCCGGGTCGATACTTTACGCAGAGTCCACAATGTTGGTTTTGTCGCGGGACGGCTCATTAAACTTAACATTTTTGCAAATAAAAACGATTCCTAACGCCTTTGCAGGAGACGATTTATGAAAGCATTGTTTCAAAAGGAGAATTTGCTAAAAAATGAGCACTCTTTTCATTAGTCACAATATTTACAATTTTATTCAATAATTGTTCTTAAAAGTATAGAGAGTTCCAATATTTTAGCCTGGTTGTTTTCCAAGTCGCCTGCTGCGGATTTTTTGTTGTATTTAAGAAAGGGTTCATATTATCTTCAGATAATAGTGGGATGTAAATGATCGTTGTACAACTTTGTGGAAATGATATGAACTGTTGCCATTGAAGTATTTTTTCTTTCAATAAGAAGTCTATAAAATGTTATATCATATGCATATATATATATATATATATGCCTTATTTTATCATTAATGCAATTAAGTTTGAAAGAAATATTTCATTAAAATCGGAAGTCTTTTAAAGCAGAATTTATAATATATAAGCTAGTGTTCTGTTGGTGCATTTTGAATAACAATTCTAAAACAAAAAGAGGTCATGCCCACCGATATTAAAACCGTAATGGCATACATAACATAAAAGAAACATGACGATGTTAAATGCATGGCCACATATGGTCCGGTTATTCAAAAGGTTGCATCATTTTACAAATGATGTGTTGCGAAACAAGAATGGTACCCTGTCGACTACCCCGAGAATGTATAAACTTCAACAGGGAACCGGAATCCTGTCAATCATGTCCGAGAAGTGGTGATGACATGACTGGATACAAAATAACGTTTTAGGAATGCCCGTATGTTAAATATGAAAACTATGAGCGAAGAAAGGTGCAGCTAGGTGAGAACAGCGACGGACAGGTGTATAAAACAAACATATTTACAATAGAAAGGTTTTCCCTTATCTAGTAAATACAAGTAATCCGACGGATCACTCCGTCCTCAGCGAACAGGTGGACTATTTCAGAATGGAGACGAACCGTCACAAAACATACACTATGACATGTACAGATCATGAGGTATGAGATCGGCATACACGCATTATCTATCTGGTCTGACGCTTTCTATGTCGCGGTGATGGTAGTCTAAGATCTAGGGAGACAGACTCGGGTCACTCTGCACTGATGATTCGACTTATCTGAGTCTTTGATTGACACATAGGAAATCTTGTAGATTTTTCTGTGTCCCGGTATATTTAAAACAAACCCTGAACACAGGGGTACATCTGAAACCCCTAATATTCTCTTAAATATTTGCAATAATTGTCTTAAAAAATTTAATATGTCAAAATACCAGCTACAAATAAAAACACTTAAATAAACAGAAAGGAGTCAGAGTTTAAATAATTTGAAATTCTTATTCAAGGATATTAAGATAATGTCATAAAATTGTCTTCATTCTTGAGAGAGCATTTGTGTCACTTGTCATATTTAGGTTTGTAACACAGACTTTCGTTGGTGGTCGTGCAGTTTAAATATTCTGTACATATGCGCAGTGAAAAAGGTGTGCCCTCATGAAATCTCCTTTCTTGAACTTGTACATACAGGATGCGCTATCTAGGGCTACATCTCTAGCTTCGAAATCAAGATATTAATGTAGATGTATATATTCATTGCTTCTGTGAAAACAGTGAAGACACTGATGGCGCTATGTTCACGTAAAGGTTTGCCCGAATCTTCTCCGATAAAATATGAGTCGTTCCACGAGAGAACCAACATTATGAACTCTGCGTAATGTATCGACCCAGATCAGCCTGCGCATTCCCCGCATGCTAATCAAGGCTGACACATTCCGACTGAGGGGGGATAGAGGTAAAGATTAACGAGTCCTGAAACAGAAAATCCACAGGCGGCGAAACGTGTCTGTTCGGGTTAGCCTGCCCGGCATGCTTAGGCTGATCTGGGTCTATACTTTACGCAGAATCCTCAATGATGAGCCGGTGCCAACACAAAATTGTGTTCGCGTGGGTGATAAGACAATAACCCTTTTGTGTGCTCCCGTAAGGCAGAGTCAATATGACCACAGGTCGCCTTTCAATTAAACTGATTTTCTCTTGTATCGGTTCATACATACAGATATAATAAATGGTTACAATGATATTCATTTCTTATTGAAATGAATCGTTCGAAGTTCCTTTATTCTTTTGACTAATATGTAGGAAAATGAAGGCTATATTTAATTAGAATGACAGTATATACGTGACATAGCCTTTGATACGTTCGTAGTAATGAAGATATGTTGAAATGAAGATGAGTTTGATTGTCATTGACCCTTTCTTCATTCAACGTAAACACCCATTTGATTTGCTTTGCCTGTAATTTTTCATCAATAATTAAAACTACGTTGTTACCTCCTTTTCGTTGATTTTTCACACGAAGTATACTTAACCCTTTCAAAGATACCAGAAATATGCAGCAGACGATTTAAACAAAAATCGAGTCACACTTTTTGAAAATCTCTAAAATGTAAGTTATAATTATTCAGAAGAGTTGAAAACATAGGGTTAAATCCCTTTTATGTGGGGAAAATAAGAGTATTCTATGTCTTGTTCTGAAGGTAAATTTTTAAAATAATTTCAAGAGTCAGGATAACCTAATTAAAACATCGCCATCCGTGTTCATCAGCAGTTTAACCCTTTCCCTCATACGACAATTCTGCAGCAGACGACTCTGAACATATTTTGTCAATCTATAGAAAATCTCTATAATTGAATGGATAACCTATGACCAAAAGTGGAAAACATTGAGGCAAAAGGAGAAATTGCACGTTTTGTGCAATTTCTTCTTTTGTCACTATGTTTTCAAATAGCCGTCTGCTGCGTCAGAAAGCGTCTATATGAAGTAAAGTGTTGCTCATGTGTCGGTAGAATGTGTGACAGCGCTTACAAAGATTGGGGGAATATAAAGCCTTTTTCTAATTCTAACCAACATTGAGTATATAATTATATATTAATATGTAAAAGATCTCTTTCATTAACAAAAACCCGTATCTGCATTTTAGCGTGTAAGTTTTGAATTAATGTCAGTGTGAAGTAAAAAAAAAAAAAAACATTAAGCATAATAACAACACCAACTAGCTTAGAAACATCCCTGACAAAGTAAGAAGATATGTGGCTTTATTTCTGAGTTAATATCTCATATCTTGGAATTCATATAATCGATACATTTAAGTTATTGCCGTATCAAAGTACGACTATTTCAGTGTTTCTATTTTTGTAAAGGAAAAGTCTCACAGCTTGCTATCTTTTGAATACAAAAAAACGTAATAATGAGATAAGTACTCAGTCAACAACACAAATAGTCAATGAATTTAAATCAGTGAGAAAAGTGTCTCCACCATTCACCAGCATGTACAAATTCAAACAGCATTCAGTAACCAGACGGACTAACAACTATTTGAAAAAATGGCCAGAAGGTATGTAAAGTATCGTACGACGGTCAACTATGATACCAATGATAAATGAGCCGTCCCACGAGAAAACCAACAGTGTGGATTCTTCCTAAAGTATCGACCAGGATCAGCCGAAGCATGCCACGCAGGCTAACCCGGACATACACTTTTCGCCTCCTATGGATTTTCTGTATCAAGAATCATTACTCTATACCTGTATCCCCCAGAGACGGAATGTGTTGGCCCGGATCAGGCTGATCTATGTCGATACATTACGCAGAGTCCATAATGTTTGTTTTCACGTGGAACATCTCATATGTTAAAGATACTTAACATGTTCGTATGTATAACAATAAAATGATAATAATGAAATATGTTAAGACATTGTTAAAAGTTTCCGTAGGGCACATAAAACCAACATCCAGATCTCGTGATACATGTACATTGTACATGTTAATGGCGTCTGACGACTTGGGGTCCTACTGAATCCCTAAATTGACGCCATCTATGTTACATTAGTGTTCAATTGTTGACGCTACACGTGTGCGTGATTTCATCTCAAAGAGAGAGTAAGTCAATATGGAGTTCTTGGCAGCAAATGCATTGTTTACCATTCCTCTCATTCCAATCAGTCTTGTAACCTACTATATTTGTGATAACTGGGACGAACCATGCAAACGAAGTTGAGACGTATCAGTTAGTGATAAGGATGCTCTATCATCTTTGATTTTCAAACGAAAGATTTCAGGTCATCCCGTAAGTATAGAACCGTA
Source organism: Serripes groenlandicus (assembly GCA_031761405.1). Classification (NCBI taxonomy): domain Eukaryota; kingdom Metazoa; phylum Mollusca; class Bivalvia; order Cardiida; family Cardiidae; genus Serripes; species Serripes groenlandicus. The sequence continues at coordinate 50,896,802 of JASEVX010000009.1, read as the reverse complement.
AATTAGTTTGGTGTTATTGGAGTTTGTTCTTAAAGGCTTTTAACATTGATTCACTTATATCACGGCGACCGACTTATAGTCGTGATCTCTGTGTGACCAACCGGTACTAGGCTAGAAACTGTCCAGTGTGTTGCCAAAGCGTCATTGACAATGTATGCAGCGAGCGAGGATCGAACCAGGAAATGTTCATCAGAACCTTCATTACCATCATTATAAAAAAGGTCACTTCTATTCGTGGCGTGGATAATATTTTTTGCCCAATCATCAGCCATCGGTCACCGATATAGTATCGCATACCATTGCCTATTGCTGCATGCCAGCTTGCGTTACTGGATCACACTTGTCAAGGGTATCCAAATAAGTTTTGCTTAGATAGACACGGGTAAACAAAAATACAATATTTATTCTACGGCCGATTATCCGCTTCGACCATTATCCACTTACAACGAATAAATGTCATGCTCTTAACCGTTGTCCTTCATTGGCTCTGTTTAACAATAGTTATTAGCAAAATGAAAATATAGCGGCGATCAAATTAAGTTTTTTATTGAAACAATGATGGTTATATTGAGGTTAGTGGTGAAGAAATATCCATAGTTCGATACGAGCGGTTAATGCTTTTCCTCCAATGTTTTCTTCAGAGTTAACAGTAAGGATTGTCGTGAAAATCTGACAATGTTAAGGAAAGGGTTAATATGTTATTCTTTCTTATAGTGTAACTGGCGGTTTCCTGTCTCTGAATGGGCTCTAATGTAGCTTTCAACGTATTTACAAACATAACTGACAGGTTACAAGAAATCGTGGCTCAAACCTATAAATTGTTTTAAATATTAACGACGTTGGGAAGTACTTATTGACTTATTTGCGGCAAACCAATGCTCGGCATGTGTTGCATTCTTATTTTGTTTGTACCAAAGAATTAAATCATAACATATTGCAAGAAGACTATACTTTTGTCTGACAATGTTGGCAGCTATCCTCACCAAAACATTTTTGACTGACATGGCTTAAAGGTATATACACACAAGTGGCAGAAAAACAATCTCTTATCATATGTTGCTTCTAAAATATCTATGTAAGCAATAGTTGTGATTTTTGTTTATTTAAAACACGTGGAGGTATAGAACCCCACCGGATCAACGAATTATCTACTTGACGGATTCCGCTCACCAAAAATCCTGAAAGCTATCATGTGCACGTAACGAGGCGAAAAATCGAACCAATCTATAACATATTATATTGCCGAAATAATGATTCTGGCGCCATGATCTTATCAGAACATTAGTAAGATATCTTTTGCAAAAAAAAGCTTCTCGTTTCTGTACATGAGCGATGCTCCACGAATAACAACTATAGCGGCTTTTAAACAAAGGTTTAATAAAATTCGGCCACCACATCTTTGTCATCGGATCGAAACGGACAATGTTGTGGCAGAAGTTCCTGAAACTTTCCATGACGAAGCTGACGGAAACACTGACCAGGAATGAAATGTGCAGATGCGTCGAAGTACGGCTCTGTGACCCACTCGTGCCCTTATCTAGTATTTGTTTCATTCAACTTGGTTGTTATCACAGTAAGAGCACATGTTTCTTTGCTCGAAGTGGGCCGGATACATTTAAAGTTCTATAGAAGCACGGGCAAATGCAAGAACGTACATTTCTGTTGAATTTAACTAAATGACAGCAATGAAGAAACATAATTTCTATCTCAAACAAAAGGATAGTAACTTGATCGTGTAAGGTGAGGTAGATACAATTGTGTTCCATGAAACCTACGATATGTCTTGTTCATTTGCGATAAATAACGCCTTCGATTGCTAAAACAAACAGTGTATGTGGCTTTAATCCGCTCATATGGGATTATGGTCAATGAAGATATCCACAATGCATTGTAATTGACTACAAACACCGAGATATTCCAAGTATTGCACAATAATGGAGGTGATAACGTGATTTCGTCCACTATCTTCGTTCGCACCTCTGGTACGAATGTTTTTATTTCGTAATAATTTTCTTATCAAGTAAATACACTAGATAACAAGCGATAATTTCGCTAAATACTTAATAAAGCCCGTCAAGTGATGGAACAAGTGCATCAGTGAGATCTTCAGTGTCATTGAAACCACCTGGTCGTCAGCCTATGTTTAACCATTTACCTAATGCAGACGCCTTTAAACGTCCCTGCAGCACACGACTTACGTTAACAAAAATGTTCGAAAATGATCGCTTAACCAAACGTTCAATTTCCTCTGACCAAACACCCTTTTTATTTATATATAAATCAAAATTATATTTATTTTCCGGATATTGTATTTATATCTTCATTTACATGTACTTTCAAAAACAGATATCTCCAAACAATGTCAAATGTGTATTAAAACTATAAACGCCAGAATTCTGATTGACTGTTTCGGTATACAGCCTTTCGTACTATTATTCAATGAACGCATTGCCCACCACACCTTTGGTTAACTGGTATATCATTACTGTCAAAATGAAATTCGACTGGATGAATCATACTGGTTAAACTCAAATGCTGTAATTAATGATAACCTAATACGCTGATAGAAGAACCAAATGCTATGGGATCAGTAAATCGAGATCACTAGATCGAGATCAGTATATTGAGATCAGTAAATCGAGGTCAAGCGTCCGAAATCTGACCGAGCCAATATCCAAAAAACACAGGAGATAAATCGCCGTGAACAGCGTCTTGTATCTGTCATTGACCATTTACATTGTATGCTAGAGTCGTTTCCTCTCCTATTGAAGAAACAGTGTGACCTAATGGAGAGTTTACTTTAATACCTGTTGAGAACATTGAACGAAACAAACAAATATGAAATTACTCGTGTTGAGCAATTTCTCATTTTCCCATGACGTTTCCAAAGTCATCAGCTACAGAGACCTCAAATGGAAAGGGAGGATTTTATTAGTTCATATATATCTTTTATATCCTTGTACCAGCAGCAGACGCGTTTTGACGAATTTACAACAGATGACATTTGAAAACATTGTGGCAGATAAAGAATTTAAGTAGAATAAGCTATTTCTCCTGTTGCCACAATGTTTTAAACTCTATTCTATAATTGGTCTTTCATTTATAGAGATTCTCCATATTTTTGCCTAGACGTTTTCAAAGTCGTCTGCTGCAAATGCGTCAAACTACGTCTGCAAGTAAGCAAAAGTTGAATAGTCAGAAACCGTAATATGACTAAGAACAGCGTCATTCTGAAGAGTACAAAAACAAAGCGTTAACAGTCACACGCAGTGGTCTATTGTCCCTTGTTAACACTTACTTAATATGTCTTTTTATGGCCGGATAATAGACGAATTAACAACACAGTTAGCACTACTAGTATGTAGTAACTGTTTATATAATAATATAAACTTGCTATTATCTAACTCAGAAATCAGTAACAATATTTATTTATAAAAGTCGTTCTATTGAAAACGCCGTTATATTATATGTGCTAGGATTTGTTTGAATCGTGTTTAACACGACATTCAATAGTATTTCAACAACAATACAACAACAATACGGTGTTTTCTTGGTAACTTATCATTACTAATAAGTATTCCCCATATAAAAAGAACTTTCATATCTATTAAGAAAACTGTTAGGTGAAATAATTTTTTCCAATTTTGCATATGTATTTATATTCATATTTTATGTGTAGATTTGCACTAAGTAAAGATGATGTAAGTCTGTCAGACAAATGAAGTACAACCGGCGCATTGGTCCTACAGCTGGTCCCACAACTCCAACTATCATCAGCGAAAATGCAGGAAGCCAGTTCTAGCACTTTTAAAGTATTTGCTTTGACCTAACCGGGGATCGGTCATGATCACCCGTTTCCCAGTTTGTTTCATTTTGTTTCATTTACAATATATGAATCCAGCTTTAGGGAAAAATTAAACATTGCAGAAGAAGACAAATTATTAATTAACTATCTGTTCTGATCTAAAGAAAAGTTAAAGTAATATTCTAACACTGATATTCTATTTATGTTACCACAACGTCACGTGTACGTGTCCATCTCCCCTCTTTTACGAATTTTCAGAAGAAATCTTCATATTTGTTAAAATAAAATTTGTAACGTAGAAAAACGTTATTTAAACGATAAAATGAGAGAAAACGTTTTGTTTCCAGTTTTCTAAAAAATCATAAAACAAAACAGTCGCTATTCTCCATGAACCATTGCCTCTGCTTTAGATGTGTGTCTTTTATCAGAAGAAACTTTCATTCTTATTAGAATAAAGTAGAGAAACGGGGTTCTTTTACGAAAAAAAGAGAAAATGAATGAAGGTTTGTTCCAAGATTTTTACGAATCGGCAAACGAAGCATTACGATTTTACATAAAATGCTTTAGAACAAATGTACATGTGTATCAATTATTATTATAAATTAGCAGCGTCTTGCGATTTTAAGTATTAACCCGTTTCCACCTGCAGACGTATATTGACGCAACTTCATCAGACGTATGTTTTAAACATTGTCAGAATGCTTTCAACTCTGTTCAATAATCATCTTTTCATTCAAAGAGAATGTCCATAGTTTTACTTCGACGTTTACAAAGTCGCCAGCTGCAGCTTTGATGTATGTGGGAAAGGAACTTATTGAATCTCCGGATTGACATCACTCATAGTAGTATTGCCATACACCTAGATGGGTGTTACTTCTAGCTTTTTGTCGGCAGATGCATTTGGTATAATATTATGAAACATATAAGCCGAAAGGGAAGAGATGAGTCTTCACTGTACGCAGATGCATTAACCCTTTCCCTCATATAGACACTGTCTGACGCTTCTGCAGCAGACGGCTTTTTGAAAACATGGCAACATAAGAAGAAATTGCTCAAAACGATCAATTTCTCGTTTTGTCACAATGTTTTCAAATATATTCAATTATTGTACTTTCATTTGAAGGGAGCTTCCAAACAATTTCTGGTATGTTTTCAAAGTCGTCTGCTGCAGAATTGTTGTATGTGGGAAAGGTCTAAGACCCCAGATCGCCAGACACGGTTCAGTCCTATAGTATTGATTAGTGGTTGCATTATAATATCACTTGTAAATTAATAAACAGTTTCAAATAAATTTAAATGTAAGAATGTAAGTGCAAGCTTGGGATTGTAATGCGTGTTATTGGCTTTTTTCCTTTCTGCGATCTGTTTTATTTATTTATTTTCTGATTCATCCGACGTTTTTCACATTTGCAGCATGTATACGCATCAGCGCCAAAGGCAATATTGAGGTTTTTGCAAACAATACTGATTCAGGCGAGTCAGCTCGTAACGAGCTGTCTCACCTGAAATCAGCATTGTTTGCGTTTTTCAAAATAGTCGAAAACTTTTATTACATGAGAAATGGAGACGCCCGATTTTGACCATGGAAGAGTCTACTTTAAACAATTCGGCGCTGAAAGAGTTAATATAAGCAAATCATCCTTTTCCCATATAAGTTAAACTCTGTATCGAAATATGTTTTTTTTTACATTTCCAGATGTTACCACAGAAGATTTGAAAGCATACACAAATATCACATCCGGAAGCAGTTCATAAAATAATCGTGTTATTATTAAGACAATAACCTATTTTTAAAATTATATTTATGAAAGATAAAACAGATTTAATGATCCCGTCATACAACATGAGTGTATGTAAAACGTTTGGTTTAATTGTATATGTATCATATTTATTGGAGTACATTAATTAGCCTCTGCATTGGTGGTCCCCGCTCTAATTGACTGGGTTTAATGTCGTTTTCAACAGTAGATAAGTCATATTTCTGCTACTTTATTACATTCACATGTATTTTACGGCTTATTCGCATCAGTATTTTTCATAAATTTGAATCAATAACCAAAGTCAAGTTTTTATAGAAACAATGATACAATATACTCACACTCTCTTTTAATCTATATCATGAATCTATTATACCCTTTACCAAGTATAGCCGCTTTCTGGCGCCTCTGCAACCGACGACGTTTGAAAACATTGTCGCAAAAAGAGAACTTGCTCATGGTGAGCAAGTCCTCTTTTTGCCGCAATGTTTTCAACTTTATTAAATAACTGTTGCTTTATTTAAAGAGAGTTTCATTAGTTTCGATTTAATGTTTTCAAAGTCGTCTGCTGCAGATTTGGTATTAGTTGGTCTGCTGCAGATTCTGTATTAGTTGGAAGGGGGTTGATATCTATTTAGAGTCCTTAGTGTTCATCCCAATTTCGCTTTGATATATTTTGATTAGATAGAAAAAAAGATAATTTTACTTTGAGAAATAATTAAATGATATGTTTCATGCTTTTTCTAACGGTGTATTACGCGTCAAAATAGTAAAGCCATTCCTGTTATACGCTTTCATTTTTCCTTAGATGTTTCTATTGTGCAGTAATATTTTAAGTGCAGTCGAACTAAAAGCCGATTCTCATTTCACAAACAAAATGCCTTTAAAAAGTAATTTCGGTATAAATTCAAGTACATAGCATCTCATCATAAACTTTTAAATGCTTCAGCTAGAAAATATGGTTCATTTACCGAAAATGAACTTAGAAGATAGTTCCAGGATGCAGCTTAAAGATGTTGATGTCATTATACACTAGAAATGACAACATTAACTATCAACATGTATCCTTTAATCAAATCTTTGTTGACATTGTGTGTTGTTCTGTGGTCTATTATAAAATTATTCAGATTGATTTATTCCTATCATGCTAGGTTTTCTTTCCATGTCTTAAAATGGTCCAAATCGACAAAGTTTGCAAAGTCCGCGTAAAGTATCTGCTTAAATATATTGTAAATATTAATCTTTTCCCACAAACAAACAATTTGCAGCAGACGACTCTGACGAAATGAAAGGACAAATATAGAAGATCTTTATAAATGAAAATGTTAATTTTTGAAACCATTGTGTATGCGACAAAATACGTCTGCAAGTGGTAATGAGTTAAAGTACGTGTTGTGATCCTCACCCTTTCCCACATACAGACGCTTTCCGACGTATTTGCAGCAGACGACTTCGGAAAACATTGTGACAAAGGAGAAATCGATCATCATGAGCAGTTTCCCAATGTTTTCAACTCTATTTAATGATCAAGCTCGAAGTCGTCAGCTACAGAATTGTCATTTGTGGGAAAGGGTACGGAGAAGCACGGAACGGGTATAAATTATATTAGAGCTGCTGAATTTAACTCCTTCCCGACTTTCATTTTTTTCATAACGGTTTTTGCCAATGAAAAATATGTCATAATTAACTTTTTTTTCCTTTTTGATACAATGTTTTTCATTTCTTTTCAATAATTAAATTTTCATTAATAGAAAACTTCTATAGTTTCATATTCAAAGTAGGTAGATCTTTTTTGTCCGATGTCAATCAGTGAATAAAACCGTGCCTTCGACAGAATTAATTAGTTTGAAAATGACAAATGGTTACATTAACATTAGTTTAATTATTATATTATTTTTGATATCAATAGTATTATTTTTGTTATCATTATCATTAAAACTTGAAACACAGCGCCTGGCCTTATTGCATTTACATTGTTTGGTCAATTTTCAAACTTAAAAAACAGCAACATTATTTTACCCTTACTGTGGAATATAGAACTAGTCGAGTTTTTATTAATCGTTTAATAAATCTATTAGAATAAAAAAATACTATTTTATTGCAATGAATCATAATCTAGGCTTAACTTTCTAAATATGTTAAATACATATACATCAAAGTTATGTACATACATAAATTACACTCTTCAGTCATCACAATGAGGCGATTTTTTTTTAATTAACAAGTTTCTAACAACTAGAACCGTGTGCAAGTGCATCTATATTCAATAATAATAATAATAAAATAATAATAATATAAGTGTTTAAGGTTCTATTTTTGTTAATGAATTGTTCATTATAAAATGTTTAACTCGACATAATTTAACTGATTCAGCTAAATATTCATTTGGATGATTATACAAATGAATATCAAATCTTTTCAGTACATCTGATTAGTTGAAACTACAACATCACGTAAATTCTTTGTATATTTATTTTTGTACTGTTTGTACATTACTGCAAATAAAATATTTTGTATTGTATTGTATTGTTTAATCAAGGGACACTATATTACAGTGTCCCTGTTTAATCAAATGAAAAATGGTTTATTACATTAAAATCTTGGACTTTTTCCTTTAACCCAAAACATTGGATACTAATATAGATGGTGCAGAATTCCCATTTATTTCAATATCAATGTGTACCAATAGCTTGTGCTATTTAGTTGAAAGTTTATTGCCTTCTAAGTGCTAGAAAATGTAAATACCTGTATAAGAAACTATGATATTTTCGCTGTATGTAAATGGATGATTACTTCTCTAACGATTTCACTGTATTTGTTATCTTGGTAACATTGCATTACTGCAACTATTTTATACGTTTCCGAAATGAATAAAGAAAATAGAAAACATTTCAATAAAAAAAACACCTTAAAAGTAAGACAATTGAAGCTGCATGAATAGTAGGTCGTCTTCTGCATAAAAAACAACTGCGTGTGTTTACGCTCCTTTCTTAAATATTGGGACATTTATGATTTAAACTATTGTTTAATTTTACTTTAGTGGATTTACTTTTACATTGGGTTCTATAAACTACCTGCTTTCGATTTTCAAGTTTAATAAACCAATTAGAAGCTGATTCTTGGCTCTATGTTGTAAATAGTAAGTGCTATGATTGGGTGATATATTTATATCGCAAGTCTCCTATAATTCTTGTTAGAATGGCCATGTATCATACTTGTCTTAATTTGTTTGCACAGTGTATATTTTTGTATTTGACATTGTTTGTACATTGATGAGACTTAGATAAATAAATAAATAAATATATCATGTGTGCTCGTTATTCAAATTACAAATTAACAAATTAATTATATTGTGATAATTATTGATAATATTAACAAACAAACCACGAGAAATAAAAAGCATTTTGTGGCCAAAGTCTCAAGCAACCCGTATATGAAAACGAGAAAACGAAAAAAATCAAACAACATTTTTTACTTTTCACTATCAGCTTCACAACATTGACCGAGCAATGCCACCAACACAACACACATCGTAACATTATCGATTAGAATGCTTAAATATCACCAGTTACGCGTTGGACAGACAGACAGACAGACAGACAGACAGACAAACAGACAGACAGTAACTTTAATTCGTCAAACTCAATGCAAGAGTATACGAACAAAACAAAATCACAATATCATTTCACGTAATAGTAATTCAGGTGGTTCTGAGCGTTGTTTTAATTCTAAAGATGATATAGCGTTATGAAAATTGCAATTACCAGACTATATTATATTATATTGCTAAGATTCGACCTCCCTTTGCCGGCTTTTGCATTGTTTTATAGAAAAAACTGTTAGCCTCAATTTATCAACCAATCATTTGAAAGACAGCCATTTATCTTGTGAATGTACATGTACATATTTTGCTTTCTTGTAACAATTACCTCATATAATGCTATATACGCCATATACCAACTGTAAACAACAGCATTTATGAACAAATTAACTAAGATCAGCCTGCACATTCCTGCACTCTAACCTCGGTCTACATCAGTCGGTACACATTCATTACGCTTAAGCAAAGACATCCTCATAAATACTCAACACTTGACAAACATGAATAATGATGATACCGGTTGTATGATTTTAACAGGTTGAGGGTTAAACCTCGATATAACAGACAAAAGTGACATACAGTTTGAATGACGGAGAGAAAGATCATAGCGAATTTACCTATTTTTAGCAGCAGCTGCTCTATCTCTTTGTCTCCTATTCTTAAACCAGTTTCCAACTTGAGTCGGTGTCAGTCCGGTAGCCTGAGCAAGTTCCCGTTTCTTTGTAGGATTCGGATACGGGTCCTGTAAATACCACTCTCTCAGTAGGTTTCGTGTTCGCTCCTTAAAGCAATGTGTTTTCTGCTCGCCGTCCCAGATCGTTCTTGGCAGAGGGAACTTCTTACGCACACGGTATTTATCGACCGGACCAAGCGGTCTTCCTCGGAGTTTTTCGGCCTCTTGATAATGAGATTCGAGCCACATAGCCTGTAACTTGGCGTGAGACGGTTTGCCAAACTTGTGACTTTCGATGATGTGGTACAAGTCTCTGTAGTTTCCAGTGTGAAAACAAACTAGAGCCCGGGCTCGTAAAATCGATTCATGTTTATTAAGGGCTTCCATCGCCGACGGGTTCACCGGTAGGGACCACAAAAATCTCCCGAGTCTTTCTATGTCTCCACTTTCCTCCAGGGTTTCGCACACTTGTGCAACTTGTTGCGGAGTAAAATGAAGCGTGGGCAATGCAAACATCTCTACAGCTTTATAATGCAAAACACAGTTTGTGAATAATTTATCATTAATATCATAAAATGTCCATGTGTCCAATAAAGCACGTAAAACAAACGAAACTATCCAAAAAGTCCGGAATTTGGTGCTAATATTTCATGAACCAAACTAACAAATTGTTCAAATCACGTTTGAGAATCTCGACAGTGATATATATATAACTGTCACTTTAAGTATTGTTTTCGTTTTCATATCTTTATACGGATTGACGATTTCTTTCACTTTGCTTATTATACATTTTGTAGCATTTAATATTAAGTATGGGGGAGGGGCGGACATTAGCCATGTGTCACGGTTTATATCAGTTTTATTGGTCGTCTATTATCTTCACTACGTATCAGTAATAGCTCCCAGTATGATTGGGCGATGACGTATCACCGATATTGTAACTACATAGCAACTGTCAGTCAATACTGCCTGTCAATCATCCGCGGATTACGGCCCACGTGACGTTCAGGGGCGGAGCTTATGAAAATGGCTTTAGGCAACATAGGGAATAGCGGACGCTGTTGTTTAATGTTTACAAATACTTAAACTACTGAAATTGAATACATTTTCCGAGACAGTTTGTGGTAAAAGATAATAATTCGGTTTATTTTGTCAGATGATAAAAAGTTACAAACGAAATCCAGAATCTCTGTAAATGATTATATGTTGTATGTCAGATAATTGATGCGGAATTTGCCACCACGCATATGATACAAAATCAGACGAAATCATATTTTAGTTCATCAATTTATGTGATTTTACTTTGTTTATCGAATTAACTAACTAACCTTTATACAGTTATTTCCATTGGTAGGAGAAGGTTTTGTTATTTGCTCAAACCAATAAGAATTACTTATTTCCGATGTCGCCATGATTTTTTCTGTTATATTTTGACTAGAAATGTTTCTAAGCTACGTATGACTTTTGACTCATTTGCATTAAAAGTCGTTTGCATGCACTCTGGGTAAAGGAATAATTGCTCTTTTTCACATCATTGGTGTTTTTATGGTGTATAATAGATGTTGTAATATTGTGTCAATGTATGTATTAAACGACATGCCATTTCGGTTGTATGTATATGCATATGTATGTTTTTATGAGTTTATGTGACTATGAGCTTGTTTGCTAAAAGTCAATAAAAAATGTGTTCTGTTCTGTTCATATCCACTATTTCAGGTGCTATTAATTGTTCTTGAAACGATTTCGGAATAAACGATTCTAAAATACAATAACAGGCAAACAATGACGAAAATAGTGATGTAGGCAATGTGTTATACGTGTAGAAAAACACTTGCGTACTAAAGGATACCACTGGATACTGCTTTACAGAAGTGAATTGGAACTTCTATCATTTATTGGAGAACTGAGGCATGCGCTGGCTGATCTGAATCTACACTGGTTGAAAAGGCCGAACGTTTAGTTTTCTAAGAGCGTCGCATAAATAAATATACTAGAAGAAAAAAGAAACGAAATATAATTTTTTGTTATATAACGTTTTAATACAATACAACCCGTGGCAGTCTCAAAGTGTGGTCTCATGTCAAGTTATTTCAAAATGTGTCAGGCCTTCATGTTATGCTACACAATGATGTTGCTTATGTAATTGAAATACATTTTGCATTTTTTTAAATTTTGAAATCAAAATGTTGAACAAACCCTGACCATTGCTGGAAAATATAGATGTACTTCTCTGTTTACTCTTTCCCACATACATCAAATATGCACTAGACGTGAATGTAGATTGTTTAATGGCGCATCGACAGCTTATGTCATCTAGGGGAAACTATGGACAATCTAGAAGAAATGAATTATAAATTATTGAATTTACCTGAAAACGTTGTGGTAATGGAGAAATTGCTCATGATGAACAATTTCTCCATTTGCCACACTGTTTTCAAAAGACGTCTGCTGCATAGGCGTCAGAAAGCGTCTGGATGTGGGAAAGGGTTAATGTAGGTTCAGTCGCTACCTCGCGCCGCCAATCAGTTGTAGGGTCCATAATGGTACATGTAACTGAGTTCAGCGTTTTATCAAACCAAACTCGTTATGACGCCTCTGCAGCAGACGACTTTTGAAAACATCGTGGCAAAAGAGGAAATTGCTGATGATGAGCAATGTCTCCTTTTTGCCACAATATTTTAACTTAAATCAACAATTATACTTTCAATTATGGAGTTGTTTAATATTTTGTTCAGTGTGTCTTCTTCTTCTGCAGATTTGTTGTATGTAGGAAAGGGTTCAGCGTGTGTCAGAACGTTACGTAAAACGTTATTCGCAACGTTAAGATAGAGAGACGCTTCAGAACCGATTTAATTCCAAAAGTTCTAAGTTCAAAATCGTTTATTAGCATATGAATATATATTTGTTGTCAGTAACATAATACATATACATGTGGCGGAAGTAAGGATAATCAGAAACAGAATTATGGAGAAAATATGAAAATATACAAATATTACGGCATTACATAAGCCTTCAATTTGTGAACATCGTGAGTTTATCGTGTACAGGCGTATCAATATATCTACATACATAAGTAATTATTAAGATGCATTTTGGTCATTTCTTGTACATAATAGAACGATCAGAAAGCCGTTTGCGATACTCCAATGTTATCCGTTCCCGCACACTGTTGTAGCGGACGACTTGTGAAAACCTTGAGGCAAAGGGAGAACTAGCTCATAATGAGCAATCATCTATTTTAACATACCTTTTTTCAACTCTTCTCAATAGTTACACATTTATTTATAAAGATTGTTCACATATTTGCCTAGTTGATTTCAATGTCAATGCGCCCTTGTGTTAGCGTGCATCCTTAACCAACATTGTTTATGCTAACGACTGTTTGTATAAATAAAACAACAATCACAGACATTCAGTAAAGAATGAATAAAACATAGACATGAAAAGGATAGAATGAACATCCAAGATTTTTCTTTTTTATTTAATGTATAGCGATTAGTGAATGTTCGTGTTCTTTTTCTGTTAGTAAATATTTATTATATAAAACAGATATATAAGGTTTGAAATTGAAGTATTTCTTCTGACAACAATGATCACAAGAATCTGGAAAATTGCAAATAGAAATATATAATCATTTACTGAAATAGATGGGTTGATTATCGTGTTGTGTACACGATTTGATGTAACGTTTCAGATATCGGTCAATTATTTACTATAACCATTTAATTATAATACATAGGTAAATATATGGAAAAACAGAAGACAGCTTATCTTAACCTTTTCGTGTATTATTTTATTTTATTGTATAATATAAACAACATAATTATATACCCATATATGTCCATTTGAGTGGCGCAATATAGAAACCAATCACGTGGCATTTGTTACCAGTATAGATTCAGACATCCTTATGCATCCTCGCAGTCTAATCTGAATCTGCACTGTTCGAGTATATGCCACTGAAGCATTCAAGAGACAGTGTATTTTGGAACAGATAGTATGGATGTGCAAATCGATCTAAATCTACACATTTTCACAAATAATTGAAGGTAGGTTTGGTTTTACCGGAATACGGTTCATTTAAATGGAATTTATCATTAAAATGTCTTTATGTATGGCGTTTAATGCAGCTTTCAACAATTATTTAGTTATATCTCGGCGCTTCCTGAGTAATTTACGAGTACTACTGGTCCATTTTGTCCTGGCGAGTCAGTCGTAATTCTAACCCCACAACCCTGAATGCCAAGGAGGGAAAGCTATTACTGCAATGTATAATGTCCTCGATATGACCCGGTTGGTGATCGAACCCGCGACCTCTTGCACCCGATGCGGACTCTCTACCGCTATATCCCCGAAGCGGTCATTGAACTGTCAATACAACATTATATTTAGATCAGTAGTACTGGTAATTATATTTAGACTAGTAGTACTGGTAAGTATATTTAGACTAGTAGTACTGGTAAGTATATTTAGACTAGTAGTTCTGGTAATTGACCAAGGAAATGCCGCGATATAGCTGACACGTCATTGAAGTGTCAATACAACATTATATTTAGACCAGTAGTACTGGTAATTTACCAAGGAAATGCCGTGATATAGCTGACACATTATTGAAGTGTCAATTCAACATTATATTTAGACCAGTAATACTGGTAATTGACCAAGGAAATGCCGTGATATAGCTGACACATTATTGAAGTGTCAATTCAACATTATATTTAGACCAGTAATACTGGTAATTTACCAAGGAAATGCCGTGATATAGCTGACACATTATTGAAGTGTCAATTCAACATTATATTTAGACCAGTAATACTGGTAATTTACCAAGGAAATGCCGTGATATAGCTGACACATTATTGAAGTGTCAATTCAACATTATATTTAGACCAGTAATACTGGTAATTTACCAAGGAAATGCCGTGATATAGCTGACACATTATTGAAGTGTCAATTCAACATTATATTTAGACCAGTAATACTGGTAATTTACCAAGGAAATGCCGTGATATAGCTGACACATTATTGAAGTGTCAATACAACATTATATTTAGACCAGTAGTACTGGTAATTGACCAAGGAAATGCCGTGATATAGCTGACACGTTATTGAAGTGGCAATACAACATTATATTTAGACCAGTAGTACTGGTAATTGAAGTGTCAATACAATATTATATTTAGACCAGTAGTACTGGTAATTGAAGTGTCAATACAATATTATATTTAGACCAGTAGTACTGGTAATTGAAGTGTCAATACAGTATTATATTTAGACCAGTAGTACTGGTAATTGAAGTGTCAATACAACATTATATTTATACCAGTAGTACTGGTAATTGAAGTGTCAATACAACATTATATTTAGACCAGTAGTACTGGTAATTGAAGTGTCAATACAACATTATATTTAGACCAGTAGTACTGGTAATTGAAGTGTCAATACAACATTATATTTAGACCAGTAGTACTGGTAATTGAAGTGTCAATACAACATTATATTTAGACCAGTAGTACTGGTAATTGAAGTGTCAATACAACATTATATTTAGACCAGAATACTGGTAACTCACCAAGGAAATGCCGTAATAAAACGGATACAGTATTGAAAGCGACGGAAGCAACTGTTCAAACAAACATTTACATAAACAATATTATATGTTAACGCCAGATACTAATTTGGTATAATTTGAACTGTTTCATGATTTAAACATAGCTCGAAATAGCTGTAATAATTGGATTAAAATCATATAGTCTGAAAGTTAACCCTTGCCCATATAAAGAGGATCTTTCAAGAGCAATTTCACCCTTTGCCGCAATGTTTTCAATTATATTCAACAAGTTCGCTTTAATTTCTAAAGGTTAACCAAATTGTTAACGAAATGTTTTGAAAGTCGTCTGCTACAGATTTGTTGTATGTTGGAAAGAGATAAAAAAAAAAAAGGTCAGCAGCGTTTGAATATAACAATTGCTATCTGATGCCATGCCATGCTAAATGTGTTCACATATGTAGCTGAAACAACCATAAGCGTGATCCTTTTTTTTCCAGTCTCATCCCTTAGTTATATATTAGGACTAAAAACACCTTTCCAGCAAGCAAACGCATCTTGACGCATGTACAGCAGACGAAATTTTGCATTGTGGTAAAAGGTGAAAGTGCTCGTAATGAACATTCTTTCTTTCGACATATGATTTAAACTATATTCAATAAATTTACTTTGACTTAAGCTTTTCCCTCATAAGACAATTCTGCAGCAGACGACTTTGAACATATTTTGTCAAAAAATAGAAAATCTCTATAATTGAATGGATGACCTATGACTAAAAGTGGAAAACATTGTGGCAAAAGGAGAAATTGCTCGTTTTGAGCAATTTCTTCTTTTGTCACTATGTTTTCAAAAAGCCGTCTGCTGCAGAGGCGTCAGAAAGCGTCTATATGAGGGAAGGGTTCCATAATTTCCAATATATGTAATCAAATTCGTCTGCATTAAATTCTTTGTATTCGAGCAAAGGGTTAATTTGGTCTTAACCGTTTCCGACGTGCACGATTTCTGAAATCATCCTTACAAGAGGGTGGCTTATAATGAACCATTCCTCCTTTTGTCACAATGCCTTTAACTCAATTCAAATATTATACCTTCATTTTCCACATTTGTGTATAAAAGATTTTCAAAGTCGTCTGTTGCTGATTTGTGGTAAATGTGAAAGGGTAGGATTGCAAGAATCTGTCAACTCAGCAGTGTAGAAGAAGCATATTGTTTCGCAGGAAGCCTTGTACATGTATTTATATAAGAGTTTAGTAGCGATCTTATAACTTGTTATTTTTGTTGGATCACAGAGAACATGTTATTTGTTTTTATTGATTTAAATTATAACTTGTGAATTACGAAAGGTGCAATAATATTGCATAAAGGGTTATTAACTTCTAAAATAATTTCCTCATTTATTTTGCTTGTCAGTCAAAAACGTTAAACCCTTAGTGTCACACTTAAGTTCCTTTTCTTTTCTATTTTAATGGCACACATTTAATTTCTGAAAATAGATACCTTTAAGCTTGAGAACAATAAAACATGGAGTATGAATGTAACGTTTCTGCTAAGAAATGAAATGATTGTGTTATGTTTGACAGTGAGTACCTGTTGTTAGTAACCCGTCAACACTGGATTCCGTTTAGTATCCCTATCCGTACTTTCGCTGTTCCCGTCAGATGTGTTTGCTTGTATGATGTTTTAACGCTATTTTCAACCATTTTTCAATTATTTCGCTGCGATTACAAGTACTAGTGGTCCATCGATTCAGTTGTAATACTAGCACGTCAGTCGTAATGCTAGCCGGCCAGTCGTTATACTAGCCGGTCGGTTGTATTACTGGCCGGTCAGTCGTATTATAGGCCGGTCAGTTATAATACTATCCGATCAGTTGACATTCTAGCCGGTCAATCGTAACACTAGTCGGTCAGTTGTAAAACTTGCCGGTCAGTTGTAATACTAGCCGGTCAGTTGTAATACTAGCCAGTCAGGTGTAATACTAGCCGGTCAGTTGTAATACTAGCGGGTCAGTTGTAATACTAGCCGGTCAGTTGTAATACTAGCCGGTCAGTTGTTATACTAGCCGGTCAGTTGTAATACTAGCTGGTCAGTTGTTATACTAGCCGGTCAGTTGTAATACTAGCCGGTCAGTTGTAATACTAGCCGGTCAGTTGTAATACTAGCCGGTCAGTTGTAATACTAGCTGGTCAGTTGTAATACTAGCCGGTCAGTTGTAATACTAGCCGGTCAGTTGTAATACTAGCCGGTCAGTTGTGATACTAGCCGGTCAGTTGTAATACTAGCCGGTCAGTTGTGATACTAGCCGGTCAATTGTAATACTAGCCGGTCGGTTGTAATACTAGCCGGTCAGTTGTAATACTAGCTAGTCAGGTGTAATACTAGCTAGTCTGTTGTAATACTAGCCGGTCAGTTGTAATACTCGCCGATCAGTTGTAATACTAGCCGGTCAGTTGTAATACTAGCCGGTCAGTTGTAATACTAGCCGGTCAGTTGTTATACTAGCCGGTAAGTTGTAATACTAGCCGGTCAATTGTAATACTAGCTAGTCTGTTGTAATACTAGTCGGTCAGTTGTAATACTAGCCGGTCAGTTGTGATACTAGCCGGTCAGTTGTAATACTAGCCGGTCAGTTGTGATACTAGCCGGTCAGTTGTAATACTAGCCGGTCAGTTGTAATACTAGCTAGTCAGTTGTAATACTAGCCGGTCAGTTGTAATACTAGCCGGTCAGTTGTAATACTAGCTAGTCAGTTGTAATACTAGCCGGTCAGTTGTGATACTAGCCGGTCAGTTGTAATACTAGCTAGTCAGTTGTAATACTAGCCGGTCAGTTGTAATACTAGCCGGTAAGTTGTAATACTAGCTAGTCAGTTATAATACTAGCTGGTAAGTCGTAATACTAGTCGGCCAGTTGTAATACTAGCCGGTAAGTTGTAATACTAGTCGGCCAGTTGTAATACTAGCCGGTCAGTTGTAATACTAGCCGGTCAGTCGTAATACTAGCCGGTCAGTCGTAATACTAGCCGGTCAGTCGTAATACTAGCCGGTCAGTTGTAATACTAGCCGGTCAGTAGTAATACTAGCCGGTCAGTCGTAATACTAGCCGGTCAGTTGTAATACTAGCCGGTCAGTTGTAATACAAGCCGGTCAGTTGTAATACTAGCCGGTCAGTTGTAATACTAGCCGGTCAGTTGTAATACTAGCCGGTCAGTTGTAATACTAGCCGGTCAGTTGTAATACAAGCCGGTCAGTCATAATACTAGCCTGTCAGTCGTGATACTAGCCGGTCAGTCGTAATACTAGCCGGTCAGTTGTAATACTAGCCGGTCAGTTGTAATACTAGCCGGTCAGTTGTTATACTAGCCGGTCAGTCGTAATACAAGCCGGTCAGTTTTAATACTAGCTGGTCAGTTGTTATACTAGCCGGTCAGTTGTATTACTAGCTGGTCAGTTGTATTACTAGCCGGTCAGTTGTAATACTAGCCGGTCAGTTGTAATACTTAGCCGGTCAGTTGTTATACTAGCCGGTCAGGTGTAATACTAGCCGGTCAGTTGTAATACTAGCCAGTCAGTTGTGATACTGGCCGGTCAGTTGTAATTCTAGCCGGATAGATATGGATCTAAACCATGCAATTATAAAACCGCAATTACTTCCGACAAATATTGAAAGTACGGTGGCGCAGGCAGAACGTTATTTAATATTGTCATAGATATGCTTAGTTTGCCTTTTTCTTGGGGCGCAGTTGACGACTTTGGTAACAACTAGGCACACTTATTGAACATTCTATAATTAAGAATATAATCATCGAATAGAGTTGAATCATTGAGGCAAAAGGAGAAATTGCTCGTTACGAGCAATTTCTTGTTTTGCCACAAGGGTTTTAACATTTGTCATTTACATCTGTCTACCGTAGTAGACTCGTCAAAACACGTCTATACGTAGGAAAGGGTTAGCATTTGCGACAAGTGTAGACTCTGTTCTGCAAAGTCTCATGTGGATCACCATATGCTTCAGATTGTTCTGATAAATAGGATTTCAATCAGTAGACAAATGCCCATCTACACAATTACGTTAAGTTTTTGTTTTGTACTGCAGCATGGTCCGTATTATGTCTGTGATCAATTTCACAAGTCAGGTCGCTGTGTTTGTAAAAGATAGGAATACGGATTCTAAGTGTTGCACATAACATGTGATAAACTGTGATAGCTGGACGAAAATCGTGAGAAACGTTGCGTAATCTTACTCTGTGACCGTGATAACCTGCCGCAATCTATACCGAAATATTAAAACATCGAAACTATGTCTGTCGGAGTTGATACTAGTCGGTTATGTAATGAATTTAATAGAGCTATTTTAACCCTTTCCCACATACAACACATCTGCACCATACGAATTTGAAAAAAACATTAAGACACAAATATGGAAAAACCTACATAAATGATTATACATCTATTGAAAAAAAGCTTATTATGAGCAATTTCTCCTTATGCCACAATGTTTTCAAAAGTTGTTTGCTGCAGAGGCGTCAGAAAGCGTCCGTAAGTGGGAAAGGGTTTACCATTATCTCGCTGATTTTCTTCAACTAGTATCAGTATTATTGTGGGTTCTTACATATCTATTGAGTAGATCATTGAACGTGATAAAGATATGGTCTAACCCTTACCCACATACAACAAATCAGACATATTTGAAAACATCTAGAACAAATATGGAAAATCTTTATAAATGAATGTATTACTATTTAATGGAGTTGAAAACAGTGTTTCAACAGAAGAAATTGCTCACTACTATATTTTTAATAATAAATAAGTAGCGATCAAAATAAACCAAGACCAAAAACGTGCAACCTTGTCTTCAACGTTCGCTACTATTTGACCGCCTCGGTTATGTAGTGGTAGAGATCCGCCTCTAGTGCGGAAGGTTGCGGGTTCGATACCCGACCGTGTCATACCAACGACTTTAACAATGGTAGTAATTGCTACCATCTTTGGCGCTCAGGGTTGCGCGGTTAACCCTTTCCCTCATATAGACGCTTTCTGACGCCTCTGCAGCAGACGACTTTTTGAAAACATAGTGACAAAAGAAGAAATTGCACAAAACGTGCAATTTCTCCTTTTGCCACAATGTTTTCCACTTTTTGTCATAGGTTATCCATATAACTATGGAGATTTTCTATGTTACTGCTGCAGAATTGTCGTATGAGGGAAAGTGTTAAAATTACGACTGACTGGCTGGTGTCCGGATGAATTGACCCAGTGGTACTGACAACTTACTAAGGAATCCCGTGATATAACTGAATAAGTGTTTAAAGTGGCGCAACAAACACCAAACAATCAATCAATCGCAAATGTTTCTTTAACTCTCGAATAACAGTTATTATATAACACTCACCCCCACATACAACACATATGATACAACACATAGGAAGCGGACGACTTTGATAACATCTAAAACACATGTCTCCATGAATACCACCACTATTTACGAAAAGAGTTATAAACACAATTGACAAAATGAGAAATTCCTGGATTAACATCTACTTTTGAAATAATGTTTTAAAATAACGTCTGCTGCAGATGTGTCATATGCGTCTGAAAGTGTAAATGGTTTTAACCCTTTACCTCACATAGACGCTTTCTGACGCCTCTGCAGCACCCGGCTTTTTGAAAACATAGTGACCAAAGAAGAAATTTCTCAAACCGAGCAATTTTTACTTTTGCGAAAATGTTTTCCACTTTTAGTCATAGGTTATCCATTCAATTATAGAGATTTTCCATTTTTTTACAAAACATGTTCAAAGTCGTCTGCTGCAGAATTGTCGTATGAGGGAAAAGGGTTAAATTGTACATTGAGATAAGGGTGAAGAAGTAAGGGTTCGCTGAAGTACACTAAAACATTTTCATGATATATCATTGAAGAGTCGTCTGTGAATTATACTGTTTTCGTAAAATACATGAAAGATGCTCTAACATTTATTTTTTGGGGGTTTTACGTCGTTTACACCATTATTTCAGTTATATCACGGTGACAGTTACCTTATTCGTGATCCCTAGGTTAACAAACCAGAACTAGGCTAGGAAATGTTCCTTTGCCCAAAGGCACACCGTCGTGTTCCTAATCCCCAACGCTAACCACTAGTCCACGGCGGATAACCCTTTACATCATATAGACGCGTTCTGACCCCTCTGCAGCAGACGTTTTTTTGAAAACATAATGACAAAAGAAGAAATTGCACAAAACGTGCAATTTCTCCTTTTGCCACAATGTTTTCCACTTTTTGTCATAGGTTATCCATTCAACTATGGAGATTTTCTATGTTTTGACAAAATAAGTTCAAAGACGTCTGCTGCAGAATTGTCGTATGAGGGAAAGGGTTAAAAGCATTGGGCATTTGTCATAAGATAGACTCAGAGCACCAGCAGTTTGATTTTGTTATTTACTGTGCACGAAATTCCGGAGATAATTTGTAAGCAACTTATGTCACTTGTCATAGATACGCTCAATTTTGGATTCCTGGAAACACGTCTTCAGTCCTAGTCAGAACATTGATAGAATACTTTGATTGTCGTATCGAACACATCGAGTAAATGATCAAATTGAGTATGATTTGACTGTTCCATAAAGCGCTCGAATTTGTTCAAAGTATTTTTGTATATATGAACAAAAAGAATAATTACAGAATGATTCTAAAAAGCTTCGTTGTCGGCAGGATTCGAACCTGCGCGGGAAGATCCCAATGGATTTCTAGTCCATCGCCTTAACCACTCGGCCACGACAACTTATGATTTTCATTATGCAACACAATTCAACTGGATTTTTCTATTCAGGTCATATTATTCAGAGAAGGCAATATCAATGGCATTATGTTTTTGTTAAAGTTAAATAACCGTAGAGGTATGAAAAAACAGTTCAATCAATTAAGTCGCCATATGTACAAAATCCTTATAACACCACACTTCGCTGAGAACTTCAGTACATATACAATATATATATATAGGAACATAAGCGATAGACGCGCATCTACTTATTAAGGTAGTGTCATTTGTCGGGAGAGAGCTAAAATGAGTTGGGTGTTCACGAAAGTTCAATAGTTTTTTGTTGGACTATTAAACAAGTTTTAAAGCTCTATACATGTATATCATTTATATATCACATGATCTTTTAATGTCATTAAAAATTGAACTAAAAGAGAAATATATACCAATTTCTCACCACAATCATAGCCCTTTTAATTGGTGTGCAAAGTTCCTATATTCCCATTGTTGTCTGTATGTTCTGTCACAGTAAGTCTTTCTGAATTATCTCCCTTTTTAAGTAAATGGTTATATGAAATGGAGATCATTTTATTATGTCCTCTTTCTCTACACCATATTTCGCATCTCTTTTCGGCAAATGACAACACATTTTTTCACACGGTCGCGGTCAATTATTTCTGTATCTGTTGAATTGAAAATTATTGATTTGTCAAAATTTATCGGACGTGTAATTTCCGTAAAAACTGATTTTCAGAGGTTAAAGAATGTTTGACTAAAATGACTGCTATCCTCGGTCGTAAAGTCACGAAGGTTGGTTTTTCTAAAAAAAAATATATCGTTGTCGGCAGGATTCGAACCTGCGCGGGAAGATCCCAATAGATTTCTAGTCTATCGCCTTAACCGCTCGGCCACGACAACTCTCATGCAATAATTATCATATTATTACCTAATTATAATATATTATCACTGTTATCAGTATAATTCATAATCGACGTTACGTTTGCTCCTGCAACAAATTTACCCAGACCAGTCTTAACAAATACAGCCATTAGCTTAGTCGGTAGCGACGCGGGCTGTTAATCTAGCGGTTGAAATTTCGATTCCCAGCTCTACCGACCTCGTTTTAAACGTTTAACAAACGTCACTTATGACAAGCGTCAGTTATCTTCCATCAATGGGCTCACCACCCGGCTAACAGTCTTTGTGGAAAGCAGCCAGTTGCTTGGAAGTTTGTTGTGTGTAGAACCGGTGTAAAAGCCAGGAACACACGAATAGGTGAACTGGCCGACGTGATGTGAGTGAAAAAATATTCAAAACCACGTTAAAC